>JALPQD010000653.1:250025-934847 GCA_023101885.1 Typhlomys cinereus
GATTTGCCCATGAGACCTATGATTTAGAGGGGTGAGCTTTGTGATACTGTCCCAGTGACCCCCCCCGCCGGGAGTTTGTTTTGTGTTTTTTTAAAATAGGTTAGGACTATAACTTTCATAGTTGCGGACCTCTCTATGACTGTAAAACCGTGAGGTTTGTGTCACATAAGACTGTGATGTTACAGGGAGTTGTTGATGTCACTGTGGAGGACTGTGTTGAAGTCAAGTGAGTCTGTGACTTTGCGTTGGCAAATGCTGATGTCACAGTGAAGCTGTGATATCAGATATGAGGCTGTGAGTTATCACGGCGAGGGCAGAGTGATGTCAGAGAAGTGAGGGCCATGACTGTCACCAATGAGGGCTCTCTATGTACCAATGAGGCTGTCTTGTGATGTCAGAATATGACTATAATGCACACCACGTGAACGCTGGCATCTGTTATTGTTTGTTGAGGGGTTGTGTGCTGCCACAGCAGGGCTTGTGGTTGTCACTGTTGAGGCTTTCGGTTACCGTGAATCTGAGATTGTTGTTGTCACAGGTGATGCCTATATATAATATCACGGTTATCTATCATATCAATGTGGTGAGGCTTGATGTCACAGTGAGGCTGTGCTGCACAGTGTGGCTTGTGATGTCACAGTTAGGTTGTGATGTCAGTAGTTGAATGTGTTTCACAGGGAGGAGGCTATGTTAATTTGTTAGGCTGTATTGTCAATGGTGATGAGGTTCTGTAAATTCACAGTGATTTATTTATTTGTTCCCAAACTGAGGCGCTCTGATGTCATGTGAGGGGGACTGTTGTGATTGTCTGTCACCATGGGGTTCTCTGTGTGTGTGTGATATCATATCACAATGAGGCTATGATATCAGTGGTGATAGCCTATGACATCACAGTTCACCTGTGATTTTATGATGTCAGAAGTGAGGCTGATGTCAGTGATGAGGCTGAGATGTCACAGTGAAGCTAGGATTTTATTGATGAGGGTGTGATGCTACAGTGATGCTGTGATGTCACTGTTGAGACTGTCATGTGACCATGAGTCTGAGTGATCAGTGATGAGTGTCATAGCGAAACTAGGTAGAATGTCCGTGGTGTCATTGATGTTATAATTTCAGAGGCTATTCTGTTATGACAGTGAGGCTGTGATGTCAGGGGTGAGGCTGTGATGTTACAGTGAGGCTGTGATGTGAGAAATGAGGCTAAAATGCCACAGTTAGGATGTGATATCACTGTAAAGCTGTGATGTCACTGTATGTGCCATCAGAGAGAGCTTCTGATGTCACAGTGAGATTGTGATGTCATTGTGAATGTTGTATGTTACTGTGGGCTCTCATGTCACTGAGGTGATATAACTCTGGAAGCTGTGATCTCACAATGAGGCTGTGATTTCAGTGGCAAGACTGATGTCAGAATGAGGCTATAATATAACAGGTGAGCCTGTGGTTTCAATGAGCAGGTTGTGAGGTGACTGTGAGGCTGTGTTCTTGCAGTGAAGATCTGATGTGAGGACTCATTCTATGAGATGTCAGTGAGGATGTGACATCAGGGATGATGGTGGATTCAGTGAGGTTAGATTTTCGGTGAGGCTGTGCAGTTACACTGAGTCTGTGATGTTAGAGGAGAGGCTATGATGTCACTTTGAGCCTGTCGTAGCAGTGGTGAGGCTGTGATGACACCATGAGGCTGTGATGTCAGGGGTGGGTGATGATTGGATTGCACAGTGAGGTTAGAAAGTCAGTGGAAAGGTTGTGCAGTCACACTGAGACTGTGATGTCACAGGAAAATCTATGTTGTCACTGTGAGGCGGTGATGTTATCATGAGGTTGTGACATCACAGTTCGGCTGTGATTTCAGTGGCGATTGACTATGACATCAGTTTGGCTGAGATTTCATTGGTTAGGCTGTGATGTCAGAAGTGAGACTTATGTCAGTGATGAGGCTGAGATGTCACAGTGAGGCTGAGATGTTACTGTTCAGACTGTGAATCCATAGCGAGGCTGTGGTGTCACTCTTGAGGCTGTCACGTGACCATAAGACTGAGTTGTCAGTGATAAGGATATGGTGTCATAGCGAAGCTAGTCAGGTGGTGCGGAGTGTCACTGATGCCAAGTTTTCAGAATTTAGCCTATTATGTCACAGTGAGTCTGTGATGTCAGAGGTGAGGCTGTGATGTGAAAAACTAGGCTGTGATGTCACCGTGAGGCTGTGATATCACTGTGAAGCTGTGATGTCACCGTGAGGCTGTGAGGTCTCTGGAAAAGGTGTGATGCCAGTGGCAAGGCTGATTTCACAATGAGTTCATGATGCAACAGGCAATTCTATGATGTAACAGGTTAGAATTTGTGGTCACTTATCTCTGAAGTTACTGTAATTCTGTGATATCTGTGGGAAGATTGATGTCACTATGAGGCAGTGATGTAACATGTAAGGGTGTGGTGTCATTGTTTGTGATGTCTAAGGCTGTCACTGATAAGGCTGTCATGTCACTATTAGCCAATACTATCTGTTATGTGACTGTGTTGTCCTAGTAAGAACTAGGTAGGATACCAGTGGTGATAATGTGATGTCCCAGTGTGGTTTTGATGTCACAATGAAATTGTGATGTCAGAGTGAGGTTGTGATGTCGCTAGTGACTGTGCTTTCACATGGAGACTATGTCATTGGTGAGGCTCAATTGTCCTTGGTGAAACTCTAATGTAACGGTGAGTTTAATGTGTCAAACTGAGGCTGTGATGTCACAGTATGGCTATGATGTCAGAGGTGAAACCTTAAGTCACAGTGATGCTTTGATGGATCGTTACTGCTGTGATGTCACAATGAAACTGTGATGTCACTGTGAGAATAAAAAATGTGAATGTGAGGTTGTGATGTCACTGGGGAATTTGTGATGTTACAGTGAGGATGTACTGTCAATAGCAAAATGGTGGTGTCACAGGGAGGCTGTTATATTTCAGTTTATCCATGAGGTCAGTCGTGAGATTGTCATGACATTAGTGAGCCTGGGTAGGATGTCACTGATGAGGGTTTGATGGCGCATTGAGGCTATGATTTCAGAGGTGAACCTGTAATGTCATAGTGAGGCTGTGATGAAAAAGTGGGGCTATAATGTCTGAGTCAATACTGTGATGTCACCGTTGGGCAATGAATTCAGAAGTGAGCCTCTGATGTCCTAGTGAGGCTGTTATGTCACAGTGAGGTTATAACAACCCAATGAGGATGTGATTTCAGTGGTTAGGCTATGATATTGGATGAGGCTGGTGTGAGTGATGAGGGTATGATATCACAGTGAAGATGGCATTTCACTGGTTAGGCTGTAATGCCACCATGAGTCTTTGATGTCACTATGTGCCTGTGGTAAAAAAGTGAACACTTGATGTTACAGGGTGTTCGTGATGACATGGTGTCATCTGTGAGGTCACCGCAAGACTGTGACATCAGCCATGGCAAGGCTGATGTCACAAGAAGGCTATGATGTCAGTGGTGATGCTGTGATGTCACATCGAGGATGGGATGCCACAGTGAGGCTATGACCTCAGAATTGAGGCTGTAATGTCACATTGAGGCTGTGATGCCACCATAAGTCTTTGCTGGCATGACACTGGTTAGGCTGTTATGCCACCGTGAGGCTTTGATGTTATGGTAAGCCTTTTCTATCAGTGGCGAGGCTGTGATGTCACAGTGAAGCTATATCAGAAGTGTGTATGTGATGTCACCATGAGGTTATTATGTAAATGGCAAGGCTGATGTCACAGTGAATTATGATGTCACAGTGTCATCATGATGGCACAGTCAGGTTATACTATCACAGTGATTGTCATGTCACTGTTAAGGTGTGATATCACAGTGAGGATGTGAGAACACTGTGGATATGATTTCACTATGAGGACACAATGATGTTGTGATGTCACTAGAGAGGTTTGGATGACACAGTAAAGCTGTGAAGTTAGAGGTGAGGCTGATATCACGATGAGGCTGTGATGTTACTTGTAAAGCTTTGATGTCACAATAAGTCTGGAATGTCTGTGGTGAGAAAGATGTCATAGTGAGTCTATGATGTTAATGTGAGGCTATGTTGAATATGTTGAACCAGACAGTGAGTCTGGTGAGGCTGTGATGTCAAAGGCTGTGTTGTCACTGGTGTGGCAGTGATGTTAGCATTTTGACTAATGTCAGGGGTGATGCTGATGTCACAGATAAGACTGTACTGTCACTGGAGAGGCTGTGATGTCATACTGAAGCTTTGATGCCACTGTGAAGATTGTATGTCACTGTGGCTGTCATGACACCATGAGGTGATATCAATCTGGAATCTGTGAAATGAAAGTGAGGATGTGATGTCACCAGCAAGATTGATGTCACAATGAGGTTATGATGTAACAGGAGACCCTGTGGTATCAGTAGGCAGGTTGTGAAGTCACTGTGGATGTGATATCAGTGAGGCTCTGATATCAGGTCTGATTCTGTGAGATGTCAATGAGGCTGTGACATCAGGGGTGATGCTGGGATTTCACAGTGAGGTTAGGACAACAGTGGTGATGCTGTGCAATCACACTGAGGCTAGGATGTCAGAGGAGTGGCTGTGATGTCACTGTGAAGTTGTGGTGTTACCATGATGGTGTGATATCACAGTGAGGCTGTGATATCAGTGGTGATAGACTATGACATCACAGTTTGGGTGAGATTTCAGTGGTTACTCTGTGATGTCAGAAGTGATGCTGATATCAATGATGAGGCTGAGATGTCCCAGTGAGGCTGGGATGTTACTGGTGAGGCTGTGATAGCCAGGGATGCTGTGGTGTCACTGATGAGGCTGTCATGTGACTGTGAGACTGAGATGTCAGTGATGAGTCTGTGGTGTCATAGCAAGGCGAGGCAGAATGTCCTTGGTGTCACTGATGCTATGATTTCAGAGTTTAGCCTGTTATGTGACAGTAAGGCTGTGATGTCAGAGGTCTGGCTGTGATGTCACAGTGATGTTGTGATCTCATTGGATAGGTTTGGATGGCACAGTGAGGCTGTGATCTTAGTGATGAGACTGATGTCACAATGGTTGTCATGTCACTGGTGAAGGTGTGATATCACAATAATGCTGGAATATCCGTGGTGAGAAAGATGTCAAAGTGAGTCTGTGATGTCAATGGTAGGGGCTATATCTGTGATGGACCTAGCTCATGACAGTGACACTGGTGAGGTTATGATGTCAAAGGATGTATTGCTAGGCTGGAGAGATGGCTCAGAGGTTAAGCCTCTGCCTTGTAGGTGGAAGTTCGTGAGTTCGGATACTAGACCCCAGGTATAGAACCTGGGCCGAAGCAGGGGCAGCTTGCATTTCTGGTCCTGGTAGGGTGGAGCCTGTGAATCCCAGGGAAGAGTAAACAATGAGGAGGTGGAGGCAGTCCATGGTAGTTGGTTCTACACACACACACACACACACACACACACACACACACACACACACAAACACACACACATGCACAATTGAATTAAAAAAAAGACTGTGTTATCACTGGTATGGCAGTTATGTAAGTGTTCTGACTAAAGTCAGTGTGGATGCTGATGATACCAGTGAGGCTCTGCTGACACTAGTGAAACTGTGTTGTCACAGGGATGCTATGGTGTCACTATGATGGTTGTTTGTCACTGTGGGCAGTTATGTCATGTGAGGTCATATCACTCTGGAAGCTGTGATGTCACCATGAGGCTGTGATATCAGTGACAAGACAGATATCACAATGAAGCTATGAAGTAACAGGTGAGCCTGTGGTTTCAGTGGGCAGGCTGTGAGTTCACTGTAAAGCTGTGATATCCCAGTTCAGCAGTGATTAGGCTGTGATTTCAGAAGTGTGACTGATGTGACAGATGAGGCCGAGATGTCACATTGATGAAATGATATAGCTATCATGGCTGCGATCCCACAGTGAATTTATGATGTCACCAGGAGGCTGTGGTGTCACTGGTAAGGCTGTAATATCATGGTGAGTCTGTCCAATCAGTGAAGAAGCTATGATGTCACAGTTAAGCTGCTGGCACAGTGTGGCTGTGATGTCACAGTGAGGTTATGATGTCAATAGTGACCGTGCTTTCACAGGGAAACTATGACATTGGTGAGGGTGTATTGTCACTGGTGAGGCTCTAATATCATCGTGAGTTTATTTTGTTAAACTGATGCTGTGATATCACAGTGAGGCTATGATGTCAGAGGTGAAGCTTTATGTCACAGTGATTCTTTGATGGCACGGTATGACTGTGATGTCACAAAGAGGCTGTGATGTCACTGTCATCACCACTGATATCACACCCTGACTGTGATATCACAACTTCATGGTAACATCACCGCCTCGCAGTGACATCACAGCCTCAGTGCAACTGCACAGCCTCATCACTGAAGTACTAACCTCTCTGTGAAATCCAAGCATCACTCCTGATATCTCAGCCTCACTGACATCTCATAGAATCAGCCCTGATATCAGAGCCTCACTGCAATATCACAGCCTCACAGTGACTTCACAGCCAGCCCACTGACACCACAGACTCACCTGATACATCCTCAGCTTATTGTAACATCAGTCTTCCAACTGACATCACAACCTCACTGTGACATTACAGCATCCAGATTGATGTCACCTCATGTTAACATCCAAGTTTCACAGTGACATTGCAGCCTCACTGTGACATCACAACCTCACCAGTGATGGCACAGCCTCACCTGTGACATCAGTGTCACCTCGGACATTAGTCAGAACACAGACATCATGACCATACCAGTAACAACACAGCCTTTTTCATCACAGCCTCGCCAGGATTACTGCCATGAAATAGCCTCATCAGTGACATCATAGACTCACTATGCTGACATTCCAACCTTATTGAGATATCACACATTCACCAGTGATATCACAGCCTCATTGTGATGTCAGCCACACCACTAACATCACAGCCTCACCTCTGACGATATAGCCTCACTGTTTCATCACAGTCTCACCATGATATCACAGAATCACCTCTGAAAACAGCCTCATTGCAAAATCACACCATTATCACTGACATCTTACCTAGACTTAATATGACACCACAGCCACAGCACTGACCTCACTGGCTCACAAAAATGTGACAGCCTCCCTGTGACACCATAGTGTTACTATTGACATCACAACCTCACTGTGACATCACAACTTCCTCAGTGACATCCCAACAACATAGTGACATCACAGATTCACTGTGACTTCACAATCTCACTGTGATATCACAGCCACACTGTACCAACACATCCTCACTCTGACATCACTGCTTCACTGTAACATGAGAGCCTCATGGTCACATCATAGCCACACTGTGACATCACATTCTCACCACTGTTATCCTACCTAGCCTTAACATGACACCACATCCTCACTACAGATTCCAAAGGCTCACAATGACATGACAGCCTCAGCAGTGATATCTTAGCCTTTGACATCATAAACAGTGACACCACAGCCTCACATGTTACATTACTGCCTCATTGTGACATCAATTTCCCACAGATATTACAGCTTCATGCTGATCTCACAGACTCATTATGACCCCACAGTCTAACCTGTTACATCATAGACTCACCTGTTACATCACAGCTTCATGGAAAATTCAGCCTCTCCATTAGCATCACAACTTTCACAGTGACCTCACAGCCTCAGTATGACATCACAACCTGTCTGTGAAGTCATAGCCTCACAATGATATCATGGCTTCACAGTGATATCACATCCTGACATTATAGCCTCATTTCTGACATCACAACTTCTCTGTGACATTACAGCCTCACCTCTGACATAATAGCCTCAATGGGACAAAACAGGCTAACCTCTGAAATCATAGCATCATTGACATCACAGACATATGCCCTAGCCAAGCTATGACACTGCAGCCTCATCACTGACATCTTAGGTTCACAGTCACATGACAGACTGAACAGTGCCGCCACAGCCTCACAGTGTCATCACAGCCTTAATGTGACATGACAACTTGACTGCTACCACAACCTCACTGTGACATCACACAATCACTGTGACATCAGTTTTGCAATGGACATAATAGGCTCATGGTGATATCACGTACACACCACTGACATAGCCTCACTGTGACATCACAGCCTAAATGTAACATCACAGCACCACCATGGACTTCATAGCCTCACTGTAACATCAGATTTACCACTGACATCATAGTCTCATTGTGTTCTCATAGCCTCCACTTTGACATCACCAACTCCCTGTGATATCATGGGCTTACAGTGACACCATAGCCACACGGTGACATCAAACTCTTATTGTGGCATCATGGCGTCACCAGTGACATGCCAGCATCACTCTGACATCATGCCCTCATCACTCACATCAGCCTCATATCAAAGCCTAACATTGAAATCATACCCTCACTGTGATGTCACAGTCTCACTCCACTGACATCACAGCCTCACTGTGATATCATGGCATTACTGGTGACAACACAGCCTCACTGTGACATCACAGCTTCACCTGTGAGGTTATAGCCTCACTGTGACATGACAGCCTCACTATGACATCAAATGCTCACCTCTGAAATGATTGCCTGTGACATCACAGCATCGACTCTGACATTATAGCCTCACTGTTTCATCACAGCCACACTATGGCATCACTGTTTCACCTCTGAAATCATAACCTCAAAGCAACATTAAACCCTCATCACTGACATCCTATCTAGTGTCAATATGGCATCAAAACCTCACCACTGACGTCATGAGTTTACTGAAATCTGAAATCCTCCCTGTAACACCACAGTGTCACTATAGACATCACAACCTCACTGTGATATCACAAATTTCCCAATGACATCAAAACTACACAGTGACATCACAGTGTCATTTTGCATCACACCTATACCATCTCATCAAAGCATCACTGTGATATATGCTCCATTTCTGACATCATAGCCTCACTATGACATCACAACTTCACTATGACATCACAGCCACACTGTACCAGCACAGTCTCATGATATCACAGCCTCACCACTGACATGATAAGCTTACTGTGACATCACCCCCTCAGAGTGTCTTCACAGCCTCACTACTGATGTCCTAACCTCACTGTAAAATCCAAGCATTACCCGTCACATCACAGCCTCACTTATATCTCATAGAATCAGACCTGGCATCAGAGTGTCACTGTGACATCACAGCCTCGCAATGACCTCACAGCCTGCCCGCTGAAACTACAGGATCACCTGTTAGATCATAGCCTCATTGTGACATTGGTCTTGCCACTGACATCACAGTAGCACTGTGTCATCACAGTCTCACCACTGATATGAAAGTACACTGTGACTTCACAGCCTCACTGTGACATCACAGCCTCACCACTGACATCTCAGGCTCATGGTCACATGAAAGCCTCAACAGTGACACCACAGCCTTGCTGTGGCATCACAGCCACACCAGTAACATCCCAGTCTCACTATGACATCTCAGCCTCATCACTGAGATTAGCTTCAATTCTGACATCACACCCTAACCACTAATATAGTCAAACTGATATCACTACCTCACTGTAACATCACAGTCTCACAGTGACATCACAGCCTCTCCTCTCCTCTGACAGCACAGCCTCAGTGTTACTGCACAGCATCACCACTGAGTCCTAACCTCATTGTGAAATCCAAATATCACCACTGACGTCACAGTCTCACTGAGGCCTCACAGAATTAGCCCTGACATCAGGGCCTCAATGCGACATCACACCCTCATCCCTGACATCCTACCAAGCTTCACTATGACACTACAGCCTCGCCACTGACTTCACAGGCTCATTGAAACATGATGCCCTCCTTGTGAAACCACAGTGTTGCTATTGACATCACAATCTCACTGTGACATCACAACTTCCGCAATGACATCACAGCCTCGCAGAGATATCACAGCCTCGTTTTGACATCTAGCAATACCGTGCCATCAAAGCATCACAGTGACATAAAGCTTCACCTCTGACATCTTAGCCTCACTGTGACATCACAGGTTCAGTCTGACACAATAAACTCACTGTGACACTAGAGCCTCGCCAGTGATAATACATCCTCACCAATGACATAGTCTCCCTGTGAAAGCAAGTCACTACTGACATCACAACTTCACTGTGACATCACAGCCACACTGCCAACACAGCCTCACTGTGACATCACAGCCTCATCACTGATAGGCCAAGATCACCATGTATTGCAGTCTGCCTGCATGGTTACTGAAAAAATGACCATCACACAGCTTAAGAGAACAAAGGGTTTATTTCCTTTATGATTACTGGTTACAGTTCTCAGTCCACCTTGACAGGAGAGCATGCACCAACACCAGGGCCGAGGCAACTGGCCATACCATCACTGCATAATGGCTGAGAGATGGACAATCCTTACTTGCCAGACCAGCATGTCTGGCCAAGTGAACAGAAGGATGCCAACTCTCTCAACCAGCTCTCTGTGATTTATCCAGGGTCTAATCCCACCCACTATGAGCTGGGTCTTCCCCATCAGCTAGACAGTCTCCTTCAGGTTTGTTTTGTGCTTAACTCAACCATCAATTCTCTATAACTGTGCCCAAAGTTCGAACCCTCAACCGTCAAGTTTTCATCTGTGCTTAACTACAACACTCCACCCTTGTCAACTTGACACAAAAACAATAGCACTTTTAATCTGTAACCTTTCCTTCTCTCCATAGATATTAAAAAAATAAAAATTCATTCCATGGACAAATTTTAAGTGTTCTCATTAAAACTACAGTTCCAACATATTAAAAGTTCAAAGTTGTTTAACTTTAAAAGGGTATTAAATCAGAATGAGTTAAGTACTTTAAAGCAAATAAAACATTAAAACAAAAGGATCTTGATATAATAAGAAAACATTTAAATTAAGAACCAAGTCCAGCAATTTACTGCATCCTGTACTTCAATGTCCATCTTCTGTTTGCTTATCATGTAATCTTCGTGGTTCAAAGATTTCAGGAATTCCCAGTCTCTGTTTGCAACTCAAAGTTGTAAAAGCACAGTTCCTTTGAACCAGGCTGAATCTTCACTCGCAACAGTCCTGAGCATACATCCCACAGTTCTGTCATCTCTAACACTGGGTTCGCCTCTGCAGCTATAAGCTTCACCTTCTCTCACAGGAGCTCTATGTTTGCCACTTGGTGCCAAGCTTTTGCTACTTTCCATGAACCCCCAAAACCATTTACCAAAACCCTGGGGATCCTGCCAGATTCCAAAGCGAGATTGAAAATTAGTCTAGTCCACTGGAGCTACAGCTGTACCAACTTTTATATGCTGATGCTGGAAAAGCCTCTTTTGGGCTACCGAAATCCAAAGGGCAAGAAATGACATTAACTTGGGATTTTAGTCCCTGAAGGAATTTGAGTTTTCAAACCACGAACTTGCTATATAGTGTTTTTCACATCTTCCACTGTCCCAGTGCAAGTCACTAGGATTTCCCTCACTGATACTCATTTCTCCAACAGTAGAAGATATTCTGCTGCCTACCCTTTGCACATCCAAACCTTTAAGACTGCCAATAAATCTCTCCTATGTCAAGAAAACCAGTCCATCATGTTTAAATTCAGCTTTACCAAAGTCCTTGTCCCATAATCACAAATTGGGCCCAAACAATCTCTCTGAGCAATTGGCCCACTAAACTCTGAAGAATTATTATTTGTATATCCACAAAGTGAAAATTATCAAGCATTTCCAATTTGGTCCAACAGAACCATTCAAAAGCCACAACACCCCACTTCCTGGGTACCAAATTCTGTTGCAGTCTGCCTGCATGGTTACTGAAAAAATGACTATCACACAGTTAAGGGAACAAGGGGTTTATTTCCTTATGATTAACAGTTACAGTTCTAAGTCCAGCTTGACAGGAAAGCATGCACCAACACCAGGGCCGAGGCAACTGGCCATACCATCACTGCATAATGGCTGAGAGATGGACAATCCTTACTTGCCAGACCAGCATGTCTGGCCAAGTGAACAGAAGGATGCCAACTCTCTCAACCAGCTCTCTGTGATTTATCCAGGGTCTAATCCCACCCACCATGAGCTGGGTCTTCCCCATCAGCTAGACAATCTCCTTCAGGTTTGCTTTAGGCTTAACTCAACCATCAACTCTCTATAACTGTGCCCAGAGTTCAAACCCTCAACAGTCACTTAACTATGACACCGTGATATCACTGCCTCATCAGTGCCGCCACAGCTTCATAGTGACATCATAACCTCACTGAGGCATCACAGCCTTACCAGTTATATCACCTCATCAATGCAACATCTCAGCCTCACCACTCACATCAGAATCACTTCGGAAATCAGAGCCTGATAACTGACCTCACAGTTGCACTGTGACATCACAGCCTCACTGTGACATCACAGCCTCACCACTGGAATCCTACATAGCCTTACTAGGACACCACAGCATCAGCACAGACAGCATAGGCTTCCACAGTGATATCACCTAATGGTGACATGACAGCCCACAGTGATATACAACCCTCAGAGTGACATCACAGCCTCAGTGTGACATCACAGCCTCATCAGTGACAACACAGCCTCACCTGTGATATCAGAGCCTCACTATGAAATCACAAGCTCACTGCCACACCAGTGACAACATAGCCTTTGAGATCACAGCCTCACCTGTGTCACTGTCAAATAAGTTCACTATTGACATCATAGCCCTAACTGTGACATCACAGACTCACTATGACATCTTTCTGAACACTGACATTCCACCCTTATTGTGACATCACACCTTCACCAGTGACATCACAACCTCATTGTGACATCAGCAGCACAAATAACACCACAGCCTCACTGTGCCAACCAAACCTCTCCAATGATATCACATCACTGTGTCATCAATGCCTCACTGTGACATCATAGACACACTGTGTCCTCACAGCATCACTCCTACATTACTACCTGACAATGACACTATAGCCTCACTGTTACATCACAATCTTTGTGACATCAGCATTGCCTCTTACGTAATAGCCTCATGGTGATATCACATACACACTTCTAACATAGCACATCAAAACCTCATTGTGACATCACAAACTCACTGTGACATCACAACCTCACCAGTATATCACAGCATCAATGCAACATCTCAGCCTCATCTCTCATATCAATCTCACTTCTTAAATCATAGCCTAACCCCTGATGTCACAGCTACACTGTAACATCTCAGACTCACAGTGACATCACAGCCACACTGTGACATCACACCCTCAGAATTGTTTACTACCTAGCTTTACTAGGATTCTACAGCCTCACTACAGTTAGCACAGACCTACAGTAATGTGACAGCCTCAGCAGTGACATCATATCCTTTGACATCGTAAACAATTACACCACAGCCTCACATGTTACATCACTGCCTCATTGTGACATCAATCTTCCCACAGATATGACAGCCTCACAGTGACTTTACAGCATCATGGACACCTCACAGTGTAACCCGTTACATCATAGATTCACCACTTACATCATAGCCACATGGAGAAATCAGCCTTGCCACTGTTATCACATCTTCCACATTGATCTCACAGCCTCACAGTGACATCACAGCTTTACAGTGATATCACAGCCAAACTGTGGCTTTTTAACCTCATTTTTGACATCACAGACTCACTGTGACATCACAGCATCACATCTGACATTACAGCCTCACTGTGACATAACAGGCTAACCTCTGAATTCATAGCATCTTTGACACTGTGGATATCCTGCCTAGCCTCACAATGAAACCACATCAGCCTCATTCTGATTTCACAGCCTAACCACTGAAATCACATCCTCATTGTGATATCACAGTCTAGCTCCTCTGACATCATAGCATCACTGTGATATCAGGGCATCACTCATGAAAATACAGGCTCACTGTGACATTATGGCATTACCTCTGAGGGTGTAGTGTCACTGTGACATGACAGACTCACTGACAACACAGTGTCACCTCTAAAATCATTGCCTAACTGTGACGTCACAGCATCATCTCTGATGTTATAGCTTCATTGATTCATCACAGCCTCACTATGACATCATAGGCTTGCCTCTGAAATCATAGCCTCAATGCCACACCACACCCTCATCACTGAAATCCTACATAGCCTCACTATGATAGCACAGCCTCACCACTAACCTCACAGGCTCGTTGAAATATCATAGCCACCCTGTAACACCACAGTGTCGCTGTTGACATCATAACCTCACTGTGACATCACAACTTACCCAGTGACATCAAATCCTCACAGTGACATCACAGCCTCATTGTGACATCACAGCCATAAGGTGCCATCAAAGCATCACTGTGACATAAAGCTTCACCTCTGACATATAGCCTCACTGTGACATCACAGCCTCAGTCTCACATCACAACCATAATGTGCCATCAAAGTATCACTGTAACATAAAGCTTCATCTCTGATATCACAGCCTCACTGTGACATCACAGCCTCAGTTTCACATCACAACCATAATGTGCCATCAAAGTATCACTGTAACATAAAGCTTCATCTCTGATATCACAGCCTCACTGTGACATCTCAGCCTCAGTTTGATACAATAAACTCACTTTGACATTAGAACCTCAGCAGTGACAATACAGAATCATAAATGACATAGTCTTACTCTGAAAGCATCGTCATTAATGACATCACAATCTCACTGTGACATCACAACTTAACTGTTGACATCACAGCCACACTGTGCCAGCAGAGCCTCACAATGACATCACAGCTCCACCACTGATATGACAGGCTCACTGACATCACAGCCTCTCCTCTGACATCATAGCCTCAGTGTGACTGCACAGCCTCACAACTGACATTACAACTTCACAGTGATATCACAGTCACACTGTGCCAACACAGCCTCACCACTGATTGGATAGGCTCACCAAGATATTATAGCCTCACCAGTGACAACCCCAGCCTCTTGGTCACATCATAACCTCACTGTGGCAGTACAGCCTTACCAGTTATATCACATATTCAAAGTGAAATCTCAGCCTCATCTCTCACATCAGTATCACTTCTGAAATCATAGCCTCACTGTGACCTCATAGCCTCATGGTGACATCACAGCCACACTGTGACATTACAGCCTCACCAATGATATCCTTCCTAGCCTTGCTATAACACCACTGCCTCACAACAGTGAACACAGGCCCATAATGAAGTGGCAGCCCCAGCAAAGACATCATAACCTTTGTCATCATAAAGTGTAACACCACAGCCTCACATATTACATTACTGTCTCATTGTGATATCAATCTTCTCACAGATATAGCTTTATAGTGACTGAACAGCCTCACCGTGACCTCACAGTCAAACCTGTTACAACATAGAATCACCTATTGCATCAGAGCTTCATGTTGAAATTGGCCTTACCAATGACATCACACCTTCAACAGTGACACCAAGCCTCACTGTAACATCACAGCCTCTCTGTGTTGTCCCAGCCTCCTAGTGATGTCACAGTATCATAGTGATAACACAGCCTCATTGTGGCATTATAGCCTCATTTCTGACATCACAGCCTCACTGTGACATCACAGCTTCCAGGTTGTTATCACATCACGGTGACATGGCATCCCACTGTGACATTCAACATACACAATGATATCACAGCCTGGACAATGATAGCAGAGCAGACATCAGAGTCAGCACTGACATTAGTCACAACACTGACATCACTGCCACACCAGTGACAACACAGCCTTTGTCATCACAGCCTCACCAGTGTCACTGTCACATAATAGCTTCACCACTGATATCATAGCCTCATCAATGACATCATAGTCACTATGACATCTTTCTCACCACTGACATTCCAGTATTACTGTGACAACATATCTTCACCAGTGACATCACTGCCTCCTTGTAACATCAGCCTCACCACTAACATCACAGCCTCACTGTGCCATCCAAACCTCTCTAGTGACATCACATCACTGTGTCATCAGAGCCTAACTGTGATGTCATAGCCACATTGTGACATTACAACCTTACAATGACATCATAGACTCAATGTGACATCACAGCATCAACACTGACACCATATCTGCACTGTGATATCTCCCTGCCACTGACATCACAGTCTCACCGTGGCAGCACCAACTTCTTGTGACATCACAGGCTCACAGTGATACCACAACCATATGGTGACATCACAGCCTCAAGGTGATATCACAGCCTCACCAGTGACATGCCAGACCCACTGTGCTATAGTAACCTCAGCACTCACATCAGCCTCATTCTGATATCACAGCTTAACCATTGAAATCACATCCTCTGCCACTATGTGCCAATACAGCCTCACAGTGACATCACAGCCTCACTGACACATCACAGCCTCATTACTGATTGAACAGGCTCACCGTAATATTACAGCCTTACCAAGGACACTACAGCCTCATTGTGATATTATAACCTCACTGTGGCATCACAGCCTCACCAAATATATCACATTCTCAATGCAACATCTCAGCCTCATCTCTCACATCAGTCTCACAGCCACACTGTGACATCATAGCCTCACTACTGATATCGACCCTACCCTTACCATGACATCACAGCCTCACTACTGATAGCAAAAGCTCACAGTGACGTGACAGCCTCATCAGTGACATCATTGCCGTTGACATCACAAAGTTTCACCACAGTCTCACAAGTTATGTCACTGCCTCATTGTGGCTTTAATCTTTCCACAGATACCACAGCATCACAGTGACTTCACAGCCCCTCTGTGCCCTCACATTATAACCTGTTACATCATAGTCTCACCTGTTACA
The DNA here is from genome assembly GCA_023101885.1 of Typhlomys cinereus. Taxonomy (NCBI): domain Eukaryota; kingdom Metazoa; phylum Chordata; class Mammalia; order Rodentia; family Platacanthomyidae; genus Typhlomys; species Typhlomys cinereus. The sequence goes on from JALPQD010000653.1 coordinate 266,866, forward strand.
TCATAGCATCATAGAGAAATCCACCTTGCACTGACATCACAACTTCCACAGTGACCTCACAGCCTCACTGTGACATCACAACATCTCTGTGATGTCACAGCCACAACGTGCCAGCACAGCCTCACTATGACATCACAGACTCACCACTGATAAGACAGGCTCACTCTGATATTACAGCCTCACCAGTGACACCGCAGTCTCATGGTGACATCATAACCTCACTGTGGCTTCACAGCCTCAAAAGTTATGTCACATCATCAATGAGACACCTCAGCCTCATCACTCAGATCAATGTCATTTCTGAAATCACAGCTTCCCTGTGACATCACAGCACCATGGTGACATCACAGTAACACTGACATCGCAGCCTCACCATTAGTATCCTACCTAGTCTTACTATGACAAAACAGCCTCACCTGTGACATGACAGACTCAGCAGTGACATAATAGCTTTTGATATCATAAACAATGACATCAATGCCCCACATAGTACATCACTGCATCATTGTGACATCAATCTTCCCACAGATATCACAGACTTACAGTGACCTCCCAGCTTCACTGTGACTTAACAATCTGACCTATTACATCATAGCTTCATGGTGATATCAGATTTGTCACTGACATCACATCTTCCACAGTGACTTCACAGTCTCACTGTGACATAACAACCTCTCTGAGATGTCACAGCCTCATAGTGACATCACAGCTTCACAGTGATATCACAACTTCACTCTGGCATTGTAGCCTCTTTTCTGACATCACAGCCTCACTGTGACATCACAGACTAACCTCTGACATCACAGCCTCACTGAAATAATAGGCTAATATCTGAAATCATAGCATCAATGACACCACGGACATGCTGCCTAGCTTTGGTATAACACCACAGCATCATCATGGACATCTCAGGCTCATGGTCACATAACAGCCTCAACAGTGACACTCAACAGTGACACCATAACCATGCTGTGGCATCAGAGTCTCACCAGTAACATCCCAGCCTCACTGACATCTCAGCCTCATCACTGACATCAGCCTCACTTCTGACATCACAGTCTCAATGTGGATAGTCTCAACATGGATAAGACAGGCTTATCATGATATTACATCCTCACTATTGACACCACAGCCTCATGGTGACATCATAACCTCACTGTGGAATCACAGCCTCACCAGTTATATCACACCATCAATGTGACATCTCTGCCTCATCTCTCACATCAGTCTCACTTCTGAAATCACAGCCTAATTATAACCTCACAGCCTCACTGTGACATCACAGCATTACCACTGACATCATAGACTCACTGAGACATCAGCCTTGCAACTGACATCAGTCTCAATGTGACCTCACAGCCACCACCATGACATCACCAAATTCCAGTGACATCACAGGCTCAAGGTGACACCACAGCCACATGGTTGAATCACAGCATCACTGTGACATCACAGCCTCAACTCTGAGGTTACAGCTTCATTGTGACATCACAGTCTCACTATGACATCACAGAGTCATTGTGACATCATGGTCTCACAATGACATCCTGGCCACACTGTGACGTCAAATCCTCACCACTGGTATCCTACCTGGCCTTATGATGACACCACAGCCTCACCAGAGATGCCACAGGCTCACAGTGGTAAGAGAGCCTCGGAAGTGACATTATAGCTTGTGACATCATAAACAATGAGACCACAGCCTCACATGTTATATCACTACCTCAATGGATCTCACAGCCTCACTGTGACATCACAACCTCTCTGTGATGAAATCAGAGCTTCACAATGATATCACAGCCTCACTGTGGCATTATATCCTCATTTCTGACATCACATCCTCACTGTGAAATAACAGGCTAACCTCTGAAATCATAGCATCAGTGATACCACGGATACCACAGCATCATCAATGATATCTCACTCTCACGGTCATGTGACAGCCTCAACTGTAACACCACAGCCTCGCTGAGGCATCACAACCTCAACTCTGACATCACAGCCTTACTGTGACATAACAGGCTAACCTCTGAAATCATAGTATTATGGATATGCTGCCTAGCCTCACTATGACACCAGAGCCTCATCACTGACATGTCAGGCTCACAGTCACATGACGCCTCAACAGTGACACCACAGCCATGTTGTGTCACCCCAGCCTCACCAGTAACATCACTGCCTCACTGTGACATCTCAGCCTCATCACAGACATCAACCTCTGACATCACACCCCATACACTGATATCACAGTCACACTTTGATATCACACCTCCCTGTAACATCTCCACCTCACAGTGATATCACAGCTTCTCCTCTGCCATCACAGCCTCACTACTGACATCCTATCTTCACTGTGAAATCCAATCATCATCCCTGACATCACAGCCTCATTGACATCTCATAGAATCATCCCTGACATCAGAGCTTCGCTGCATAATCACAGCTTTACAGTGACTTCTCAACTTGCCCACTGACACCACAAGCTCACCTGTTTTATCACACCTTCATTGTGACACCAACCTTGCCACTGACATCACAGCCTAACTGTGACGTCGCCGCCTCCACCATGAAATCACCAACTCCCTATGACATCGGTGTCACCACAGCCACAATGGCTCAAATCAAAGGCTCAAAGTGGCATCACAGCCTCACTTGTCACATGCCAGCCTCACTGTGACACCACACCCTTATCACTTACACCAGCCTCATTCTGATATCACAGCATAACCACTGAAATCACATCTTCACTGCGATTTCATAATCTTGCTCCACTGACATCTCAGCCTCACTGTGATATCATGGCATCACTAGTTACAACACAGACTCACTGTGACATCACATCCTCTCCTCTGAGATTATTGCCTCACCGTGACATTACAACCTCACTGTGAAATCACAGCCTCACTGTGCCAGCACAGGCTCACTATGACACCACAGCCTAAACACTGATAGAATAGTCTCAAAGTGATGCTACAGTATCACCAGTGACACCATAGCATCACCTGTGACATCAGCATCACCACTGATGTAACAACACTGACATCACTGTCAACCAGTGACAACACAGCCTTTGGCATCACAGCCTAAACACGTCATTGACACATAGTAGGCTCACAACCAACATCATAGCCTCACTAGTGATATCATAGACTATGACATCTTTCCACTGACATTCCAGACTTATTGTGACATCATACTTTAACCAGTGATATCACAGCCTCATTGTGACATCATTTTCACTATTAACATCACAGCCTCACTGTGTCTTCCAAACTTCTCGAGTGACATCACAACATCACTGTGTCATCAGAGCGTGATTGTGTCATCATAGTCACAATCAGCCTCACTGTGACATTACATCTCGACAATGAAATCACAGCCTCACAAGTAACATCCCAGCATCACTGTGACATCTCAGCCCCATCATTCACATCAGCCTCACTTCTGACATCATAGCATAACCACTGAAATGCTAGTCGAAGTGTGATGTCATAGTCTTTCACCACTGATATCACAGACTCACTGTGATATCACAACTGAACAGTAACCTCACGCCTCACAATGACATCAAAGACTCTTCTCTCACATCACAGCCACAGTGTTGCTGGACAGACTCAGCCCTGTTACTGTGAAATCCAAGCATGACCCCTGACATCACAGCCTCACTAACATCTCACAGAATCAGTCCTGATATCAGAGCCTCACTGTGAAATTACAGCCTCAGAGTGACCTCAGACCCTGCCCACTGACACCACAGGCTCACTTGTTCCATAATATCCTCATTGTGGCATCAGTCTTGCTACTGACTTCACAGTCTTACTGTTACAACACAGCTTCGAGAGTGATCACTTCATGGTGACATGACAGCTCACAGTAACATACACAGTAACTTCACAGTGACATCACAGACTCAATGTGATAGGCCACAGTAACATCACAGTATCTTCACAGTGACATTACAGACTCAATATGACATCAAAGTATCACCACTGACATCAAAGCCTCACTGTTACATCAGCCTTGCCACTGACACTGCAGTCTCACTGTGACCTCACAGCCTCCACCGGGACATCACCAATTCCCTGTGACATCACAGGCTCATGGGGACACCACAGCAACACGGTGATATCAAAGCCTAATGGTGGTATCACAGCCTCACCAATAACAGCCCAGCCTCACTGTGACATCATACACTCCTAACTCACATCAACATCATTCTGATAACATAAACTAATCAATGAAATCATATCCTCACTGTGATGTCACAATCTCGCTCCACTGACATCACAGACTCACTGTGATATCACGGCATCACTGGTGAAAACACAGCCTCACTGTGACATCACAGCCTCACCTTTGAGGTTACATCCTCACGATGACTTGAGAGCCTCACTACAACATTACAGGCTCACCTCTGAAATGATTGCTCATGTGTGATATCACAGAATCAACTCTAATGTTATAGCCTCACTGTTTCCTCACAGCCTCACTACGACATCACAGGGTCACCTCTGAAATCAAACACTCAATGCGGCATCACACCCTCATCACTGACATCCTATTTAGCCTCACTATGGCACCACAGCCACACCACTGATCTCACAGGCTCACTGAAACATGACAGCCTCCCTTTGACACTACAGCATTACTCTTGATATCACAACCTCACTGTGCCATAACTTCACTGTGGCATCACAACCACACTGTGCCAGGACAGACTCATAGTGACATCACAGCCTCACCACTGATAGGACAGGCTCACCATGATATCACAGCCTCACCAGTGACACCACAGCCTCATTGTGACATCATAACCAAACTGGCATCACAGCCTCACTAGTTATATCACATCGTTAATGCAATATCTCAGCCTCATTTCTCACATCAGTCTTACATTTGAAATCACAGAATAACTACGCCCTCACAGCTGCACTGTGATATCAGAGCCTCACTGCGACATCACAAACTCACTTTAACATTACAGCCTCACGGTGACATTACATTCTCATGGTGACATCACAGCCACACCACTGATATCCTACCTAGCCTTACTATGACACAATCGCCTCACCACAGTTAGAACAGGCTTACAGTGATGTGTTGCTTACAGCAACACCATAGCCTCACATGTTACATCACTGCCTCATTGTGACATCAATCTTCCCACAGATATCACATCATAACAGTGACCTTACAGCCTTACTGTAACCTCATAATCTGACCTGTTACATCCTAGACTCACCAGTAACATCACAGTCTTTTGGTGAAATCAGCCTTGCCACTGACTACACATCTTCCACAGTGAACTCACAACCTCACTGTTACATCACGAAATCTCTGTGATGACACAGTCTCATAGTGACATAATAGCTTCTCAGTGATATTACAGCCTCACTGTGGCATTATAGCCTCATTTTTGACATTACAGGCTCAGTGTGACATCACAGACTCACCTGTGACATCACAGCCTCACTGTGACATAACACATTAATCTCTAAAATCATAGTATCAGTGACACCAGAGACATCCTCTCTTGCCTCACTATAACATCCCAGCCTAACTGTGACACCACAGTGTCTCTATTGACATCACAGCCTCACTGAGATCTCACAATCTTACCTTTTATATCATAGACTCACCTATTACATCATAGTCTTATGATGAAATAAGTCTCACTGTGATCTCACAGCCTCCACCGGGACATCAGCAACTCCCTGTGACATCATAGATTCACAGTGACAACAAAGACACATGGTGACATCAAAGCCTCATGATGGCATCACAGCCTCACCATTGACATGCCAGCCTCACTGGGACATCCTACCCTCAAAACTCACATCAGCCTCATTCTTATATCATAGCCTAACCCTTTGAATATCACAATCACTGTGTGTCAGTCTCAATTCACTGACACAATAGACTCACTGTGTTATCACGGCATCACTGGTGACAACACAGCCTTACTGTGACATCACAGTCTCACCTCTGAGGTTATAGCCAAACTGTGACATGACAGTCTCACTATGAAATCATAGGCTCACCTCTCAAATCATTGCCCAACTGTTACATTACAGCACGGACTCTGATGTTATAGCCTCACTGTTTAATCATAGCCTAACTGTGACATCACAGACTGACTTCTGAAATCATAGCCTCAATGTGCCATCACATCCTCATCTGTGACACCCTACGCAGCCTCACTATGTCACAAAAACCTCACGACTGACCTCATGGACATACTGAAACATGACGACCTCCCTGTGACTTCAGTCTTGCATTGACATCACAACCTCATGGTGACATCACAGATTCCAGAGTGATATCACCTCACAGTGACATGACAGCCTACAGGGACATAAAACCCTCACAGTGGCATCACAGTCTCAGTGTGCCATCATGACCTCACCTGTGACAGCACAGCCTCACCTGTGACATCAGAGTCACCAGTGACATTACTCAGAACACTGATATCACTGCCACACCAGAGGAAACAGCCTTTGATGTCACAGCCTCATTAGTGCTATTGTCATGTAGTACGTTCACAATTGACATCATACCCCGCCAGTGATATCATAGACTCACTATATCATTCTCACCACTGCAATTCCAGGCTTAATGTGACATCACACCTTCACCAGTGACATCACAGACTCATTGTGACATTAGCCTCACCAGTAACATAATAGACTCATAGTGTCATCCAAACCTCTCCAGTGACATTACAACATCACTGTGTCATCAGAGACTCACTGTGACATCATAGGCATACTGTTTACTCACAGCCTCACTGTGACATTACAACTTCACAGTGACATCACAGCCTCATTGTCACATCACAAACTCACTGTGACCTCACATCCACCCTTGTGACATCGCCAACTCCCTGTGATATCATGGGCTTACCGTGACACCACAGCCACATGGTGACATCAAAACCTCACAGCGGCATCACAGCCTTACCTGTGACATGGCAAGCTCACGGTGACATCATATCATCCTCACTCACATCAGTCTCTTTCTGATATCACATCCTAACCACTGAAATCACATCCTCACTGTGATGTCATAATCACTTTCCACGACCATCACAGCCTCATCATGGCATGACTGGTAACAACACAGCCTCATGGTAACATCACAGGCTTACCTCTGAAATAATAGCCTCAATGCAATATCACGCTCTCATCGCTGACATCCTATCTAGCCTCACTATGACATGACAGTCTTATCACTGACCTCACAAGATCACTGAAACTTGCCAGCCTCCATTTGACACCAGCGCAGTGTGGCTATTGACATCACAACCTAACTGTGACATCACAACTTCTCCAGTGACTATACAATCTCACAGTGATATCACAGCCTAATTGGAACATTACAGCCATACAATGATTTCAAAGCATCACTCTGACGTTAAGGTTCACCTCTAACATCATAGCCTCACGGTAAAATTACAGACTTACAGTGACATCACAGTCTGCCCACTGACACCACAGACTCACCTGTTACATCATAGCCTCATTGTTGCATCAGTCTTTCCACTGACATCACAGCCTTACTGTGACATCACAGCTTCCCGAGTGATATCACCTCATGGTGATATGTAAGCCCACAGTGACATATAATCTTCACAGTAACATCATGGCCTCACCAGTGACCACACACCCTCATCTGAGACATCAGCATTACCACTTAACATTAGTCAGAACACTGACAACATTGCCATACTGGTAACATCACTCACAGCCTTTGAACTCATAGCCTTACCAGTGTCATTGTAACATAATAGGTTCACAACTGACATTATTGCCTCACCAGTGACATCATAGACTCACTATGACATCTTTCTCACCACTGAAATTCCAGCCTTATTGTGACATCACACAGTCACCATTGATATCACAGCCTCATTGTGACTTCAGCCTCACCACTAACATCACAGCCTCATTGTGCCATCAAAATCTCTCCAGTGACATAACAACATCACTGTTTTGTGAGAGCTTCACTGTGACATCATAGCCACACTGTGTCCTCACAGCCTCACTGTGACATTACATCCTGACAGCGCAATCACAGCCTCACTGTGATATCACAGTCTCACCTCTGAGTTTATAGACTCACTGTGACATGACAGCCAGACTGATATCACCAGCTCACTTCTGAAATCTTTACCCAACTGTGACATCAAAACATCGACTCTGATGTTATAGCCTCACTGTTTCATCACAAACTCACTGTGACATCACAACTTCCCCAGTGATATCACAACCTTACAGTGACATCACAGCCTCATTGTGACATCACAGCCACATGTGCCACCAAAGCATCACTGTGACAAAAAGCGCCACCTCTGAAATCATGAAGTCACTGTAACATTGCAGCCTGTTTGACAAAATAAAACTACTGTGACATTGTGCTGATCAGTGACAATACAGCTTCTCCAATGACAGTCTCATTGCGAAATCAGTCATTACTGACATTACAACCCCACTGTGACACCAAAACCTTACCGTGTCCAACTCCCTGTGCCATCACAGGCTCATGGTGTCACCACAGCCTCAACTCTGAGGTTATAGCTTCACTGTGACATGATAGGCTCACTATGACATCTCAGCCATGCTGTCCCAACAGGGCTTCACTGTTACATCACAGCCTCACCACTGATAAGACAGGCTTACCATGTTATTACAGCCTCACCAGTGACACCACAGCCTCATGTTGACATCATAACCTCACTATGGCATCATAGCCTCACTAATTATATCACATCATCAATATGACATCTAAGCCTCACCTCTCACATCAGTCTTACTTCTGAAATCACAGCCTAACCACTGACTTCACAGCTGCACTGTGACATCACCACCTCATGGATACATCAGAGACACACTGTGACATCACATCCTCACCACTGGTATCCTACTTTGTCTTACCAGAACACCACCACAGTCTCAGAAGTGACATCATAGCCTTTGACATCATAAACAGTAACACCACAGCCTCAGATGTTACATCATTTTCTTACTGTGACATAAATCTTCCCACAGATATCACAGCCTCACAATGACCTTGCAGCCCCACTGTGACCTCAAAGTCTAACCTGTTATATCATAGACTTACCTGTTACATCATAGCCTTATGGTGAAATCAGCCTTGCCACTGATATCACAACTTCCAAAGTGATCTCACAGTCTCACTGTGACATCACAACCTCTCTATGATGTCACAGCCTCACAGTGACATGACAGCTTGACAGGGATATCACAACTTCACTTTGGCATTATAGCCTCATTTGTGAATTCACTCTCACTGAGATTTCACAGCTTCACCTCTGACATCACAGCCTCATTGTGACATCTCAGCCTCACTTCTGACATCACAGCCTTACCACTGGTATCCTATCTGGCCTTACCTTGACACCCCAGCCTCACCACAGTTAGCACAAGCTCACAGTGATGTGACAATCTCAGCAGTGACATCATAGCCTTTGAAATCATAAACAGTGACATCACAGCCTCACCTGTTTCATCACTGCCTCACTGTGACATCAATCTTCACACATATACCACAGCTTCACAGTGACCTTACAGCCTCACTGTGACCTCACAGTCTAACCTGCTACATCATAGTCTCATTGACATTGATATCACATATTCCATAGTGACCTTACAGCCTCACGTTTACATCACCACCTCAGAGCCTCATAGTGACATCACATCTTCACAGTAATTTCACAGCCTCACTGTGTCATTATATCTTCATTTATGACATCACAGCCTCACTATGATATCACAGCCTCACAAGTGGTATCCTACTTAACTTACCATGACACCAGAGCCTCACCACTCACCTCACTGGCTCACTGAAATATGACAGCCTCCCTGTGACACCATATTGTCTCTCTTGACATCACAACTTCACAGTGACATCACAGTATCATTGTGACATCACAGACATACTGTGCCATCCAAGCATCACAGTGACATAAAGCTTCATCTCTGACATCATAGCCTCACTCCAACATCAAAGCCTCACAGTGACTTCACAGCCTGCCCACTGACAACACAGGCTCACCTGTTACATCATAGACATTGTGGCATCAGTCTTACCACTGATATCACAGCCTCACTGTAACATCTCAGCCTCAACTGTGACAGCACAGCCTCACTTGTAACATCATCTTCATCACTGACATTAGTCAGAACACTGACATCATCATCACACAAGTGACAACATGGCCTTATCAGTGACCTCACAGGCTCATGGAAACATGACAGCCTCCCTGGGACATCACAGTGTCGCTATTAACATCACATACACACTGTGACATCACAACTTCCCCAGTGACATCCCAACATCACAATGACATCACAGCCTCATTGTGACATCACAGCTGTCACGGTTTGAAATGTGTCCCCACAGTTTCATGTGTTTGGCAGGATCATGGTACCTTGAGAGGTGGAGCCTTGCTGGAGGATGGCAGTCATGAGAGGTGGCCCTTGAGGTGGATTAATCACACCCTACCTCCAGGAGATGTCTACCTTTGCTACAAGTAGTCTGCAGCTCTCAGCTTCCAAGATGTCTGCAGTGACTTATCCTCTTTTAGCTTTGGCCAGCCAGCCATGACACCTCTGCTTTGAGACTGGACCTCCCCTCTGAAACTGTAAGCTGAATAATTCTCCCTTAAGTTTCTTGATTTGGGGTATTCTCTTAGCAGTAGTTAAGAGTAACTGTTTCGACAGTCACACGACTCATCAAAGCATCACTGTGACATAAAGCTTCACTTCTAATATCATAGCCTTATTGTGACATCACAGGCTCAGTTTGACACAATAAACTCACTGTGACATCAGAGCTTCACAAGGGACAATACAGCCTCACCAATGACATAGTCTCCCTGTGAAAGCACAGTCACTACTGACATCATAAGCTCACTGTGTAATAACAACCTCACTGTGATATCACAGACACTCTGTGACAACACAGTCTCACCAGTGATATGACAGCTCACAGTGACATTACAGACACAGTGTGACATCACTACCTCCCCAGTGACAGCACAGTCTCACCTGTAACATCAGCTTTGCTACTGACATTAGTCAGAAATCTGACATCACTGCCACACCAGGGACAACACAGTCTTTGATATCACAGACTCAACAGTGTCACTGTCATGTAGTAGGTTCACCACTAACATCAGAGCCTCACCAGAAACTTCATAGACTCACTATGACATCTTTCTCACCACTGACAGAGCCTTATTATGCCATCACACTTTCTCCAGTGACATCACAGCCTCATTGTGACATCAGCCTCACCACTAACATCACAGCCTCATTGTGCCATCAACACCTCTCCACTGTGTTATTAAAGCTGACTGTGACATCATAGCCACACTGTGTCCTCACAGCCTCACTGTGACATTACAACCTTACAGTGCCTTCAGAGTCTCACTGTGACATTACAAACTCATTGTGCCATTAGCTTTGCCACTGACACATCTGCCTCATGGTGACATTACATACACACCTCTCATATAGTTTCACTCTCATCACAGCTGCAATGCTATATCACAGCATCACCACTGACATCATAGCCTCACTGTGACATCAGCCTTGCCACTGACATCACAGTCTCACTGTGATCTCCCAGCTTCCACCATAACCTCACCATCTCCCTGTGACATCAAGGGTTCATGGTGACATCACTGCCACACAGTGACATCAAATCCTCACAGTGGCATCACAGCCTCACCAGTGACATGCCAACCTCACTGTGACATTACCTCATTACTCACACAAGACTCATTCTGATATCACAGCCTAACCATTGAAATCACAGCCTCACTGTGATGTCCTAGTCATGCTCCAAAGACATCTCAGCCTCACTGTGATATCATGGCATCACTGATAACAACACCATCTCACTGTGACATCACAGCCTCACCTCTGAGGTTATAGCCTCACTGTAATATGTTAGCCTCACTATATCATCACAGGCTCACCTTTGATATCATTGCCCATCTGTAACATCACATCATTAACTCTGACGTTATAGCCTCACTGTTTTATCACATCCTCACTGTGGCATCACAGGCTCACCTCTGAAATCATAGCCTTGAGGAGACATCATAACTGCATCACTGACATCCTTCTTTGCCTCAGTAAGAAACTGCAGCCTTACGGCGAGACCTCACAGACTCACTGAAAAAAGGCAGCCTCCTGTGTCACCACAATGTGACTATTAACATCACATCCTCACTGTGACATCACAAACTCTTCAGTGACATCACAACATCACAGTGATTTCACAACTTCATTGTGATATCACAATCATACCGTCCATCAAAGCATCATTGTGACATAAAGCTTCACCTCTGACATTATCACCTCACTATGACATCGCAGCCTCAGATGGAAACAATAAACTCACTGTGACATTGGATCCTCACCAGTGACAATATAGACAATACATAATGTCCCTATGAAACCACAGTCACTACTGACATCACAACCTCAATGTGACATCACAGCCACACTGTGTCAATAGAGCCTTATTGTGGCATCACAGCCTCACCAGTTGCATCACATCAATACGACATCTCAGTCTCATGTCTCACATCAGTCTCACTTCTGAAATCCCAGCCAAACTACTGACCTCACAGCGGCACTGTGACATCGCGTCATGCTGACATCAAAACACACTGTGACATCACAGCCTCACTACTGGTATTCTACCTAGCCTTACCATGACACCAAAGGCTCACCACAGACAGCACAGGCTCACAGTGATGTAACTGCCTCAGCAGTGACAGCCTTTGATATCTTAAACAGTGACACCACAGCCTCACATGTTACATCACTGCCTCATTGTGACATCAATCTTCCCACAGATATCAAAGCCTCCCTGTGACCTAACAGCCTGCTCAGTGACAACACAGGCTTACCTCTTACATCATAGCCTCATTGTGATATTAGGCATGCCACTGACATCACCATCTCACTGTGACATCACAGTCTCACCACTGATATGACAGGCTCACAGTGATATCACAGCCTCACCAGGGACACCATGGCCTCATGGTGACTTCATAACCTCACTGTGGCATCACAGCCTTACCTGTTATATCAGAACATCAATGCAACATCTCAGCCTCATCTCTCATATTAATCTCACTTCTGAAATGACAGCCTCACAATGTTATGCTACCTAGCCTCACTATAACACCACAGCTTCACCACTGATCCCACAAGCTCACTGAAACATGACAGCCTCCCTGTGACACTACAGTGTCGCTATTGACATCACAACCTCACTGTGACATCACAAATTCCCCAGTGACATCACAACCTCACAGTAACATCACAGCCACACTGTGCCATCAAAGCATCACTGTGAGAAAAAGGTTCACCTCTGGCATCATAGCCTCACTGTAACCAGCAGAGCCTCAGTTTGACACAATAAACTCACTGTGACATAGAGTCTCATCAGTGACAATGCAGCCTCATCAATGACATAGTCTCCCTGTGAAAACAAAGTCACTACTGGCATCACAACCTCACTGTGACATCAAATCCTCACTGTGCCATTACCACCTGACAATCCCATCAGAGCCTTACTGTGCTTTCCAAACCTCTCCAGTGACATCACATCACTGTTTCATCAGAGCTTCACTGTGATATCATAGTCACACTTTGTTCTTATAGCCTCATTGTGATGTTCCAACCTGACAGTGGATCACAAACTCATTGTGACATTAGCCTTGCCATTGACATAATAGCCTCACTGTGACATCACAGCCTCACTGCTGATTGGACAAACTCACCGTGATATTACAGCTTCGCCAATGACACCACAGAGTTACATGTTACATCATTCCCTCACAGCGACCTCAATCTTCCCACAGATTTTACAACCTCACAGTGACCTCACACTCTTTATGTGACATCACATTCTAACCTGTTATATAATAGATTCACCTGTTACATTATAGCCTCATGGTGAAATGGGCCTTGCCACTAACATCTTCCACAGTGACATCACAGCTTCACTGTGACATCACAACCTCTCTGTGATGTCACAGCCTCATGGTGACATCACAGCTTCGCTGACATTGTCGCCTCATTTCTGATATCACAGCCTCACTATTACATCACAGCCTCACCTCTGACATCACAGCATCACTGTGAGAAAACAGTCTGACCTCTGAAATCATAGCATTAGTGACCCTCCCTAGCCCCACTATGTCACCACATCCTTGTCACTGACATTTGAGGCTCACTGTCACATCACAGCCTCATAAGTAACATCCCAGCCTCATCACTGACATTAGCATTACTTCTGAGAATACAGCCTAACCACTGAAATTTCAGGCCAACTCTGATGTCATTCTCTATCACCACTGATATCAGAGCCTCACTGTGAAAACATGACCGTACCATAACATCATAGCCTCAATTGACATCACGGCCTCTCCTCTAATATTACAGTCTCAGTGTGATTGCACAGCCTCTCCATTGACATCCTAACCTCGCTGTAAAATAAAAGCATCAGCCCTGACATCAGAGCCTCGCTGTGACATCACAGCCTCAAAGTAGCCTCACAGTGAACTCATAAACTGCCCACTGACACCACAGGCTCACCTGTTACATCATATTCTCATTGTGACACCAGTCACAAACTCACTGTGACATCAGCCTTAACACTGACATAATAGTCTCATGGTGGCATCATATACACACCTATGACATAGCCTCAATATGACATCAGAGCCTAAATGTGACATCACAGCATGACCACTGACATCATAGACTCATTGTGACATCAGCCTTGCCACTGGCATCATAGTTTCACCGTAACCTCACCGTCTCCACCCTGACATCACCAATTCCCTCTGACATCACAGGCTCATGGTGACACCACAGACACATGCTGTTATCAAAACCTCACAGTGCCATCACAGTCTCAACACTAGTACCCTGCCTAGCCTTATTAGAACACCACAACCTCACCCCAGATAGCACAGGCTTTACAGTAATGTGACAGCCTCAGCAGTGCCATTACAGACTCTCCTTTGTAATCATTGCCCAACTGTGACATCACAGCATTGACTCTGATGTTATAACCTCACTGTTCCATCACAGATTCACTATGACATCACAGTGAAACTGAAGGATGCCAACTCTTTCAACCAGCTCTCTGTGCTTTATCAGGGCCTAATCTCACATACCATGGGCTATGTCTCCCCATCAGCTAAACAATCTCCTTCAGGTTTGCTTTGGGCTTAACTCAACCATCAACTCTACAACTATACCCAGAGCTCAAACCTTCAACAGTCAAGTTGACACCAGTGCATAACTATTACACCAATATCATAGACTCCCTATGAAAGCACAGTCACGGCTGACATCACAACCACACTGTGATATCACAACCTCACTATGACATCATGGCCATACTGTGGCAGCACAGCATCACTGTGACCTCACAGCCTCACCACTATATGACAGGCTCACTGTGATGTCACAGCCTCAGGGACACCACAGCCTCATGGTTACATCATAACCTCACTGTGGCATCACAGCCTCGCCAGTTACATCACATCATCAATGCAACATCTCAGGCTCATCTCTCACATCACAGCCCAACCATTGACTTCACACTCCTACTCTGACATCACAAGTTCATTGTGACATCATAGCCTATAGTGACATCACATCCATATGGTGACATCATAAGCTCACCACTAGTATCCTACCTAGCCTTACTATGATACCACAGCCTCACTACAGATAGTACAGGCTCACAGTGATGTAGTAGCATCAGGAGTGACATCATAGCCTTTGACATCATAAACAGTGACACTACAGCCTCACATGTTACATCATTGCCTCTCTGTGACATCAATCTTTCCACAGATATGACAGCCTCACAGTGAGCTCACAGCCTCACTGCGACCTCACAGTCTAAGCCATTACATCATAAACTCACCTGTTATATTATAGCCTCATGGTGAAATCAGCCACTGACATCACATCCTCCAGAGTGAACTCACAGCCTCACTGTGATATCACAACCTCTTTGTGATGTCACAGCTTCATAGTGACATCACAGCCTCACCTTTGATATCTTAGTGTTAGTGACAGCATGGATATCCTGAATAGCCTCACTATGACACCACAGCCTCATCACTGATATGTCAGGCTCATGGTCACATGACAGCTTTAACAGTGACACCACAGATTCGCTGTGGCATCTCAGCCTCATCACTGACATCAGCCTCACTTCGGGCATCACAGCCTAACCAATGAAATCTTAGCTATGCCATGATATCATACACTATCACCACTGATATCAGAACCTTATTTGATACAACCTCATGGTAACATCATCGTAACATAACCACCTCACAGTGATATCACAGCCTCTCCTCTGACATCACAGCCTCAGTGTGACTGAACAGTCTCACCATGGATGTCCTAACCTCATTGTGAAATGTAAGCATCACCCCTGAAATCACAGCCTCACTGACATCTCATAGAATCAGCCCTGACATCAAAGCCCCACTGAGACATCACAGCCTCTCAGTGACCTCACAACCTCACTGTGACATTACAACCTGACAGTGACATCACAGCCTCATTGTGACATCACAAATTCACTGTAACATCAGCTTGCCACACATATAATAGCCTCATGGTGACATCATATACATAATGCTGACATACCCTCACTGTAACATCATAGCCTCAATGTGTTATCACAGCATGACCTAGCCTCACTGTGACATCAGCCTTGCTTCTGACATCACAGTCTCACTCTGCCATCAAAACCTCTCCAGTGACATCATAAAATAACCATAACATTCCAGGCTTGTTGTGACATCACATCTTCACCAGTGATACACACCCTCATTGTGAAATCAGCCTCACCACTAATATCTCAGCATCACTGTGCCATCAAAACCTCTCCAGTGACATCACAAAATCACTGTTTCATCAGAGCCTCACTGTGACATCACAGCCTCTACCATGACATCACCCACTCCCTGTGACTTCACGGGCTCATGGTGACACCACAGCCACACGGTGACATCAAAGCCTCATGCTGGCATCACAGTCTCACTAGTAACATTCCAACCTCACTATGACATCTCAGCCTCACTTCTGACATTACAGCCTAACCACTGAAATCTCATCTGAACTGTGATGTCCTATTATATGACCATTGATTTCACACATCACCACCTCACAGTGACATCACATCCTCTCCTTGGACATCAGAGCCTCAGTGTGACTGCATAGCCTCATGACTGACGTCCTAAACTCAGTATGAAATCTAAGCATCACCCTTGATGCCACAACCTCTCAGACATCTCATGGAATCAGCCCTGACATCAGAGCCTAACTGTGACATCAGAGTCTCATAGTAACCTCACACCCATCCCACTGACACCACAGGCTCACCTATTACATCATTGTAGCATCAGTCTTTCCATTGGCATCATAGCCTCACTCTGACATCCCAGCTTCCAGAGTGAAATCGACTCATGGAAATGTGACAGCCTAAAGTGACATACAACCTTCGCAGGGATATAACAGTCTCACTGTGACATCCTGATCTTACCAGTGACAGCACAGACTCACCTGTGACATCATCATTACCACTGACTGGATAGGCTCACCATGATATTACAGCCCAACCAGTGATTCCACAGCCTCATATGTTATATCAATTCCTCACTGTGACATCATTTTTCCCACAGGTATCACAGCCTCACTATGACCTCACAGCCTCACTGTGACATCACAGCCTCACTGTGACATCACAGCCTCACTGTGACCTCACAGTCTAAGCCATTACATCATAGACTCACCTGTTACATTATGGCCTTATGGTGAAATCAGCCACTGACATCATATCTTCCAGAGTGACCTCACAGCCTCACGTGACATCACAACCTTTCTGTGATGTCACAGCCCCATAGTGACATCACAGCTTCACAGTGATATCACAGCATCACTGTGGCATTACAGTCTCATTTCTGACATCACACCCTCACTCTGACATCACAGCCTCACCTCTGACATCACATCTTCATGGGACATAACACGCTAACCTTTGAAATCATAGCATTAATGACACAATGGGCATCCTGCCTAGCTTCACTATGACCCACAGCCTCATCATTGGCATCTCAGGCTCATGGTCACACGACAGACTCAACAGTGATACTGCAGCCTTTCCATGCCATCACAGCCTCACCAGTAACATCCCAGCCTCACTGTGTTATCTCAGCCTCATCTCTCATATCAGTCTCACTTCTGATATTATAGCCTAACCACTGAAATCACAGCCACACTGTGCCAGTAACATCAAAGCCTCACGAGTGATATGACAGGCTCACAGTGACATCACAGCCTCTCCTCTGACATCACAGACTCAGTGTGACTGCACTGACTCACCACTGACATCCTAGCCTCACTATGAAATGCAAGCATCAACTCTGATGTCACAGCTTCACTGACATCTCATAGAATCAGCCCTGACATCAGAGCCTCTCTGCTACATCATAGCCTCACAGTAACCTCAAAAACTTCCCACTGACACCACTGGCTCACCAATTACATCATAGATTCATTGTGTCATCAGTCTTGCTACTGACATCACAGCCTTACTGTGACATCACAGCTTACAAAGTGACATCACCTCATGGTGACATGACATACTTCACAGTGACATCACAGCTTCACTGTGACATCACAGCTTCCAGAGTGATATCACCTCATGGTGACATGACAGCCCACAGTGACATAAAACCCTCACAGTGACATCACAGACTCAATGTTGACATCACTACCTCATCAGTGACAGTACATCCTCACCTGTCCCATCAGTATTGCCACTGACATTAGACAGAACACTGACATCACAGCCACACCAGTGACAACACAGCATTTGATATCATAGCCTCACCTGTGTCACTGTCACTTAATAGGTCACCACTGACATCATAGCCTCATCAGTGACATCATAGACTCATTATGCCATCTTTGTCACCACTGACATTCCAGCCTTATTGTGACATCACACCTTCACCAGTGAGATAACAGCCTTATTGTGACAGCCTAATTAGTTACATCTCAGCCTCACTGTGACCTCCAAACCTCTCCAGTAACATCACAACATCACTGTTTCATCACAGCCTTACTGTGCCATCATAGCCACACTGTGTTCTCACAGCCTCAATGTGAAATTACAATCTGACAGTGACATCATAGCTTCACTGTCACATCACAAATTCACTGTGACATAAACTTTGCCACTGATATAAAAGACTCATGGTGACATCACAAAAGAACCTCTAACATAGCCTCAGTGTGACATCAAGGCCTCATTATGACATCACAGGCTCACCTTTGAAATCATAGCCTCAATTCAAAATCACACCCTCGTCAGTGACATCTTACCTAGTCTTACTATAGCACCACAGCCTCATCACTGACTTTACAGGCTCACTGAAACATGACAGCCTCACTGTGTGTGATAGTTAAGCCTGGTTGTCAGTTTGACCACTTGGTGTTAAATAAGATGGGCTGAGACCACCTCTGGAAAGGATCAACTGAGACCACTTGATAGGATTGTACCCACCCTAGATCCTACCAGGACCTCCAAAGCTCTCATAGGATTTTTCCAGTGCTGCTACATATAAAAAGGAGCCACCAAAGAGACAGATGCCTTATTGCAGCTGTGCTAGGAATCGCTCTTCCTTCCACCTGCCCGGTTTCTTTGACCCTCTAGCCTTCCAACCCACCAAGTTGTTGTCAGCTAGAATAAAGACTTTAGGAATTATCCAGCATTCAGCCATCACCCACTTGACTACTGAACTGAGCAGCTACTGGCAGCCATTGTTAGACTACCTTGGTTACTGGCAGCCATCGTTGGACTACCTCAACCATACTGTAAGCTGACTCAATATATTCCCTATATTATATACATTCATTTTGTCAATTCTGCATCTCTAGAGAACCTAACTAATACAGATTGTGGTGCCAGGAATGGTTCTAGAGAAAGAGAATTGTAAAAATGAATTTTGCTAGTAGATTTGGTGACATCTGAAGTTGGCTCTCCAACACAATCAAACCACCAGCTACTAAAGACTACCCTGGCAGTAAGGAGAAAGTTAATGTTTAGAGCGAACTGTTGAAGAATTGGTGAAGATAGGTGTGTTGGACAGTCAAGATTCACCTGTTATGAGAAGTGAGGATCTTGGTGAATCAATATATAAAACTTTTGACAATATGAGTAAAAAGAAGGAAAGCAATGATGCTAGTTGGTCGCTACTGGCATCTCTTGATAAAATATAAAACGAGAAGTAAAACCTGGAGGCTTCTAAGTGTGACCTAGAAGCAACTCTGGAAAGGAAAGGACTTTACTGGTGAAATTGCCCAGCTCCAAATGCATATAAAAAATTGAGAAGTTTCTAAGTGTGCTCTAGAAGACAATCTTCTCTCCAGTAGCAATAAGGCTCGAATTGCAGAAAATAAAAACCAAACTCTGATTATTTTATTGGCTGAGTTACAAGGTAAATTGAAATCCCACCCTCGAACGGTGTTGGTGGTTGAAGTTAAAGTGGGATCCTGAAAAGTGCGGTGATGATGTGTGGAAAGACCAAACTGATGATGAGGACAAGGATGTTCAACCCTCAGGTTCTGATGCATTTATTCCACCCTTAACAGAGAATGAATCATTGCTTCTGACTAGGGAACTCATTTCACAGCTAAAAACAGTACTGCAGTGGGCTCATGACCATGGAATTCATTGGTCTTACCATGTTCCCCACCATCCTGAAGCAGCTGGCTTGATATAATGGTGGAATGGCCTTTTAAAGGCACAATTATGTGGTAATAGTCTGGAGAGATAGGGAAGAATTCTCCAGAAGGCAGTATATGCCTTAAACCAGTATCCAATATATGGTACTGTGTCTCTTATAGCCAGGATTCATGGGTCTAGGAATCAAGGGGTGGAAACAGGAATAGCTTCCCTTACTATCAACCCCAGTGACCCATTAGGAAAATTTCTGCTTCCTGTTCACAAGAGTCTGTGTTCTACTGGCTTAGAAGTTTTGGGTCCAGAGCAGGGAATGCTTCTGCCAGGAGACACAGCAGCTATTCCTTTGAACTGGAAACTCAGCCTTCCTCCTGGTCATTTTGGACTTCTGATGCTTTTGAGCCAATAGGCTAAGAAAGGAATAACAGTGTTAGGAGAGGTGATTGACCCAGACCACCAAGGGTAAATTGGACTGGTTCTCCACAATGGTGGTAAGGAAGAATATGTCTGGAGTGTAGGAGATCCACTAGGGTGTCTCTTTGTATTATCATGTCCTGTGATTAAGGTCAATGGGAATTTGCAGCAATCCAATACTGGAAAGATAGTAAATGGTCCAGATCATCCAGGAATGAGGGTAGATATAACCCATCCAGGTAAGGAGGCAAGACCGGCTGAAGTGCTTGCTGAAGGTGGAGGAAATACAGAAAGGGTAGTAGAAGAAGGTAGTTATAAATACTACGTAAGGCCACGTAATCAGTTACAGACACAAGGATTATGATTGCCATGAGTGCTCCTGGTCCAGACTGTCAAGAATAGCCTTTTGCACGTGCACATATTCCAAGAAGATATTTATGTTATGTAATGTAATGTTACTCTATAGTTATGTGATGAAATATTGTAATGTACATTATGATATTGTGTTATGGGACACTAAAGACAAAGAATTTCTCAAGGGACATTGTCATTAATCTTGTAAAAATATTTCATTTGTGGTTTTATGTGGATAGCTATATTACATTAGGTGGAATTACTTACTGTTTTTATTTGGAGTTTTTTTAATGGCCTAATGAAATGTCATTTGGTGTCAAGTTGACAAGGGTGGAATTTTGATAGTTAAGCCTGGGTGTCAACTTGACCACCGTGTCAGACCTGGTCTGAGGCCACCTCTGGAAAGGATCAACTGAGAACCCTTTTTAGGATTGTACCCTCCCTAGATCCTATCAGAACCTCCAAAGCTCTCATAGCATCCTCCCAGTACAGCATCATATAAAAAGGAGCCACCAAAGAGACAGATGCCTTATTGTGGCTGTGCTCTCCCTTCTAGCCCTCTGGTTTCTTCGACCCTCTAGCTTTCCAACCCCTCAGTTGTTGTCAGCTAGGATAAAGACTTTAGGAATTATCCAGCATTCAGCCATCACCCACTTGACTACCAAACTGAGCAGCCACTGGCAGCTTCGTTGGACTAACTCAGGTACTGGCAGCCATCATTGGACTGCCTCAGAAATACTGTAAGCTGACTCAGTACATTCCTTACATTTTATATATATATATTTCACTGTATCAATTCTGAATCTCTAGAGAACTTGACTAATAAGCTGGGATACTGTAAGACCCAAAGGCCCTACGCAAGGAAGCAGACCCCCACAGAATATTCATGGACACGGGTTTGATGCAAAAGCAAGAGGATTTTATTCCAGTGCACTGGGGTCGCTCCACTCACAAGGGGAGAGACGACCCTGAGTTCAAGAAGCATACACCTTTTATACTTTTTTGTAGGGAGGCTATGTAATGTTACAAAATAATTGGCTAAAACGCTTAACTTTAATTTAATTAGTTACAAGCAAGGCATGAAGAAAACGGCACGGAGTCTTTTATTTTTGTGGTATCTGGAATAGCTGCACGTACTTTACTAAAATTATCTCCCCGAGTCTTTAAGTGGGGAGGATTCCTGGAACTAACCTTGAGGGTGGTCTGGGTGGTCTGGCATCTGATCTTCCTACAGGGAATATTTCCTTGAACCTTGAGAGTGGAAATATTTTCTGGTATCTGACTACCTGTACTAGACTTTTTTTTTATAATTCTGAGAATTTTTGACCACCAAGCTGTTAGTCATGACTGTTCCCTGCCCTTGGGTCTATTAAAAATTGTTCTCTTCTTCTACAATACCACAGTGTCGCTATTGAACATCACAATCTCACTGTGACATCACAACTTCTTCAGTGACATCACAACCTCGCAGTGACATCACAGCCTTATTGTGACATCACAGACATACTGTGCCATCAAAGCATCATTCTGACATAAAGCTTCACGTCTGATATCAAAGCCTCATTGTGATATCACAGCCTCAGTTTGACACAATAAACTCACTGTGATATTGGAACCTTACCAATGACAATACAGTCTCACCAATGTCAGAGTGTCCATGTGAAAACACAGTCACTACTGACATCACATTCTCGCTGTGACATCACAATCTCACTATGACTTCACAGACACAGTGCCAGCATATTCTCACTGTGACATCACAGCCTCACCTGTGACATCAGCATCGCCACCAACAGATAGAACACTATCACTGTCAGACCTGTGACAACACAGCCTTTGACCTCACATCCTTCCCCATGACACCACAGGCTCACCTGGTACATCATAGACTCATTGTGACATCAGTCTTGCCACTGACATCACAGCCTCACTGTGACATCACAACTTACAGAGTGATATTAACGCAGGCAAACATGAGAGCCCACAGTGTCATACAACATTCACATTGACATCACAGCATCAGTGTGACATCATGGCCTCAACAATGACAGCACAGCCCTACCTGTGACATCAGTACCTCCACTGACAATAGTTGGAACACTGACGTGATGCTATCTAGAGATGCCTTATTGTAGCTGTGCTCTCCCTTCTAGCCCTCTGATTTTTTTGACCCTCTAGCTTTCCAACCCACCCAGTTGTTGTCAGCTAGGATAAAGACTTTAGGAATTATCCAGCATTCAGCCATCACCCACTTGACTACCACAGTGTCGCTATTGAACATCACAATCTCACTGTGACATCACAACTTCCTCAGTGACATCACAACCTCACAGTGACTTCACAGCCTTATTGTGACATCACAGACATACTGTGCCATCAAAGCATCATTCTGACAAAGCTTCACGTCTGATATCAAAGCCTCATTGTGATATCACAGCCTCAGTTTGACACAATAAACTCACTGTGATATTGGAACCTTACCAATGACAATACCAGTGTCACTCGTGTAACAGGTTCACCACTGATATTATAGCCTCACCAATGACATCATAGACTCACTATGACATCTTTCTCACCACTGATATTCCAGCCTTGTGATATCACAAGTTCACCAGTGGTATTACAGCCTCATTGTGACATCACAACATCCCTACTGATATCACAGCCTCACTGTGACCTCAACCTTGCCACTGACATCACAGTCTCACTGTGAACTCACAGCCTCATTGTGACATCATAGCCACACCACGCTATCAAGGTATCACTGTAATTGAAGCTTCACCTCTGACATCACAGCCTCACTGTGACCTCAGGCTTGCCACTGACATCACAGTCTCACTGTGGACTCACAGCCTACACCGTGACATCACGAAATCTCTGTGACATCATGGGCTCATGGTGTCACTGCAGGCACACGGTGACATCAAAGCCTCATGGTGGCAACACAGCCTCACCAGTGACATGCCAGCCTGAATGGGACACCATACCCTCATCACTCACATAAGCCTCATTGTGATATCACAGCCTAACCACTGAAATAATATCCTCACTGTGATGTCACAGTCTCTCTCCAGGGACATCACAGCATTACTTTCATTTCATGGCATCACTGGTGACAGCAAAGCCTCGATGTGACATCACAACCTTGCCATTGACATCACAGTCTCACTTGGACCTCACAGCCTCCACCGTGACATCACAAAGTCTCTGTGACATCACAGGCACATAGTGACATCAAAGCCTAATGGTGGCATCACAGACTAACAGTGACCTCACAGCTTTCCCACTGACACCACAGGCTCACCTGTGATATCACAGCTTACAGTGACAACAGTCTCACCACTGATATCCTATTTAGCTTTAATAAGACATGACAGCCTCAACACAGCACAGGCTCACAGTGACATGACAGCCTCAGCAGTGACAACATAGCATTTGCCATCATAAACTGTGACACCACATACTTACATGTTATATCACTACCTCATTGTGACATCAATCTTCCCACATATATCACAATCTCATATTGACCTCACACTCTAATGGTGAAATTACCCTTGCCACTTACATAACAACTTTCACAGTGACCTCACAGTCTCACCACTACATCCTAAACTCACTGTGAAATCCAAGCATCACCCCTCAACAGTGTAACTGACATGAAATAGAGTCACCATTGACATCCTAGCCTCAACAGTGACATTATAGACTCACTATAACAACTTTCTCACCACTGACATTCCAGCCTTGTGATATCACACCTTCGCCAGAGATATCGAAGCCTCATTATGATATCAGCCTCACCTCTAACATCGCAGTCTCACTATGCCATCCAAACCTCTCCAGTGACATCACAAAATCACTGTGTTGTCAGAGCCTAACTGTAACATCATAGCCACACTATATCCTCACAGCCTCACTGTGACATCACAAACTCACTGTGACATAGGCCTTGCCACTAACATAATAGCCTCATGATGACTTCACATACACATCTCTGACATAGCCTCACTGTGACATCACAGCCTCAATGTGATATCACAGAATCACCAGTGAAATGCCAGCCTCATTGTGATGTCATACCCTCATCACTCACACCAGTCTCATTCTGATATCACAGCCTAAATACTGAAATCACATTTTCACTGTGATGTTATAGTTTCACTCCACTGATATCTCAGCCTCATTGTGATTTCACTAGATCACCAGTGACAACACACCCTCATTGTGAAATCATAGCCTCACCTCTGAGTTTGTGCCTCACTGTGACATGACAACCTCACTATAAGATCACATGTTCACCTCTGAAATCATTGCCCAACTGTGATATCACAGTAGCAACTCTGACATTATAGCCTCACAGTTTCATCACAGCCTCACTATGACATCACAGGATCACCTCTGAAATCATAGCCTCACTGTGACATCAGCCTTGCCACTGACATCACAGTCTCATTGTGACCTCACAGCCTCCACTGTGACATCACCAATTCCCTGTGATATAACAAACTCATGGTGATACCACAGACATATGATGACATCAAAGCCTCATGGTGGCATCACAGCCTCATAGTCACCTCACAACTTTCGCACTGACACCATAGGCTAACCTATTACATCATAGCCTCATTGTAGAATCAGTCTTACCATTGACATCACAGACTCACTGTGACATCACAGCCTTACCAGTGAAAGCACAGCCTTATCTGTGACATCAAAATCTCCACAGATATTAGTCAGAATACTGACAACACTATCACACCAGTGACAACACAGCACTTGTCATCACAGTCTCATCAGTGTCATTGTCATGTAACTGGGTTCAAGAATGAAATCAGACCCTCATCAGTGACATCATAGACTCACTATGACATCTTTCTCACCACTGACATTCCAGCGTTATTGTGACCTCACACCTTCACCAGTGACATCACAACCTCATTGTGACATCGGTCTCACCACTAACATCACAGCCTTATTGTGCCATCCAAACCTCTCTAATGACATCACAATATCCCTGTGTCCTCAGAGCCTCACAGTGATTACAAACCGATAGTGACATCACAGACTCACTGTGAGATCACAAAATCTCTGTGACATCAAATTTGCCACTGACATAATAGTCTCATGGTGACATAACATACAAACCTCTGACACAGCCCCACTGTGTCATTACAGCCTCCATATGATATCACAGAACCACCATGATATCAGAGCTTCACTAGTGACACCACAGCCTCATTGTGACATCATAACCTCAATGTGGCATCACAACCTCACCAATTATATCCCATCATCAATTCGATATCTCTGCCTCATCTCTCACATCAGTCTCACTTCTGAAATCACGGGCTAACCACTGACCTCAAAGATGTACTGAAACATCACAACCTCGGTGTTGGGCCTCTTTACCAGGCCTGAGGCCTGCTGGAACTTCCTGAGCCTGGCTAGGGTTTTAGGACCTGACTTTAAGTTTCGAATCTCATCTCCACAGGCAAGTTTCATTTCCCTGGGATGATGTCACACCTATACAACCTGGTCACATAATCACTTCCTATTGGTTACCCCATAATCACACCACCCTTCATCCTTCCCCTTGCTGCACACTCTATATAAGTCACCCCCCCCTGTTCAATAAAGTTGAGTTCCTGCTTTGGCAGATCTCCCAGCCCTGTTGTCTCTTTGCACTGCGACACTCATCACCCGTTCAGCCTTGAGGGATATCTGGTTGGTCCAGAGTCCCTCAAACGCACTAGCTGTGGAGCCCCTGCACCTCATGATGACATCACAGCCAGACTGTGACATCACAGCCTTTCCATTGGTATCCTACTTACCCTTACTAGGACAATAGTCTCATCACAGAGAGCACAGGCTTACAGTGCTATGACAGCCTCAGCAGTGACATCATAGCCTTTCACAACATAAACAGAGTCACTAAAGACCCACATGTTACATGACTGCCTCACTGTGGCATCAATCTTCTCACAGATATCACAGCCTCACAGTGACCTCACAGTCTCACTGTGACCTCACAATCTAAACTGTTACATCATAGCCTCATGATGAAATCAGCCTTGCCACTGACATCATTATCTTCCACACACACCTCACAGCCTCACAGTGACATCACAAACTCTCCATGATATCAGAACCTCTCAGTGACATCACAGCTTCATAGTGATATCACAGCCCTACTGTGGCATGATAACCTCATTTCTGATATCACAGACTCACTGTCACATCACAGCCTCATCTCTGACATCACAACCTCACTGTGACATAACAGGCTATCCTCTGATATTATAGCATCAGTGATACATGGACATACTGCCTAGCCTCGCTATGACACCACAGCCTCATCGCTAACATCTCAGGCTCACAGACACTTGACAGCTTCAATAGTGACCCCACAGCCATGCTGTGGCTTCTGAGCCTCACCACTAACATCCCAGCCTCACTGTGACATCTCAGCCTCATCACTAACATCAGCTCACTTCTAACATCACAGTCTAACCACTGAAATCTCAGATGATCTGTTATGTCTATCACCACTGAAATCAAAGCCTCACTGTGATATCACAACCTCATGGTAATATCACAGCCTCACAGTGATATCACAGCCTCACAGTGACATAACAGTCTCTACTCACACATCACAGCCTCATTGTTACTGCACAGCCTCACCACTGATACTGTGCAATCCAAGCATCAACCCTGACATCACAGCCTCACTGTGACATAACAGGATCCTATCCTTACCTGAAATACTGAAAGAGAAAAGCAAAGACTTACCTAGTTGAGTCTCCCAGGCTCATGCGGCAGATGTTGCAGTCCAATGGCTCCTGTCTACAAGATAGGCAAGGCTTTGTCTAATGGAAGACAGACAGACAACTCTCTGGATTGAGTGAATCTGAACTCTTTAATGAAGATTTTAGCAGAGTTCATATACTTAAGAAATCCTGAATAAAGGCCAGGGGATGTGTCACCACGCCCATACGGAAAACATCAAAGAAAGCCAGGATCAAATTCTTTACAGGATTATGTAAAACGTTTTCATTCAGGCTAACAAAGGAAGAGAAGACTTATAATAAGACTCAGGTTTAACAACTTTTTTCTCTGGCCAGGGGGTGACATACAGTGCCCAGCAGGATAGAGTGAAGGGCATTGCAGGAGCAGCAAAACTGCAAAAGAAAATCAACAAACCACAATCCAGAAATTCAGAGATTCTATATCAACCACCTAGAACTAGGCCAGCTTAATCTCTCCCCATCCTGAAGCTCAGGGACATTTGCGGAAGAGGGGGCGGTAAGAGTGTAAGAGCAAAAGGATGGGAGGAGCAATGATTTGCAAGATACTCCACACAAGTTAGGGCCGAACCAATCATAATTGGACTTTGCATGCCCTGCGCAATGGCCAACACATTATTCACCTCGCAAAGTCTAGCATCTGCTAAAGGCACCAAGATCCTTGGAGGCAAGGGATTGGCAGCCACAGCAGTGTTCCTATGCTTAAGGGGAATACGGGAAAGAGTTCAGGGAAATGCCACTGGGTACTTGAATGTCATCAGAGAGGAGGGCCCAGAGGAGAGTCAGGCATGCACAAGAAAGGACTCTCTGGGAAATGGGGCGGGAGGCACTGGGGGATGGGGAGGAAGGGGTGAGGGGAGGGGGAGCAGGGGGTTCGGGGAGGAGGAGGGAGGGAGGGAGGGAACTGGTGTACCTATTAAGTTTGTATGAGCTGAAATAATAATAAAAAATGTATTAAATAAAAAAAGGAAGAGCAGAGATGGCATATATTTTTTGTGTTGGAACAGACACGATGTCTACAAGTAGAGTTAAAATAGGCATGACACTCAGTTGCTAAAAGCAAAGGGACAATGAATGTTTCAAAGTAGATTTTCCCTGGTTTATGTATAAACATCAAATTATGGGGGAGGGACTGTAAACTAGCTAGTCCTGAGAAAAACAACAAAAACAACAAAGATCTAAGAACATATAAGAGGTAGACTCAAATTTCAGAGGGAGAAATCTTCCTGCCAGAGGCAAAATTTAATTTACATAGAGAGCTCCCCTAGCACCTAGCAATTGCCTATTTAGATGTTAATGTATCACTCCCCAGCCAGCCAGCTTTAGGCCAGAACTAGACAGTAATATTCAGGCAGACAGTAACTCTAAGGCTTGACTATTCCCGTATTTTCCTTATTTTTTTATATCAAAAAATGTCATGTCTTTTATCCAGAAATTGTTTCCTTGAAACAATATTCTGTCATGCTGTAACTTGTCCAAACAGTATGGTTGGATTAGTATGCAGCACTAACTTCTGAAGTCATCGCATCAGACCTGAAGACATCCTGCATAGACTCATTATGATGCCATAGCCTCATCACTGAAATTTCAGCCTCACAGTCATGTGACAGCCTCAACAGTGACACCACAGCCTCGTTGTGGCATCAGAGCCTCACCAGTAACACCTGAAACTCACTGTGACATCTGAGCCTCATCACTGATATCAGCCTCACTTCTGACATCACAGCCTAACCACTGAAATCTCAGCCTGAGAAACTTAAAAGACAGGAAAAGAAAAACTCCTGTAAGCAATCTGACTCTGAGAGCACACTATCCCCGGAAAACCCACAGAAAGGGGTTTTCCCCTGTCTTTACAGGATTATGTAAAACGTTTTCATTCAGGCTAACAAAGGAAGAGCACACTTATAATAAGACTCCAGTTTAACAGCTTTTATCTCTGGCCAGGGGGTGACATACAGTACCCAGCAGGATGGAGTGAAGGGGATTGCAGGAGCAGCAAAACTGCAAAAGAAAATCAACAAACCACAGTCCAGAACTTCAGAGACTCTATATCAAGTCCAGCATGACAGAATATTGTTTCAAGGAAACAATTTCTGGATAAAAGACATGACATTATTTTATATAAAAAAAGGAGGGAGACTTACACAAACAAAGCTGTTAAAAACAACAAAAACAAAAGCCCAGATGCTGGGGTCTTAGATAAGGGGCTGAGAAGGGCCCAGATGTCCAGATGCCTAGAAAAGTAACTGATTTAAGGAGATTTATGGTTTCTGTGTTGAGGCCAGTGATGACTGATAAAATTCTTAAGGTTTCCAGTTTCCTGCTTAACAAAAATGTAATTTGTGACCAATCCCCTTCAATCCTGTAGAAGTAACCCCCAGACTGATTTCAAATTGTATAAAAAACCCAAAAAACTCAAGTTGGGGGTCCACTTTGCCTACTGTGTTGGGTACTGTGTGAGCCCTTGCTTAAGCTCATAATTAATAAAAATCCCTATTGTACTTGCAACAGAATCAGTTCTTGGGTGTTCTTCAGAAATTTGGACTCTGGACACAACATATTAGTGGCCTGTATGGGGATCTGAGGGACCCCCAAGATCCCTATCTGGAGGGGTCTTAGCCAGCTGGTAAGTTTCACGTTCCCCATGGAAGATTTTTTAACTGTTCTTGTTGGTGTCTGTGTTTTCTTCTGCTTTTTGTCCTTTACAGGACCATGGTTGCTTCAGTAAAGTGGGCAAGTGCGACTAAGGCAGATGTCCCAGGAGATCGTGACCATGGAGACTCAGGGAGAAGTCTCGAGTCTTGGAGGAGGGGATGGAGAGCTCCTAGCAGGCAGAGACAGGGTTCCAGGTTTTAGGACGAAGTGGATCATAACCACTGAATGGCGAGAGGCTGTCGTCCTACTTTCGTTGTTTTTACCACTCAAGCGGGGGGTTGTGCTATTTAATGTTCATGTTTTGTCTTTGGATATTCGTCTTTACCTTTGTCTATTATAATTACTGTATCTCTTGACTAACAATATGGGACAGAATATGTCTATCCCACTCAGTATTCTGACTGACTATTTCAAGGATGTCAGGGAAAGGGGACATAATTTGAGTACAAATCTAAAAATGTCCAAATTAGAGATTTGGTGAAGGATGGCCACCAGAAGGGTTTTTTAACTTGAGATTGCATCAACAGGTAAAAGATGTTTTTTCTGCTCAAGGGAAGCAGGATACCCAGACCAAATTCTATACATCCTGGTCTGGCAGGATCTCCTGGAAAACCCTCCCGACTGGCTAAAGCCTTTTTTGTTCCCACAGGAACCTAAGTGTGTCCTGGTCGTCAAAGGGCCAGGACCCTCACTATTATCCCCTTTCTCCTTAATCCCATCTCCTCTGCCCTTGCCCCCTTCCCTGCCCCAAAACAAGGTATCACGTCCTTCCCTCTACCCAGTTTTACAGGATGACTTTTACCATCCCCTGGCCCTTCCTGTTGCTCTGTACCTGGAGCCCAGTCCCAGGGCAGCAGCACCAGCATCAGAATTGCATCCAAAAGAGAGTAGGGGGAAGAAGTGCCTCAGGAAATGGTACCTCAGGGAAAGAAGGTCATTGAGGGATCAGCAGGGGGTCTGAGAAACCATCCCTTTCAATCTGCTACCATGACTGGGGGCTCAGATTCTACTATCCTTCCCCTGAGACTGATAGCCCCCCGACTGATATGGAACCAGTATCTACATTATTTCCCTTTTACTAGTAGTGACCTCTATAACTGGTGGAACCAGAATGCTACATTTGCAGAAAACCCTAAATATCTGATTAATCTTCTTGGGCAAGGGGCCACAGGAGTAAAACAATATTCATGCACTACTCAAAGAAATGTGGACCTAGGCATGGGCCGGGTATCCCACTCTTTCATGATCATTCCTGAATGCCCATAACCTCTGATGGGCCGTGATTTGCTCACAACAGTAGGGGCCCACATCTACTTCACCTCAGAAGGGGTAGAAGTTACAGATAAAAAAGGTCAGCCTATTCAGATCTTCACGATGCAAGTAAATTTAAGATGAATACTGCCTTCATAAGACGTTAGAGCCCCAAGCAACATAGAAATGAACAGCTGGTTGGCAGAATTTCCAAAGGTATGGGCTGAAACCGGGGACATGGGGCTGGCTACCCACCAACCCCCTGTATTTGTGGAACTCAAACCAGGAGCAGATCCAGTAAGAGTCCAACAGTACCCGATGTCAGCAGAAGCTAGAGCAGGGATGACTCCTCACATCCACACACTACTAGACTCAAGGTTAATGAAAACATGCCTGTCATCCTGGAACATACCTCTATTGCCAGTGAAGAAACCAAATTCAAATGACTTCAGGTCAGTACAGGACTTGAAAGAGGTTAACAAAAGAGTTATGGATATTCATCCAACAGTGCTCAATCTTTACACCCTATTTAGTGCCCTCTCTGCAGCATGCAGCTGGTATACTGTCTTGGACTTAAAGGATGCCCAATCTTTACACTCTATTGAGTGCCCTCCCTGTAGCATGCAGCTGGTATACTGTCTTGGACTTAAAGGATGCCTTCTTCAGTCTTCTTCTGTCCCAATGCAGCCAGAAACTGGGGCCATGATGGAGACCTGTGGCCTATTTGTCAAAGAAACTGGACCTGATGGCTGAGGGATGACTCCATGCCTCTGCATGGTGGCAGCAGTAGCACAGCTAGTCAAGGATGCCAATAAGCTAACTCTGGGACAAGAGCTCCAGGTGACTACCCCTCATGCCATTGCAGGGGTACTGAAACAGCCTCCTGATAGATGACTCAGCAATGCTAGGATGACTCACTACCAAGCACTGCTTCTAAACCCAAGCAAAATAACTTTCTTGGCACCATTTGCCCTCAACCTGGCCACTTAGCTCTTGGACTCTGACCTGGCTGCCTCAGGACACAATTGCCTCAAGATCCTGCACCAGGTCCATGGAATAAGAATTGATCTCCTAGATCAATCCCTCAGAGATGCCAATTTAACCTGGTTTATGGATGGAAGCAGCTTCATCACAAATGGAATAAGGTATATGGGAGCAGCTGTGGTCAGGGAGGGAAATATTGTCTGGGCATCTGCCCTCCCAGTCGGAACATCAGCACAGACAGCTGAGTTTATAGCCTTGACTCAAGCCCTGACTATGGGACAGGACAAAAAATTAAACATGTACAAAGATAGCTGGTATGCTTTTGCAACTGCCCATGTACATGGGGCCATCTATCAAGAGAGGTAGGCTGAAGGGAAAACTATTAAAAATAAAGAAGAGATCCTATCTCTCTTATGAGCCCTGTGGCTATCAAAAGGCTGGCTATCATACACTGCCCAGGTCACCAGAAAGGGGATGACCCCATAGCAAAAGGAAATCACTTGGCCGACCAAGCTGCGAAAGAAATGGCCATGCAAACACCCACATATTGCTGGTTGTTGTCCCAGACCTGCCGCGTCCTTATCCAACCAATCTGATAGAATATGTCTCAGTTTGGAAAAACTGGATTCAAAGAAATATCTTTTGGGATAAGGACATAGTTTTATTTAAGAGAAATGAGGAAAAATATGGGAATTGTCAGGCCTTGGTGTTTCTTCCCAGCTCAGGCCTAAAGCCTGTTCTCTGGTGAAGGTCTTGTAACCTCATGGGCAGGTTCTAAGAATTTCTTGGAATGTCACAATACCACCCATGGACAGTATTCCTCAGGTAATTTAAATTGTGTCGCTGGCAGAAGGATTTCTTCTGGAAATTAGGAGTGCCTTTTACCTCCTCTTAGGTTTTTTGGAACTGGCTTCCTGCTCTCTGATTTAGAGAAGAAGCTTACTTTTTAACTTTAAGTCAAATTCTAAACAGAGATTTCAAGTCTAGTCACTTACAATAAGTAGACTTGTTAGCCAGAATGTGTGCACTGATTTTAAGGAAATTAGAGAGTAACTTCTAGAGTCTTAAAACATAGGTGGGTAAAATTCCCACCTACATACTAACTCAGAAAATCCAGAAGCATAAGACTATGCTGTTAGTCCACTAGAACCTTAAAAGAAACTGTGATACCCTCTTACCCTGGCTGAAGGCCAAGGAAGAGACCATCATGCCAGAAAGTCTAGATGCCAAGACTGCCCCTGGAGATGGTATTTGCAATCCAAACTGGGAGAATCCATGTCAGAAGCAAAAGGGGATGTGTCTTTCCTATTCCAAACAGCACTCTTATGAGAAATCACAGACATGGACCATTCTAATGCACTCCCACCAATGATTGCCTCCACCCTGAAAGAGACACCCATGGCAGGCATATGGGGCCTGACAGATTGGACCCCAGGTTTGGAGAATGCATGGTTCACAGATGGGTCATCTAACTGATGGCAATACACTTCTGGAATTCCTCAAAGGAAGACATAAGCAATCTTACTATTAAAGGAATAGAAGGATGTTATTATAGGAGGAATTATTTTTTAATAATTATATTGCTTAAATGTCTTCTTCAGTGCATATCTCAGTAGTGCTCCATCAACAGAACCACACTCTAGGTGCTTATGGCCTTGAATATCCAAGCCATGGCCCCCCTAGAGATGTGGTTCAAGCTTGGATAGCAGAGACTTCATGAGCTGCATGCAGTTTCCCAAGTTAGAACCTGCTGCCATGCCTGGTGCCCATGTCAACCTGCCTGACTTAGAGGATCAACCTGGATAGGACAACAGCAAAAGCTCACGCTGGGATTTATGGGGTGTTGGAGACTCCTATAGTTAATTGTAAAATATGTTCCTTACTGAAATCAAAAGGAGATCATTCCTCCTCTGTGTATTTTAAGAAAAGCAGTCTCTCTTTAGGTATGTCAACTATGTAGTCTCAGCCCCATGGCTATCCAGTGAAGCATTATAGATTAGATAGGTTTGGAAATACTGAGAGAATGTTTCTTTTAAGTGTCTTTGCCCTCAAGCAATGGATTAATTTCTTGAAAAAAATGTCCACCCTGGAGGTGATTTTTGCTGATTAGAAAATTATATGTCTGTTGTAGGTGCAACATTTTTACACCAAAATTTTCTGTATAAAAGCTGTCACAAAGCCTAGCCCTGCCCTACCACCCCGGAGCCCCACACGTCCTGGCGGCGAGCACCTAGGCTAACTCCGGCTTGGCCTGCACCGCGGCCCGGACGACCCCAGCCCCCCTCCGCGTGGTGCCTTGCCGCCCCCACCAGCTGCACAAGGTAAGTGAGAGAGAGAGCCCAGCCCTGCCCTACCACCCCGGAGCTCCACGTGTCCCGGCGGGTGAGCACCCAGGCCAAATCCGGCTTGGCCTGCACCGCGGCCCGGTCAATCCCAGCCCCCTTCGCGCCTCCCCACCCCGCCAGCTGCCCAAGGTTGCAGGTGAAGAATTCTGCCATCAACAGCAGACCCTCTGCCTCTCTGGCCCACCAGGGACCTATGCAAGTGGTCCACGGAAGACACACTGCTACTTAGAATTCAACAGAGCCCAAAGGAAACTCAAGCAAAATTCTAAGGAACAAAGGGAACACAGGCCATACATCTGCACTCCACTACAATCAGTATATCACATGGGCGAGATTCTTCTCATCCAACCCAAAGATAAGTAAACTTTTTCTTTTCACCTTATTGATCCTTTAAAGTATCAATGCTGTAGATCAACTTTCTCATACAGCCACCCCACAACATACAACTCCAGGGAGTACACCACTCACCCCCACATTTCACCAAGATACTAAATCATAAAAGTGCACTACCAAACTAATATTCACCCCCTGGTAACATAACCTGACTTAACTGACGTACTAATGGCCTAGTCGCCTCATCTAGGATATAACGATAACAATACACAAACATACCAAATCCAAGGCAAGCACTAGTAATAACTGGCAAGTGTAACAATACCAACTGGTGGATTCAGTGAAAAACACACAGAAACTGAAAGGTCCTAAAAAACAAAACAACAATATACAAGTCAAAGTGAAGATCCACGGGAAACAAAACCCAAGAAGACCAATCTCCTGACGAAAGAATCAATCCCATAATGAGGGATTCTGACTAGAACAAATCCACAGAAAATAGCCATGAAAGCCAGACCCAACATAACGATTTTCAGCGTATGATCATTACCATGATTAATACTATGAAAAAGGAAATCCGAGAAGAGTTAAACAACCGTATCAACCACTTCGAACAGGAACACAACAGGCAGTTGGAGGAGTTGAGAAAAACAGTTCAAGAAACAAAAATAGGTATAGAGCAATTAAAACAGTCTCAGGCATAGTTTAAAATTGAACTAAAGGACAAGTTATCTACAACCCAAAACTCAACAGAGAGTCTTATCAGCAGAAAAAATGAGGCAGAAAATAGAATTTCAGATCTTGAAAACAAAGTGGGAGAATTAACCAGCCCAATGGAAGAAATTGTTAAAGCCAAAAAGATACTGGAGAGGAACATTCAAGAGATATGGGACACCCTGAAGAAGCCTAACATGCACATTCATGGAAAAACAGAACAAGAATCCCAAAATACCACACCGGAGGAAATATTTCAATTCATCATAAATGAAAACTTCCCACAACTAAAGAATGAGAGGCCTATCCAAATACAAGAAGCATTTCGCACTCCAAATAGATATGACCAAAACAGAAAATCGCCATGGCAAATAATAGTCAAAACACTCCACATTCAAGACAAAGAAAAGGTGCTGAGAGCTTCAAGAGAAAAAAAGCAAGTCACTTTTAAAGGTAAACCTATTAGAATAACAAATGACTACTCAATGGAAACAGTAAAAGCAAGAAGAGCGTGGAGACACATACTTCAAGTATTAAATGAGCAAAAATGCCAACCCAGACTGATATACCCGGCAAAATTATCTGTCATGATTAAGGGAAAAAGAAAAGTTTTCCAGCACAAAGACAACTTGAAGGGATACATGTCTACCAAACCAGGCCTTCAAAAAATCCTAGAAAAGATACTCAAGCCTGAAAAAGAACAAGCATATCCAGGAGGACAGAAGGGAAGTATAATACCACCAAAATATAAATATCAAACAACATGCTTACAAAGTCTACTAAACAAAAAAAATGTCCAGAATTAAAAATAATTTCTCCATTATAACATTAAATGTCAATGGTATTAACTCACCGATTAAGAGACACAGATTACAAATTTGGATTAAAAACCACAATCCAACAATCTGCTGCCTTCAGGAAAGTCACATCCTAAGAATGAAAGGCTGGTCCAAAATCTTGCAAACTAATTGAACCAGGAAACAGGCAGGGGTAGCAATTATGCTTTCAGACAAAGTGGACTTCAAACCAAAGTATATCATAAGAGACACAGATGGATACTACATTTTAGTCACAGGTACAATTCACCAGGAAGACTTCACAATACTGAACATTTATGCACCCAATACGGGCCCCTCCACATTCATTAAGAAAACCCTACAGCGCCTAAAGCAAGAAATCAACCCCCAAACGATAATTCTTGGGGACATCAATACTGCCCTCTCAACATGGGATAGATCAAAAGCTTAACAGAGACACTTTGGAACTTAATCAAACCCTGAAAGAAATGAACCTTACAGATCTCTATCGAACTTTTCACCCACGCACGAAAGAATACACATTTTTCTCAGCAGCACACTGAACTTTTTCCAAAATAGATCACATATTGGGCCACAAAACGAATCTACACATATACAAAAAAGTTGAAATTCTAACCTGTGCCCTATCAGACCACCAAGGCCTAAAGCTGGACATCCACAAGACAACAAACAAGAGAAAATACACTAACTCCTGGAAACTTAACAATATGATGCTGAGTGAGAATTGGATTCAGGAAGAAATTAAAAAGGAAATTCAAGATTTCCTGAAAGTGAACGATAATGAAAATACAACTTACCAAAATCTCTGGGACACAATGAAAGCTGTCCTAAGAGGTAAGTTCATAGCTCTTAATGCCTACATCAAAAAAAACGGAAACATCAGAAATAAATAACTTAACGATGCAGCTTAAGGCTTTAGAGAAACTTGAGCAATCTGATCTCAAAAGTAGTAGAAGAAAGGAGATTAGCAAAATAAGGGGAGAAATATCTGAAATTGAGACTAAGAAAACGATAGAAAAAATCAACCAGTAAAAAAGATGGTTCTTTGAAAAAATCAGCAAGATTGACACAACCCTAGCTAAATTAACCAAAAGCAAGAGAGAGAAAACCCAAATTAACAAAATTAGAAATGAACATGGAATTATCACTACTGATACCCAAGAAATCCAGGGAATTATAACATCATATTTCAAAAACACATACTCTGTGAAGTTTGACAACACAAAAGAGATGGATGAATTTCTAAGTAAACACAATTTACCTAAATTGAATCAGGAAGTTGTGAATTATTTAAATAGTCCTATAACATATAAGGAAATTGAAGAAGTAATCTCAAATCTTCCCACCAAAAAATGTCCTGGACAAGAAGGATTCAGCACAGAGTTCTACCAGACATTTAAGGAGTTAATAATACCAATACTCCTTAAACTGTTCCACTAAATAGCAAAGGAAGGAACACTACCAAATTCCTTCTATGAAGCTAATATCATCTTAATCCCAAAACTAATAAAGATTCACTTAAAAAAGAAAACTATTGGCCGATCTCTCTAATGAACACAGAGGCAAAGATTCTCAACAAAGTCTTAGCAAATCGTATTTAAAAACATATCAAAAAGATCATTCACGGGGACCAAGTAGGCTTCATCCCCAGCACACAAGATTGGTTCAACATACGCAAATCAATAAATGTAATTCATCATGTAAACCAGTCCAAAGTCCAAGACCACATGATACTCTCGATAGATGTAGAAAAAGCTTTTGACAGGATCCAACAGCCTTTTATGATCAAAACGCTAGAGACAGTAGGAATGGAAGGAACGCCCACAGAAAGGATTATGCTCAATGGGGAACAATTGGAATGCTTCGATCAGGAACTAGACAAGGCTGTCCACTCTCACCACTTCTATTCAATATTGTACTTGAAGTCTTAGCTGAAGCCATAAGACAAGAAAGGGACATAAGAGGTATTCAAATCAGCAAGGAAGAAGTCAAGTTATCTCTATTTGCAGATGACATGATCTTATACCTGAGTGATCCCAAAAACTCCACCAGGAAGCTCCTGGAACTAATTGAGAAGTTCAGCAGGGTGGCAGGATACAAAATAAATGTGCAAAAATCAGAGGCCTTCCTATATGCCCAGAATGAAAGAAGTGAAAAAGCCCTGAGAGACTAAATCCCATTTACTATATCCCATAAAAAAAATGAAATACCTTGGTATAAACCTAACCAAGGAGGTAAAAGACCTTTACAATGAAAACTTTAAAACCCTAAAGAAAAAAATTGCAGAAAACACCAGAAGGTGGAAAGACCTCACTTGTTCCTGGGTTGGCAGAATCAACATCGTAAAAATGACGATCCTACCAAAGGCAATATACAGATTCAATGCTATACCAATCAAAATCCCAAAGCAATTCTTCAAAGAAGTTGACCAAACAATCTCAAAGTTCATATGGAGGCACAAAAGACCCAGGATAGCAAATACAATCCTGAGTAACAAAAACACAGCTGGAGGTATTACCATACCAAACCTTAGTCTATACTACAAATCCATAGTTATAAAAACAGCCTGGTCCTGGCTCAAAAATAGACACACAGATTAATGGATAAGGGTTGAAGACCCAGATATAAGCCCACAAAAATACAGCCATTTGATCTTTGACAAAGGGGCCCAAAGAAATGGAAAAAGAATAGCATCTTCACCAAATGGTGCTGGCAAAACTGGATCTCCACATGCAGATTAAACCTGGACCTGTACTTGTCACCATGTACAAGACTTAATTCCAAATGGATCAAGGACCTTGATATCAGGCCAGAGACTATAAAAATCATAGTTGAAAGGATAGGGAACTCCCTTGAGCTGATTTGGCTAGGCCAACATTTCCTAAACAGACATCCAATGGCACAGTCACTGCTATTATCTCTCAACAGTTGGGATCTTGTGAAATTAAAGAGTTTCTGTTCAGATAAAGAGATTGTAACACGAGCTCAAAGGCAATCCACAGAATGGGAGAAAATCTTCACTAACCACATATCTGATAGAGCTCTACTGTCCAGAGTGCACAAAGAACTTAGAAAATTAAACACCAAGGAAACCAGTGGCCCAATTAAAAAATGGGCCCTGGAACTTAAAAGAAATTTTACCAGGGATGAAATTAAAATGTCTAACAAATATCTTTAAAAATGCTCCACTTCTTTAGCCATAAGGGAAATGCAAAGCAAAACCTCCCTGAGATATCATCTCACCCCGGTCAGGATGGCAAAAATCCACAATACAAACAACAAGACAATGATTGTTGGAGAGAGAGGGAAACTCTCCTACATTGCTGGTGGGAATTCAGGCTCATACAGCCATTCTGGCGAGCCGTCTGGAGATTCTTAAAGAAATTAAAGATTGAAATGCCATATGACCCTGCTATTCCACTTTTGGGAATAACCCCCCATGCAGCAGAGGTTCGCCTCGATAGCACAAGCACGACCATGTTCATAGCAGCACTGTTTTCAATAGCAAAGTCATGGAATCAGCATGTCCAACAGTTGACGAGTGGATAAGGAAACTGTGTTACATCTATACAATGGAGTGCTACTCAGCCATCAAAAATGATGAATTACTGGAATTTGCTGGGAAATGGATGTCATTAGAAACAATTATATTCAGTGAAATATCCCAAACCCACAAAGTTAAGCGCCGTATGTACTCCCTAATAAATGGCTCCTAGTACCAAACTCACCCAGCCCACATTGAGATACTCAAAGGTAAACCTATGTAATACAGTAATTGCAAGGATTGTGAACAGGAAGGATGGGGTTGGAGGGCCACACCAGACACAAGGAGAGAGGGGACCATGTTACAGCAGAGAAAATCGGCCTTCAAAGAATGCAAGTAAGTAATATGACACCTGGTTAAATTCACAGACGTTCGTTCCTGATCATGTACAACTGAGGGGGTATGATCTCACCAGAAAGGGAGGGCATATAGTCTGGCAGATGAAAGGTGATCATTTTGCAAATGGGTGACTGACCCCTCCCTCACCGAGGTTTCCTGCTTTTATTACATCTACCCTTGAATGTGCTATTAGAACAAGACTCCAGTTTAACAGCTTTTTGTCTCTGGCTAGGGGGTGACATACAGTGCCCATCAGGATGGAGTGAAGGGCATTGCAGGAGCAGCAAAACTGCAAAAGAAAATCAACAAACCACAATCCAGAACTTCAGAGACTCTATATCAACCACTTAGAACTAGGCCAGCTTAATCTCTCCCCATCCTGAACCTCAGGGACATTTGCGGAAGAGGGGGTGGTAAGAGTGTAAGAGCACAAGGATGGGAGGAGCAATGGTCTGAAGATTCTCCACACTAGTTAGGGCTGAAGCAATCATAATTGGACTTTGCCTGCCCTGCGCAATGTCCAACACACTATTGACCTCACAAAGTCTAGCATAGGCTAAAGGCACCAAGATCCTTGGAAGCAAGGGATTGACAGCCACAGTAGTGTTCCTATGCTTAAGGGGAACACGAGAAAGGGTTCAGGGAAATGCCACTGGGTCCTTGTACGTCATCGGAGAGGAGTACCAAGAGAAGAGTTAGGCATACACAATAAAGGACTCTCTGGGAATTGGGGGGAGGCACTGGGAGATGGGGAGGGACGGAAGGGGAGCAGGGGGTTCAAGGGGAGGAGGAGGGGGGAGGGAACTGGTCTACCTATTAAGTTTGTATGAGCGGAAATAATAATAAAAATGTTAAAAAATTTAAAAAAAAGCTGTCACAAGGGGCTGGAGAGGTGGCTCAGTGGTTAAGCCTCTGCCTTGTAGGTGGAAGGTCCTGAGTTCGGATCCTATACCCCACGTATAGACACCAGGCGGAAATGGGGTTGGCCTGCGTTTCTGGTCCTGGTAGGGCAGAGCCTGTGAATCCCGGGGCAGAGTAAACAAGGAGGAGGTGGAAGCGGTCCATGGTGGTTCCCGAATTTATCCATGGTTTTACACACATACATACATACATATGCACGTACATACACGCATGCACAATTGAATAAATAATAAATAAAAAAATTTAAAAAAAGCTGTCACAAAAGTTTCAATAAACGGGTTCAGAATTCACTCGGCCTAAAGAGAGTTGCATGTGTTATGTGCTCCATCCACCTGATCCGGGAGAGCCCTGGTCTCGAGGCTGCGATTCTGGTCTGTGGCACAGACCCAGGGATCCCAAGCTACCAGATAGCCTCAAATACTCTCCAGAGGAGATTGACTGGGCCAAAAGTTTGCCTATGTCCCAGTTCCCAGGAAAGATGGTATACAGGAGATGGGAAGCTGATCCTCTCTAAGAAACTGGGAGACAAGATGCTCTTAAAGATCCACCGGGCCACACACACATGAGAGCCCAGGAGAGCAAGACTTGTTGTGAATGTTGAATTTAAAAATTCAAAATGCCGACATTAAGATTGAAAAGTTAGTCTCCCCGTGCAAAGCCTGCCAGATGACTAATACTACAAGAAAT
The DNA here is from genome assembly GCA_023101885.1 of Typhlomys cinereus. Taxonomy (NCBI): domain Eukaryota; kingdom Metazoa; phylum Chordata; class Mammalia; order Rodentia; family Platacanthomyidae; genus Typhlomys; species Typhlomys cinereus. Next base: position 309,860 of record JALPQD010000653.1, read on the forward strand.
CCTAAGGTCCCTGGCAACCGACTGCGAGGAACATCACCAGGAAAATATTGGAAGGTTGATTTCACAGAGTTAAAGCCAGGCAAGTATGGATATAAATACCTGCTGGTGTTCATAGACACTTTTTCAGGATGAACTAAGGCATTTCCAATCAACGGAGAAACTGCCACCATGGTGGCCAAAAAACTGCTAGAGGACATTCAACCCATGTATGGTCTCCTTCAGATGAAAGGGACAGATATTGGACCAGCTTTCATTTCTAAGGTAAGTCAGGGACTGGCCACTGTCTTGGGAATTGATTGGAAATTACATTGTGCCTATCATCCCCAGAGTTCAGGACAGGTATGTGGGGGCCTCAGTCTAAGTGACCTGGGTGGTGATGGAGGAAGACAATAGGGGTCGTGGCTGGCTTGACCTTTAAGATGATTGGTTGCCCATTTCCCCACCTTAGAATTCCCCTTGCAGTTTCTGCCTTTATAAGAGGGCTATGAACTTGTAATAAAGGAGTCCCTGCTTGACTTGACTCCCTGTCACATCTGATTGTCCTCGGGAAGAAGGGCTGGAAGCAGGCGGACAGCACACTCACCTTTCCCTGATGCCCCTTGTGGAGGACCCACAGGAATGGCCTGCAGGACAGAGCTGCAATCCCTGGGGACCTCCACATCTGGCGCCCAACTGTGGTGCACAGAGTTTATGGAGTGTTGAAGAATTCGATCGGGGCAAAGCGGTCTTCGAGGTGAGTGAGACCCTACAGATGGATAATGCAACTACAAGTCTGAAGACCCAGCGCTCAAGACGCTGAGATACATGCTTAAAAATAGGGGCTTGGAAATCTCGAATTCCAAGGCTTTAAAGCTTTGGGAGGCAGTTTTGCTGAAAATGCTGTGGAGAGAGAGGGACGGGCCTAGCGGAAGAACAATGCCCATATGCCTTCACAAAAAACTCCCAAATCCATGCGGCGAACACGGGGGGGGGGGGTCGAGGGGGGGCTGAGGAAGACTACAAATTCTTCAGTCCCTGCTTAGGAGGGCTCTGTACAGGCAGGTGAGAACTTCCTCTGTTTGTGTTTGTCTACGTTAACTTTGTGTTTTCTTTTGTGTAGACTCAGACAGAGGAAACAATGGGACTGTTTCTAGTCTCTTATACCTGTTGCTAAGAACTTTCAAGAAAGAACCCAAAATCTGAATGTTGAGATAAACAAAGGGAAATTTGCTACTCTCTGTTCTGATGAATGACCCACTTTCTAGGCCAAACAATGTGTGTTTTAAAATGTTTCCTGATTGATTTAAGGAAGCTTCTGCCCCCTGCACTGATGGGACCATAAAAACTGTCTGTTGTTCTTTGTACTTTTCCTGTGATGATAAAGTGTTACTTTAAAAAGTTCTGACTTGCTTGGTTATCTGGATTTCCTATAAAATGTGTGTTTTATGTTTCAAATTAACAGCTGTGGCCACTTCAGATTTTATTGCACGCTTATGATCACAATTTGGTTTTTGACTCTGTTCATTATTTGGCATGCCCAATTTAAATGCACATGCACACTTAAAAATGAATCACCTTGATAACATTAAAAGGCCTGAGTACGTACTGACTAAAATATTTTGTTTTATCTTGATTTTTATGAAGCTTCACAAAAGATGGTATTGTGTTTTTACCTAGGATCTAATAACATCACTTTTGTAATTCCTTTAAAAATTTGTTTTTTCATGTATAATACTAATAGCCAGAAAGAAAAACTGATTTCTGAGAATTTCATTGAAATTTCTTCATTCTCCTTGTATGTATGAGCTCCCTTCCTTGGGGACAAGTCTGATTTCTATTTCCAGGTGTATTCCTGTGTTCTGCTATTGTTTGAACAGGATTTAAATGTAATCATAGGAACTCACAGTTGCCAGAGGAAAAAGGTCTTCAGTATGTAGCTTCGCTCTTGGTTTTTACACCAGACAGACAGTGACTATTCCAAGCAAGGTAACAGGTTTTCTTTACCACAATAAGATTGTTGAGCTTAGTTGGTTTATCCCATTTACCTTCTAAATTAATGATTTAAAAAGTTTACCCTGTGTTTTGTCTTTTTTAGAGGTACTAAAGCCATCTGTCAAAGATCTTTAGACTATCTCAGTACTTCATAGATGAGGACTTCAGACTGCTTTCACTCCCATGGTCCCAATTCAGCAGGAAGTAGCCAAGACCAATTGTCACCCCACATCTCTTGAGCAGTCTGAGTCCTCAAATAAGTATATGGAGAAATGAGATAGGATTAGAACAGCTATGCTGGGATGGGTCTCTCAAGGTCTTTGAAGGTCTTTAGACTTTCAAAAAGACACCCCCCAACAGCTGAATGATCCCATACCCAACCAAATTAAAACAAATAATGGCCCTTGTTTAAAACAAAAAGGGGGGGGTAAGCCCACACTAACAGCTAGGGTTGACATTATTTACCATCAACATTTTAAATTTACAAAAGGGACAACTTAAATCAAGATTCCCTTTGGAATCTCATCGACCAAACCTTCTGTCAAGATAACTATCCATGATGTGCTTAGGGAAGATGCTAACCATAATCCTCATAGGCCTGACCTAACTCAAGATGGCCTGATTGATACCTTACCTAAACCAAAGTGGAGTCGATCTGGGTTTGACCTAACATCTAGAAAGAATTGTTCTTTTAATAATGATATTGCTTAAGTGTTTTCTCAGCATATCTCTCAGTAGCACTCCATCAACGAGACCATGCTATAGACGTTTGTGGCCCTTGAACATGCACACCATGGAACCCCCCAGAGATGTGATTCAAGCTTGGAGGCTCATAAGGCCTTGGTCTAATCTCCTGGCCACATATCCTGGCATTCCATCCAGAGGAGAGGTCTTTCCTGGGCTGGCAGTCAATGAGGGTAAGGCTCCACACGAAGGTGGTCACCAACCCAAGCCAGGCACAGTCCATTATGCTGGACCCCCTCTGAGGCGGAGTCAACAAGGTCAGAACCAAGAATTCTGGCTCCCGCTGGCTGCCACAAAGGATGGATATGTAGGAATAACATACCCGGCAGGTCTGTATCATCTATATGGGCCGCGTGCAACTTCCCCAAGCTACCACTGCCATGCATGGTGCTGATGCCAACTTGCCTGACTGAGAAGACCAACCCGGACAGGACAACAACAAAAGCTCATGCTGGGACTTATGGGATCTTGGACATACTTGATACTATGCTTGTGAATCATCAGGGAAGGCTTAAAGGCTACGGGTAGAACTTGTGGGGTAGAACTTGAGGGGTTTGCTTAGAACTTGTAGGGTTTGCTCAAGGAACAACCCTTTGAGCCCACCTCATTACAAAACAAAAAAGGGGGATATGTGGGGGCCTGAGTCTAAGTGACCTGGGTGGTCTGGCAAGCTTAGACAAAGATGTTTTGATGGAGGAAGACAATAGGGGGCGTAGCTCAGGAGGAAGACAATAGGGGGCGTAGCTCAGGAGGAAGACAATAGGGAGCGTAGCTCAGGAGGAAGACAATAGGGAGCGTAGCTGGCTTGACTTTTAAGATGATTGGTTGCCCATTTCCCCACCTTAGAATTCCCCTTGCAGTTTCTGCCTTTATAAGAGGGCTATGGACTTGCAATAAAGGAGTTCCTGCTTGACTAGACTCCTGTCGCGTCTGATTGTCGTCAGGAAGGAGGGTTGGGAGCGGGCAGATAGTGCACTCACCTTTCCCCGATCCCCCTTGTGGAGGACCCACAGGAGTGGCCTGCAGGACAGAGCTGCAATCTCCAGGGGACCCCCACACAGGTAGAGAGGATGAATAGAACCCTAAAAGAGACCCTCACTAAATTGACCACAGAGACTGAAAGAGTCAGGACATCTCTCCTTCTCCATGCCCTCTTTCGGGTCAGGAACTCACCCTATCAAATGGGGCTCACTACCTTTGAGATTATGTTTGGAAGGACACCCCCATTCTTCCCAGTTTGCAGTCTCAGGCACTTACTGAATACAAGGAATCACAGCTCCTCACAGACTTAAGAGTGGTCTGTACTCCCATAAACAGATATGGCCTAAGTTGCATGCTCGCTATGAGATATGACCACCTCTGGAGCCACACAAGTTCTGCCCTGGGGACTGGATCTATGTCAAGTGACACCAACAAAGAACTCTCGAACCATGCTGGAAGGGACCATACGTGGTTCTTCTGACCACTCCCACTGCCCTCAAAGTTGACGGTGTGAACATCTGAATCCATTACACCCATGCCAAGAGTGCAAACCCGCTTAAAAGTGACCTAGACAATTCAATGGGGCCAGGAGGAACAAAGGACCCACCCCTTGAGATATGGAAGGCAGAAAAACACCCCCAGAATACTCCCAAGTTAAGACTGCGCCACATTTGATACTGCTCGTTATGCTCTACATTGACTCTTTGGGAGGGGGGCAAACTCACACCATTCAACCTCACTTGCGAAGTGTACAATATGGCTACCCAAGAGGTCCTAAACTGTACTTCTAAGGTGGCTCCCCTCCAGACTTGGTTTCCTGACATAGAATTTGATTTGTGGACATTTCTGCAGCTGCAACAGTCAGATGAAATGACTCAAAAACATTGGTTTTATGTGTGCCCCAGATATATCTCTGGCCCACAATAGATACTAAATTGTGGAGGGGCAGAAGATTACTATTGTGGGTCTTGGGACTGCATGTCAACCACAGAGATATGGTGGGCAGCACTCAAAAAGGATGACCTAATCACTTTAAAACAAAGCGTTCCTATTTCACAAAGAAAGTGCAGGAAATCCCCTGCAGGCCAGTTAGTAGTTGTCTCTCTAGCAGGAGCCCAAATTCACCTTTTACCAGAACTGAGGGGTATTGTAATCCAGTTAAAATAATTTTTACCAAGAAAGGCAAAGCAGACACCCGCTGGCAGGGAGGCCTAGCCTGGGGAGTCAGAATTTACAATTACAATCACATGTCTTACCGAGATAGAGGGGGGCTCCTCTCTATTAGATTAAAAGTTGCCATTATTGCTTCAATCCCTGTGGATCCTAATAAAGTGCTCGCCCCCATAGCTAAGCCCTCCCCTAAACCAAACCTAAACCACACTCTTCTTGACACCTCCTATTGATACTCCATCCCCTTGAACTCCCTTCTCTCCATCCCTCACTCATCTTCAGTTTACCAAATCTCCTTCCCCTTCTTGAAACACTTTATGATCTTTACTGTCCCAAAGTTACTATTTTCTAAATGCTACTCGATCTGACATGACACAGTCTTGCTGGTTATGCTACGATATCCAGCCCCCCTTTTATGAAGGAATAGCAGTAACTGGAAACTACTTTACCTCTACAGACCAAGATAGCTGTACATGGCAACAGAAGGGGGGGTCCAACTCACTATACAGGAAGTCTCTGGCCACAGCGAGATTACCATGTGCCCTCTGATGGGTCATGGTGGGCTTGCACCACTGGCTTAATTTCCTGCTCCCATGGACAGGTACTAAATCAAACCAATGGATTCTGTGTTCTGGTAAACCTGTTTCCCCATGTCACCTACCATACAGACCAGGAAATGATGGTGAGATATTCATTCCCAGGACAAGGGAGAAGAAACAAAAGTGAGTTAGCCACTGCACTGACCCTAACAATGCTCATAGGATTGGGATTGGAAGGAGCTGGAACTGGGTTTCCTCATTAGTTCTGCAAAGTATTAGATACAATAGCTTGCAGGGAGTCATTGACTTTGACATAGAAAGACTAGAAGCCTCTATTGCTTACTTTAAAACTTCCTTAGTTTCACTGTCAGAGATGGTGCTTCAGAACCATATGGGCTTAGACCTCTTTTTTTTACAACAAGGAGACCTTTGTGCTGCCCTAAATGATGAATGTTGGTTTTTTGCTGACCATATGGGTTTGGTGGAACAATCGTTAACCCAAGTTAGGGAGGGCTTAGAAAAAAGAAAACGAGAAAGGGAAAAACAGCAGGAATGGTTTGAAACCATCTTCAACACCTCCACCTGGTTAACCACCCTGGTGACTGGGATGATGGGTCATCTGGTCATCTTCCTACTGCTGTTTACATTTGAGCCATGCATAGTAAACAATTTGATAGCCTTTGTAAAGAACAGGATTGACTGTATAGCTTATGGTCTTGCAGACCCAGTACACTCCTGTCTCAACAGGGGTTCCTCAGGAATATGCTCAGACACATGAATATAATGATGTCATGGTTCCCCAAGTCCCATGATTGGGCCTTGAAGTTCCTTAAGAAAGGGGAATGAGAAACTTCAAAGACAGGAAAAGAAAAACTCCTGTAAACAAGCTGATTCTGAGAGTGTACTATCCCAGAAAACCCACAGAAAGTACCAACTAAGAGACAAAGGAGGGAGACTTACACAAACGAAGCTGTTAAAAAACTACAAAATCAAAAACCCAGATTCTGGAGTCTTAGATAAGGGGCTGAGAAGGGCCCAGATGTCCAGATGCCTAGATAAGTAACTAATTCAAGGAGATTTATGGTTACTGTGTTGAGGCCAGTGATGACTGATAAAATTCTTAAGGTTTCCAGTTTGCTGCTTAACAAAAATGTAATTTGTAACCCCCAGACCGATTTCAAATTGTATTAAAAAAAAACAACAAAAAACTCAAATTGGGGGCCCACTTTGCCTACTGCATTGGGTACTGTATGAGCCCTTGCTTAAGCTCATAATTAATAAAAATCCCTTTTGTACTTGCAACGGAACAGGTTTTTGGGTGTTCTTCAGAAATTAAGACTCTGGGCAAAACATATTGGTGGTTTGAGGGATCAGAGGGACCCCCAAGAATGTAAGTTTCACATTCCCCGTGGATGATTCTGTTTAACTGTTCTTGTTCGTGTCTGTGTTTACTTCTGCTTTTTAATCCCTTTACAGGACCTCACTATGACATCAAAGGCTCACCTCTGAAATCATTGCCCAACTGTAACATCAAAGTATTAACTATGATGCTTTAACCTCACTGTTTCATCTCAGCCTCACTATAACCTCACAGGCTCACCTCTGAAATCACAGCCTCAATGCAGCATCACACCCTCATACTGATATCCTGCTTGGCTTCACTATGGCACCACAGCCCACCACTGACCTCACAGATTCACTGAAACATGACAGCCTCCCTATGACAACAGTGTCACTATTGACATCACAATCCCAGTGTGACCTCACAACTTCCACAGTGACATCAAAACCTCACAGTGACAACACAGCATCATTGTGATATTGCAGCCATTCTATGCCATTAAAGCATCACTGTGAAATGGAGCTTCACCTCTGATATCAAAGCGTTACTGTGACATCATAGCCTCAGTTTGACATGATAAACTCACTGTGGTATTAGAGCCTCACCAGTGACAATAGAGCGTCACTAATGACAGTCTCCCTATGAAAGCATGGTCACTGTTGACATCACAATTTCATTGTTATATCACAACCTCAGTGTGACATCACAGTCACACTGAGCCAGCACAGTATCACCACTGATACGACAGGCTCACTGTGATATCAGAGTCTCACCAGTAACACCACAGTCTCATAGTGGCATCACAGCTTCACAGTGATATGACAGCGTCACTGTGGCATTATAGCCTCATTTCTGACATCACAGCCTCATTGTGACATGACAGGCTATCTATTGAAATTATAGCACCATAGGATCCTGCCTACCCTTGCTATGACACCACAGCCTCATCACTAACATCTCAGACTCACGATCACATTATAGGCCCAACAGTGACACCACACCCTCGTTGTGGCATCACAGCCTCACCAGTAACATCCCAGCCTCACTGTGACATTTCAGGCACATCACTGACCATAGCCTCACTTCTGATGTCACAGCCTAACCACTGAAATCTCATCCGAACTGTGATGTCACAGTTTATCATCACTGATATCACAGCCTCACTGTGATATCACAACTTCATGGTAACATCACCACCTCACAGTGACTTCACAGACTCTCCTCTGACATCACAGCTTTCAGAGTGATATCACTGCACGGTGACATGACAGCCCACAGTGACATACAACCTTCACAGTGACATCACAGCCTCATTGTGACATTATGGCTTCAGCAGAGACAGCACAGCTTCACCTTTGAAGCTGGATGCCACTAACATTAGTCAGAACACTGACATGACTGCCACACCAGGGATAACACAGCCTTTGATATCATAGCCTCACTAGTGTCACTGATAAGTAATAGGTTCACATCTGACATCAAAGCCTCACCAGTAACATGATAGTCTCACTATGCCATCTTTCTCACCACTGACATTCTAGCCTTATTGCAACATCACACCTTCACCAGTGACATTACAGCCTCCTTGTGACACAGGTTCATGGTGCCATTACAAACTCACTGTGACATCAGCCTTCCCACTGACATAACCGCCTTACTGTGACCTCATAGCCTCTACCGTGACATCACCAACTCCCAGTGACATCATGTGCTCATGGTGACACCACAGCCACATGGTGACATCAAGCCTCACAGTGGCATTATAGTCTAATAGTGACATCATAGCGTCCCACTGAAACCACAGGCTCACCTGTTACATCATAGCCTCATTGTGGCATCAGTCTTACCAATGACATCACAGTCTGACTGTGATATCATGTCCTCAAAAGTGATAGCACAGCCTCACCTGTAACATCAGGGTTGCCACTGACATTAGTCACACTGACATCACTGCCACACCAGTGACAACAGAGCCTTTGACATTAGAGCCTCACCAGTGTCACTGTCACGTAATAGGATCACCGCTGACATCATTGCCTGAGCAGTTACATCACAGACTCACTATGAGTTTGTTCTCACCACTGACATTCCCGTCTCATTGTGACATCACACCTTCACCTGTAACATAAGAACCTCATTGTGACATCACAGCATAACCACTGACATCATAGTCTCTCTGTGATGTCACAGCCTCACTGTGACATCACAGTATCACTACTGACATCATAGACTCCCTGTGACATGACATCATAGTCTCTCTCTGACTTCACAGCCTCTACCATGATATCACCAACTCCCTATGATATGATGAGCTCATGGTAACACCACAGATATATGGTGGCATCAAAGCTTCACCGTGGCATCACAGCCTTACCATGACCTCACAATCTTCATATTGACACCACAGGTTCACGTATTATATTATAGCCTCAGTTTAGCATCAGTCTTACTAATGACATTGCAGACTCACTGTGATATCACATCCTTACCAGTGACAGCAAAGCCTGACCTGTGACATATGCATTGGCACTGACATTAGTCAGAACATTGACATCACTGCCACACCAGTGACAATACAACCTTTAAGGTTACAGCATCACTAGAGTCACTGTCAAGTAATAAGTTCACCACTAACATCAGAGCCTCATCAGTGACATCGTAGACTCACTATGACATCTTTCTCACCACTGACATTCCCACCTTATTGTGACATCACAACTTCACCAGTGGCATCATAGCCTAATTGTGACATCAGCCTCATCACTAACATCACAGCCTAATTGTGCCAGCCAAACTTCTCCAGTGACATCACAACATCACTGTATCATCAGAGCCTGACAGTGACATCAAAGATTCAGTTTGGCATCAGAGCTGTGCTGTGATATCACAGCCTCACCACCAATAGGACAGGCTCATCGTGGTATCACAGCCTCACCAGGAACATCACAGCCTCATGGTGACATCATAATCTCACTGTGGCATTACAGCCTCACCAGTTATATAACATTGCCAATGTAACATCTCAGCCTAATTTCTCACAACAGTCTCACTTGTGAAATCACAGTGTAACCAATGAACTCACAGCTGCACTGTGACATTACAGCCACACTGTGACATCACAGCCTCACCACAGGAATCCTACCTAGCCTTACTATGACACAACAGCCTCATCACAGTTAGCACAGGCTCACAGTAACCTGATAGCATCAGCAGTGTCATCATACCCTTTAAGATCATAGAGACAACACAGTCTCACATGTTACATCACTGCCTCATTGTGATATCAATCTTCCCACAGATATGACAGCCTCACAGTGACCTCACAGCCTCACTGTGACTTCACAGTCTAACCTATTACATCATAGAATCACCGGTTACATCATAGCCTCATGGTGAAAGAAGCTTAGCCACTGACATCACATTTTCCACAGTCACCTCACAGCCTCATTGTGACATCACATTTCTCTGTGATGTCACAGTCTCAGTGACATCATAGTTACCCTGATATCACAGCCTCTCTTGTGACATCATAGACTCATTATGACATCTTTCTCATCACTGACTTGCAGTGAGTCTCATTCCATACTTGTAAAGTCACACGTTCACCAGTGACATCACAGCCTCATTATGCCATCAAAATGTCTTCAGTGACATCACAGCCTCATTATCCCATGAAACCCTCTCCAGTGCCATCACAACATCACTGTGTCATCACAACCTCACTGTGACATCTTAGTCAAACTTTGTGCTAACAGTCTCACTTTGACATCAGCCTTACCATTGACATAACAATCTCATGGTGACATCACATACAAACCTCTGACATAGACTCACTGTGACATCACAGCCTCAATGTGACATAACACCACCACCACTGACATCATAGTTTTAATGGAACATCAGCCTTGCCACTGACATCACAGTCTCAATGTGACCTCACAGCCTCCACCATGACATCACCAACATCCTGTGACATCATGGGCTCATGGTGACACCACAGCCACACGGTGACATCAAAGCCCCATGGTGGCATCACAGCCTCACCTGGACATGCCAGCTTCACTCCGACATCATTTACTCATCACTCACACCAGCCTCATTGTTGTATCACAGCCTAACAGCTGAAATCACACTTCACTGTGATGTCATAGTCTTGCTCCACTGACATCATGTCCTTACTATGACATCACAGGCTCAACTCTGAAATCATAGCCTCAATGCGACATCACACCCTCATCACTGACATCCTAGCTATCCTCACTATGGCACCACAGCCTCACCAGTGACTTCATAGGCCCACTGAAACATGACAGCCTCTCTATGACACCACAGTGTCACTATTGACATCAAAACCTCACAGTGACATCACCATTTCCCCAGTGACATCACAACCTCTCAGTGACATCACAGTCTCATTGCAACATCACAGGCATACCACGCCTTCAAAGCATTACTGTGACATAAAGCTTCACCTCTGACAAAATAGCCTCACTGAAACATCACAGCTTCAGTTCATCACAATAAACTTACTGTGCCATTAGAACCTAACCAGGGAAAATATAGCTTCACCAATAACATAGTCTCCTTGTGAAAGGACAGTCAGTACTGGCATCAAAACCTCACTGTGAGATTACAACCTCGCTGTGACATCACAATCACACAGTGCCAGCACAACCTTATTGTAATATCACAACCTCATCACTGATATGATGGTCTCACAGTGACATCACAGCCTCATTTCTAAAATCACAGACTCACTGTGACGTAACAGTCTAAACTCTGAAATCATAGCATTGGTGATACTACGAACGTTCTGCTTAGCTTTGCTATGACACCACAGCTTCATCACTGATTCTATGGCTCACAATCCAATCACATGACAGCCTCAATTGTGACACCACAGCCTCACTGTGGTATAACAATATCAACAGCCACATGCCAGACTCACTGTAACATCTCAGCCTGATCACTGACATCAGACTCACTTCTGACATCACAGCCTAACCAGTAAAATCTCAGCCAAACTGTGATGTCATAGTCTATCACCACTGATATCACAGCCTCACTGTGGTATCACAACCTCACGTTAACATCACAGCCACACAGGGGCATCTTAGCCTCTCCACTGACATCACAGCCTCAGTGTGATGGCACATCCTCATCACTGATGTTCTAAACTCAATGGGAAATCTAAGCATCAACCCTGACATCACAGCCTCACTGATATCTCACAAAATCAGCCCTGGTATCCGAACCTCACTGCAACATTACAGTCTCACAGTGATCTCACAACCTGCCCACTGACACCAGTCTCACCTGTCTCATCATACCCTCATTGTGATATCAGTCACTCATACCCTCATTGTGATATCAGTCACATCACTGTGAAGTCCAAGCATCACCCATGACATCACAGCCTCGCTGACATCTCAGAGAATCAGCCATACTGTGACATAAAGCTTCACTCTGACATCATAACCTCACTGACATCACAGCCTCAGTTTGAAAGTAATGTGACATTAACGCCTCACCAGTGACAATACAGCCTCACCAATGACAGTCTCCCTGTGAAAGCACAGTCATTACTGATATCACAACCCCACTGTGACATCATGACCTCACTGTGACATCACAGCCCACTGTGTCAACACAATCTGTCATCAGATCTTGACTGTGACATCACAGCATCATGGTGACATTACAGCCATACTGTGACATCACAGTGACTTGATAGCCTCAGCAGTAACATCATAGCCTTTGACATCATAAACAGTGACAACAGAGCCACACATGTTACATTACTTCCTCATTGTGACATCAATCTTCCCAAGATATAACAGCTTCACAGTGACTACACAGCCTTATTGTGACCTCACAGACTAATCTGTTAAATCATAGACTCATCTGTTAAATCTTAGTATCATGGTTACATCAGGCTTGCCAATAGCATCACATCTTTCACTTCTTCACAGTGTGATATCACAGCCTCACTGTGGCATCATAGCCTCATTTTTGGCATCACAGCCTCACAATGATATCACAGCCTCACTATGACATCACAGTCTCACCATTGGCATTAAGCCTCCCCGTGACATAACAGGATAACCTCTGACATCATAGATTCAGTGACACCATGGACATCCTGTCTATCCTCGCTATAAAACCACACCCTCATCACTGACATATCAGGCTCACAGACACTTGACAGCTTCAACGGTGACCCCACAACCATGCTGTGGCTTCAGAGCCTCACCAGTAACATCCCAGCCTCACTGTGACATCTTAGGCTCATCACTGACATCAGCCTCACTTCTGACATCACAGACTAATGACTGAAATTTCAGCCAAACTGAGATGTCATAGTCTATTACCACTGACATCACAGCCTCACTGTGATATCACAACCTCATGGTAACATCACTGACCCACAGTGACATCACAGTCTCTCCTGTGACATCACAGCCTCATTGTGACTGCACATCCACATCACTGACATCCTAAACTCACTGGGAAATCCAAGCATTACCCCTGACATCACAGCTTCACTGATATCTCACAGAAACAGCCCTGATATAAGAGTCTCACTGTGACATCACAGCCTCACAATGATCTCACAATCTGCTTACTGATACCACAGGCTTACCTCTTACATCGTACCCTCATTGTGACATCAGTCTTGCCACTGACATCATAGCCTCACTGTGATATCACAAATTCCAGAGTAATGTCACCTCATGGTGACATGACAGTCCATAGTGACATACAACCTTCACAGTGATATCACAGACTCAGTGTGACATCAAGGCTTCACCAATGACAGCACATCCTTACCTGTGACATCAGCATCTCCACTGACATTAGTCAGAACATTGACATCACTGCGACACCAGTGACAAAACCTTTGATATCATAGTCTCACTAGTGTCACTATCATGTAATAGGTTCACCACTGACATCAGAGTGTCACCAGGGACATCATAGACTCACTATGACATCTTTCTCATCACTGACATTCCAGTCTTATTAAGACATCTCAACTTAACCAGTGACATCACAGCCTCATTGTGACATCAGCCTCACCACTAACATCACAACTTCACTGTGCCATCCAAACCTCTCCGGTGGCATCACATCACTGTGACATCAGGGTCTCACTGTGACATCATAGACACATTGAGTCCTCACAACCTCACTGTGACATTACAATACTTAGTGTGACAACACAAACTCACAGTGACATCAGCCTTCACACTGACATAACAGCCTCATGGTGATATCACATACACTCCTCTGACATAGCCTCACTGTGACATCACAGACTCAATGTGACATCACAACATCACCACTGATATCATAGCCTCACTGTGACATTAGCCTTGCCACTGATATCACAGTGTGACTGACCTCACAGCATCCACCATGACATTACCATCTCCCTGTGACATCACGGTCTCATAGAGTCACTACAACCACACAGTCACATCAAAGCCTTATGGTGGCAACACAGCTTCATCAGTGACATGCCAGCCTCACTGTGACATCTTGCCTTATTCTGATATCACAGCTTAACCACTGAAATTACATCCTCATAGTGATGTCATAGTCTTGCTCCAAGGACATCTCAGCATCACTGTGATATCACGGCATCACTGGTGAAAACACAGCCTCACTGTGATATCTCAACCTCACCTCTGAGGTTATAGCCTCATTGTGACATGACAGTCTCACTATGACATCACAGGCTCATTTCTGAAATCATTGCCCAACTGTGACATCACAGCATCAACTCTGATGCTATAGCCTCACTGTTTCATCACAGCCTTACTATAACCTCACAGGCTCACCTCTGAAATCATAGCTTCAATGTGGCATCACAACCTCATCACTGACATCCTACCTGGCCTCACTATGGCACCACAGTCTCACCACTGACCTCACAGGCTCACTGAAACATGACAGCTTCCCTGTGACAACAGTGTCGCTGTTGACATCATAACCTCACTGTTAGATCAAAACTTTCACAGTGATATCAAAACCTCACAGTGACAACACAGCATCACTGTGGCATCATAGCCATTCCATGCCATTAAAGCATCACTGTGACATTGAACTTCTTCTCTGATATCATAGCCTCACTGTGACATCATAGCCTCAGTTTGACATGATAAACTCACTGTGATCTTGGAGCCTCACCAGTGATAATAGAGCTTCACTAATGACATAGTCTCCCTAAGAAAGCACGGTCACAACTGACATCACAATTTCACTGTGACAACACAAACTCACTATGACATCACAGCCACACTGTGCCAGCACAGCCTGTGTGACATCACATATGACAGGCTCACTGTGATATCAGAGCCTCACCAGTGACACTACAGCCTCATTGTGACATCACAGCTTCTTAGTGACATGACAACCTTGCTGTGGCATTATAACCTCATTTTAACATCACAGCCTCACTGTGATATTACAGCCTTGCCTCTTAAATCACAGGCTCACTGTGACATGACAGGCTAACTTCTGAAATCATAGCATTAGTGACACTATGGACATCCTGCTTATCCTCCCTATGATACCACAGCCTTGTCACTGACATGTCAGGCTCACGGTCATATGATAAGCTCAACAGTGACATCACAGCCTTGCTGTAGCATCACAGCCTCATCAGTAACATCCCAGCCTCACTCTGACATTTCAGCCTCATTGTTCACCACAGCCTCACTTCTGACAGCACAGCCTAAACACTGAAATCTCAGCAGAACTCTGATGTCATAGTCTATCACCACTGACATCACAGCCTCACTGTGATATCACAACCTCACGGTAATATCACTGCCTCACAGTGACTTCATAGCCTCTCTTTTGACATCATAGCCTCAGTGTGACTGCATATCCTCATCACTCATATCCTAACATCACTGCGAAATGCAAGCATCTCTCCTGATAGCACAGCCTCACTGACACCTATAGAATCATCCCTGACAGCAGAGCCTCAATACGACATCACAGACTCACAGTGACACCACAACCTACCCACTGACACCACAGGCTTGTCTGTTACATCATATCCTCATTGTGACATAAGACTTGCCACTGACATTACAGCCTCGCAGTGACATCACACCTTCCAGAGTGATATCACCTCACAGTGACATGACAGCCCACAGTGACATACAACCTTCACAGTGACATCACTGCCTCATTGTGACTATCTGGCCTCGACAGTGACAGTACAGCCTCACCTGTGACATCTGCATAGCCACTGACCTTAGTCACTGCCCCACCAGGGACAACATAGCCATCAACATCACAGCCTCACTAGTTTCATTGTCATATAATAGTTTCACCACTGATGTAAGAGCCTCACCAGTGACATCATAGACTCACTATGACATATTTCTCATCACTGACATCCCAGCCTTATTGCACCATCACACCTTCACCCATGACATTACAGCCTCATTATGACACAACCTCACGGTGCCATCACAAACTCACTGTGACATCAGCCTTCCCACTGACATAATAGTCTCATAGAAAAAATCACATACACACTTGTAACATAGTCTCACAGTGACAACACAGCCTTGTGACTTCACAGCATCATCATTAACATCATAGCATCACTCTGACATCAGCCTTGTCACTAATATCACAGTGTAACTCTGACTTCACAGCAACAACTGTGACATCACCAACCCCTGTGACATCGTGGGTCACAGTGACACGACAGCCACACGGTGATATCAAAGCCTCACAGTGGCATCACAGCTTCACCTGTAACATAGCAGACTCACTGTGACATCTCAGACTCATCACTGACATCAGCCTCACTTCTGACATCACAGCATATTCAATAACATTAGTCAGAACACTGACATCACAGCACACTAGTGACAACACAGCCTTTGACATCATACCCTCACCAGTGTCACTGTGAGTTAATAGATTCACCACTGTCATCATAGTCTCAGCAGTGACATCATAGACTCACTATGACATCTTTCTCACCACTGACATTCCAGCCTCACACCTTCACCAGTGAAATCACAGCCTCATTGTGACATCAGCCTCACCATTAACATCACAGCCTCACTGTGCAATCCAAACCTCTCCAGTTACATCACAAACTCACTGTGTCATCAGAGCCTGACAGTGACATCATAGCCACACTGTGTCCTCACAGGCTCATTGTGACATTATAGCCTCACCACTGAATGGACAGGCTCACTGTGATATTACAGCCTCACCAGTGACACACAGCCTCATCATGACATCAGAATCTCACTATGCATCACAGCCTCACCAGTTATATAACATCATCAATGCGACATCTCAGCCTTATGTCTTATATCAGTCTCATTTCTGAAATTACAGCATAAACACTGACCTCACAGCCTTGCTTTGACATCACAGCCTCGCTGTGACATCACAGCCTCACTGTAACATCATAGTCTCATGGTAACATCAGAGTCACACTGAGACATCACAGCCTCACAACTGGTGTCCTACTGAGCCTTACCATGACAGCACAGCCTCACCACAGTTAGCACAGTCTCACAGTGATGTGACAGCATCAGCAGTGATATCATAACCTTTGACATCATAAACAGTGACACCACAGCTTCACATGTTACATCACTGCCTCATTGTGACATCAACTTCCCACAGATATCACAGCCTCACGCTGATCTCACAGCTTCACAGTGTCCTCAAAGTCTAACCTGTTACATCATAGGCATATAGTGAAATCATCCTTGACACTGACAACACATCTTCCACAGTTACCTCACTGCCTCACTGTGATATCACAACCTCTCTGTAATGTCACAGCCTCGTTGTGATATCACAACCTCATGGTAACATCAGAGACAAAATGACATCACAGCCTCTCCTCTGACATCACAGCCCCAGTGTGACTGAACAACTTCACCCCTGACGTCCTCACCTCACTATCAAATCCAAGCATCACCTCTGACATCACACCCTCATTGACAAATAATAGAATCAGGCCTGACATCAGGGCCTCACTACAACATCACAGCCTCACAGTGAATTCAGAACCTACTCACTGATACAACAGTCTCTCACTTGTTACATCATAGCCTCATTGTGACCTCAGTATTGCCAGTAATATCACAGCTTCACTGTGACATCACAGCTTCCAGAGTGATATCACCTCATGTTGATATGATAGCCCACAGAGATACAACTGTCACAGTGACATCAGAGCCATATCATACAATCACAGCATCACTGTCATGTAAACTTTCACCTCTAACATCATAGCTTCACAGTGACATCTCAGCCTCCTTTTGACACAATAAATTCACTGTGACATTAGAGCCTCACCAGTGATAATACAGCCTCACCAATGACCTAGTCTCCCTGTGAAAACAAAGTCACTAATGACATCACAACCTCACTGTGGCATCACAGTCTCATTGTGACATCAGAGCCATGCCATCAAAACATTACTGTGACATAGTCACCACAGACATTATAGCCTCAGTGTGAAATAACAGTCTCAGTTTGACAAAATAAAGTCACTGTGACATTAGAGCCTCACAAATGACAATACAGCATCACCAATGACATAGTCTCCCTCTGAAAGCACAGTCAATGTTGATTCCACAACATCACTGTGACATTACAACCTCACTGTGTCATCACAGTCACTGTGGCAGCACAGCCTCACTGTGACATCACAGCCTCACCTCTGATGGACAGGCTGTTGCAGTCCGCCTGCATAATTTCTGATAAATGACCATCATACAAATTGAGCGAACAAGGAATTTACTTTCTTACAACAGTCTGGTTTCAGTTCTCAGTCCAGCTTAATGTGTGAGCATGCACCAACATCAAGGCCGAGAGAACTGGCCACACTATCACTGTATAAATTCTGAGAGATGGACAATCCTTACTTGCCAGATCAGTATGTCTAGCCAAATGAACAGAAGTGTGCCAACTTTCTCAACTGCTCTCTGTGATTTATCCAGAGCCTAATCCCTCCCACCATGGGCTGGGTCTTCCCTATCAGCTAGAGTATCTCCTTCAGGTTTGCTCTGGGCTTAACTCAACTATCAATTCTCTACAACTGTGCCCAGAGTTCAAACCTTCAACAGTCAATTTGACACCTGTACTTAACTATGACACAAGCTCATGTGATATCATAGGCTCACTATGGACACAACAGCCTTATGGTGACATCGTAACCTCACTGTGGCAACACATCCTTGTGGGGGTCCCCACGGATTGCAGATCCATCCTGCAGGCCAGTCTGGTGTTCTTCCACAAGGGGGATTGGGGAAAGGTGAGTGCACTATCCGCCCACTCCAGCCCTCACTTCCTGAGGACAATCAGACGCGACAGGGAGTCTAGTCAAGCAGGAACTAATTTATTGCAAGTCCTCAGCCATCTTATATAGGCAGGGGAATTCCAGAATGGGGAAATGGGCAACCAATCATCTTAAAGGTCAAGCCAGCACACAGGTTGTATGTAGCGAAATTTCTTTAAAACATCCTGAACTACTCCCTCCTGACTTCCTCCATACTAAGCTGTTCAACACATCCTGAGCTGCCACCCTCCTGACTTCCCCTGAGCTGTTCAACACATCCTGAACTGCCACCCTCCTGACTTCCCCTGAGCTGGTCAAAACATCCTGAGCTGCCCTCCATACTTCCTCCTTCAAAACATCTTTGTCTAACCTTGCCAGATTATTGAGGTCACCTAGACTGAGGTCCCACACATCCTCACCAGTTATATTACATCATCGCAGTGATATCTCAGCCTCATTTCTCACATCACTCTCACTTCAGAAATCACACACTTACTACTGACCTCACAGCTATACTGTGACATCACAGCCTCCCAGTGACCTCATAACCTTACTGTGGCCTCACAGAGTAACCTGTTACATCATAGACTCACCTGTTACATCAGAGTCTCATGATGTAATCAGCCTTACCACTGATATCACATCTTTCCTAGTGACCTCACATCCTCACTGTGACATTACAACCACTCTGTGATATCACAACTTCCCTAGTGACATCACAGCCTCACAGTGACATCACAGCCTCATTGTGAAATCACTGCCATACCATGACATCAAAGCATCACCATGAAATAAGGCTTCACTTCTGACATCTTAACTTATTGGGACAGCACAGCCTCAGTGGGACACGATAAACTCAGTGTGACACACCAGTGATAATACAGCCTCACCAAAGACATAGTCTCCCTGTGAAAGCACAGTCACTGCTGACATCATAATCTCAGTGTGACATCTCAACCTCACTCTGACATCACAGCCATATCGTGCCAGCACAGACTCACTGTGACTCACAGTCTCAGTGTGACATCCTAGCTTCATGTGGACATCACAACCAAACAGTGATATTGCAGCCTCACCACTAGTATCCTACCTAGCCTTTCAATGACAACACAGCCTCATCACAGACAGCACAGGCTCACAATGATGTAACTGCCTCAGCAGTGAAAGATTGTGACGTTATAAACTGTGAGACCACAGCCTCACATGTTATATCAGAGCCTCATTGTGACAGAAAACGCCCCACAGATATCACAGCCTCACAGTTATCTCACAGCCTCACTGTGACCTCAGTCTAACCTATTACATCAAAGCCTCATGGTAAAATCAGCTTTGCCACTGATAGTGCATTTTCAACAGTGACCGCACAGCCTCACTGCGACATCAGAAACTCTGTGATGTCATAGCCTAACAATGACATCACAGCTTCACAGTGATATCACAGCTTCAGTGTAGCATTATAGTTTCATTTCTGAGATCACAGCCTCACCTCTGACATCACAGCCTCACCTCTGACATCACAGCCTCATCTCTGACATCACAGCTTCACTGTGATATAACAGGCTAACTTCTGAAATCATAGCCTGAGTGACATCATGGACATCCTATGTAGTCTCGCTATGACACCACAGCCTCATCACTGACATCTAAGGCTCATAGTCACATTACAGCCTCAACAGTGACACCACAGACTCGCTGGGGCATCACGGCCTCACCAGTAAAATCCCAGCCTCACAGTGTCATCTCAGCCTCAGTGTGACATCACGGCCTCACCAGTGATACCAGCAATACCATTGACATTAGTCAGAACACTGACATCAGTGCCACACCAGTAACAACACAGCCTTTGACATCATAGCCTCACCCAGGTCACTGTCACATACTAGGTTAACCACTAACATAATAGCCTCATCGGTGACATCATACACTGACTATGACATCTTTCTCAAAACTGACATTACAGCCTTATTGTGACATCACACATTCACCAGCGACATCAGAACCTCATTGTGACATCAGCCTGACAACTAACATCACAATCTTACTATGCCATTCAAACTTCTCCAGTGCCATCACAACAGCACTATGTTTTCAGAGCATCACTCTGACACCTCAGCCTTACTGTGTTTTCACAGCCTCGCTGTGACATTACAACCTGAAAATGTCATCAAAGCATCACTCTGACATCAGCCTTACAACTGACATAATAGCCTCAGGGTGACATCACATACACACCTCTGAGTAGCCTCAATGTGACATCTCAGCCTCAACGTGACATAACAGTATCACTACTGACATCATAGCCTCCCTGTGACATCAGCTTTGCTCTTGACATCACAGTCTCACTGTGACCTCACAGCCTCCACCGTGACATTATCCACCCCCTGCGTCATCACAGTCACATGGGACACCACAGCCACATGGTGACATCAAAGCCTTATCAGTAACATCAGCCTCACTTCTGACATCACAGCATAAACACAGAAATCTCAGCTGAACTGTGATGTCATAGTCTATCACCATTTATATCACAGCTTCACTGTGATAGCACAATCTCATGGTAATATCACCACCTCACAGTGATATCACAGCCTCTCCTCTGAAATAACAGCCTCAGTGTGACTGCACAACCTCAGAACTGATGTCTTAAACTCACTTTGAAATCCAAGTATCACTACTGATGTTAGAGCCTCACAGATATCTCATAGAATCAGCCCTGACATGAGAGCCTCACAGTGATATCACAGCCTCCCCACTGACACCACAGACTCACATGTTACATCATCGCCTCATTGTGACATCAGTCTTGCCACTGAAATCACAGCCTCACTGTGACAACACAGCTTCCAGAGTAATATCACCTCATGGTGACAGCACACAGTGACATGCAACCTTCACAGTGACATTACCTACTCCATGTGTGGTCACGGGCTCACAATGACACCACAGCCACTCAGTGACATCAAAGCTTCATGGTGGTATCAGAGACTAACAGTGACCTCATACCCTGACCATTGTATCCACAGGCTCACCAGTTACATTATAGCCTCGTTGTGGCATCAGACTTACTATTGACATTACAGCCTCATTGTGACATCACAAACTCTCCTCTGACATCACAGCCTTAGTGTGACTTCAGAGCCTCACCACTGAGTCTTAACCTCACTGTGAAATCCAAGCATCACCCATGACATCACAGCCTCACTGACATTTCATAGAATCAGTGCTGACATCAGAGCCTCACTGCAATACCCTGGTGACATCACAGCTTCACTGTGACATCACGGCCTCAACTTGACAGCACAGCCTCACCTGTGACATCACCAGCACCACTGACATTAGTCAAAACACTGACCTCATTACCACACCAGTGACAAGTCTTTGACATCACAGCCTCATTGTGACATCAGCTTAACCACTAGCTTCACAGCCTCACTGTGCTCCAGTGACATCCCAGCATCATTGTGTCATCAGAGCCTCCCTGTGACATCATAGACACACTTTGTCCTCACAGCCTCATTGTGACATTACAACTTGACAATGCCATCACAGGCTCACTGTGACATCACAAACTCACTCTGACTTCAGCTGTCATAATAGCCTCATGGTGACATCACATACACACCTCTGAAATAACCTCGCTGTGAAATCACAGCCTCAATGTGACATCATAGTGTCACTGTGAATCAGCCGTGCATCTGAAATCACATCTCACTGAGACCTCAGAGTCTCCGTGACATCACAATCTCACTGTGACATCACAGCCACAAGTCTGAGACTATTGCTTCTTTGTGACATAAAAGCCTCACTATGACATTACTGATACCACTATGATATCCCTAACAACCTCATCACTGACATAGCCTGACTGTGACATCACAGTCTCATGCTGGCATCATACCTCATGGTGGCAGCACAGTCCATCACTTATATCACATTGTCAATGCAACATCTCAACCTCATTTCTCACATTACTCTCACTTCTGAAATCACAGCCTAGCCACTGATCTCACAGCTGCACTGTGACATCGCAGCCTCACTGTGACCTTACAGCCCCAGTGTGATCTCACACTTTAACCTGTTCCATGATAGCGTCGTAGTGAAATCAGGCTTGCCACTGACATCACATTTTCCAGAGTGACCTCACAGCCTCACTATCACATCACATCTCTGTGATATAACAACCTCACTGTGATATTACAACCTCACAGTAACATCTCAGGATCACAGTGACATCACACCTCTCTTCTGACATCAGCCTCAGTGTAACTGCAAAGCCTCACTACTGATGTCCTAACCTCTCTGTGAAATCCAAGCATAACCCCTGATGTCACATCCCACTGAATCTAATAGAATCACCCTGATACCAGAGTCTCCCTGTAACATGACAGACTCACAATGACCTTATAACCTGTCCACTGACATAATAGGCTCACCTGTTACATCATAGCCTTATGCTGAAATCAGCCTTTCCTCAGATATCACATCAACAGTAACCTCACAGCCTCACTGTGACTTCACCACCCCTCTGGGATGTCACAGCCTCATATACACATCACAGCCTTACTGTGGCATTTTAGCCTCATTTTTGAGATCACAGCCTCACTGTAACAGCACAGCCTCACCTGACATCACATCCTCAGTGTGACATAACAGGCTAACCTCTGAAATTATAACTTCAGTGACACAAAGGACATCCTTCCTAGCCTCGCTATGACACCACATCCTCATCACTGACATCTCATGCTCACAGTTATAGGACAGCCTCAACAGTGACACCATAGCCTCGCTGGGGCATCACAGCCTCAACAGAAATATTCCAGCCTCATTCTGACATCTAAGCTTCATCACTCACATCAGCCTCGCTTCTGTAATCACAGCCTTACCACTGAAATCTCACTGAACTCTGATGTCGTAGTCTATCACCACTGACATCACAGCCTCATTATGACATAAGAAACTCACTTGACATCAGCCTTGACACTGATGTAATAGTCTCATGATGACATCACATACACACTTCTGACATAGCCTCACCATGACATCACAGCCTCAATATAACAGCATAGCATCACCACTGACATCATAATCTCACTGTGACATCAGAATTGCCATTGACATCTCACTGACCTCACAGCCTCCTCCGTGTCATCACTGACTCTGTGACATCACAGGCTCACGGTGACACACAGACACACAGTGACATCAAATCCTCACAGTGGCATCACAGCCTCAAGTAGTGACATGCCAGTCTCACTGTGACTTCATACCCTCATCACTCACATCAGCCTCATTCTGATATCAGAGCCTAACCACTAAAATCACATCTTCACTGTGATGTCATGGTCTCATTCCACTGACATCACAGACTCACTGTGATATCACGGCATCAGTGGTGACAACACAGCCTTATTGTGACATCACAGCCTCACCTCTGACATCACAGCCTCACTGTGACATCCAAACCTCTCCATTGCCATCACAACAGCACTGTTTTGTATTGCCTCATTTTGCATCAGCCTCACTGTGTCCTCACAGTCTCACTGTAACTTTACAACCTGACAGTGATATTACAGCCTCACTGTGACAACACAAACTCACTGTGACATCAGCCTTGGCACTGACATAATAACCTCAGGATGACATCACATATACACCTCTGACGTAGACTCTGAAATCATAGCATCAGTGACACCACGGATGTGACACTATAGACTTGCTATGACACCACAATGTCATCATTGACACCTCAGGCTCACAGTCACATGACAGCCTCAACTCTGACACCACAGTCTTGCCGTGGCTTCACAGCCTCACCAGTAACATCCCAACTTAACTGACATTTCAGCCTCATCACTGACATCACTTTCACTTCTGATATTACGGTCTAGCCACAGAAATAATAGCCAAAGTGTGATGTTTTAGTCTATCACCACAGATATCACAGACTCACTGTGATATTACAACCTCATGGTAACATCAGAGCCTCACAATGACATCACATCCTCTCCTCTGATATCACAGCCTCAGTGTGACTGCACAGCCTAACTACTAATGTCCTAACCTCACTGTGAAATCCAAGCACCACTCCTAATGTCACAGCCTCACTGACATCTCATAGAATCAGCCCTGACATGGTGATGTCACAGTGAGGGTGTGAGGTCAATGTGGAAGATGGGATGTCAGTGGCAAGGATGATTTCACCATGAGGCTATCATGTAACAGGTTAGACTCTGAGGTCACAGTGGGGCTGTGAGATCACTGTGAGGCACTGTGACATCACAGCCAAATAGTGATGACTTGCCGACTGACACCACAAGCTCATCAGTCTTACCACTGATGTCACAGCCTCATTGTGTAATCACAACTTCCAGAGTGATATCACCTCACGGTGAGATGACAACCCACAGTGACATCCAACATTCACAGTAACATCACAGCCTCAGTATGACATCATGTCCTCACCACTGACAGCACAGCCTCACTTGTGACATCAGCAGTGCCACTGACATTAGACAGAACACTGACATACGTGCCACACCAGTGACAACACAGTCTTTGACGTCACAGCATCCCCAGGGTTACTGCCATGTAATAGATTCACCACTGACATTATAGATTTAGCAGTGACAACAGAGATATCCTTCTCACCACTGATATTCCAACTTTATTGTGACATCAAAGCTTCACTATGACATCACAGCCACATGGTGACATCACAGCCATACTATGATATCACAGCCCAACCACAGGTATTCTTTATTAGCCTTATTAGTATACCACAGCCTCACCACTGATAACACAGGCACACAGAGACATGACATTCTCTACAATGACATCATAGGCTTTGAAATCATAAACAGTGACAACACATCCTCACATGTTACATCACTGCCTCATTGTGACATCAATCTTCCCACAGATATCACAGCCTCACAGTAATCTCACAGCACTACTGTGACCTCAGAGTCTAACCTGTTACATGATAGCCTCATGGTGAAATCATCCTTTCCACTGACATCCCATCTTCCACATTGACCTCACACCCTCACTGTGACATCACCATTTTTCTTTTTATGTCACAGCCTCATAGTGACATCACAGATTCACAGGGATATCACAGCCTCACTGTGACATCATAGCCTCGTTTCTGACATCACAGCCTCATTGTGACATTTCAGTCTCACTTCTGACATCACAGCCTCACGGTGACATCACAGCCTCAAGTCTGCCATCACAGACTCACTGTGACATAAGAGGCTAATATCTGAAATCATAGCATCAGTGAATCCACAGACAACTTGCCTAGTATTGCTATGACACCACAGCCTCATCATTGACATCTCAGGCTCACGGTCACATGACAGCTTTAGCAATGACACGCCAGCCACCCTGTGGCATCACAGCCTCACTGTGCCATCTCAGCCTCATCACTAACATCTGTCTCTATTCTGACATCACAGCCTAACCACTGAAATCTCAACCAAATGATGTCATAGTCTATCACCACTGATATCAGAGCCTCACTGTGATATCATGACCTAATGATAGCATAACCATCTCACAGTGACATCAGCGCCTCTCCTCTTACATCAGACCCTCAGTGTTAATGTACAGCCTCATTGCTGATGTCCCAACCTCATTGCAAAATCAAAGTATCACACCTGAGGTCACAGTCTCATTGACATCTCACAGATTCAACCCTGACCTCAGAGCCTCACTGCGAACTCACAGCCTGCTCACTGACACCACACTCTCACCTGTTACATTATAGCCTCATTGGGACATTAGTTTTGCCACCGATTTCACAGTCTCACTGTGACATCCCAGCTTCCTGACCGATATCACGTCATGGTGACATGACAGCCCACAGTGACATACAATCTTCACAGTGACATCACAGACTCAGTGTGACATACGGCCTCCCCAGTGACATCACAACCTCACAGTGATATCACATATTCATTGTGACATCACAGTCTCTCCTCTTTCATTACAGACTCAGTGTGACTGCACAGCCTCACCACTGACATCCTAATATCACTGTGAAATCCAAACATCACTGCTGATATCAGAGCCTTACTGACATCTCATGGAATCAGCTCTGACATCAGAGCTGCACTGGGACAACACAGCCTCACAGGGACATCAATGCCTGCCCACTGGCACCACAGGATTACCTGTTACATCATACCCTCATTGTGGCATCAGTCTTACAACTGAAATCGTAGCCTCACTGTGATATCACAACCTAACCAGTGACAGCACAGCCACCCCTGTAATATCAGCATCACCACTGACATTAGTCAGAACACTGACATCACTGCCACACCAGAGACATCACAGCCTCACCAGTGTTAATGTCACAAAATAGGTTCACCACTGACATAACAGAATCACCTGTGCCATCATAGTCTCACTATGACATTTTCACCACTGATGTCACAGCCTTATTGTTATAGCACATCTTCACTAGTGATATCACATCCTCATGGTGACATCACAGATGTACTGGGACATCACAGCCTCACCACTGGTGACATCACATCCCCACTGTGACATCAGCCTTACCACTAACATCACAGCCTCATTGTGTCATCCAAACCTCTACAGTCACATCAAAACATCACATCACTGGGTCATCAGAGCCTCACTGTGACATCACAAACTCTCTGATATCAGCTTTGCCACTGACATAGTAGCCTCATGGTCACATTGCATACATACCTCTGACATAACCTCACTGTGACATCACAGCCTCCATGTGACATAACAGCATCACCATTGACACCATAGGGTCACTTGTTACATCATAGACTCATTGTGACATCAGTCTTACCATTAATATCAGAGCCTTGCTGTGACATCACAGCCTCACTATGACCTCACAACTGCCCACTTATACCACAGGCTCACCTGTTACATCATAGCCTCATTGTGGCATCAGTCGTGTCACTGACATCACAGCCTCACTGTCACATCACAGCTTCCAGTGTGATATGACCTCATGGTGACAAGACAGCCAGTGATATACAACCCTCATGTGAAATCACAGCCTCACCATTGACAGCACACCTTCACCTGTGATATCAGTGTAGCTACTGATTTTAGTCAGAACACTGACGTCACTGCCACACCAGTGACAACACAGCCTTTGACATCATAGCCTCACTAATGTCACTGTAATGTAATAGGTTCACCAGTGACATCATAGACTCACTATGACATCTTTCTCACCACTGACATTCCACCCTTATTGTGACATCAAACCTTCAAGAGTGACATCAGAGCCTCATTGTGAGATCAGCCTCACCACTGACATCAGAGTATCACTGCGACTTCCCTGCCTGCACAATAAAATCACCAACTTCCTGTGACATGATGGTGTCACCACAGCCTCATGGTGACATCAAAACCTCATGTTGACATGCCAGCCTGACAGTGACATCATACCCTCATCACCCACATCAGCCTCATTCTTATATCACCTCATAACCACTGAAATCACATCTTCACTGCGATGTCACTTTCTTGCTATACTGATATCACAGACTTACAGTGATATCCTGGCATCACTGGTGACCACACAGTCTCACTGTAACATCAAAGCTTCACATCGGTGATTATAGCCTCATTGTGACATGACAGCCTCACTATGACATTATAGGCTCACCTCTGAAATCATTGCCCAACTATGACATCACAGCATGGACTCTGACATTACAGCCTTAATGTTTCATCACAGCCTCACTATGACATCACAGGCTCACCTCTGAAATCATAGCCTCAATGCGACATCAAACCCTAATCCCTGACATCTTATCTAGCCTCACTGTGGCACCACAGCCTCACCATTGACCTCACAGACGCGCTGAAACATAACAGCCTCCCTGTAACATTTCAGTGTTGTTATTGACATCACAAACTCACTGTCACAACACAACTTTCCCAGTGACATCACAACATCACAGTGACATCACAGCCTCATTGTGACATCAAAGCCATACCGTGCCATCAAATCATCACTGTGACAGAAAGCTTCACTTCTAACATCAGAGCTTTACTGTGAAATCACAGCCTCAGTTTGACAAAATAAACTCATGGTGACATAAAAGGCTCACAAGTGACAATACAGTCTCACCAATGACAGTCTCCCTGTGAAAGCACATTCACTATGGACATCACAACCTCAGTGTGAAATCACAATTTCACTGTGACAGAACAGCTCCATTGTGACATCACAGCCTCACCTCTGATAGGATAGATTCACCGTGATATCATAGCCTAACCAGGGACACCACAGCCTCCTGGTGACATCACAACATCCCTGTGGTATCACATCCTCATAAGTAATATCACATCATCAATACAACATCTCTACCTCATATCTCACATCAATATCACTTCTGAAATTACTGACCTCACAGCTATACTGTGACATCACAGCCTCATGGTGATATCACAGCCAGAATATGACATTACAGCCTTACCACTGGAATCCTATCTAGCCTTGTCATGACACCACAGTCTCACCACAGATAGGTCAGGCTCATAGTGCCATGACAGCCTCAGTAGTAACATCATAGCCTTTGACATTATAAACAGTGACACCACAGAGTCACATGTTATGTCACTGCCTCACTGTGACATTAATCTTCCCACAGACATCACAGACTTACAGTGACCTCACACCCTCACTGTACCCTCAAAGTCTAACCTGTAACATCATAGACACCTGTTACCTCATACCCTCATTATGATATCATCCTTACCACTGACATCACACATTTCACAGAGACCCCACAGCCTCACGTGACATCACAACCTCTCTGTGGCACAGTGATATCTCAGGCTCATTGTGGCATTATAGCGTCATTCTGACATCACAAATACACTGTGACATCACAGCCTCTCCTCTGACATCACAACCTCACTGTGACATAACAGGCGAATC
This sequence comes from Typhlomys cinereus, assembly GCA_023101885.1. Lineage (NCBI taxonomy): Eukaryota > Metazoa > Chordata > Mammalia > Rodentia > Platacanthomyidae > Typhlomys > Typhlomys cinereus. The sequence continues at coordinate 339,898 of JALPQD010000653.1, forward strand.
TTTGAAATCCTAGCATCAGTGACACTACTTACATCCTGCCTAACATCTCTATGACACAACAGCTCCATCACTGACATCTCAGGCTCATGGTCACATGACAGTCTCAACAGTGACAGCATAGCCTCGCTGTGGCATCACAGCCTCACCAGTAATATCCCAGCCTCACTGTGACATCTCAGCCTCATCATTGACATCAACCTCACTTCTGACATCACAGCCTAATCACTGAAAGCTCAGCCGAATTGCGATGTCTATCACCACTGTTATCACAGCCTTACTGTGATATCACAACCTGACGGTAACATCACAGCTTCACAGTAATCTCACACCATGCCAACTGACACTACAGGTTCACCTGTTACATCATAGATTCATTGTGACATCAGTCTTGTCACTGACATCACAGCCTCACTGTGACATCACAGTTTCTAGAGAGATATCACCTCACGGTGACGAGAGCTCACAGTGACATAAAAACTTCACAGTGACATCACAGCCTCATGTGACATCACGGCCTCACCAGTGAGAGCACAGCCTCACCTGTGACATCAATGGCACCACAGATATCAGTCAGATCACTGCCACACCAGTGACAGCACAGCCTTTGACATCATAGCCTCACCAGTATCACTGTCATGTAATAGGTACACCACTGACGTCAGAGCCTTACCAGTGACATCATAGACTCACTATGAAATCTGTTACACCACTGACATTCCAGCCTTATTGTGACATCACACTTTCACCTGTGACATCACAGCCTCATTGTAGCATCAGCCTCACTATGTGCCAATCTAACCTTTTCATTGACATCACAACATCAGTGTGTCATTAGAGACTCACTGTGCCATCATAGCCACATTGTGTCCTCACAGACTCACTGTGATATCACAAAATTACTTTGTCAACAGCCTTGTCACTGACATCATGTCATGGTGACATCATATACTCACCTCTGACATAGCCTCACTGTGACATCACAGCCTCAATATGACATCACAGAATCACCACTGACATCATAATCTCCCTGAAATATCACAGCCTCAGTTTGACAGAATAAACTTACTGTCACATTACCAAATCACCAGAGACGATACTTCCTCACCAATGACATAGTCTCCCTGTGAAAGCACATCACTAGTGACATCATAACCTCACTGTGACATCACAAGCTCACTGTGACATCACAAGCTCACTGTGACATCACATTCTCACCACTGATAGGACAGGATCGCCGTGATATTATGGCCTCACCAGGGACATCACAGCCTCATGGTAATATCATAATTTCACTGTGGCATCAAAGCCTCACCAGTTATATAACATCATCAAAGGGACATCTCAGCATTATCACTCACATCATTCTCTCTTCTGAAATCACACCCTAACCACTGACCTCACATATGCACTGTGACATCACAGGCTCACTGTGATAACAGAGCCTCACTGTGATATCTCAGCATTTCAGTGACCTCACAGCCTGCTCACTGACACCACAGGCTCATCTGCTACCACATAGCCTCATTGTGACATCAGTCTTGCCACTGACATCACAGCCTCACTGTGACATCATGGCTTCCAGAATGATATCACCTCACGGTTACTTGACAGCCTACAGTGGCTTACAATCTTCATGGTCACATTACAATCTCAGTGTGACATCACAGCCTCACCAGGGTCAGCACAGCCTTTGATATCACAGCCTCACCAGTGTCACTATCATATAATAAGTTTACCAATGACATCATAGACTCACTATGACATCTTTCTCACCACTGACATTCCAGGCTTCACCAGTGATATCCGAGCCACATTGTGACATCAGCCTCACCACTAACATCACATCCTCACTATGCCAGTGACATCACATCACTGTGTCATCTGAACTTCACTGTGATATCATAACCACAATAACATAGTCTCCCTGTGAAATCCCAGTCACTACTGTCATCACAACCTCACTGTGACATTACAACCAAACTGAGCCAACACAGCCTCACTGTGACATCACAGCCTCATTGTGACATTACAGCCTCACCACTGGTATACTACGTAGCCTTACTAGGACAGCACAGCCTCACAACTGATAGCACAGGCTAAGAGCATTGTGACAGCCTCAGTATTGATATCATAGCCTTTGACACCACAGCCTCACATGTTACATCACTGCCTAATGTGACATCAATCTACCTTCAGATATCACAGCCTCCCAGTGACCTCGCAGCCTCCCTATGACCTCACAGTCTAATCTGCTACATCATAGACTCATGTTTTACATCATAGCTGTTTCTGAATCCCCGCCGGGCCAGCCATAGAAAGGAAGGGAAGTGGTAGGGGCCTCGTGGGCTCAAGGCGAATGGGCGAGCTGGTGATGAAGTCACTATTCAGTCCCTGGGAGTCAGGCAAGATGCAGCAGGCAGAGGACGAGTTGGCTGCAGACCCAGTTTTATTCAGGAAGTGTCTGGGCTTATATAGCATCGGGGTACAATCAGGTGTGGCCACTTCTCCACTCAGGGTGAGAGGGAGAGCAACCACTAATCATTTAGCTGTCTACTGGGTGTCTAGATTAGATGGCCACTTCGATTGGTTCATCCCTCCTTCCCATTGGTTGTCCATCCCTCTGCCTATATGGTTCCTCTATTGGGAGATGTCTGGAGTATATCTGAACTTGTTCAGGCTTGTCTGTAGCCACCCCTCCTGGATTTGGGAGCCCAAGCTAGGGCCTCCCTGAATAGATAATGCCACATTTTCACCCGTTTATTTATTTATAATTTTTTAGTGGAGACCATAATAGCTGTGGCAACCCTGATCCTCTACAGCTGGTGGGATATAAGTGACTTTGCCTGTCTTAAGTTGGACACCACTCTTTTGTGGATCCTTACCCATCATTGACTACCACTTATGGGACCATGGCAGAGAAGGACTCATGGTCCCAAAGGGGAACTCAAGTATGGCAGAGAAAAGGAGGTTTTTTTTCAGGGCAGGAACAGATGAGAGGCTGTAGGTAGCATAGGTGCAGAAACAATACAGAAGAGCTAGTGAGAAACAAAACAAAACCTAACAATTGTAAATTAGTAAAGCATAGCTCTAATGGAAGACAGCCAGGGCTCCCACAAGTCTTTGGTGATCTTAGGAATGTCCAAGGCCTAAATGGATGTCCTCAGGACCTGGAAAATAAACTTTGTTATTTGGGGAATATATGAAAAAAAAGTAAGAAAACTTGCTTGAAAGAAAACTTACAATGTATTAGAAAAACAATTGTGAATGATATAAAACAAGCAGTTAAGGCCTTAGATGTCTTCAAAATTATTTGTTCTTATTTTTAAGTATACATGTCTTTACAAATGGCATGCCAAAATTTTAATATTAGCATGCCACACAAATGAAGGGAAAATTGAAGTTGCCACAGATTTGTTGTTTTTTTTACATTGAAACACAAGATACACAACATGTAAACACAGAACATATAAACATACAAGCACATGAAACACAAGAAGGCAGATATCCTGTTCCATAATTGTTTCATTAATGGGAGACTAGTATCATCTGCAGAAAATACCGCTGGGGAAAGAAGGGAAGTCGAGTGCTACAGGAACAAGAGGAGGGAAGGGGACTAGGGCCCAAAGATCATCAGTAGTGATTAGAGCTGCCAGGGGAACCAGGAGAACCACACTCATCCAGGCCGATGCTAATCTTTTTCCAAGTCATTTCTGATGACAGTGCATCAGTTGCAGGGTGGACAAGATGAGAGGGTACCCAAATAGGGTTCGAGGTGGGATCTAGAAGAACACAAGGATATCATCAGCCCTGTATTAATAGAGGGTAGGGTCCCTTCCTTGTACCCAGTCATCCCTGTATTAATAGAGGGTGGGGTCCCTTCCATGTACCCATTAGAGGATCCTTCCAACAGACAAGAGGCAAGGGTGTCATAATTGGTTGAAATATCCCAGGTTTGTAAGTGGGAGATAAACCATGGTTATGAGAGATGAGGAAATTAAGGGTGAAAAAGGCCTTGGTGAGTGAGATGCAGGTGAAGGTCTGGGGAAGGAGTGTTAGTCCTTTGTAAACAGTCCTTTAAGGTTCTGTTCATACATTCAACTATGCCTGGTCCATGAGGGATATAAGGGATGCCAGTAACATGTTTTTCTTTTTAACATTTTTTATTATTATTTCGGCACATACAAACTTAATAGGTACACCGGTTCCTTCCCTTCTCCTCCTCCTCCCCCCTCCCCTCCTGCTCCCCCTCCCCTCACCCTTCCCTCCCCATCCCCCAATGCCTCCCCCCCAATCCCCGGAGAATCCTTTAATGTGCATGCCAGACACTCCTCTGGGCTCTCCTCTCTGATGACGTTCAAGGACTCTGTGGCATTTCCCTGAATCCTTTCCTGTGTTCCCCTTAAGCATAGGAACACTACTATGGCTGTCAATTCCTTGCCTCTAAGGATCTTGGTGCCTTTAGGAAATTCTAGACTTTATGGGGTCAATAGTGTATGGGACATTGCAAAGTCCAATTATGATTGCTTCAGCCCTAACTTGTGTGGAGTATCTTGCATATCATTGCTCCTCCCATCCTTGTGCTCTTACAATCTTACCGCCCCCTCTTCCGTTAATTTCCCTGAGCTTCAGGATGGGGAGAGATTAGGCGGGCCTAGTTCTAAATGGTTGATATAGAGTCTCTGAAGTTCTTGATTATGGTTCATTGATTTTCTTTTGCAGTTTTGCTGCTCATGCAATGCCCTTCACTCCATCCTGATGGGTATTGTATTTCATCCCTTGCAGTCCTTGATGGAGGCCTATTTTCTCTGCTGTAACATGGTCCCCTCTCTCCTTGTTTGTGGTGTGGCCCTCATCCCTCCTGTTCATAATCCTTGCAATTACTATATTACAGAGATTTATCTTTGAGTGTCTCTAGATGGGCTGGGTGGGTTTGGTACTTGTAGCCACCTATTAGGAAGTACATATGGCGCTTAGTTTTCTGGGTCTGGGATATTTCACTTAATATAATTGTTTCTAATAACAACCATTTCCTGGCAAATTCCAGTAATTCATCATTTTTGATAGCTGAGTAGTACTCCATTGTATAGATGTACCACGGTTTCCTTATCCACTGTTGGACATTTGGGTTGATTCCATGACTTTGCTATTGTAAACAGTGCTGCTATGAACATGGTTGTGCTTCTGCTATCGAGGTGAATTTTTGCTGTACATGGGGTTATGCCCAAAAGTGGAATTGCAGGGTCAAATGGCATTTCAATCTTTAATTTCTTTAAGAATCTCCAGACGGCTCACCAGAGTGGTTGTATGAGCCTGTATTTCCACCAGCAATGTAGGAGAGTTCCCCTCTCTCCACATCCTCTCCAGCATTTGTTGTTTGTATTGTGGATTTTTGCCATCCTGACCGAGATGAGATGATATCTCAGGGAAGTTTTGATTTGCATTTCCCTGATAGCTAAGGAAATGGAGCATTTTTAAAGATATTTGTTGGACATTTTCATTTCATCCCTGGTAAAGTTTCTTTTAAGCTCTAGAGCCCATTTTTTAATTGGGCCATTAGTTTCCTTGGTGTTTAGTTTTCCAAGTTCTTTGTGCACTCTGGACAATAGGGCTCTATCAGATATGTGTTTAGTGAAGATTTTCTCCCATTCTGTGGGTTGCCTTTGAGTTTGTGTTACAATCTCTTTATCTGAACAGAAGCTTTTTAATTTCACCAGATCCCAACTGTTGAGAGTTGGTAACAGTAACTGTGCCATTGGATGTCTGTTTAGGAACTGTTGGCCTAGCCCAATCAGCTCGAGGGAGATCCCTATCCTTTCAACTATGGTTTTTATAGTCTCTGGCCTGATATCAAGGTCCTTGATCCATTTGGAATTAAGTCTTGTACATGGTGACAAGTATGGGTCCAGCTTCAGTCTTCTGCATGTGGAGATCCAGTTTTGCCAGCACCATTTGTTGAAGATGCTGTTCTTTTTCCACTGGATTCTTTGGGCCCCTTTGTCAAAGATCAAATGGCTGTATTTTTGTGGGCTTATATCTGGGTCTTCAACCCTTATCCATTGATCTGTGTGTCTATTTTTGAGCCAGGACCAGTCTTTTTTATAACTATGGATTTGTAGTATAGACTAAGGTTTGGTATGGTAATACCTCCAGCTGTGTTTTTGTTATTCAGGATTGTATTTGCTATCCTGGGTCTTTTGTGCCTCCATATGAACTTTGAGATTGTTTGGTCAACTTCTTTGAAGAATTGCTTTGGGATTTTGATTGGTATAGCATTGAATCTGTATATTGCCTTTGGTAGGATGGTCATTTTTACGATGTTGATTCTGCCAATCCAGGAACATGGGAGGTCTTTCCACCTTCTGGTGTCTTCTGCAATTTCTTTCTTTAGGGTTTTAAAGTTTTCATTGTAAAGGTCTTTTACCTCCTTAGTTAGGTTTATACCAAGGTATTTTATTTTTGTAGGGGCTATAGTAAATGGGAATGTTTCTCTCAGGGCTTTTTCACTTCTTTCATTCTGTGCATGTAGGAAGGCCACTGATTTTTGTACATTTATTTTTTATCCTGCCACCCTGCTGAACTTCTCAATTAGTTCCAGGAGCTTCCTGGTGGAGTTTTTGGGATCGCTCAGGTATAGGATCATATCATCTGCAAATAGAGATAACTTGACTTCCTTGCAGATTTGAATCCCTTTTGTTCCTTTCTTGTCTTATGGCTTCAGCTAAGACTTCAAGTACAATATTGAAAAGAAGTGGTGACAGTGGACAGCCTTGTCTAGTTCCTGATTGAAGCGTGAATCCTTCAAGTTTTCCCCCTTGAGTATAATACTTGCTGTTGGCTTGTTGTATACAGCATTCATTATATTGATAAAGGTTCTTCCATTCCAACCTTCTCTAGGGTTTTGATCATAAAGTGCTGTTGGATCTTGTCAAAAGCTTTTTCTGCATCTATTGAGAGTATTATGTGGTCTTGAACGTTGCACTGGTTTATATGGTGAATTACATTTATTGATTTGCAAATGTTGAACCAACCTTGTGTGCCGGGGATAAAGCCTACTTGGTCCCCATGAATGATCTTTTTAATATGTTTTTTAATTTGATTTGCTAAGACTTTGTTGAGAATCTTTGCGTCTGTGTTCATCAGAGAGATCGGCCAATAGTTTTCTTTTTTAAGTGAATCTTTATTAGGTTTTGGGATTAAGATGATATTAGCTTCATAGAAGGAATTTGGTAGTGTTCCTTCCTTTGCTATTTAGTGGAACAGTTTAAGGAGTATTGGTGTTATTAGCTCCTTAAATGTCTGGTAGAACTCTATGCTGAATCCATCTGGTCCAGGACATTCTTTGGTGGGAAGATTTGAGATTACTTTCTCAATTTCCTCATATGTTATAGGACTATTTCATCGGAGAGGAGGACCCAGAGGAGAGTTAGGCATACACAATAAAGGACTCTCTGTGAATTGGGGGGAGGCACTGGGGGATGGGGAAGGAGGGGAGGAGAAGCAAGGGGTTCGGGGGGAAGAGGAGGGAGGGAGGGAACTGGCCTACCTATTAAGTTTGTATGAGCGGAAATAATAAAAAATGTATTAAAGAAAGGACTATTTCAATAATTCACAACTTCCTGATTCCATTTAGGTAAGTTGTATTTACTTAGGAATTCATCCATCTCTTTTGTGTTGTCGAATTTCACAGAGTATAAGTTTTTGAAATCTCTGGATTTCTTGGGTATCAGTAGTGATAACTTCATTTTCATTTCTAATTTTGTTAATTTGGGTTTTCTCTCTCTTGTTTTTAGTTAATTTAGCTAGGGGTGTATCAATCTTATTGATTTTTTTTAAAAAAAAACTAGCTTTTTGACTGGTTGATTTTCTCTATCGTTTTCTAATCTTGATTTCAGATATTTCTCCCCTTATTTTGCTAATCTCCTCCCTTCTAATGCTTTTGGGATCAGATTGCTCATGTCTCTAAAGCTTTTAGCTGCACTGTTAATTTATTTATTTCTAATGAAGCAACATATTTTATACTCCAAGATGAGAAAAAGGAGCAAAATTGAGCAGATGCATAAGCAGGAGCTTTGTTTGTTTTTATGGCCCAAGGCACTCCCATAACCAACATAGCCATTTTTACAGCCTTTATGGCATGGCTAGCCTTTTTCTCCTCTTAAAGCGGTGGCATAAATAAATTTGGAATACATATCTGTGATGACATGTATATATTTGAGTGTTCCAAATGAAGGAAAGTAGGTCACGTCCATCTACCATAAAGAATTAAGTGAAAGCCACTAAGGGTTAACTCCCTGAGATTGTAAGGGACCCAAAGGTACAAAAGGGGCACAAACAGCACAGGTTCTGCACAAATGTTTGCAGTGAGCAAGAGTTAGTTCAGGATATAGCTTGTGGAGGTTGGAAGGGGACATGTGAAATTTTTGGTGGAGGATCCTAGCTTGTTCCAATAACGGGAAAGAGATCACCATGATAAGTTTGTCTACCTCATCATTGCCTTGCGCTATGAACCCTGGTAATCTTGAATGAGATGAGCCCCTAAAGCTGGAGAAGGAAATAACCTTAGTAGACTGTACCACATACCAACTGTCAGAAAAAAATATTAATGGGCCCAGTTTGGGTTTCTTCTAAGGCTTTGATAATGGAATACAGTTCACCAATTTGGACAGATCCTTTATTGGACCATACAAAAATTTTGTCTGTTTTTTTAGGGGCTTTGATTATCACTCCTATTTGATGGGTTTTGGCATCAGTAAAGGCACATAGAGCACCAGAGAAGGGTGAGGAAAAGGGGAAGCCATGAGAATGGGACTGTATCATGAAGTATTGCAAGATCTGAAGGAGTTTATCAGGAGGAAGGTGATTATCCAAGTCACCTGAAAAGCCTGCAAGTGTAACTTGAAAAAGGAAATTATCTCATTAAAAATTTTTCTGTCAGGGAAATAGGCAAGATCATTTTATCAGGCTTCTTGTTGAAAGTTTTGTTACAATATGCACTCACAAGGAAGACAACTTCAAGTCTGACAGTTATTTTATGAAAGGTGGACCATGAGGAATGGATTCAAAATAGGGGTCCTTGTCTTTGCCTGATGTGGCCTAATGGGGCCTCCCTCATAGAGAGAACAATTCCCCATAAGAGTTCCTGGGTGTTTATCCTATGGATGCTTAAAATGTCTAACGACATTGATATAGAATAAAGGGCCTTTGTAGCATCAGGGAGCAAAGTAATGTTTTTGTGGGTGTGATTTGAAAGTATTAATAGATTAAAGAGGGTTAGTAATTCGTCACTGGAAAGAGATAGGAAGGGTTTAACCAATTGATCTGACTGCATATTGTAGCTCATTTAAGGAGTATTCCTTTTTTGTTAGAAACTGTGGGGACAAGGGCCTAATGTTTGAAGTAATTTTATAATCTAGAAATCCATAGGAAGGGACCAGTTGTAATTTATCTTTAGCAATATAAAGGCCAATGTTATTAAGATTCTGTAGGAGTTCTGATAGGAGGGATTTCAAATTTTTTTGTAATTTGTGGGCCATGAGTAAATCATCCATATAATGGATAAGCAAGCATTGAGTCTTAATATATTGTATCGCTGTAGCAATGTAACATTGCATGTTGCTTGGCTGTTTTTCATTCCCTGGGGTAGAACTTTTCAATGAAATCTCTTTGTGGAGGTTTGATAATTGGGCTCCCAAACAGTGAAGGCAAAAAACTGTCTGCCATCCTCATGTAAGTGAATTGAGATAAAACAGTCCTTGATATCTATGATAGCTATGCCAGTTTGGAGTGGGCCCATTTTTTCATGTGCTTATTAACCTGGTATAGATCTTGTAACAGGCGATATTTCCCTGACTTTTTTCTAATAACAAAAAATAGGGGTGTTATGAGAGCTTAACAATATGTCCCAGACTTAATTGTTCTGTCACTAAAGACTTAAGAGCAGAAAGTTTTAGTTCTAATATTGGCTACTGCTCCACCCATATGAGGTCATGTGAGTCCATTTCAGTTTAATGGGCTCTGGTGTTCTTAGTGCAAGAGCAATGGCCTTTAGAATTGGGGGTGCTGTGTATACTTTGTTGGGGAAATGTCTAGATAAACCAATGGCATCCTTTTCTAAGATGTCATCGAAAAAGGCTTGGCATCTGTTGTCAAGATGACACCCATGGCAGTCATCAAATCTCTGATCCACAGAGTGGTAGTGATATCCGCTACTAGAAGTTTAATATTGCCTATATTGCCATCATGGTCTTTCCAGGTTACATTGTTTGTAACTTTTATGGTCGGTTGGTTTCCAAATACCCCTTTTATGGGGGGCCCTTGATTGTGTTCCCAATGCAACATTCATTTAGCATTGTTCTCTGCAATTATGGTGACATCAGCTCCTCTATCTAATATGCCTTTGATTGGTGTCCCATCCAGGGGGCCCATCATTCGAGATACATGGTCATTCACAGGGAGTGTCCTTTGGATGCTAGGTGACCCTCTTTTTAGCTGGGCTAAACTCCTTGAGTTGAAGGAGTCTTTTATAGCTGAACCTACAGTCTTTAGCCCAGTGTAAACTTTTCCCACATTTGGGGCAGGGTGTTCTTAGCTTAATCATGAGCTTAGGGCATGAGCTTTTAAAGTGTCTGGGCTCTCCACAACCCCAACATAGGGGGTCCTTTGTCTGTCTCTGAATGGCCAGAGCATTAACAGAAGTAGCCAAAGCCACAAATGGGGTGGTGGAGGTATTGATATCTTTGGTAGTTACTATCCACTTATGAATATGTTCATTATGGAAAGGAGTGACCACATTACAGTTAGGTGAATTTGCTCCTTCCCAGATCAAATCTTTAATCAATGCATCTCTTACTGGTCCATCTGGGGTGCATTTCTCCACCACTTCAGTCACACGTGGCAAATCTTTCATCAGGTGCTCAGATAAGTTTATGAAAAAATGGCTGTGGTCTTTGAGGCTTGCAAGTCTTTAGGCTTTGTAAGGCCATTTGTCTAATGATAGATTGTGAAACAGGATCACTATATTGACCTCTACCTGTAAGCATATCTATTGCAATTTGTATGTCATGTCATATGGGCTTGGCTTTCAGACATATGATCATAGTCTGTTTTCCATTGTAGAAAGCCCAAGAGAAAGAGAACAGCCTTGAGGAGAGAATACCAATTATAATGGGTCTGTAATTGGAGAGCCCATTGTAAAAAGGACTTGTTCAAAATAAGGGGAGTCAATCACACTTTCCTTTACAGCTTTTCTAATTAGTGCCAGGTTCTCTAAGGAGGTAGAAATCCATGACCTCACTTGAAGGTTATGTTCCACATTTTTAGGGAAGGTAGCCATAGGGTTATGAGAATGCCTGTATGTGGGTTGCTCTAGAGCATCCCTGGTGCCCTTAGCATAACATGATTACCAGTGGAGGAGAATCTCAGATCAGTGGAGGGTCTTTCATAGGGTATGTCTGGGAAAGGAAGCTAAGGTGCTGCTGTGGGTATGTATGAGAGGGAGGTTGGCAGGGGTCTGTTCCAACTGGGGGGGTGGTGGAGTTGCCCCTGGCACAGACCTGTGAACTCTCTGCAGACTCCTCAACCAGGGGGTGGAAGGGAAGGGATCCAGAGGAAGAACAAAGGACTAAATTTGGGTTCTCTCCACAAGTTACATAGTAGCAATTAATCACTTTCTCAGTGGAGGATCCTTTAAGGCTTGCTACAATGCCTAGGAGGATGGGAAAAAAGGAGACTAGAAGGATATGGCCATTCTGGATTTACCTCTTATGGCCCAGGAAAAGCACTCACATCCAAATCTGTGGGTCCCAGACGTTTTCTGGGGAAATCCAAGGAGCTAAGATTAAGGCTTCCTTCCAAAAATCTTCTAAGTACTCCAGCATCACTTTGATCCTATGTAAGTCTAGTAGAGCCTTAAGGGCAGTCAGCTGGTGTGCCTTCTGATGGAATGGTAAATTACCCATTATGAAGAGGAAAGGCTCCCTAATGGAGCAGAGATGACTAGGAGGTGAGTGGACAAGGCAAAAGAGCGCAGAAAATAAAAAACAATGACTAAAATCAAGGTCAAAGTGAAAACAATTCCTACAAGTGTAACCAACATCCAAGGAGAGACCTAGTGCAAGACATGTGCAGAGGTGTTTTGAATCTAAGGGTCCAGTGCCTAGTGAGGGACTTCAGAGATTTGTATCTCCCCTGGGCCATATGCCCCCCCATCAGGTCGATTCAATATAATCAAACCTGGGCTCCAAGTTCTTTTTTTTAAGATTTAATCTTTTCATTCTTTTTATTCTCATACTCCATCATCTTTTTAATAACATTAGCTCAACTGGGCTCTGATGTCCATTTCAGTGTAAATTAAACAGAAGCAAAAACAGAGTTTCCTGATTTTCTCGGTGGAAACAAATCATATGTATATACAGAGATAAATACATAAAACACATTGATTTTAGAGAGATTTGTTTGGATTACAGATTTCTGAGCTTTCATACTATTACCAAATGGGATGTCAACTATAAAACAATATAATCCTAAAATAAGAATCTAGAACAAATTAAAACTGTTGATAATTTAATTAAACAAACCAAATTACTGAAAGACTGCTCTGATTAGAAACTATGATAATAAATTCTTCGAGTCATTCATTTTATTTCAAACAATCCTATCTCTACTCCTGGGCTGTTTAACTCATCATCCAAAGCGTAGGTGAAAAATATCAATACATTAGTTATTTTTCTCATTGCTGTGATAAAATGCCCAACAGCAGCCACTTCAGGAAGGATAAATTTCTTTTGGTTCACAATTCAGGGTATAATTTATTATGATAGAGAAGGTATGGTAGCACGAATGGGAAGCAGATGGTCATATTGCATCCTCAGTCTGGGGCAGAGAGAGTTGAATGCTTACACACAGTTATTGCATTTTCTCTTTATATTCAGTCCAGGACCCCAGCCCAGGGAATGGACTGTGCAGTCCACATTTAGAAATGGTGTTCCTATGTCACTTAATCCAAACTAGGAAAATCGTGTTAAACATCCCTAAAATTTTGTTTCTATAGTGATTATAAATCCCATCAAGTTGGCAATTCACATTAACCATCACCCTGGCCTTAGGGAGTCCTAGAAAGCCATCCCTGGTTGATATGTCCAGGAATTGTCTGGACATCAGGCTCAAACCAGTGTTTCTATTCCTTGAGAAAATTTATTTCTCTCCTTTGCAAAACTTCCTCAGATATGAAAGAGAGTAAGTCTCAAGAGACAGTAGGATTATTTTCTACCAGGTGTGAGTCATAGGACATTCATGATGCTATAGAGTTTTGTTAAATAGATATGTGTGAAATGGAAGAATAACAGTTTCCATCTTATTCCCAAAATGGCCAATCTCCAAAAAAGTTCAACAGTATTTGACTTAGTCATATTTCTCATCTGATGTTTACATACATGGAAGTACATTAAAGACATGTCACTTCCTTATTCCACAAATGTTCCATGATGTTTCCCTTGGGCTTGATGTGAGGTGAGAGGTAAGGAGTTATATATATATATATATATATATATATAACTAATAGAGTGTAAACCATCTTCATGATGCTCATGGCACGGTAGAGTGTGTACTAAGGGATTCTCTAAGAGACAGCAGTCCATTCTTTCTGACAAATGAGGAAGAATGTCACAGATCCTTTTTTTTTAACATTTTTTATTATTATTTCCGCTCATACAAACTTAATAGGAAGACCAGTTCCCTCCCCCCTCCACCTCCCCCCGAACCCCCTACTCCCCCTCCCTCCCTCCCCATCTCCCAGTGCCTCCCCCCCCAATTCCCAGAGAGTCCTTTATTGTGAATGCCTAACTCTCCTCTTGGTCCTCCTTTCCGATGACATAAAAGGACCCAGTGGCATTTCCCTGAACCCTTTCTCATGTTCCCCTTAAGCATAGGAACACTACTGTGCCCATCAATCCCTTGCCTCCAAGGAGTCACAGATCCTTTCTTACAAGACTTCCCTATTCAGAATACTTGGCAGACATTCAACTCCAATGCCCACAGGCGCTATCTTTTCTGTCTTCTTGAAAATGAGCTGCAAACTCGACTTGTTTCATTCATCTCGAAATTCCCCGTGTCTACCATGAGGTAAATAGAGGGGATAAAAGTCATTTGAAAGCTTTTTGGTTTTATATGGAGCAACAAGGGAGCAGATGATGAAAAAATGAATCTGTGAAACGACTGAGGGAGAAGAGACCAGAAGGAAAGTGAGTGACAGCTCCTTGACTTCCAACTAGGGTCACGGGGCTATGGCCGGCACTTTAGCTATGAGCTGTAGCTGGTGGCAGGTTCTGTGTCCAGCCACATTCTTTTTTTTTTAATACATTTTTTATTATTATTTCAGCTCATACAAACTTAATAGGTACACCAGTTCCCTCCCTCCCTCCTCCTCCCCCGGTACCCCCAGTTCCCCCTCCCCACCTTCCTCCCTCCCCATCCCCCAGTGCCTCCCACCCCAATTCCCAGAGAGTCCTTTCTTGTGCATGCCTGATTTTCCTCTGGGCCCTCCTCTCCGATGACGTACAAGGACCCAGTGGCCTTTCCCTAAACCCTTTCCCGTGGTCCCCTTAGGTATAGGAACACTGCTGTGGCTGCCAATCCTTTGCCTCCAAGGATCTTGGTGCCTTTAGCAGATGCTAGACTTTGTGAGGTCAACAGTGTGTTGGACAATGCGCAGGGCATGCAAAGTCCAATTATGATTGCTTCAGCCCTAACTAGTATGGAGTATCTTACATATCATTGCTCCTCCCATCCTTTTGCTCTTACACTCTTACCGCCCCCTCTTCCGCAAATTTCCCTGAGCTTCAGGATGGGGAGAGATTAAGCTGGCCTAGTTCTAGGTGGTTGATATAGAGTCTCTGAAGTTCTGGATTGTGGTTTGTTGATTTTCTTTTGCAGTTTTGCTGCTCCTGCAATGCCCTTCACTCCATCCTGGTGGGCATTGTATGTGACCCCCTGGCCAGAGACAAAAAGCTGTTAAACTAGAGTCTTGTGATAAAAGCACATTCAAAGGTAGATGTAATAAAAGTGGGAAACCACAGTGAGGAAAGGGTCCATCACCCATTTGCAAAATGGTTACTTTTTATCTGCCAGACTATATGGCCTCCTCTTCTGGTGAGATCATACCCCCTCAGTAGTAAATGATCAGGAACAAAAGTCTGTGAACTTAATCAGATGTCTCATTACTTATTTAAGTCCTTGATGGAGGCCTATTTTCTCTGCTATAATATGGTCCCTTCTCTCCTTGCTTCTGGTGTGGCCCTCCTACCCCATCCCTCCTGTTCATAATCCTTGCATTACTGTCTCTAGGTGGGCTGGGTGGGTTCGGTATTAGGAGCCACCTATTAGGGCGTACATACAGCGCTTAATTTTCTGGGTCTGGGATACTTCACTTAATATAATTGTTTCTAATGACATCCATTTCTCGGCAAATTCCAGTAATTCATCATTTTTGATGGCTGAGTAGTACTCCATTGTATAGATGTACCACAGTTTCCTTATCCACTCGTCAACTGTTGGACATTTGGGCTGATTCCATGACTTTGCTATTGTAAACAGTGCTGCTATGAACATGGTCGTGCTTGTGCTATCGAGGTGAACCTTTGCTGTATGGGGGGTTATTCCCAAAAGTGGAATAGCAGGGTCATATGGCATGTCAATCTTTAATTTTTTAAAAAATCTCCAGACGGCTCGCCAGAGTGGCTGTATGAGCCTGTATTCCCATCAGCAATGTAGGAGAGTTCCCCTCTCTCCACATCCTCTCCAGCATTTGTTGTTTGTATTGTGGATTTTTGCCATCCTGACCGGGGTGAGATGATATCTCAGGGAAGTTTTGATTTGCATTTCCCTGATGGCGAAGGAAGTGGAGCATTTTTTAAGATATTTGTTAGACATTTTAATTTCATTCCAGGGCCCATTTCTTAATTGGGCCATTGGTTTCCTTGGTGTTTAGTTTTCTAAGTTCTTTGTGCACTCTGGACAGCAGAGTTCTATCAGATGTGTGGTTAGTGAAGATTTTCTCCCATTCTGTGGGTTGCCTTTGAGCTCACGTTACAATCTCTTTTTCTGAACAGAAGCTCTTTAATTTCACAAGATCCCAACTGTTGAGAGTTGGTAGCAGTGACTGTGCCATTGGATGTCTATTTAGGAAATGTTGGCCTAGCCAAATCAGCTCGAGGGAGTTCCCTATCCTTTCAACTATGGTTTTTATAGTCTCTGGCCTGATATCAAGGTCCTTGATTTATTTGGAATTAAGTCTTGTACATGGTGACAAATACGGGTCCAGCTTTAATCTTCTGCATGTGGAGATCCAGTTTTGCCAGCACCATTTGTTGAAGATGCTGTTCTTTTTCCATTGGATTCTTTGGGCCCCTTTGTCGAAGACCAAATGGCTGTAACTTTGTGGTCTCTTATCTGGGACTTCAATCCTTATCCATTGATCTGTGTGTCTATTTTGGAGCCAGTATCAGGATGTCTTTATAACTATGGATTTGTAGTATAGGTTTGTTATGGCAATACCTCCAGCAGTGTTTTTGTTACTCAGGATTGTTTTTGCTATCCTGGGTCTTTTGTGCCTCCATATGAACTTTGAGATTGTTTGATCAACTTCTTTGAAGAATTGCTTTGGGATTTTGATTGGTATAGCATTGAATCTGTATATTGCCTTTGGTAGGATGGTCATTTTTACGATGTTGATTCTGCCAATCCGGGAACATGGGAGGTCTTTCCACCTTCTGGTGTCTTCTGCAATTACTTTCTTTAGGGTTTTAAAGTTTTCATTGTAAAGGTCTTTTACCTCCTTGGTTAGGTTTATACCAAGGTATTTCATTTTTTTAGGGGCTATAGTAAATGGGATTGTTTCTCTCAAGGCTTTTTCACTTCTTTCATTCTGGGCATATAGGAAGGCCTCCGATTTTTGCACATTTATTTTGTATCCTGCCACCCTACTGAACTTCTCAATTAGTTCCAGGAGCTTCCTGGTGGAGTTTTTGGGATCACTCAGGTATAAGATTATGTCATCTGCAAATAGAGATAACTTGACTTCTTCCTTGCCGATTTGAATCCCTCTTATGTCCCTTTCTTGTCTTATGGCTTCAGCTAAGACTTCAAGTACAATATTGAATAGAAGTGGTGAGAGTGGACAGCCTTGTCTAGTTCCTGATCGAAGTGGGAATGCTTCCAATTGTTCCCCATTGAACATAATCCTTGCTGTGGGCTTGTTGTATATAGCTTTTATTATATTGATAAAGGTTCCTTCCATTCCTACTGTCTCTAGCGTTTTGATCATAAAAGGCTGTTGGATCTTGTCAAAAGCTTTTTCTGCATCTATCGAGAGTATCGTGTGGTCTTGGACTTTGGTTTACATGATGAATTACATTTATTGATTTGCGTATATTGAACCAACCTTGTGTGTCGGGGATGAAGCCTACTTGGTCCCCGTGAATGACCTTTTTAATATGTTTTTGAATCCGATTTGCTAAGACTTTGTTGAGAATCTTTGCGTCTCTGTTCATCTGAGAGATCGGCCTATAGTTTTCTTTTTTAAGTGAATCTTTATTAGGTTTTGGGATTAAAACGATGTTAACTTCATAGAAGGAATTTGGTAGTGTTCCTTCCTTTGCTATTTGATGGAGCAGTTTAAGGAGTATTGGTATTATTAACTCCTTAAATGTCTGGTAGAACTCTGTGCTGAATCCATCTGGTCCAGGACATTTTTTCGTGGGAAGTTTTGAGATTACTTCTTCAATTTCCTCATATGTTATAGGACTATTTAAATAATTCACAACTTCCTGATTCAATTTAGGTAAGTTGTGTTTACTTAGAAATTCCTCCATCTCTTTTGTGTTGGCAAATTTCACAGAATATAAGTTTTTGAAATATGATGTTATAATTCTCTGCATTTCTTGGGTATCAGTTGTGATTAGTTCATGTTCATTTCTGATTTTGTTAATTTGGGTGTTCTCTCTCCTGCTTTTGGTCAATTTAGCTAGGGGTGTATCAATCTTATTGATTTTTTTCAAAGAACCAGCTTTTTGACTGGTTGATTTTTTTGTATCGTTTTCTTAATCTCGATTTCAGATATTTCTCCCTTTATTTTGCTACTCTCCTCTCTTCTACTACTTTTGGGATCAGATTGCTCTAGTTTCTCTAAAGCTTTAAGCTGCATTGTTAAGTTGTTTATTTCTGATATTTCCATTTTTTTGATGTAGGTATTAAGAGCTATGAACTTACCTCTTAGAACAGCTTTCATTGTGTCCCAGAGATTTTGGTAAGTTGTATTTTCGTTATCATTCACTTTCAGGAAATCTTCAATTTCCTTTGTAATTTCTTCCTGAATCCAGTTCTCATTCAGCATCATATTGTTAAGTTTCCAGGAGTTAGTGTATTTTCTCTTGTTTGATGTGTTGTGGATGTTCAGCTTTAGGCCGTGGTGGTCTGATAGGGCACAGGTTAGAATTTCAACTTTCTTGTATATGTGTAGATTCGTTTTGTGGCCCAATATGTGATCTATTTTGGAGAATGTTCCGTGTGCTGCTGAGAAAAATGTGTATTCTTTGGTGCATGGGTGAAAAGTTCGATAGAGATCTGTAAGGTTCATTTCTTTCAGGGTTTGATTAAGTTCCAAAGTGTCTCTGTTAAGCTTTTGACCTGTTGATCTATCCCATGTTGAGAAGACTTGTTGAAGTCCCCAAGAATTATCGTTTGGGAGTTGATTTCTTGCTGTAGACGCTGTAGGGTTTTCTTAATGAATGTGGAGGGGCATATATATTCAGTATTGTGAAGTCTTCCTGGTGAATTGTACCTGTGACTAAAATGTAGTATCCATCCGTGTCTCTTATAATTTTCTTTGGTTTGGGGCTGGAGAGGTGGCTCAGGGGTTAAGCCTCCGCCTTGCAGGCGGAAGGTCCTGAGTTCGATCCCAGGTCCCACGTATAGACGCCAGGCGGAAGCGGGGGTGGCCTGCGCTTCTGGTCCTGGTAGGGCGGAGCCTGTGAATCCCAGGGCAGAAGGAGGTGGATGCGTCCATGGTGGTTCGCGAATTCGTCCGTGGTTCTACACACACACACACACACACACACACACACACACACACACACATGCGCACAGTTGAATAAATAATAATAATAAAATTTAAAAAAAAAATTATAATTTTCTTTGGTTTGAAGTCCACTTTGTCTGATAGCATAATGGCTACCCCTGCCTGTTTTCTGCTTCCATTTGCTTGTAGCATTATTGACCAGCCTTTTATTTTTAGAGCGTGCCTATCTTTTGTGGTGAGATGGGTTTCCTGCAGGCAGCAGATTGATGGATTGTGATTTTTAATCCAAGTTTGTAATCTGTGTCTCTTGATCGGTGAATTAATTCCATTAACATTTAGTGTTATAATGGAGAAACTCTTTTTAATTCCAGACATTTATTATGTTTAGTAGTTTTTATAAGTATATTGCTTCACGTTTAATGGTGTTATATTTGCCTTCTGTTCTCCTGGATATGCCTGTTTTTTTCTTCACGCTTGAGTATCATTTCTAGGATTTTTTGAAGGCCTGGTTTGGTGGACATGTATCCCTTCAAGTTATCTTTGTGCTGGAAAATTTTTCTTTCTCCCTCAATTATGACTGATAGTTTTGCAGGATAAATCAGCCTGAGTCAACATTTTTGCTCATTCAATACTTGAAGTATGTCTCTCCAAGCTCTTCTTGCTTTTACTGTTTCGACTGAGAAGTCATTTGGTATTTTAATAGGTTTACCTTTAAAAGTGACTTGTTTTTTCTCCCTTGAAGCTCTCAGCACCAGTTCCTTATCTTGAATGTGGAGTGTTTTAACTATTATTTGCCGTGGCGTGCTTCTGTTTTGGTCATATCTGTTTGGGGTGCGGAATGCCTCTTGTATATGGATGGGCCTCTCTTGTTTTAGATGAGGAAAGTTTTCCTTGATGATCATTTGAAAAATTTCCTCAGGGGTGGTATTTTGAGATTCTTGCTCTGGTATTCCATGAATATGCATGTTAGGCTTCTTCAGGGTGTCCCATATCTCTTGGATATTTCTCTCAAGTATCTTTTTGGCTTTAACAACCTCTTCCATTGAGCTGGTTAGTACTCCCAGTTTATCTTCAAGGTCTGAAATTCTGTTTTCTGCGTCGTTAGTTCTGTTGATAAGACTCTCTGTGGCATTCTGGGTTGAAGATAACTTGTCTTGTAGCTCAGTCTTAAACTCTTCTTGAGTCTGTTTTAACTACTCTATGCCAGTTTTTGTTTCTTGCACTGTTTTTCTCAACTCCTCCAAATGTCTGTTGTGTTCCTCTTCAAAGCGATTGATTCGATTATGTAATTCCTCCTGGATTTCCTCTTTCATAGTATTGAACATGGTAATGATCATATTTTGAAAGTCGTTATCCTGAGTCAGGTTTTCTTGGCCTTTTTCCGCGGGTTTGTTCTGGTTGGAGTCTAACATTATGGGATTAATTTCTTCAGTTGGAAATTTGTTTACTTGAGTGTTGCTTCTAATGGATTTGCACTTTGACATTGGCATTGTCGTTTTAATTCTTAAGATCTTTCAATTTCATTAAACTGAATTATTTGGCCTGGGGTTCTGGGGGTGGGCAGGGACAGAGCTTACCTACCTAGGTTGCAGGTGAATCCCGGCTGGACCGCACGTTGGACCGCACGCGTCCCGACCGGCGGAGCGGGGTGGGGTAAAGGGAGGATGCGGGCATAGGCGTGGAGCTATTTAACCCGAAGGCAGCTGGGGTGGTGCCCGGGCGCAGGGAGAGGACCTCCTCGTCCCTTGGCCCTGCGCGCGGCTCCGGCTGGATGGCGGGAGTCGGAGCCGGGTCCCTTTGGGCTGACCTGGGGTCCTGGTGGGCGGGCGCGGGTGGAGACTTCCCTAGGTCGAGGGGTGAGGCCAGGCTGGACCGCACGCACGCGCGTCCCTACCGCGCGCGTCCCGACCGGCCAAGCGGGGTGGGGTAAAAGGTCCAAATTCTTTTTTAAATATCTTTTATTATTATTATTATTTATTCAACTATGCGCGTGTGCATATGTGCGTGCGTGTGTGTGTCTGTGTCTGTGTGTTTGTGTGTGTCTGTGTGTGTGTAGAACCACGGACGAATTCGGGAACCGCCATGGCTGCCTCCACCTCTTTCTGCCCCGGGATTCACAGGCTCCGCCCTACCAGGACCAGAAGCGCAGGCTGCCCCTGCTTCCGCCTGGCATCTATACGTGGGATCTGGGATCTGAACTCAGGACCTTCCGCCTGCAAGGCAGAGGCTTAACCCCTGAGCCACCTCTCCAGCCCCCTGGGCTCCAAGTTCTGAGGGGCCAATTTCTCATGTGAACTCACCAGGAAAAGCCTTGGCTTAGAAGGGCTCTTTGATCATGGGGAAATCAAACCAGCAATTGCATTCTTACCTTAAGAGCACAACAATGGACAAACAGGGAAAGGAAAAGAGGAGGGGACTACCTGCTCACCTTCAGGCACTGTAAGTACAGGAACACAAAACCAAAGGGGCCACTCACTGAACTTTACTTGAGTGGGTGTCTCATCTACACTGAAGGCAGCACCACCCCACATTGGTTGCCAGATGTTGCCAAATCCCCACCAGGCCAGCTGGGGAAAGGAAGGGAAGCAGCAGGGACCTGTGGCCTCAAGGCAAATAGGTGAGCCAGTGACGGGGTCAGTACCCAGAATGCGGGAATCAGGCAAGAAGCAACAGGTATAGGATGAGTTGGCTGCAGACTCAGTTTTACTCAGGAAGTGTTTGGGCTTATATAAGATCAGCGTCCAATCAGGTGTGGCCACCTCTCTGCTTCGGGGGAGGGGGAGAGCAACCACCAATCATTTAGCTGTTTACTATGTGTCCAGGTTAGATGACCTCTTCCCATTGTTTGTTCATTCCTCCTTCCCATTGGTTGTCCATCCCTCTGCCTGTATGGTTCTTCTATTGGGACCTGTCTGGGGCATGTCAAAATTGTTCAGGATTGTCTGTAGCTAGACATCCTGGATTCAAAAGCCCAGACTAGAACTTCCCTGAATTGATAGTGCCATGATAGCCTCATGGTGAAATCACCTCTGCCACTGATATCATATCTTCCACAGTGACCTCAAAGTCTCTCTATGACATGATAACCTCTCTGTGATGTCACAGTGTCACAGTGACATCACAGCTTCACAGTGATATCATAGCCTCACTAGCATTATAACCTCATTTCTGACATTGCAGCCTCACTGTGACATTAGAGCCTTACCTCTGACATCACAGCCTCACAGTAATAGGCTAACCTTGGAAATCATAGCATCAGTGACACTACGGACATCCTGCCTATGCTTGCTATGACACTACAGCCTCATCACTGACATCTCGGGCTCACGGCCAACTGACAAACTCAACAGTGACATTACAGCCTTGCGGTGGCTTCGGAGCCTCACCACTAACATCCCAGGCTTACTGTGACATCTCAGCCTCATCACTGACATTTTCATATCACAGCCTAAACACTGAAAATTCAGCCAAACTGGGATATCATAGTATATCATCATTGATATCACAGCCTCACTGTGATATCACAACCTTACAGTAAAATCACCACCTCACAGTGACATCACAGCCTCTCCTCTGACCTTCAGAGTGACTGCCTCAGAATGACTGCACAGCCTCATCACTGACGTCTTAACCTGACTGTGAAATCCAAGAATCTCCCCTTACATCACAGCCTCACTAACATCTCATAGAAACATCCATGACATTAGAGCCTCACTGCAACATCACAGCCTCACAGTGACCTCACAGCCTGCCCACTGACACCACTGGCTCACCTGTTACATCATAGCCTCATTGTGTCTTCAGTCTTACCACTGACATCACACCTTCATCAGTGACATCACACCCTCATCAGTGACATCACAGCCTCGGGGTGCCATAAAAACCTCTCCAGTGACATCTTAACATCACTGTGTCATCAGAGCCTCATTGTGACATCAGAGCCACACTGTCCTCACAGCCTCATGGTGACATCACATACACACCTCTGTCATAGCCTCACTGTGACATCACAGCATCACCACTGATATAGCCTGACTATGACATCAGCCTTTCCACTGATATAACAGTTTCACTGTAACCTCACAGCCTCCACCGAGGCACTATCTACTCCCTGTGACATCACAGGCTCATGTTGACATCACAGCCACATGATGACATCAAAGCCTCACAGTGGCATCAGTCTCACCAGTGACATGCCAGTCTCACATTGACATCATGCCCTCATAGCTCACATCAGACTAATTCTGATATCACAGCCTAACCACTATAATCACAGCCTCACTCTGATATAATGGTCTCGCTTCACTGACATCTCAGCCTCATTGTGGTACTATAGCATCACTGGTGACTACACAGCCTCACTGTGACATCACAACCTCACCATGACTTCACAGGCTCACTTCTGAAATCATTGCTCAACTGTGACATCACAGCATCGACTATGATGTTGTAGCCTTACCGTTTCATCACAGCCTCACTATGACATCACAGGCTCAACTCTGAAATCATAGCCTCAATGCAACTTCACACCCTCATCACTGACATGCTATCTAGCTTCACTATTACATCACAGCCTCACCACTGATCTTACAGGTTCACTAAAACATGACAGCCACCCTGTGACAACACAGTGTCACTATTAACGTCACAAATTCACTCTCACATCACAACTACACTTTGCTAGCACAGCCTCATTGTACAATCACAGCCTCCCCACTGATATGACATGCTCACAGTAACATCACATCCTCTCCTCTGACATCACAGCCTCAGTGTGACTCCACAGTCTCACCACTGACATCTTAACCTCACTGTGAATTCCAGGCATCACCCCTGACATCACAACTTCACTATAACAACACAGCCTTACCACTAATATTCCAAGCTCACTGTGATATTACATCCTCACCAGTGACAACACAGCCTCATGGTGACATCATTCGCTCACTGTGGCATCACAATCTCACTGTGACATAACAGATATACTGTGCCAGCACAGTCTCACTGTGGCATCACAGCCTCACCACTAATATGACAAGCTCACTGTGATGTTACAGCTTAACCAGTGATAGCACAGCCTCACCATGACATCATAGCCTCATCAATTATATCACATCATCAATGCAATACTTCAGCCTCATTTCTCACATCAGTCTCACATCTGAACTCACAGCCAAACCATTGACTCACAGCTGCACTCTGACATCACAACCTCACTGACATCACAACCCCACTGTGACATCTCAGCATCATTGTGACATCACAGTAATAACATATCATCGAAAAGCATCACTCTCACATAAAGATTCACCTCTGATATCATAGCCTGACCATGACATCACACTCAGTTAGACACAATAAACTCACTGTGAGATTAGAGCCTCACCAGTGACAATACACACTGATTAATGACATAGTCTTCCTGTGAAAACACAATCTCTATTGACATCACAACCTAACTGTGAGGTCATAGCCATACTGTGCCAGCACAGCCTCACTGTGACATCACAGCCTCACCACTGATATTCTATCTAGCCTTACTGGGACACCACAGCTTCACCACAGATATCACAGACTCACAGTGACATGACAGCCTCAGCAGTGACAGCCTTTGATGTCATAAACAGTAACAAGAGTATCACATGTTACATCACTTCCTCACTGTGACATCAATTTTCCCACAGATATCACAGCCTCACTGTGTCCTCACAATCTAACCTGTTACATCATAGATACACCTGTTACATCATAGCCTCATGGTAAAATAAGCCTTGCCACTGATATCACATCTTCCACAGTGACCTCACAGCCTCACTGTGACATTACAACCTCTTTGTGATGTCACAGCCTCAAAGGGCCATCATAACTTCACAGTGATATGGCAGCGTCACTGTGGCATTATAGCCTCATTTCTGACACCACAGCCTCACTGTGAAATCACAGTCTCAACTCTGACTTCACAGCCTCACTGTGACATCATAGCCTCATGGTGACAATATGGACACATCACAGCCACACTGTGGCAGTATAGCCTCATTTCTGAAACCACAGCCTGACTGTGACATGACAGCCGCACCTCAGACATCACAGTCACACTGTGTTATAGCAGGATAACCTCTGAAATAATAGCATAAGTTACACCATGGACACCTGGCCTAGTCTCGCTATGACACCACAACCTCATCACTGACATTTCAGGCTCATATTTACATGAAAACCTCAATTGTGACACCACAGCCTTGCTGTGGCATCACAACCTAACCAGTAACAACCTGACTGTGACATCTCAACCTCATCATGGTTATGAGCCTCACTTCTGACATCACAGCCTAACCACCAAAATCTCAGCCAAACTCTGATGTCATAGTCTATCACCTCTGATATCGCAGTCTCACTGCCTCTGCTCTGACATCACAGCCTCGGTGTGACTGCACATCATCACCACTGATGTTCTAATCTCACTGTGAAATCCAAGCATCATCCCTGATGTCACAGCCTCATTGTCATCTCAGAGAATCAGCCCTGACATCAGAGCCTCACTGCAACATCACAGCCTCACAGGAACCTCGCAACTTGCTCAATGACAAGGCAGGCTTACCTGTTATATCATAGTCTTTTTGTGACATCAGTCTTGCCACTGATATCACAGCTTCACTGTGACTTCAGAGCTTCCAGAATGATATCACTCATGGTGATATGACAGCCGATACTGACATACAACCTTCACAGTTACATCACAGACTCACGGTGCCATTGTGGGCTCACCAGCACCACTTCACCTGTGACATCAGCTACACCTAGACATTAGAAAGAACACTGACATACCTGCCACACAAGAGAGAACACTGCCTATCACATCATAGCTTCAAGAGTGTCACTGTCAGGTTAATAGGTTCACCACTGACATCATAGCCTCACCAATGATGTCATAGAATCACTATGACATCTTTCTAACCACTGACATTCCAGCCTTGATGTGACATCACACCTTTACCAGTGATATCATAGCCTCATTCTGACATCAGCCTCATCACTAATATCACACCCTCACTGTGCCATCAAAATCTCTCCAGTGACATCACAACATCACTCTATCATCAGAGTCTCACTCTGATATCATGGCTCACTCTGTCCTCACAGCCTCACTATGACAGTATAACCTGAAAGTGGCATCACAGCCTCACTATGACATTACAAATTCACTTTGACATCAGCATTGCTATTGACATAATAGTCTCATGGTAAAAATCATATACACACCTCTGACATAGCCTCACTGTGAAAACACAGCCTCAATGTGACATCACAGCATCACCACTGACATCATAGCCTCAGCAGTGACATAATAGACTCACTGTGATATTACAGCCACACTGTGACATCAAAGCATCACCACTGATAGGACAGGCTCAATGTGCTATTACAGCCTCACCAGTGACACTACAGCCTCATGGTGACATCATAACCTCACTGTGGAATCACAGCCTCACCAGTTATATCACATAATCAATGCGATATCTCAGCCTCATCTCTCACAACAGTCTCACTTGTGAAATTACAACTTAACCACTGAATTCACAGCTAAACTGTGACATCACAGCATGACTGTGAAATCATAGCTTCATGGGGACATCATGGGGTCACACTGTGACATCACAGCCTCACCTCTGACATCACAGCCTCACTTTGACATTGCAGACTAACCTCTGAAATCATAGAATCAGTGCCACCACAGACCTCCTGCCTACCCTTACTATGACACCACAGCCTTATCACTGTCATCTCAGGCTCACAGTCACATGATAGCCTCATCAATGACACCACAGCATCACTTTGGCATCAAAGCCTCACCAGTAATATCCAAACCTCACTGCAACAATACAGCCTCACAGTGACCTCACAACCTGCCCACTGTCGCCACACACTCATAGACTCATTGTGACATCAGACTCACCACTAACATCACAAACCCACTGTGCCATCCAAACCTCTCAGTGACATCACAACATCACAGTATCATCAAAATTTTCTTGTGACATCATGGCCACACTTTGTCCTCAGAGCCTTACTGTGACTTCACATCCATTCAGTGACATCACAGCCACACTGTGACATTACAAACTCTCTGTGACATCAGCCTTGCCACTGACATAATAACCTCCTGGTGACATCACAAACACACCTCTGCCATAGCCTCACTATGATATCACAGACTCAATGTGACATCACAGCATCACCACTGACATCATAGCCTCACTGTTACATCAGCCTTGTTACCGACATCACAATCTCACTGTGATCTCACAGCCTCCACTGTGACATCACCAAATCCCTGAGACATCACTGGCCCCTGGTGACATCAAAGCCTCACAGTGGCATTACAGCCTCACAGTGACCTCACAGACTTCCCACTGACACCACAGTCTCATCTGTTACATCATAGCTGTACTGTGCACTCATTCTTACCACTCTCATCATAGTCTCACTGTGACATCACAGAATCACCAGTGAAACCACAGCCTCATTGTGACATCACAGAATCACCAGTGAAACCACAGCCTCACCTGTGACTAAGAGTCACCACTGACATTAGTCAGAACACTGACATCACTGCCACACCAGTGACAACACAGTCTTTGACATCACAGTCTCACCAGTGACATGCTTGCCTCACTGTGACATCATACCTTCATCACTCACATCAGCCTCATTCTCATATTACAGCCTTACCAGTGAAATCACATCCTTACTGTGAGGTCATAATGTCGCCCCACTATCATCACAGACGCACTGTGATGTCAAGGCATCACTGTTGACATCAAATCTTCACGGTGACATCACAACCTCACTGTGACATTACATGTTCGCTATGACATCACAGGCTTATTTCTGAAATCATAGCATCAAGGTGACATCACACTCTCCTCATTGACATCCTACTTAGCCTCACTATGACATCACAGCCTCACTAATGACCTCACAGGCTCATTGAAACATTACAGCCTCCCTGTGAAAACTCAGTGCCACTATTGACATCACAATCTTACTGTGACATCACAACTTCACTCAGTGACATCACAGCCTCACAGTGATCTCACAGTCTCGGTGTGACCTCACAGTCTTGCCTGTTACATCATAAACTCATCTGTTATATCATAGCCTCAGGATGAAAGCAGCCTTGCCACTGACATAACTCCTTCCTCAGTAACCTCACAGCCTCAATGTGTCATCAAAACCTCTCTGTGATGTCCCAGCCTCATCTTGACATCACAGGTTCACAATGATATCACAGCCTCACTGTAGCATTATAGGCTCATTTCTGACATCACAGCCTAACTGTGACATCACAGCCTAATGGTAATATCACCACATCACAGTGCCATCACAACCTCTCCTCTGATATCACAGCCTCAATGTGACTGCACAGCCTCAACACTGACGTATTAGCCTCACTGTAAAATCTAAGCATCATCCCTGAGGTCACAGCCTCAGTGAAATCTCATAAAATCATCCCTGACATCAGAGCCTCACTGCAACTTCACAACCTCACAATGACCTCACAGCCTATCCACTGACACCACAAGCTCACCTCAACATCATAGCCTCATTGTGCCATTACTCTTGCCACTGATATCACAGCCTTACTGTGAATTCACAACCGTACAGTGACATCACAACCTCTCTGTGATGTCACAGCTTCATAGGGACATCACAGCTTCACAGTTATTCCACAGCTTCACTATGGCATTACAGCCTTTATTATGACATCAGAGACTCATTGTGACATCACAGACTCACCTCTAACATCATAACCTCATTGTGACATAATAAGCTAATTTCTGAAATCATTCACTTATCACTGTGAAATCATTCGCTCATTACAAACACCAGTCTCATACTGATATCATAGCCTAATCACTGAAATCATATCCTTACTGTGATGTCATAGTCTTGTTCCACTGACATCACAGCCTCACTGTGATATCACGGCATCACTGGTGAAAACACAGCCTTACTATGACATCAAAGGCTAACCTCTGAAATCATAGCCTCAATGTGACATCACACCCTCATCACTGACATCCTAACTAGTCTCACTATGGCACCATACCCTCACCACTGAACTCACAATGTCACTATTGACATCACTGCCTCAGTGTGACATCACAAAATCTCTGTGACATAAGCCTTGCCACTGACATAATAACCTCATGGTGACACCAAATACACACCTCTGACATAGGCTTACTGTGACATCACAGCCTCAATGTGAGATCACAGCATCATCACTGACATCATAGCCTTAATGGAACATCAGTTTGGCACTGACATCACAGACTCACTGTGACCGCACACATTCCACTGTGACATCACCAATTTCCTGTGACATCACAGGCTCAAAATGACACCATAGCCTCAAGGTGACATCAAAGTCTCATG
This sequence comes from Typhlomys cinereus, assembly GCA_023101885.1. NCBI lineage: Eukaryota > Metazoa > Chordata > Mammalia > Rodentia > Platacanthomyidae > Typhlomys > Typhlomys cinereus. The sequence goes on from JALPQD010000653.1 coordinate 369,407, forward strand.
TTGGCATCACATCATTGTGGCATCAGACTTACAACTGACATCACAGCCTTACTGTGCATCAAAGCCTCATCAGTGACAACACAACCTCACTATGACATCTTTCTCACCACTGACATTACAGTCTTCAACATCACACCTTCACCAGCGACATCACAGCCTCATTGTTGTGACAACAGCCTCACCACTAACATCATTGTGTCACTGTGCTATCAAAACCTCTCCAATGACATCACATCACTGTGTCATCAGAGCCTCACTGTGACATTACAACCTGAAAGTGTCATCATAGCCTCACTGACATCACAAACTCTCTGTGATATCAGCCTTGCCAATCACATAATAGCCTCAGAGTGACATTAAATACACACCTCTGACATAGTGTCACTGTGACATCACAGTCTCAGTGTGACATCACAACATCACCACTAACATCATAGCATCACTTTGACATCAGCCTTTCCATTGACATCACAGTCTCCCTGTTACTTCACAGCCTCCACCGTTACATCACCATCTACCTGTGAAATCAAGGACTCATAATGACAGCACTGCCACACGGTGAGATCAAAGTCTCACAGTGGCATCACAACCTCAATAGTGACATGCCAGCCTCACTGTGACATCATACCCTCATCACTCACAACAGTCTCATTCTGATATCACAGCCTAACCACTCAAATCACATCCTCACTACTAACATCAGAGCCTCACTCTGCCATCTAAATCTCTTCAGTGACATCACAACATCACTGTGTCATCAGAGCCTCACTGTGACATCATAGCTACACTGTGTCCACACAGCCTCACTATGACATTACCTGACAGTGCTGTCATGGTCTCACTGTGACATCACAATCTCACTGTAATATCAGCCTTGCCACTGACATAATAGCTTCATGGTAACATCATAACCTCACTGTGGCATCAGAGCCTCACCAGTTATATTACATCATCAATGCAACATCTCAACCTCATCTTACATATCCATCTCATTTCTGAAATCACAGGCTAACGACTGACCTCACAGCTGCGCTGTGGCACCACAGCCTTACTGTGACATCACAGCCCCTCACTGTAATCCTATCTATCATTACTAAGACACCAGAGCCTCACCACAGATAGTACAGATTCACAGTGATGTGATAGCCACAGCAGTGACATCATAGCCATTGATATCATAGCCTATGACACTATAGCCTCACATGTTACATCACTGACTCACTATGATATCAATCTTTCCACAGACATCACAGCCTCTCAGTGATTTCACAGACCCACTGTGACTTCACAGTTTAACTGGTTATATCATAAACTCATCTGTTACATCATAGCATCATGATGAAATCAACTTTGCCACTGTCATCACATCTTCCACAGTGACCTTTCCACCTCACTGTGACATCATAACCTCTCTGTGGTTTCAAAGCATCATAGTGAAATCACAGCTCACGGTGACATCATAAACTCACTGCACCATCACAGCCACACTGTGCCAGCACAGCCTCACTGTGATATCACAAACACGCAGTGAAATCAGCATTGCCACTGACATAATAGCCTAATGGTGACATCACATATACATCTCTGACATAGCCTCCTTACGAAATCACAGCCACAATGTGACATCATAGCATTGACACTGATATCATAGCCTCTTTGTTACATCACCCTTGCAATTGACTTCATAGTCTCACTGTGATCTCACATCCTCCACTGTGAGATCACCAATGCCCTGTGACATGATGGGCTCACAGGGACACCATGGCAACAAGGTGACATCAAACATCACGGTGACATCACAGCTTCACAGTAACCTCATCAATGCGACATCTCAGTACCTGCCCACTGACAACACATCCTCACCTGTTACATCATAGCCTCATTGTATCATCAGTCTTACCACTTGTAAAAATTTAACAGTGTAACAGGGGCCCTTGGGGGTGGGGATAAGCTGGCATGGAATCTACAGCACAGATTCTGGGAGTCAGGTGAGTGGCAAAGCAGGCTCTCAGGCTTGTAGGCTCTCTGATTTGAATCTTCTAAGTATAGACTAAGTATCAGGCTGCTTATATACCCCACCTGACATCCCATAAGTACCAGCATGAGTCTTTGCTGAGTTGTCCTATCTGGATTGGTCCTCCCAGCCAGGTGGTTTAACAGCACCAACTGTCTTTGCTCTAGAGAAGGCGTAGCCTCGTGAAATTTGTAGTCTTGCGAGATTTGTATGCTTAGCAGGAGGGAGGAGTCCAAGGAGCCTCTCTGTATTGGGTATGGAAGCCTCTGTAGTGCAATCATTTTCCATTCCTCTTACATATCCATCCTTTTTATTTATTTTTGACAGCCAGTGGGAACCTGAGTTCTTTGCTCTGACCTTGTTGACCCCATCTCAGAGGGCATCTAGCATTACAGAACATACCAGTCTTAGGTTGTCCTGTCTCACAGGATCTTACCTGTCATTGGCTACTGGCCCTCGAAGGATCTCACCTCTGAAAGGCATGTCAGGATATGTGGATAGTAAATTAGACCAAGGACTCACAAATCTTTGCAATCCAAGCTCGAACCATGTCCCTAGGAGCACTGTGGCTTGGATATTCAAGGGCCACAAGTGCTTGTAGCGTGGTCTTATTGATGAAGCACTACTGAGCGATGTGCTAAAGGAAATACTTAATTGATAAAAGAATGGTTCCTAAGTTACAAATTAAAATCAAGTGAGAAAACAATGAAAGAAAACTTACAATCTAATAGAAAAACAATTGTGATTGATATAGAACGTAAGTAGCTAAAGCCTTAGATGTTACCAAAAATAAGTATGTATACATATATTTAAAAACGGCATGCTAAAAAAAAATCAGCGTGCAACAGAAATGAAAAAAAAAATCAATGCACAACAGAAAAAAAATTGAAGTGGCCACAGATTTACTCATTTTATTAATCTGCTTCCCAGGAAGGCTTCACAGTCTCTGTTGCCGGTTTTACATCTCGAGCTGGCACCCATGTTGGTGAAGTGGAATCCTGAGGGAAGACACAAGCATATCCTTGACCCTGGGTTAGTAAGAGAGCGGGTTCCTGCCATAGCATGATGGGGTCCCTCCATCGGACAAGAGGCAGGGGAGTATTGTGAGGCAGGAAAGCCCAGCATTTACAACAGTTTCTAATTGTCATTCAGTAAAAATCTTTAAATGCCCCAAGTATTCACCCAGCTGCACCGAGGTGAGGTTGGGAAGGACATAAGTAATGTCTTTTTCCCCTGGGCACTGAGTGAGGATTCAATCTGCAGGGGTTATTTTTTTTTTATTAACAACAAAAAGTAAGAATTTATTACTTTATGTTATTGCCAAATTCGTATTACCTTCCAATCTACCTGCTTCAGTTACAACTAGACCCACTTGTTCAAATGAAGGAAATAGGACATTACCTGTACAAATCTTGCATACTTCTTTTGCCTATCTCTTACCCAAACCAATCTTTATTATTAAAGATACCACTGAAAGATCTTTGCTTCTCCTGAATAGTAAGAGCAACTTTTTAAAATTCCTTTGGAAATAGCCATCAGCTTTGTTTGGCCAAACATCTTTTTTCTAGAGCACCAGATGTAACAATGTAACAGTGTAATAGGGGCCTACGGAGACTCTTGGGGGTGGGGATAAACTGACACAGAGTCAACAGCACAGACTCCAGGGGTCAGGCGAGTGACAAGCAGGCTGTCAGGCTTGTAGGCTCTCAGGCTTGCAGCTCATATATTCTAAATATCAAACTGCTTATATACCCCACCCAATATCCCATAAGTCCACAGGAAATGAATCAAATGGACCAAAGTTGGGTGAAATGTTATTTTTAAAAATAATTCTGAACTATGAACACAAAACAAAGAAAAACCAAAGCCAATCCTATTGTAATAAATAAAACTTTAAATATGCATAGTTCCGTTTTCAATTTGATTTTTCTGGGTGACAGATATGTGACAAGAAAATGTTTATTCTAAGACAACTTCCAGTTGGGGAGGATCAAATAATGGTGTTTTTATATAGCTCAAATTTTAAGAGAGAATCTATTCTTGTGTTTTAGAGAAAACCAGTAATTTTCCCCAAGGAGTATGGATTCAGACTAAGTTAATGGCAGTCTTAGAGATGAATATTTCTGTATGGCTTGTTTTAATGCTGGTAGAAATTATTGTTTTGGCCCATTACAGTAATAATTGGCCTAGAGACCAAATACTACTAAGTGGTCTAGTCAAATAAAATAGAATATCTCTCATTTAACATTTCCCAATGAAAATTTAAGCAATTACTGCAAAGATTTTAATCTTCATAAGAATGTCTCTTTCATCAATAATTAAAAGCATTCAATAGAACCTGAGACATCAGTTTCTATAATGTTTTTTCTGTAAATAGGATCATTGTTTATGACAAAGGCATCACATCATAATGTCTTGACCTTAATGAGAATCTATGACCATGAGATTTGGTTTGCTTTTATGAAGTGTCTATTTCTGTGTTCATAACTTTTAGGTAAGTAAAGATAAACAGAACTTACCAAAATGGGAGTTTAGGCTCATTTCAGTTACTAATATCCTTTAAGAATTCCAACTTGAAGTGTTACAGATTATCTTTTTTTCTTTCTTCTTTTTTAAGAACAGAGACAAGACTAAAGGGGAACAGACGAGAGAAGGAAGGTATAGTGGGGAACTTCCGTGGTTCCTAGGCCATGGCTGTATGCTCCTTATCGGTAGACAGACAAACAGAGAAAGAGAAAGGGACCTTCACACTCGCTTCTTGTGAAGACAAAAACACAAAGCGGCTAGCTTACCAAACAACTGCTGAAAGAGGCACAGTGCTCCACACTGGTGCTGATATGAGGAAAGGGCTGCTGTGGAAGCCCCATGTTGGGCACCAGATGTAACAATGTAACAGTGTAATAGGGGGCTACGGAGACTCTTGGGGGTGGGGATAAGCTGGCACAGAGTCTACAGCACAGACTCCAGGGGTCAGGCGAGTGGCAAAGCAGGCTGTCAGGCTTGTAGGCTCTCAGGCTTGCAGCTTATATATTCTAAGTATCAAGCTGCTTATATACCCCACCCGACATCCCATAAGTCCCAGCGTGAGTCTTTGCTGAGTTGTTCTGTCTGGATTGGTTCTCTCAGCCAGGCGGTTTAACAGCACCAACTGTCTTCGCTCTGGAGAGGCGTAGTTTCATGAGATTTGTAGTCTCATGAGATTTGTATGCTTAGTGGGAGGGAGAAGTCCAAGGAGCCTCTCTGTATGGGGGATGGCAGCCTCTGTGGCACAATCATTGTCCGTTCATCCTACAACCACTCACATCACACCCTCACTTTGATATCACATCTCACCAGTGACAGCAGAGTCTCATCTGTTACATCAAGATCACCACTAACATTAGCTAAAACACTGACATCACTGCCACATCAGTGACTACACAGCCTATGACATCACAGCCTCACTAGTGTCACTGTCACATAATAGGTTCACCCCTGACATCATAGCCTCACCAGTGACATCACAGCCTCACTGTGACATCACAAACTCTCTGTGACATCAGCCTTGCCACTGACATACTAGCATCATGGTGACATTACATACAAACATCTGACATAGCCTCACTGTGACATCAGCGTTGCCACTGACATAACAGCTTCACTGTGACCTCACAGCCTCCTCCATAACATCTCCCTGTGACATCACAGACTCAGTGTCACCATCCCCACACAGTGACATAAAAGGCTAATGGTGGCATCAGAGCCTCACCAGTGACATGGTAGACTCAGTGACATTACACCCACATCACACACCAGCCTCATTCTGATATCACAGGCTAACCACTGAAATCACATCCTCCATGTGATGTCATAGTCTCACTGCTCTGAAAACCCAGCCTCACTGAGATATCATGGCATCACAGGTGACAACACAAGCTCACTGTGACATCACAGCCTCACCTCTGACATATTAGCCTCACTGTGAAATGACAGTCTCACTATTACATCACAGCCTCACCTCTGAAAACGTAGCCTCAATGCGACATCACACCCTCATCAGTGACATCCTAACAAGCTTCTCTATGGCACCACAGCCTCACCACTGATCTCACAGACTCACTGAAACATGACAGCCTCCCCATGTCATCACAGTGTCGCTACTATCATCACAACCTTACTGTGACATCACAACTTTCCCAGTGACATCACAACCTCCCAGTGATATCACAGCTTCATGGTGACATCACAGCCATACCGTGCCATCAAAGCATCAATGTCTCATAAATATTCATCTCTGACAGCCTAACCTCTATTGTGACATCACCAACTCCCTGTGATATTAAGGTCTCATGGTGACACCACAGACACAAGGTGAAATCAAAGCCTCAAGGTGGGATCACAGCTTCACCAGTGACATGCCAAAATCACTGATACATCTTACCCTCATCACTCACATCAGCCTCATTCTGATATCACAGCCTAACCACTGAAATCATATCCTTACTGATGTCATAGTCTCGCACAACTGATATCATAGCCTTACTGTGATATCACAACATCACTGGTGACAGAACAGTCTCACTGTGATATCACAACCTCACTTCTGATGTTATAGCCTCACTGTGACATGATAGCTATACTATGACATCACAGTCTCACCTCTGAAATCATAGCCTCAAATGCAACATCACACACTCATCACTGACATCCTATCAAGCCTCACTATGACACCACAAACTCACCACAGATATCACAGACTGACAGTGAAGTAACAGTCTCATCAGTGACATCATAGCCTTTGACATCATAAACAGTGACACCCCAGCCTTACATGTTATATCACTGCCTCCTTGTGACAACAATATTCCCATAGTTATCACAGCCTCACAGTGACGTCACAGTCTCACTGTGACTTCATGGTCTAACTTGTTACATTATAGATTCACCTGTTACATAACAGCCTCCTGGTGAAATCAGACTTGCCACTGACATCACATCTTTCCCAGTGACCTCACAGCCTCACTATGCCATCATAGCCTCAATGTGACATCACAGTCTCACGTCTAACATAACAGCCTCTCTGTGATATAACTGGCTAACCTATGAAATCATAGCATCAATGATACCACAGACATCACTGTCTAGCTTCGCTATGACACCACAGCCTAAATACTGACCTCTGAGGCTAATGGTTACATGATAGCCTCAACAGTAACACCACAGCCTCGCTGTGACATCACAGCCTCAACACTGTTGTCCCAGCCTCACTGACATCTCATTGAATCAGTCCTGACATTAGAGCTTCACTGTGATATCAAAGACTCACAGTGAGCTCACAACCTGCCCACTGACACCACAGGCTCACCTGTTATATCATGGGCTTAAAGTGACACCAGTCTTGCCATTGATAACACAGCCTCACTGTGACATCACAGCTTCCAGAGTAATATCACCTCATGGTGACATGACAGCCCACTGTGACATGCAACCTTCACAGTGACAGCACAGCCTCACTGTGACAACACAAACTCACTGTGACATCAGCCTTGCCACTGACAATACAGTCTTGCTGTGACCTCACAGCTTCCACCGTGAGATCCCCAACTCCCTGTGATATCAGGCTCACGGTGACACCACTGGAATACAGTGACATCAAAGTCTCGCGGTGGCATCACAGCCTCACTGTGACACCACAGCCTCAGTATGACATCACAGGCTCACCTCTGAATTCATTGCCCAACTATGACATCACAGCATCAATTCTGACATTATAGTCTCATTGTTCACTCAGACCCATTATGACATCACAGGTTCACCTCTGAAATCATAGCCTCAATGTAATATCACGCCCTCATTTCTGCCTTCCTACCTAGCCTCACTATGATACCACAGCCTCATCACTCACATCAGTGCCTGACTGAAACATGACAGCCTCCCTATGACACCATAGGATTGCTATTGACATTACAACCTCACTGTGACATCACAAATTCTCCAGTGACATACCAACCTCACAGTGACATCCTAGCCTTATTGTGATATCACAGCCATATTGTGCCATGAAAGCATAACAGTGACATAAATTTGGACTTCTGACATCTTAGCCTCACTGTGACATGACAGCCTCAGTTTGACACAATAAACTCATTGTGATATTAGAGCATCACCAATGACAATACCAATAGTCTAACAAATGACATAGTCCCCCTGTGAAAGCACAATCACCACTGACATCACACCTCACTGTGACATCACAGCCTCACCATTTATATCTCATCATCAATGCGACATCTCAGCATCTTGCCTCACATCAGTCTTATTTCTGAATTCACAGCCTAACCACTGAACTCACAGCTGCACTGTGTCCTCACAGTCTCACCATGACATCACAGCCTCACTGTGACATCACAGCCACATGGTGACATCACAGCCATACTGTGACATCACAGGTTCACCATCGGTATCCTATCTAGCCTTACCATGGCATCACAGCCTCACTACAGATAACACAGGCTCACAGTGACATGACCACCTCAGTAGTGACCTCATAGCCTTTGACATTATAAACAGTCACACCACAGCCTCACATATTACATCACTGCCTCATTGTGACATCAATCTTCCCACAGATGTCACAGCCACACAGTTACCCCATAGCCTCTCTGTGACCTAACAGTCTAAACTGTTACATAATAGACTCACCAGTTACATCATAGCTTCATGGTGAAATCCCCCTTGCACTGACATCACACTTTCCACAGAAACCTAACAGTCTTCTTGTGTCATCACAACCTCTCTGTGATGTCACAGTCTCACAGTGAAATCACAGCTTCTCAGTGATATCACAGCCTCACTGTGGCATTATATCCTCTTTTATGACATCACAGCCTAACTGCAACATAACGGGCTAACCTCTGAAATCATAGCATCAGTGACACAATGGATATGCTGCCTCGCCTCCTGAAGACACCACAGCCTCATCACTGACATCTCAGGGTCATGGTCACATGACAGACCCAACAGTGAAACCACGGCCATGCTGTGTCATCACAGTCTCACTAACAACATGCCAGCTTCACTGTGACATCTCAGCCTCATCAGCCTCACTTCTGACATCACCACCTAACCACTGAAATCTCAGACAAACTGTGATGTCATAGTATATCACCATTGATATCACAGTCTCAATCTGGTATCACAACTTCACAGTAACATCACAGACTCACAGTGACATCAGAGTCTCACTGTTACTTCAAAGCCCCATTACATCACAAACACCATGTTCCATCACAGGCTCAGTGTCACCACAGTCACATGGTGACATCAAAGCCTCAACTCTGAGGATATAGCCTCATTGTGACATCAGAGACTCACTATGATATCAAAGGCTCAAATCTGAAATCATTTCCCAACTGAGACATCACAGCATCGACTCTGACATTATAGCCTTACTGTTTCATCACAGCCTCACTATGATCTCACAGGCTCACCTCTGAAATCATAGCGTCAATATGGCATCACACCCTCATCACTGAAACCCTTCCTAGATTCACTATGACACTACAGCCTCACCACTAACCTCAAGGCTCACTGAAACATGAGAGCATCCCTGTAAAACCACGGTGTATCTATTGATATCACAATCTCTCTGTGACATCAGAACTTCCCCAGTGACATCACAACTTCACAGTGATATCACAGCCTCATTGTGACATCACAACCATACCGTGCCATCGAAGCATCACTGTGACATAAAACTTCACATCTGACAGCATAGCCTCACTGTGACATTGCCACCTCAGTTTGATACAATAAATTCACTGTGACATTAGAGCCTCACCAGTGACAATACAGCCTCACCAATGACATAGTCTCCCTGTGAAAGCACAGTAACTACTGACATCAAAATCTCACTGTGATATCACAACCTCACTGTGACATCACAGCCAAATTGTGCCACCACAGCCTCACTGTGACATCACACCTTCCAATGTGATATCACCTCACGGTGACACGACAGCCCACAGTGACATACAACCTTCACGGTGACATCATAGCCTCAGTATGACATCACAATCTCACCTGTGACATCAGAATTGACACTGACATTAGTCAGAATACTAATATCACTGCCACACAGTGATATCGAAGCCTCAATATGGCATTATATCCTCATTTCTGACATCACGGCCTCAACAGTGACGCCACAGCCTCACCTGAATATCAACATTGCTACTGACATTAGTCTGAACACAGACATCACTGCCACACAAAGTGACAACACAGCTTTTAACATCACAGCTTCACCGGCATCACTGTCATGTAATAGGTTCACCACTGACATTATTGGCACTCCAGTGACATCAGAGACTGACTATGACATCTTTCTCACCATTGAAGTTCCAGCCTTATTATGACATCACAGCTTCAACAATTACATCACAACCTCATTGTGATGTAGCTAGCTTCACCACTAGCTTCATAGTCTCACTGTGCCATCCAGACCTCTTTAATGATATCACAACATTTCTGTGTCATCAGAGCATCACTTTGCAATCATAGCTACACTGAACAATCACAGCATCACTGGTGACAACATAGACTGATATCACAGTCAAATCCCTGTGGTTATAGCCTCACTGTAAAACGTGACGTCCTCACTATGACATGACAGGTTCCACCTCTGAAATCATTGCCCAACTCTGAAATCACAGTGTGAAATCTGATGATATAGCTTCACTGTTTCATCACAGCCTCACTATGACATCAGGTTCAACTCTAAAATCATACCCTCAATGCGAAGTCACAACCTCATCACTGACATCCTACCTAGACTCACTATGACACCACAGTCTCAACACTGACCTTAAAGGTCACTGAAACATGAGAGCCTCCCTGTGATACTACATTGTCGCTATTGACATCGCAAACTCATTGTAACATTACAACTTAACCAGTGACATCAAAATACTCTGACATAAAGCTTCACCACTGACATCATAGTCTCACTGTCACATCACAGCCTGTTTGAGACAATAAACTCATTGTGACATTTGAGATCAACAGTGACAATATAGCCTGAGCAATGATATAGTGTCCCTGTGAATGCATAGTCACTGCTAATATCACATCCTCACTGTGACATCACAGCCAAACTGTATCAACGCAGCTTCACTGTGACATCACAGCCTCAACACTGATAGGACAGGGTCACAGTGATATTACAGCAGCCTCACCAAGGACAGCAAAGCCTCATGGTGACATCATATCCTCACCGTGGCATCACAGTCTCATTAGTTATATCACATCCTCAATGTCACATCTCGGTCTCAAATCTCATATCAGTCTCACTTCTGAAATCACAGCCTAACCACTAACTTCACAGCCACACAGTGACATCACAGCCTCACTGTGACATCCTACCTAGCCTTATTGGGACACCACAGCCTCACCACAGTTACTACTGGCTCACCGTGATGTGACAGCCTTAGCAGTGACATCATAGTCTTTATCATCATAAACAGTGTTACTACAGCCTCACATATTACATCACTACCAAATTGTGACATCAATTTTCCCACAGATATCACAGCCTCATAGTGTCCTCATAGCCTCACAGTCTAACATCACAGCCTCACTGTGACATCACAGCCTGTTTGACACAATAAACTTACTGTGACATTTGAGATCAACAGTGTCATTGCCTCAGCAATGACATAGTGTCCCGGTGAATGCATAGTCACTACTGATATCACACCCTCACTGTGATATGTTATATCATAGTCTCACCTGTTATAACATAGCCTTAAGGTGAAATAAGGCTTGACACTGACATCACATCTTCCACAGTGACCTCACAGCCTCACTGTGACATCACAACCTCTCTGTGATGTCACAGCCTCACAGTACATCACAGCTTCACAGTGATATCTCAGCTTCACTGTAGCATTAAAGCCTCATTTCTGAGATCTCAGCTTCACTGTGACATCACAGCCTCTCCTCTGACATCACAGCTTCACCACTGAAATCTCACCTGAACTGTAATATCACAAAGTCTCAACAACATCACCACCAAACAGTAACATCACAGCCTCTCCTCTGACATCACAACCTCATCATGACAAAAGAGGCTAACTTTTGAAATCATACCATCAGTGACATCACTGACATCCTGCCTAGCCTTGCTATGACACCACAGTCTCATCACTGATATCTTGAGCTCATGGTAATTAGACATCCTCATCACTGACATCAGCCTCACTTGTGGTATCACAGACTAACTATTGAAATCTCAGCTGAACTGAGATGTCAAAGTCTATCTCCCTGGATATCACAGCCTCACTGTGATAGCACAACCTCATGGTAACATCTCTGACTCACAGTGTTATCACAGCCTTATGGTGACATCACAGCAATACTGTGCCATCAAAGCATCACTGTGACATAAAGCTTCACCTGTAACACCTAGCCTCACATAGCAGTCTCAGTATGACTCAGTAAACTCATTGTGACATTACAGCCTCACCAGCAACAGTACAGCCTATCCAATGACATAGTCTCCCTGTGAAAGCACAGTCATACAGATATAAAACCTCATTGTAACATCACTACATCACTGTGATATCACAGTCACACTGGGCCAGCACAGCCTCGTTGTGACATCACTGCCTCATCACTATTACAACCGGCTCACCAAGTTATTACAGCCTCACCAATCACACCACAGCCTGATGATGATATCATAATCTTTCTGTGGCATCACAACCTCACCAGTTATATCATATCCTCAATTTGACATCTCAGCTTCATCTCTCACATCAGTCTTATTTCTGAAATCACAGCCTAACCACTGACCTCACAGCCTCACTTTGACCTCATAGCCAAAATGTAACATCACAACAACATGGTGACATCTTAGCCTCACCACTGATATCCTAGCTTACCTTACTATAACATCACAGCCTTACCACAGTTAGCACAGGCTCACAGTGACATGACAGCCTCAGTAGTCATATCATAGCCTTTGACATTACAGACAGTGATACCACAGCCTCACGTGTTACATCACTGTCTCACTCTGACATCAATCATCCCACAGATATCACAGCCTCACAGTAAACTCAAAGCCTCATTGTGACCTCACGTTCTAACCTGATACATCATAGGCTCACCTGTTACAGCATAGTCTCTTGGTGAATTCAGCCTTTCCACTGACATCACATCCACAGTGACCTAACAGCCTCACTGAGACATCACTGATTTTAGAATGAAATCACCTTATGTTGACATGACAGCCCATAGTGACATACAACTTTTAGAGTGACATCACAACCTCACTGTTGTCTCACCAGTGACAGCACAGTCTCTCCTTTGACATCAGCTTCACAACTGACATTAGTCAGAACACTGACATCAGTGCCTCACCAGTGACAACACTGCCTTGGACGTCACAGACTCAATTATGTCACTATCACGTAATAGGTTCACCACAGACATCAAAACCGCACCAGTGACATCATAGACTTGCTATGACATCTTTCTCACCACTGACATTCCAGCTTTATTGTAACATCACACATTGACCAGTGACATCACAGCCTCATTGTGACATTGGCCTCTCTACTTACATTACAGCTTCTCTGTACCATCCAAACCTCTCCAGTGACATCAAAACATCACTGTGTAATCAGAGCCTCACTGTGAAATCTTATGCACACTGAGTCCTCATAGCCTCACTGTGACATTACAACCTGATAGTGACATCACTGCCTCACTGTGACATCACACATTTATTGTAACATTAGCCTTGCCACTGACAAAAAAGCATCAAGGTGTCATCATATACACACATCTGACAGCCTCACTGTAACATCACAGTCTCAAATGACATCACAGAATCACCACTGACATCAGAAACTTACTGTGACATCAGCCTTCTCACCAACATCCCAATGTCCCTGTGACCTCACAGCATTGACCGTGACATCACAAATTCCCTGTAACATCACAGGCTTATGATGACACCAAAACTTCACTGTGACATCACATCTGGAACTATGAGGTTATAACCTCACTGTGGCATCAGTGCCTCACTATGAAATCATAGGATCACTTCTGAAATTATTGACCAACTGTGACATCACATCAAGTCTAATGTTATAACCTCCCTGTTTCATCAGAGACCCAATATGACATCAGCCTCACCAGTTATATCACATTGTCAAGGCTACATATCAGCCTCATCTTTCACATCAGTCTCACTTCTGAAATAACAGCCAAACCACTGAGCTCACAGCTACACTGTGACATCACAGTGGTGCTGTGACTTCACAGCCTCACTGTAACCTCACAGCCTCACTGTGACCTCACGGTCTAACATGTTATATCATAGCCTCATAGTGAAATCAGCCTTGCCACTGACATCACATTTTCAACAGTGACTTCGCAGCCTCACAGTGACATCACAACCTGTCTGTGATGTCACAGCATCACAGTGACCTCAAGCTTCGCAGTAATATCACAGCCTCACTGTGGCATTATAGCCTCATTTCTACATCACAGCCTCACTGTGACATCACAGCCTCACATCTGATATCACAGGCTCACTGTGACATAACAGGTTAACCTCTGAAAGCATAGCAACAATGACACCATGGACATCCTGCCTAGGTCCACTATAACACATCATCCTCTTCTCTTACATCTTAGGCTCAGAGGCTCGTGATAGTCTCACCAGTAACATCCCAGCCTCACTGTGACAACTTAGCCTCATCACTGACATCAGCCTCACTTCTCACATCACAGCATAACCACTGAAATCTCAGCTAAACTATGATGTCATAGTCTATCACCACTGATATCACAGCCTCACTGTGACATCTCATCCTCAACACTGACATCACAGCCTTTCTGTGACATAACACGCTAACCTCTGAAATCATAGCATCAGTGACACCACAGACATCCTGCATAGTTTTGCTATGACACCACAGCCTCACCACTGACATCTCAGGCTCATAGTCACATGACAGCCTCAACAGTGACACCACAGCCTTGCTGTGGCATCTCAGCCTCAACAGTAACATCTGAGCATCACTGTGAAATCTCAGCCTCATTACTGACATCAGCCTCACTTCTGACACCTAACCATTGAAATCTCAGCCAAACTGTGATGTCATAGTCTATCACCACTGATATCTCTGATATCACAAACTTATGGTAATATCACCACCTCACAGTTATATCAGTCTATCCTCTGACATGACAGCCTCATGTGCAGCCTCACCACTGACATCCTAACCTCACTGTGAAATGGAAGCATCACTTCTGATGTCATAATGAGGCAGTGATAAAACATGTGAGGCTGCGGTGTCACTGTTTATGATGTCAAAGGCTATGATGTTACTGCTGAGGCTGTCATGTCATTGTGAGACTCTGCTAATGGTGGTGTAGCTGTGGTGTCCTAATATGTCTAGGTAGGAAACCAGAGGTGTAGCTGTGATGTCAATTGTGGCTGTGATGTCACAGTGTTGCTGTGATGTCAAGTGTGGCTGTGAGGTCACAGTGCAACTGTGAGGTCAATGGTTATGCTATGATCACAGAAGTGAGACTGATTTGAGAGATGAAGCTGAGATGTGGCATTGATGATGACACAGTGAAGTTATGATGTCGCCATGAGACTGTGGTGTCACTGGTGAGGCTGTGATATCACGGTGAGCCATTAGTATCAGTGGTGAGGATGCGATGTCACAGTGAGGCTGTGCTGGCACAGTGTGGCTGTGATGTCACAAGGAGGCTGTGAAGTCACAGTAAGGTTGTGATGTCAGTAGTGACTGCTTTCACAGGGAGACTATGTCATTGGTGAGGCTGTATTGTCAGGGTGAGGCATTAATGGCACAGTAAGTTTGTTGTGTCAAACTGAGTATGCGATGTCACAGTGAGGCTATGATATTAGAGATGAAGTCTTATGTCACAGTGATCTTTTGATTGCATAATATGGCTGTGATGTGACAATGAGGCTGTAATGTCACTGTGAGGTTTTGATGTCACTGGGGAAGTTGTGATGTCACAGTGAGGTTGTGATGTCAAAGTGACACTGTGATGCACAGGGAGACTATCATGTTTCAGTGAGTCTGTGAGGTCAGTGGTGAGGCTGTGGTGTCATACTAAGGCTATGTAGGATGTCAGTTATGAAGTTGTGATGTCGCACTTAGGCTATAATTTCAGAGTTGAGCTTGTAATATCATAATGAGGCTGTGATGAAACAATGAGGCTATAGCGTCAGAGTTGATGTAATGTCACAGTTCTGCAATGATTACAGAGATAAGCCTATGATGTCATAGTGTGACTGTCATGTCCCAATGAGGGTTTTACCTCAGAGGTGAGTCTGTGATATCACAGTGAGGCTGTGTCATTGGTGACACTGGTGAGCAATGATGTCAAAAGCTGTGTTGTAATTAGTGTGGCAGTGATGTCAGTGTTCTGACTAATGTCAGTGGCGACTTTGATAATACAGGTGAGGCTGTGCTCTCACTTGTGAGGCCATAATGTCACAGTGAAACTCTGATGTCAATGGTAAGACTGATGTCACAATGAGGCTATGATGTAACAGGTGAGCCTGTGGTGTCAGTGGGCAGGCTGTGAGATCTCTGTGAGGCTGTGATGTCTCATTTAGGTTCTGATATCAGGACTGATTCTGTGAGATGTCAGTGAGGCTGTGATGTCAGGAGTAAACCTTGGATTTCACAGTAATATTAGGATACCAGTGCTGAGGCTGTGCATTCACACCGAAGCTGTGATGTCAGAGGAGACGCTGTGATGTCTCTGTGAGACTGAGATGTCACTGTGAATCTGTGATGTCACAATGAGCCTGTGATGTCAGTTGCAAGACTGATGTCACAACAAGGCTCTAATGTAACAGATGAGCCTGTGGTGCCAGTAGGCAGGTTGTAAGGGCACTATGAGGCTGTGATGTTGCATTGAGGTTGATTGTTTGAGATCTCAGTGAGGCTGTGACATCAGGGGTGATGCTTTGATGTCTCAGGGAGGTTAGGACCTCAGTGATGAGGCAGTGCAGTAACACTGAAGCTATGATGTCACTGTTGAGATGTTACCGTGATATTGTGATATCACAGTCAGGCTGTGATATCAGTGGTGATAGACGATGACATCACAGTTTGGCTGTGATTTCAGTGGTTAGAGTGTGATGTCAGAAGTGAGGCTGATGTGAATGATGAGGCTCAGATGTCACAATGAGGCTGGGATATTACTGGTGATGCTGTCATGCCTCAGTGAGACTGTGGTGTTACTGTTGAGGCTGTCATGTGTCCTCGAGCCTGAGATGTCAGTGGTGTCATAGCAAGGCTAAGCAGACTGTCTGTGGTGTCACTGATGCTATGATTTTAGATGTTAGCCTATTTTCACAGTGACACTGTGATGTCCGAAATGAGGCTGTGATGCCACAATGAGGTTATGATGTGAGAAGTGAAGCTTTGTGTCACAGTGATGCTTTGATGGCATGGTATAGCTGTGATGTTACAATGAGTATGTGATGTCACTGGGGAATTTGTGATGTCATAGTGAGGTTGTGATGTCACTAGTAACATTGTGGTGTCACAGGGAGGCTGTCATGTTTCATGAGCCTATGAGGTCAGTGGTGCCATAGTGAGGCTAGGTAGGATTTCAGTAATGAGGGTGTGATGTTGCATTGAGTTTGTTAATTTAGTGAATAGCCTGTGATGTCATAGTTGGGTTGTGATGAAACAGTGTGGTTATAAGGTCAGAGTCGATGCGGTGATGTCACAGTTGGGCAATGATTTGAGAGGTGAGCCTGTAATGTATAAGGAAGGCTGTAATGTCACAGTGAGGCTATAACCTCAGAGTTGAGTCTGTGGTGTCACAATGAGGCTGTGATGCCACCTTGAGTCTTTGATGTCATCGTGAGGCTGGAGTGTCACCTTGAGCCTGTGATGTCTCAAGCATTTGTGATGTCACAGTGGAGGCTGTGAATTCACAGATATTCTATGATGTCAGTGGCAAGATTGATGTCACAGTGAGTTTGTGATGTCACACTAAGACTGTGAAGTAACAGGTGAGCCTGTGGTTACAGTGGTTAGGTTATGAGGTCATTGTAAGGCGTTGATGTTGCATTGAGGCTCTGATGTCAGGGCTGATTCTATGAGATGTTAGCGAGGCTATGATTTTAGGGGTGATGCTTGGATTTCACAGTGAGGTTATTATGTAAATGGTGAGGCTGCACAGTCTTAGTGAGGCTGTGATGTCAGAGAGGACACTGTGAGGCGTTGATGTTACCGTGAAGTTGTGATGTGATATCAGTGGTGATAGACTAGGAAATCACAGCTTGACTGAGGTTTCAGTGGTTATGCTGTGATGTCAGAAGTGATGTCAGTGTTGAAGCTGAGATGTAACACTGTGGCTTGGATGTTACTGGTGAGGCCATGATGCCACAGCGAGGCTGTGCTATCACTGTTGAGGCTGTCATGTGGCCATGAGCCAGAGATGTTAGTGATGAGGCTGTGGTGTCATTGCGAGGTTAGGCAGGGTATCTGTGGTGTCACTGATGCTATGATTTCAGAGATTAGTCTGTTATGTCACAGTGAGGCTGTGATGTCAGAAATGAGACTCTGATGCCACAGTGAGGCTGTGATATCACTGAGAAGCTGTGTTGTTCCTATGAGGCATGAAATCACAGAGAGGTTGTAATGTCACAATGAGGCTGTGAGATCAGTGTGGAAGATGTGATGTCAATGGCAAGGCTGATTTCACTATGAGGCTATGATGTAACATGTGAGTCTATGAGGTAACAAGTTAGACTGTGAAGTCACAATGAGGCCATATGGTCACTGTGAGACTGTGATATCTGTGGGAAGATTGATGTCACAAGGAGGCAGTGATGGGCTGTGGTGTCACTGTTTATGAGGTTAAAGGCTGTCCCTGCTGAGGCTTTCACATCACTGTGAACTTGTGCTATGGGTGGTGAGGCTGTGTTGTCATTGTAAAGCAAGGTAGTGTTTTGTCTGTGATGTCATAGTGTGGCTCTGATGTCACCATGAGGCTTTGATGGCACAGTGAGTCTGTGATGTCACAGTGAGGCTATGATGTCACAGTACAGATGTGAGGTCAGTGGTTAGACTATGATTTCAGAAGTGAGACTGATGTGAGAGATGAGGCTGGGATGTCGCATTGACAATGTGATATAACTGGTGAGGCTGTGATGACACAGTGAAGATATGATGTCACCATGAATCAGTGATGTCACTGTTAATGATGATCCTGTCATATCAGTGGTTTGGCTATGATGTGATAGTGTGGCTGTTCTGGCACAGTGTGGCTATGATGTTACAATGAGATTGTGATGTCAGTAGTGACTGTGCTTTCTCAGGGAGATTATATCATTGGTGAGGCTGTATTGTTACTGGTGAGGCTGTAATGTCACAGTGAGATTATTGTGTCAAACTGAGGCTGTGATCTCACAGTGCAGCTGTGAGACTGATCTGAGAGATGAAGTTGAGATGTTGCATTGACAATGTAATATAGCTAGTGAGGTTGTCATATGAGTATGAGGCTGATGTGAGTGATGAGTGTATGATGTCACTTTGAGGCTGGCATGTTACTGGTGAGGCTGTGAGGCCACTGTGAGGCTCTGATGTCATCTTGTTCATGTGTTTTCACAGTGAGTCCATGATGTCAGAGGAGAGGCTGTGATGTCATAGTGTGGCTGGGATGTTACTAGTGCAGCTGTGATGCCTCAGTGAGGCTGTGGTGTCACTGTTGAGGCTTTCATGAGACCTTGAGTCTGAGATGTCAGTGATGAAGCTGTGGTGTCATAGAGAGACATAGCAGATTGTTCATGGTGTTACTGATGCAATGATTTCTGAAGTTAACCCGTTATGTCACAGGGAGGCTATGATGTCAGGGATAAGGCTGTGATGTCACAGTGAGTCTGTGATTTCAGAAATGAGGCTGTAATGCCACAGTGAGGTTAGGACATCAGTGTTGAGGCTGTAAGGATACAGTCTGGCTGTGATGTCAGAAATGAGGTTATAATGCCACAGTGAGGCTGTGATATCAGAGATCCGGCTGTGATGTCACAGTGAGGCTGTGATGTCATTTTGGAATTATGATGTCACTGGGCGAGTTGTGATGTCACAGTGAGTTGTGATGTCAGTAGCCACACTGTGGTGTCACATGGAGACTGTCATGTTTCAGTGAGCCTGTGAGGCCAGTGATGAGGCTGTGGTGCCATAGTGAGGCTAGGTAGGAAATCAGTAATGAGGGTTTGATGGCATATTGTGGCCATGATTTTAGAGGTGAGCCCGTGAAGTCATAGTAATGCTGTGATGAAACAGTGAGACTATAATGTCAGAGTCGATGCTGTGATGTCACAGTGAGAATGTGATGCCTTTGAGGCATCTTTGAGGTCTACCTGTGGCTGTAGTGTCACCATGAGCTCATAATATCACAAGTATTTGGGGAAGGTATGGTGGAGGCTATGAGGTCAGTGAGCCTGTGATGTCAGTGCCAAGGTTGATGTCACAGTGTGGCTATGATGTCAGTGTGATGCTGTGATATCAAATTGAGGCGGTGATGTCACAGTGAGGATATATCAGAAGTGTGTATGTGATAACACTATGTGGCTATGATGGCAGTGTCAAGGCTGATGTCACAGTGAGTTTATGATATCACAGTGAGACTGTGATGTCACAGTCAGGTTGTAATGTCACAGTGAGTCCATGAAGCCCCAGTGTGGCTATGATGTCACAGTAGGGCACTGAAGACACAGTGATGGTGTTATGTCACTGGGAAGGTTTGGAGGGCACAATAAGGCTGTGAAACTAGTGGTGAAGGTGTGATGTCACAATAAGGCTGGAATGTCAATGGTATGAAAGATTTAATAGTGAGTCTATGATGTCACTGGTAAATCTATCATGTCAGTGGTGAACCTATTATGTGACAGTGACACTGTGGAAGCTGTGATGTCAAAGGCTATGTTGTCACTGGTATGGCAGTGATGTTAGTGTTCTGACTAATGTAAGTGGTGAGACTGGTGTCACAGATGAAACTGTGCTGTCACTGGTGAGGCTGTGCTGTCATAGTGAAGCTGTGATGTCACTATGAAAGTTGTATGTCATTGTGGGCTGCCATGTCACCATGAGATGATATCACTCTGGAAGGTATGATGTCACAGTGAGGCTGTGATGTCAGTGGCAAGACTGATGAAACATTTAAGCTATGATGTAACAAGTGAGTCTGTGGTGTCAGTGAGCAGGTTGTGAGGTCACTGTGAGGCTGTGATGTTGCAGTGAGGCTCTGATTTCATGGCTGATTCTATGAGGTGTCAGTGAGGCTGTGACATCAGGGGTGATGCTTTGATTTCACAGTGAAGTTAGGATATCAGTGGTGAGACTGTATAATCACATTGAGGCTGTGATGTCAGAGGAGAGGCTGTAATGTCACTGTGAGGTGGTGATGTTACCATGAGGTTGTGACATCACAGTCAGTCTTGATATCACTGGTGATACAATTGATAACACAGTTTGGCTGAGATTTCAGTGGTTAGGATATAATGAAAAAGCAAGTCTGATGTCAGTAATGAGACGAGATGTCACAGTGAAGTGGGGATGTTGTAGGTGAAGCTGTGATGCCACAGTGTGGCTGTCATATCACTGTAGAGAAGCTGTCATGTGACTGTGAGCCTGAAATGTCAGGGATGAGGCTGTGGTGTCATAGCGAAGCTAGGCAAGATGTCCGTGGTTTCACTAATGCTATGAATTCAGAGGTTAGCCTCTTATGTGGCAATGAAACTGTGATGTCAGAGGTGAGGTCGTGATGTCACAGTGAGTCTATGATGTCAGATGTGAGACTGTGATGTCACAATGAGCCTGTCATATGAGAAATGAGACTACAATGCCACAGTGAGTGTGATATCACTATGAAGCTGTGATGTCACTGAGTCTGTGACATTAATGAGAGCTTGTGATGTCACAATGAGGTTGTGAGGTCACTGTGAAAGATGTGATGCTAGTGGCAATGCTTATATCATCATGAGGCTATGATGTAACAGGTTAGACTGTGAGATCACAGTGAGGCTGTGAGATCATTGTGAGGCTGATATCTATGAGAAGATTGACATCACAATGAGGCACTGATGTAACATGCGAGGCTGTAGTTTATATGTCAAAGGCTATGATGACCCTGCTGAGGCTGTCAAGTCACTGTGAGCCTGTGCTATCTGTGGTGAGGCTGTGGTGTCATGGTAAGTCTAGCTAGGATACCATTGATGAGGCTGTGATGTCATAGTTTGGTTGTGATGTCAACCTGAATCTGTGATGTCACCATAATGCTGTGATGTCACAGTCAGGATGTGTTAGCACAGTATGGCTGTGATGTCACAGTGAGGTTGTGATGCCACAGTGCAGTTGCGATGTCAGTAGTGACTGTGTTTTCACAGATAGACTATGTCATTGGTGAAGCTGTTTTGTCACTGGTGGGTCTCTAATGTCACAGTGAGTTTATTGTGTCAAACTGAGGCTGTGATGTTACAGTGAGGCTATGATGGGAGAGGTGAAGCTTTATGTCACAATGATACTTCTTGGCACGGTATGCCTGTGATGTCATCGTGGGGATGTGATGTCACTGTGAGGTTGTGATGTCACTGGGGACAGTGAGATGTCACAATGATGTTGTGATGTCAGTAGCTAAACTGTGGTGTCACAGGATGCTCTTATGTTTCAGTGAGCCTGTGAGGTCAGTGGTGAGGCTGTGGTGTCATAGTGAGGCTAGGTAGGATGTCAGTGATCAGGGTATGATGTCGCATTGAGGCTTTGATTTCAGATATGAGCCTGTGATGTCAAAGTAAGGCTCTGATATCACAGTGGGAATATAACCTCAGAGTTGAGGCTGCGATGTTACAGTGAAACTGTAAAGCCACCATGAAGCTTTCATGTCACCGTGTGGCAGTGGTGTCACTGTGAGCCTGTGAAGTCACAGGGAGTTGGGGATGTCATGGTGGAGGGTATGAATCACAGTGAGACTGTCAGAGGTGTGTATGTGATATCACTATGAGACTATTATGTCAGTGGCAAAGCTGATGTCTCTGTGAGTTTGTAATGTCACAGTGAGTTTGTGAGGACACTGTGTGGGTATGATGTTACAGTGATGTTCTGATGACACAGGGATGCTGTGATGTCACTGGAGAGTTTTAGATGGCACAGTAAGTCTGTGCTGTTAGTGGTGAGGCTGATGTCACAAAGAGACTGTGATGTCACTATTAGGCTGGAATGTCAGTGGTAAGAAAGTTGTCATAGTGAGTCTATGATGTCACTGGTGAGGCTATGATATCAGTAGTGAATATATTACATGATAGTGACCCTGGTGAGGCTGTGATGTCAAAAGCTGTGTTGATACTGGAGTGGCAGTGATGTCAGTGTTCTGAATAATGTCAGTGACGATGCTGATGTGAAAGGTGAGGCTCTGCTGACAGTGATGAGGCCATGATGTCATACTGATGCTGTGATGTCACTTTGAAGTTTGTATATCACTGTGGACTCTCATGTCACAATGAGGAGATATCACTCTGAAATCTGTGATGTCACAGTGAGGTTGTGATGTCTCAGTGAGGCTCTGATATCAGGGCTGATTCTTTGAGATATCAATGAGGCTGTGAAGTCAGGGGTGATGCTTGGATTTCACAGTGAGGTTAGGACATCCGAGGTGAGGCAGTGCAGTCACACTGAGGCTGTGATGTCACAGGAGGGGTGTGATGTCATTGTGAGCTAGTGATGTTACCTTGAGGTTGTGATATCACAGTGAGGTTGTGATATCATTGATGATTAGAGTATGACATCACAGTTCAGCTGAGATTTCAGTGTTTAGGCTGTGATGTCACAAGTGAGGCTGATGTCCATGATGAGGCTGACATATCACAGTGAGGGTGGGATGTTACTGGTTAGGCTGTGATGCCACAGTGAGGCTGTGGTGTCACTGTTGAGGCTGTCATGAGACCTTGATCCTGAAATGTCAGTGATGAGGCTATGGTGCCACAGAGAGACATAGCAGGTTGTCCATGGTGTCACTGATGCAATGATTTCCGATATTAACCTGTTACATCACAGTGAGGCTGTGATGTCAGAGGTGAGGCTGTAATGTCACAGTGAGGCTGTGATGTCATAAATGAGGCTGTAATGCCACAATGAGGCTTTGATGTTAGAAGTGAGGCTGTGATGTCACAGTCTGTGATGTCAGAATTGAGGCTATAATGCCACAGTGAGGCTGTGATATCACTGTGAAGCTTTGATATTACTATGAGGCTGTGACAACACAGAGAGGTTGTGACATCACCCTGAGCTTGTGAGGTCACTGAGGAAGATGTGATTCCAGTGGCAAGGCTGATTTCACCATGAGATATGATGTAACAGGTGAGTCTGTGATGTAACAGGTTAGACGGTGAGGTTACAGTGAGGCTGAGTTCACTGGGAAGCTGTGATGTCTGTGGGAAGATAGATGTCGCACTGAGGCAGTGATGTAATGTGAGGCTGTGGTATCACTGTTTATGAAGTCAAAGGCTATTATGTCACTGCTGAGGCTTTCACGTCACTGTGAGCCAGTACTATCAGAGGTGAAACTGTGATTTTACATGAGGTTGTTTTGGCACAACCTCTCTGTGATGTCACAATGAGATTGTGATATCAGTAGTGACTTTGTTTCACAGTAGACTATGTCATTGGTAAAGTTGTAGTATTACGGTGAGACTGTCCTATCAGGGGTGAGGCTGTGACATCACAGTGAGGCTTTTCTGGCAGTGTAGCTGTGATGTCACAGTGAGGTTGTGATGTAACAGTGTGGTTTTGTTGTCCCTGGGGAAATTGTGATGTCACAGTGATGTTGTGATATCAATACCAACACTGTGGTGTTACAGGGAAGTTACCATGTTTCAGTGATCCTGTGAGGTCAGTGGTACCTTAGTTAGGCTAGGTAGGATATCAGGTATAAGGGAGTGATGTTGCATTGAGGCTATGATTTCAGAAGTGAGCCTGTGATGTCATAGTGAGGCTGTGATGAAACAGTGACGTTATAACATCAGAGTCAATGCTGTGATGTCACAGCAGGGCAATGAATTCAGAGGTGAGCCTCTTATGTCATAGTGTGGCCATGATGTCACTGTGAGTCTATAACCACAGAAGTGAAGCTGTAATGTCACAATGAGGCTGTGATGTCAGTGATAAGACTGATGGCACAATGAAGCTATGATGTAACAGGTGGGCCTGTGGTCTGAGTGGGCAGGCTGTCAGCTTACTGGTATGCTGTGATGTCAACGTGAGGCTTTGATGTCACCTTGTGTCTGTGCTTTCATCATGATCCCATGATGTCACAGGGAGTTGGTAATGTCTCTGTGAAAGCTGTGAGGTCAAAGTGAGACTGTGATGTCGGTAGCAAGGCTGATGTTGCAGTGAGGCTATGATGTCAGTAGTAATGTTGTGATGTCACATTGAAGCTATCATGTCATGTCACAGTGAGGTTTGGTAAGAGGTGTCTATGTGATGTGACCATGACACTATTATGTCAGTGGCAAGGCTTATGTATCAGGGAATTTGTGATGTTACACTGATGCTGTGATTATACTGTCAGGTTGTAATGTCACAGTGAGGCTGTGATATCACAGTGAGGCTCTATTGTCAGAGCTGATTCTTTGAGATGTCAGTGAGGCTGTGACATCAGGTGTGATGCTTGGATTTCACAGTGAGGTTATGACGTCTATGGTGAGGCTGTGCAGTCACACTGAGGCTATGATATCAGAGAAGAGGCTGTGATGACACTGTGTGGCTGTGATGTTACGGTGATTTTGTGGGATCACAGTGAGTCTATGATATCAGTAATGATAGACTATGACATCACAATTCGGCTGAGATTTCAGTATTTAGGCTGTGATATCAGAAGTGAGGCTGATGTCAGTGATAGGTTAAAATGCCACAATGAGGCTGAGATGTCACTGGTGAAGGTGTGATGTCACAATAAGGCTAGAATGTCAGTGTTGTGAAAGATGTCAGAGTGAGTCTATCATATCACTGGTCAGGCTGTGATGTCAGTAGTGAATCTATTACATGACAGTGACACAGGTGAGGCTGTGATGTCAAGGGTTATGTTGTCAATGGTGTGGAAGTGATGTTAGTGTTCTGACTAATGTCAGTGCTGATGCTGATTGCACAGGAGAGGATGTGCTGTCACTGGTGAGGCCACTGAGGCTGTGATGTCACTGTGAAGTTTGGATGTCACTGTGGGCTGTTCTGTCACCATGAGGTGCTATCACTCTGGAAGTTGTGATGTCACAGTGAGGCTGTGATGCCAGTGGCAAGACAGATGTCATAATCAGTCTATGATATAACAGGTGAGCTTGTGTTGTCAGTGGGCAGGTTGTAAGGTGACTGTTAGGCTGTGATTTTGCAGTGAGGCTCTGATGTCAGGGCTGATTCTGTGAGACATCAATGAGATTGTGACATCACAGTGAGGCTCTGATGTCACAGTTATGCTATGATACTTGTGTGAGAGAAAAGGATGAGATGTCATATTGATGATGTGATATAACTTGTGAGGCTGCTATCCCACTGTGAGTTTATGATATCACCATGAGGTGTCACTGGTGAGGCTGTAATTTCTCATTGAGCCTGTCCAGTAAGTGGTGAGGCTGTTATGTTACAGTAAGGTTGTGTTGGCACAGTGTAACTGTGATTTTACAGTGAGGTTGTAGTGTCCCAGTGAGGTTGTGATGTCAGTAGTGACTGTGCTTTTATAGAGACTATATCATTGGTGAGTCTGTATTGTCACTGGTGACACACTAATATCAGAGTCAGTTTATTGTGTCAAACTGAGGATGTGATGGCACCTTAAGGCTATGATGTCAGAGGTGAAGCTTTATGTCACATTAATGCTTTGATGTCATGGTATGGCTATGATGTCACAATGAGGCTGTGATGTCACTATGAGGTTGTGATGTCACTGGGGAATTTGTGATGTCACAGTGAATTTGTGATATCAGTAGCGGCAGGGTGGCTGTCATGTTTCAGTGAGCCCGTTAGGTCAGTGGTTAGGCTGTGTAGCCCCAGTGAGGCTAGGTAGGATGTCAGTGATGAGGGTGTGATGTTGCATTGAGCCTATGATTTCAGAGGTGAGCCTGTAATGTCATAATGAGGCTGTGATGAAACAGTTAGGATTGAACATCAGAGTCAATGCTGTGACGTCACAGTTAGGCAATATTTCAGAGGTGAGCCTATGATGGCATACTGAGGCTGTCATATCACAGTGAGGCTACAAGCTCAGAGGTGAGACTATGATGTCACAGTGAGGCTGTGTTGTTACCGTTGATGCCATGATATCACAGTGAGGCTGTGATTCAGTGATTAGGCTATGATATCAAAATGAGGCTAATGTTAGCAATGAGGGTAGGATGTCCCATTTAGGCTGGCATATCACTGTTGAGGTTTTTATGTCAACGTGTTGCTGTCATGGCACTGTGAGCTTGTGATGTCACAGGGAGTTGGTGATGTCAGAGTGGAGGCTGTGAGGTCCAGTTGAGATTGTGATGTCAAAGACTGATGTCACAGTGAGGCTATGATGTTAGGTGATGCTGTGATGTCACATTGAGGCAATGATGTCACTGTGAAGTTTGAATGTCACTGTGGGCTGTCATGTCATGGTGAGTTGATATCACGGAAGCTGTGGTGTCAAAGTGAGACTGTAATATCAGTGGCAAGACTGATGACACAATGAGGCTATTATGTAACAGGTGAGCCTGTGGCATCAGTTGGCAGGCTGTGAGTTCACTGTGAGACTGCGATGTCGCAGTGAGGCTCTGATGTCAGGGCTGATTCTATGAGATATTTTTAAAGCTGTGATGTCAGCGGTGATGCTTGGATTTCACAGTTAGGTTAGGATGTCAGTGGTGAGGCTGCACAGTCACAGTGAGGCTGTGATGTCTGAGGAGAGGCTGTGATGTCAGAGGAGAGGCTGTGATGTCACTGTGAGGCAGTGATGTTACCATGAGCTTGTGATATCACAGGGAGGCTGTGATATCAGTGATGATAGACTATGACATCACAGTTTGGCTGAGATTTCAGTGGTTATGTTATGATATCAGAAGTGAGGCTGATGTCAGTGATGAGGCTGAGATGTCACAGTGAGGTAGGGATGTTACTGGTGAGGCTGTAATGCCACCGGGAGGCTTTTATATCAACATATGTCTGTGGTGTCACCATGAGCCTGTGATGTCACAGGGAGTTGGTGATGTCACAATGGAGGCTGAGAGGTCACAGTAAGGTTGTTATGTCAGTGGCAAGGCTGATATCACAGTAAGGCTATGATGTCAGTGGTGATGCTGTGATGTTACATTGATACTGTGATGTCACAGTGAGGCTGTGATGTCACTGTCAGGTTGTAATGTCACTATGAGACTGTGAGGACACATTGTGGCTATGATGTCCCCATGAGGCTCTTTTGACCCAGTGATGTTATGATGTCACTGGAGAGGATTTGATGGCACAGTGAAGCTTTGATGTTAGTGTTTGTGGCAGAATCGATTCATGGAGACCCTAGTTCGGGCTCCTGAATCCGAGAGGTCTGACTACAGAAAAGTCTGAACATTTCATATATGCCCTGGACATCTCCCAATAGAGGAACCACATGGGTGGAGGGATGAACAACCAATGGAAGGATGGATGAACAACCAATAAGATGGAAAGAGGGACAACCAGTGGGAAGGAGAGATGAACAGCAAATAGGAAGTGGTCATTTAACCTAGTAAACAGCTAAATGATTTCTGGCTGCTCTCCCCCTCCCCCTGACCGGAGAGGGGATAATACCTGATTGAACCCCCGACTCTATGTATGTACTAGCACTTCCTGAATAAAGCTAAGTCTGTAGACAACTCGTCCTTTGCCTCCTGCTTCTCACCTGACTCCCAGGGTCTGGATGGTGACCCTGTCACCATCTCGTCTGCGATATCACTGGTGAAGGTGTGATGTCACAATAAGGCTGGAATGTCATGCTGAGAAAGATGTCATATTGAGTCTATGATGTAACTGATGAGGCTATGATGTCAACAGTGACCCTATTATGTGACAGTGACACTGGTGAGGCTGTGATGACAATGTCTGTGTTGTCACTGTGGTGTTAATGATGTCAGTATTCTGACTAATGTCAGTTGCAATGCGGATTTCACACGTCAGGCTGTCACTGGTGCGACCATGATGTCACATTGAAGCTGTGATGTCAGTGGTAAGACTGTTGCCACAATAAGGCTATGATGAAACAGATGAAGCTGTGGTGTCAGTGGGCAGGCTGAGAGGTCATTGTGAGGCTGTGATGCCACCATGAGACTTTGATGTCACTGTATGTCTGTGGTGTCACCATGAGCTGGTGATGTCACAGGGAGTTGATGATGCCACGGTGGAAGCTTCAGTTTACAGTGAGACTGTGATGGCAGTGGCAAGGCTGATGTCACAGTGAGGTTATGATGTCAGTGGTGATGCTGTGATGTCACATTAAGGCTGTGATGTCACACTGAGGCTATCTCAGTGGTCTGTATGTGATGTCACCATGAGGATATTATGTCAGTGACAAGACTGATGTCACAGTGAGTTTGTGATGTCACAGTAAAGTTGTGAGGACACAGTTTAGCTATGATGTCACAGTGAGGCTCTGAAAACACAGAGATGTTGTGATGTCACTGGGGAGGTTTTCATGGCACAATTAGGCTGTGATGTTAGTGGTAAGGTAGTGTTGTCACTTGTGTGGCAATGATGTCAGTGTTCTGACTAATGTCCGTGTCTATGCTGATGTCACAAGTGAGGCTGTGCTGTCACTGGTGGGGCTGTGATGACACAGTGAGGCTGTGATATCAATTTTAAGACTGATGCCACAATGAGGCTATGATGTAACAGGTGAGCCTGTGGTGTCAGTAGGCAGGCAGTGATGTCACAATGAGTCTGTGATGTCACTTTGATGTTGTGATGTCATTGGAGAAGTTGTGATGACATTGTGGTGTCACGGGGAGGCTGTCATGTTTCAGTGATCCTGTAATGTAAGTGGTGAGGCTGTGGTGCCATAGTGAGGCTGGGTAGGATGTCAGTGATGAGGGTGTGTTGTCACATTAAGGCTATGATTTCAGAGGTGAGCCTGTGATGTATAGTGGGGCTATGATAAAACAATAAGGCTATAACATCTGAGTTGATGCTGTAAAGTCACAGTTGGGCAATGATTTCAGAGGTGAGCCTGTGATGTCATTGTGAGTCTGTGATGTCACAGTGATGCTCTTTTGTCACCAGTCATATAGTGATATCACAGTGAGGCTGTGATGTCAGTGGAACATGACTGCGACATCACACTGAGGATGTGATTTCAATGGTTAGGCTGTGATATCAGAATGAGGCTAATGTGATTGATGAATGTATGATGCCTTAGTGAGGCCTCTGGTGAGTCTGATGCCATC
The DNA here is from genome assembly GCA_023101885.1 of Typhlomys cinereus. NCBI lineage: Eukaryota > Metazoa > Chordata > Mammalia > Rodentia > Platacanthomyidae > Typhlomys > Typhlomys cinereus. The sequence goes on from JALPQD010000653.1 coordinate 399,898, forward strand.
GTCAAGCTTTGATGTCACTGTGTGTCTGTGGTTCACTGTGAGCCCATGATATCACAGGAAGTTGGTGATGCCATGGTGGAGGCTGTGAGTTTACAGTGAGAATGTGGTATCACTGGCAAGTAGGATATCACAGTGAGGCTATTATGTCAGTAGCAAGGGTGATGTGAAAGAGAGTTGTGATGTTACTCTGAGGCTGTGATGTCGCAGTAAGGTTCTGATGTCAGGGCTGATTCTTTGAGATACCTGTGAGGTTGTGATCTCAGGGGAGATGCTTGGATTTCACAGTGAGGTTAAGACATCAGTGGTGAGGCAGTCACACTGAGTCTGTGATGTCAGAGGAGAGGCTGTGATGTTACTGTGAGGTTGTGATATCACAGTGAGGCTGTGATATCAGTGGTGATAGACTATGAGGTCACAGTTCATTTGAGATTTCTGTAGTTAGGCTGTAATTTCAGAAGGTAGGCTGATGTCAGTAATGAGGCTGAGATGTCACAGTGAGTCTGGGATGTTACTGGTGAAGCTGTGGTGTCCATGTTGAGGCTGGCACAAGACCTTGAGACTTAGATGTCAGTGATGAGGCTGTGGTGTCATAGCAGGGCTAAGAAGCATATTCGTAGTGTCACTGATGCTATGATTTCAGAGGTTAGCTGGTTATGTCACAGTGAGGCTGTGATGTCAGAGGTGAGCCCGTAATGTCACAGTGTGGCTGTGATGTCAGAAATAAGGCAGGCTGTGATATCGCTGTGAAGCTGTGATGTCACTATTAGGCTGTGACATTGCAGAGAGGTTGTGATGTCACAGTGAGGCTGTGAAATTACTGTGGAAGATGTGATTTCAGTGGCAAGACTGAATTCACCATGAGTCTACGATGTAACAGGTGAGTCTATGACATAACAAATTAGACCGTGAGTTCACAGTGAGGCTGTGAGGTCACTTTGAGGCTGTGATATCTATGGGAGGATTGATGTCACAATGAAGCAGTGATGTAACATGTGAGGCTGTGGTGTCACTGTTTAAAGACTATGATGTCACTGCTGAGGCTGTCATGTTACATTGAGACTGAGTTATCTGTGTTGAGGCTGTGGTCTCATATTAAAGCCAGGTATGATACCAGTAGTGAGGCTGTGATGTCCCCTTGAAGCTGTGATGTCAGAGTGAGGCTGTGATGTCACAGTGAGGCTATATCATAGGTGTGTATGTGATGTCATCATGAAGCTATTATGTTAGTGGCAAGGCTAATGTCACAGTGATGCTGAAGGACAAAGTCACGCTTTCGAAACCAGTGCTCTCCCAGACCAGGTGACATAAGACTTCAGCTGATAGAGAACAGAAACACACAACTCTTTAGGCTGAGTGAATCTGGACCCACTTTATTGAAACCTGTGACAGTTTTTATACAGAAAATTTTGGAGTAAAGAATTTGCACCTGCAAAGAGACATGCATTCTCCAGTCAACAGAAATCACCTTCAGGGTGGACATTTTTTCAAGAACCTAACATTCTCCCAATATTTCCAAATCTAGCTAATCTATAATACTCCACCAAATAGCTATGGTGCTAAACCCACATAGTTGTCATTTTTTTAACAGACTGCATTTTTAAAATTCACAGAGGAGGATTGAGCTCCTTTTGATTTCAATAAAGAACATGTTTTTCATTACAATTAGCTATACATGTTCCCAACACCCCATAAGTCCCAGCGTGAGCTTTTTCTGTTTTCCTGTCCAGGTGGGTCCTCTCAGTCAGGCAGGTTGACATTAGCAACAGGCATGGCAGCAGGTTCTGGCTTGGGAAATTGCATGCAGCCCACACAGACAATACAGGCCTGCCTGGTCCATTCTTCTTACATATCCATTCTTTTTGACAGCCAATGGGAGTCAGAGTTCTTTGCTCTGACTTTATTGACCTCGCCTCACAGGGGTCCAGCATAATGGACCGGTGCCTGTCTTAGGTCGTCCTGTCTCACGGGATCTTACCTGTCATTGACCACTGACTGTGACTATCGAAAGACCTCTCCTCTGGAAGGCATGTCAGGATGTGTCATAGTAGGTTAGACCAAGGCCTCATGAATCTCTGCAATCCAAGCTCGAACCACGTTTCTAGGGGTCCATGGCTTGGATGTTCAAGGGCCATAAGTGCCTGTAGTGTGGTCTTGATGGAGTGCTGCTGAGAGATGTGCTGAAGGAAACATTTAAGCAATATAATTATTAAAAGAACAATTCCTCCTATGATAGCATAAATTACAATCCAAGATGGATCGAAGAGCCTTTTAAAGTTGTCGTGAACAGATGGCATAGTCTCATACTTAAAGAATTTCTGAGTTAGTTCATAGGTGGGAATTTTACCCACCTATGTTTTAAGATGCTTGAAGTTGCTTTCCAATTTCTTTAAAATCAGTGTATACTTTCTGGCTAACAAGTCTTCTTACTGTATGTGACTAGAATAAAATCTCTAGTTACAATTTGATTTAAAGTTAGAATCAGGATTTTTCTCTAGATCAGAGAGCAGGACGTTAATCCCAAAACACCTAAGAACAGGTAGAAGGCACACCCAATTCCCAGAAGAATTCCTTAAATTACCTAGGGAGGAATTCCTAGCACCTGCCCATTGGCGTTACTTGTGACATTTCTCAGAGAGCAGGCTTTAGGCCCCAACTGGGCAGAAACACCAAGGCCTGCCAATTCCAGTACTTTGCTTATTTTTCTCATTTATTTCAAATAATGCCATATACCTTTTGCACCAATATTTCTTTGAATCCATATTTTCCAAACTGAGACCTTGTCATCCAGATTGGTTGGATAAGGACACAGCACAGTGAAGCTTTCAGGGTACTATCAGCTTGTCACAATGAGGTTGTGAGGATATAGTGTTATAATGTCACAGTGAGGCTATGAAGACACAGTGATATTTTGATGTCAATGGGAAGGTTTGGATGGCACAGTGAGGGTGTGATGTTACAATGAGGTTGTGATGTCACTTGTGAAGGTGTGATGTCACAATAAGGCTGGAATGTCAGTGGTGAGAAAGATGTCATAGTGAGTCTAGGATGGCTCTGGTGAGGCTATGATGTCAGTGGTGAACCTATTATATGACAGTGACCCTGATGAGGCTGTGATGTCGAAGGCTGTGTGTCACTAGTTTGGCAGTGATGCCAGTGTTGCGACTAATGTTAGTTGCAATGCTTATGTGAAAGGTGAGGCTGTGCTGTCACTGGTTAGGCCATGATGTCACAGTGAGGCTATGAAGTCACTGTGAGGGTTTTATTTCACTGTGGGATGTCATGTCACCGTGAGTTGATATCATTCTGGAAACTATGATGTCACAGTGAGGCTGTGATGTAACAGTTGAGCCTGTGGTGACAGTGAGAAGGCTGTGAGATCACTGTGAGGCTCTGTGGTCGCAATGTGTCAGTGAGGTCAGGGTTGATTCTATGAGATGTTTTGAGGTTGTGAAGTCAGGGGTCATGCTTGGATTTCACAGTACATTAAGACATCAGTGGTGAGGCTGTTCAGTCACACTGAGACTGTGATGTCAGAGGAGAAGTTGTGATATCACAGTGAGGCTGGGATATCAGTGGTGATAGACTATGACATCACAAATCGGCTGAGATTTCAGTGGTTAGGCTGTGATGTCAGAAGTGAGACTGAGTTGTCACAGTGAGGCTGGGATGTTACTCGTGAGGTTGAGATGCCACAGAGAGGCTACGCAGGATGTCCATAGTGTCACTGATGCTATGATTTCAGAGGTCAGCCTGTAATGTCTTAGTGATATTTTGATGTCATAGGTGAGGCTGTGATGTCACTATGAGGTTGTGACTGAACAGAGAAGTTGTGATGTCACAATGTGGCTGTGAGTTCACTGTGCAAGATGTTATGTCAGTGATAAGGCTGATTTCACCATGGGAGTATGATATAACAAGTGAATGTATCACGTAACACGTAAGACTATGAGGTCACAGAGAGGCTGTGAGGTCACCGTGAGACTCTGATATCTATGGGAAGATTAATATCACAATGAGTCAGTGATGTGCGTTTCCCCACCTGCCTGGGATGCAAGCGGTCCGCTGGAACTCTGAGTGACTTAGGTAAGCTCCCCCCCTGCCCACCCTCAAACCCCAGGCAGCCCACTGGTCCCAGCTCCTCCCACCAGCCAGCTGGAGCAGGAGCTGCTCCAGGCCAAATAATTTGGTTCAGTGAAAAACACACAGAAATTGAAAGAAGGTCTTAAGAGTTAAAACAAAAATGCCCAAGTCAAAGTGCAAATCCATGAGAAACAACAACAAAGAAAACAAACCTCCCACTGAAGGAATTAATCCCATAATGATAGACTCCAACAAGAACAAACCCACGGAAAATAGCCAAGAAAACATGACCCAGGATTATGACTTTCAAAACATGATCTTCACCATGATCAATACATGAAAGAGGAAATCCGGGAGGAATTAAATAAATGAATCAATCACTTTGAAGAGGAACACAACAGATGCTTGAGGAGTTGAGAAAAACAGTTCAAGAAACAAAAACAGGCATAGAGCAGTTAAAACAGACTCAAGCAGAGTTTAAAACTGAACTAAAACACATTGTCATCAACCCAGAACTCAACAGTCTTTTTTTTTTTAGCATTTTTTATTATTATTTCCGCTCATACAAACTTAATAGGTAGACTAGTTCCCTCCCCCTTCTCCCCCTGAACCCTTTGCTCCCCTTCCCTCCCTCCCCGTCTCCCAGTGCCTCCCCCCCCAATTCCCAGAGAGTCCATTATTGTGTATGCCTAACTCTCCTCTTGGTCCTCCTCTCTGATGACATACAAGGGCCCAGTGGCATTTCCCTGAACCCTTTCTCGTGTTCCCCTTAAGCATAGGACCACTACTGTGGCTGTCAATCCCTTGCCTCCAAGGATCTTGGTGCTTTTAGCTGATGCTAGACTTTATGAGGTCAATAGTGTGTTGGACATTGCGCAGGGCATGCAAAGTCCTATTATGATTGCTTCAGCCCTAACTAGTGTAGAGAATCTTCAGATCATTGCTCCTCCCATCCTTTTGCTTTTACAATCTTACCGCCCCCTCTTCCGCAAATGTCCCTGAGCTTCACGATGGGAGAAGATTAGGCTGGCTTAGTTCTATGTGGTTGATATAGAGTCTATGAAGTTCTGGATTGTGGTTTGTTGATTTTCTTTTGCAGTTTTGCTGCTCCTGCAATGCCCTTCACTCCATCCTGATGGGCACTGTATGTCCCCCCTGTCAGAGACAAAAAACTGTTAAACTGGAGTCTTGTTATAATAGCACATTCAAGGGTAGATGTAATAAAAGCAGGAAACCTCAGTGAGGGAGGGATCAAAAGAGAGTCTTATCAGCAGAACTAACGAAGCAGAAAATTGAATTTCAGACCTTGAAGTCAAAGTGTAAGTATTAGCCAGCTCATGGAAGAGGTTGTTAAAGACAAAAAGATACTCGAGACAAATATTCAAGAGTTATGGGACACCCTGAAGAAGTCTAACATGCATATTCATGGAATACCAGAGCAAGAATCCCAAAATACCACATTTGAGGAAATTTTTCAAACGATCATCAAGGAAAACTTTCCTCATATAAAAAAAAAAAGAAAGGCCCATCCATATACAAGAGGCATTCCACACCATTAACAGATATGACCAAAATAGAAACTCGCCACGGCAATTAATAGTTAAAACACTCCGCATTCAAGATAAAGAAATGGTGCTGAGAGCTTCAAGGGAAAAAAAAAACAAGTTATGTTTAAAGGTAAACCTATTAAAATAACAAATGACTTCTCAGTTGAAACAGTAAAAGCAAGAAGAGCTTGGAGAAACATACTTTAATTATTGAATGAGCAAAAATGTCATCCCAGAATGATATAAACCACAAAACTATCCATCATGATAGAGGGGGAAAGAAAAATTTTCTAGCACAAAGACAACTTGAAGAGATACATGTCCACCAAACCAGACCTTCAAAAAATGCTAGAAATGATACTGAAGCTTGAGGAAAAAAAACAAGCATATCCAGTAGAACAGAAGGAAAGTATAATACCACCAAAATCTAAAATCGAAACAATACACTTAAAAAGCCACTAAACATAATAAATGTCCGGAATTAAAAATAGTTTCTCCATTATAACATTAAATGTTAATGGAATTAACTCACTGGTCAAGAGACAATGATTACAAGCTTGGATTAAAAAATCACAAACCATCAATCTGCTGCCTGAAGGGAAACCCATCTCACCACAAAAGAGAGGCACATCCTAAAAATAAAAGGCTGGTCCAAAATTCTGCAAGCTAATGGAACCAGAAACAGGCAGGGGTAGCCATTATGCTATCGGACAAAGTGGACTTCAAGCCAAAAAAAACCTTAAGAGACATAGATGGATACTACATTTTAGTCACAGGTACAATTCACCAGGAAGACTTCACAATATTGAACATATATACACCCAATATGGACCCTCCACATTCATTAAGCAAACCCTACAATGTCTAAAGCGAGAAATCAATCCCAAAACGATAATTCTTGGTGATTTCAACACCGCTCTCTCACAATGGGATAGATCAACAGGTAAAAAACTTAACAGAGACACTTTGGAGCTTAATCAAATTCTTACTGAAATGGACCTTACAAATCTCTATCGAACTTTTCATCCATGCACCAAAGAATACACATTTTTTCTCAGCAGCACACGGAACTTTCTCCAAAATAAATCACGTATTGGGCCACAAAATGAATCTCAATATATACAGGAAAGTTGAAATTCTAGCCTGTATCTTATCAGACCACCACGGCCTAAAGCTTGACATCCACAACACAAACAAGCAAGAGAAAATACACTAAGTCCCTGAAACTTAACACTATGATGCTGAATGAGAATTGGATTCAGGAAGAAATTACAAAGGAAATTCAAGATTTCCTGAAAGTGAACGATAAAATCTCTGGGACACAATGAAAGCTGTCCTAAGAGGTAAGTTCACAGCTCTTAATGCCTGCATCAAAAAAAAGGAAACATCAGAAATAAATAACTTAACAATGCTGCTTAAAGCTTTAGAGACACTAGAGCAATTTGATCCCAAAAGCAGTAGAAGGGAGTAGATTAGTAAAAATGAGGGGAGAAATATCTGAAATTGAGATCAGGAAAATGATACAAAAAAATCAACAAGTCAAAATGCTGTTTTTTTGAAAAAAAAATCAACAATATTGAAACATTCCTAGCTAAATTAACCAAAAGCAAGAGAGAGAAAGCCCAAATTCACAAAATTAGAAATGAAAATGGAGGAAAAAAAAAAGAAATGAAAATGGAGGTATCACTACTGATACCCAAGAAATCCAGAGAATTATGAAATCATTTCAAAAATTTATACTTGGTGAAATTTGACAACACTAAAGAGATGGATGAATTCCTAAGTAAACATGACATACCTAAATTGAATCAGGAAGTTGTGAATCATTTAAATAGTCCTATAACATATGAGGAAATCAATGAAGTAATCTCGAATCTTCCCACCAAAAAATGTCCTGGACCAGATGAATTCAGCACAGAGTTCTACCAAACATTTAAGGAGCTAATAACACAAATACACCTTAAACTGTTCCATCAAATAGCAAGGAAAGAACCAGATTTTTTCTATGAATTTAATATCATCTTAATTCCAAAACCTAATAAAGATACATTTAAAAAAGAAAACTATAAGCCAATCTCTCTGATGAACACAAATGCAAAGATTCTCAGCAAAGTCTTAGCAAATCTCATTCCAAAACATATCAAAAAGATTATCAATGGGGATCAAGTAGGCTTTATCCCAGTCACACAAGGTTGGTTCAACACATGCAAATCAGTAAATGTAATTCATCATATAAACCAGTCCAAAATTCAAGACCACATGATACTTTCCATAGATGTAGAAAAAGCTTTTCACAAGATCCAACAGCCTTTTATGATCAAAACCCTAGAGACAGTTGGAATAGAAGGAACCTTTATCAATATAATAAAAGCTGTCTACAACAAGCCCACAGCAAGGATTATACTCAATGGGGAAAAACTCGAAGCATTCCCGGTTCAATCAGAAACTAGACAAGGCTGTCCACTCTCACCACTTCTATTCAATATTGTACTTGAAGTCTTACTAAAGCCATATGACAAGAAAGGGACATAAAATGGATTCAAATCAGCAAGGAAGAAGTCGAGTTATCTCTATTTGCAGATGACATGATCTTATACCTGAATGATCCCAAAACTCCACCAGGAAGCTCCTGGAACTAATTGAGAAGTTCAGCAGGGTGGCAGCATACAAAATAAATGTACAAAAATCAGTGGCCTTCCTACATGCCCAGAATGAAAGAAGTGAAAAAGCCCTGAGAGAAACATTCCCATTTACTATAGCCACTACAAAAATGAAATACCTTGGTATAAACCTAACCAAGAAAGTAAATGACCTATATAATGAAAACTTTAAAACTCTAAAGAAAGAAATTGCAGAAGACACCAGAAGGTGGAAAGACCTGCCATGTTCCTGGATTTGCAGAATCAACATCATAAAAATGACCATCCCACCAAAGGCAATATACAGACTCAATGCTATACCAATTAAAATCCCAAAGCAATTCTTTAAAGAAGTTGACCAAATAATCTCAAAATTCATATGGAGGCACAAAAGACCCAGGATAGCAAAAACAATCCTGAGTAATAAAAACACTGCTGGAGATATCACCATACCAAACCTTAGTCTATACTACAAATCCATAGTTGTAAAAACAGCCTGGTATTGGCTCCAAAATAGACACATAGATTAATGGATAAGGATTGAAGACACAGATATAAGCCCACTCATCCATGTGATCTTTGACAAAGGGGCTCAAAAAATACAATGGAAAAAGAATAGCATCTTCAACAAATGGTGCTGGCAAAACTGGATCTGTACATGCAGAAGATTAAAACTGGACCCGTACTTGTCACCATATAGAAGACTTAATTCCAAATGGATCAAGGACCTCGATATATGGCAGGAGACTATAAAAACCATAGTTGAAATGGTAAGGAACTCCCTGAAGCAGATTGGGCTAGGACAACAATTCCTAAATGGACATCCAATAGAATAGTCATTTCAACCAACACTCAACAGATGGGATCTTGTGAAATTAAAGATCTTCTGTACAGATGAAGAGATTGCAACTCGAGCACAAGGGCAACCCACAGAATGGGAGAAAATCTTCATTAACAATATATCTGATAGAACTCTGTTATCCAGAGTGCACAAAGAACTTAGAAAACTAAACACCAAGGAAACAAATGGCCCAATTAAAAAATGGGCCTTGGAACTTAAAGGAAACTTTATCAGGGACGAAATTAAAATGTCTAACAAATATCTTCAAAAATGCTCCACATTCTTTGCCATCAGGGAAATGCAAATCAAAACTTCCCTGAGATATCATCTCACTTTGGTCAGGATGGCAAAAATCCACAATACAAACAACACCAAAGCTGGAGAGAATGTGGAGAGAGGGGAACTCTCCTACATTGCTTGTGGGAATGCAGGCTCATACAACCACTCTGGCGAGCCTTCTGGCGATTCTTAAAGAAACTAAAGATCGAAATGCCATATGACCCTGCTATACCACTTTTGGTAATAAACCCCATATGGAAATATTCATCTCGATAGCACAAGCACGACTATGTTCATAGTAGCACTATTTACAATAGCAAAGTCATGGAATCAGCCCAAATGTCCAACAGTTGATGAGTGGATAAGGAAAATGTACATTTATACCATGGGATACTATTCAGCCATCAAAAATGATGAATTAATGCAATTTTCTGGGAAATGGATGGAACTGGAAACAATTATATTGAGTGAAGTATCCAAAACATGGAAAATTAAACGCTGTATGTACTCCCTAATAGGTGGATCCTAATACCAAACCCACTTAGAGACACTCAAAGACAAATCTCTGTAATACCTACAGTAATTGCAAAGATTATAAAAAGGAGGAATGGGGAAGGAGGGCCCCACCAGAAACAAGGAGAGAAGGGACCATGTTACACCAGAGAACATAAGCCAACATCAAGGACTGCAAGTAAGTAATGAGACATCTGGTTAAGTTCACTGACTTTCCTTTCTGATCATTTTCAACTGATGTGGTATGATCTCACCAGAAGAGGAGGGCATATAGGCTGCCAGATAGAAAGTAATCATTTCGCAAATGGATGATTGACCCCCTCTCCCCACGGCCTCCTACTTTTATTCCATCTACCTTTAAATATACTCTTATAACAAGACTATAATTTAACAGGTTTTTATGTCTGGCCAGGAGGTGACATCCAATACCCATTAGGATGGAGCCAAAAGCATTGCAGGAGCAGCAAAACTGAAAAAAAAATCAACAAACCATAATTCAGAACATCAGAGACTCTATATCAACCACCTGGAACTGGGCAAGCCTAATCTCTCCCCATCCTGAAGCACAGGGAAATTTGCGGAAGAGGGGGCGGTAAGATTGTAAGAGCACAAGGATGGGAGGAGTAATGATATGCAAGATACTCCACATAAGTTAGGGCTCAAGCACTCATAATAGGACTATGCATGACCTGCGCAATGTCCAACACATTATTGACCCCACAAAGTCTAGCATGGACTTAAGGCACTAGGATCCTTGGAGGCTAGGGACTGACAGTCACAGTAGTGTTCTTAAGCTTAAGGAGAACACAGGAAGGGTTCTGGGAAATGTCCCCAGGTCCTTGCACCTCATCGGAGAAGAGGACCCAGAGTAGCGTTTGGTATGCACATTAAAGGATGTTCCGGGGATTGGAGAGTAGGGTACTGGGCGGAGGCACTGGGGGATGGGAAAGGAAGGGGGAAGGGATAGGGGACACAGGGGGTTCGAGGTGAGGTGGAGGGAGGGAAGGGGACCAGTGTAACTGTTCAGTTTGTATGAGCGGAAATAATAAAAAAGAAGATATTTTCACAAATACATAATAATTTAAAAGTTTAATAATAGTTTAATAATAAGAGTAGTTTAATAATAATAGTTTAAAAGTCTACTTCATTTAGGTACACTGTCAACAATGAAACCAGAAACATAAAATACTTCATTTGAAGATTATTTGTATTACAAAGGTTAACTACCACCAAATTTTTCAAATGGCCTATTAAATTGTACATTTGTCTAAAATGAGGCAGACTCTAAAGAACTACTATTCTTTTAAGGCACTCTACATCTGTGCTTGATAAAGCACATGGTCAAGGCATGAATACTGAGTAAAGCAAAACTTCCCTTAAAACAAGTATGTTTATTTGAACACAAAATTTCAGAACCAAATCAGCACTCATAAGGGATTGCATGTGTGTTTTGTTTAATGTAATCACATCGAGATAAACACAGCTGCATTTACTCCAACATGTGAGAATGCAGATCTACATGTCTGCACGAGAAGAAATCGTGAAGGTGTGCCCTGATGCATGGAAATGAGGAGATATCACCCAGGACACTGCTGCTTTGGACCCCCCTGAACAGTAAACATACAGCTAGGAGTATTTCAGAAAGAGATGAACTGTGCTCAAGAAGGGCAATTCACTTCATCAAATCTTAAAAGTTTTATTTCTATTTTTGAAAAGAATTAATGAAAGTGCACAAAAAATTAACCCGAGGAAATAATAAAAGGCAAAAATTGTAAGTAACAAATACACATGAACCTGACACTAAAATTGAACATACATTTCAGCCCTCTTGAAAAATTAAGCTGAGGTCCTCCATTCCTCTCTCCTTGACCCAATGTATCTTCATTCCTCCCTCCTTGGTAGCAGAAGTGTCATGAATTTGAATGAACAGTATATAGCATCGTTTGTGATGTTTTCTAAGATACAGAAAAGTCATACTAAAAACTTATTCTGTAAAGTGATTGCTTTCCAATACCATCGCTCTTTCGACTGATCCATCCGAACTCATCCATTTCAACTAGTGTATATTTATTCTATCATGCTAATAGAGCATAATTCATATTTCCCTAAAAAAAGGGTCAGTGATGTAACATGTAAGGCTATGAAGTTACTGTTTGTGATGTCAAAGGCTGTGATATCACTGATGATGCTGTAAAGTCACTTTGAGCCTGTTCTATCTGTGGGGAGGCTGTGTTGTAATGGTAAGGCTAGGTAAGATACCAGTGGTAAGGTTGTGATGTCATAGTGTGACTGTGATGTCACTGTGAGGCTATGATGTCACAGTGAGGCAGTTATGTCACAGTGAGAGTGCAGCTGTGATTTCAGTGTGTAGAGTGTAGCTGTGATTTCAGTGGTTAGGTTGTGATTTCAGAAGTGAAACTAATGTGAGTGATGAGACTGAGATATTTCATTGATGATGTGATATAACTGGTGATGCTGCCACAATGAGGTTATGATGTTGCCATGATGCTCTGATGTCCCTGGTGAGGCTGTAAGATCACTGTGAGCCTGTAATATCAGTTGTGAGGCTGCGATATCACAGTTATGTCATGCTAGCACAGTGTGGTTGTGATGTCACAGTGAGGTTATGATATCCAAGTGAGATTGTGATGTCAATAGTGACACTATGGTATTACAGGGAGGCTATCATGTTTCAGTGAGCCTGTGAGGTCAGTTGTGTTAGTGGTGTATATGTGATACCATAGTGAATCCAGGTATGATGTCAATGATGAGTGTGTGATGCCGCATTGATGCTGATTTCAGAGGTAAGCCTGCAACGTCATAGTGAGGATGAGATGAAACAGTGAGGCAATAATGTCAGAGTAGATGCTCTGATGTCACATTTGGGCAGTGATTTCAGACGTGAGCCTATAATGTCCTAGTGAGGCTGCCAAGTAACAGTGAGGCTATAACTTCAGAGGTGAAGCTGTGATGTCACACAGAGTCTGTATTGTCACCAGTGATGTCGTGATATCACAGAGAGGCTGAGATGTCAATGGAGTTAGACTAAGACATTACAGTAAGGATCTGACTTCAGTGATTAGGCTGTGATATCAGAATGAGGCTGGTGTGAAAGATGAGGTTATGATGTCAGAGTGAGGATGGCATGTCACTGGTGAAACTATGATGCCTATAGTGATGCTTTGATGTCACTATGTGGCTGAGGTGCCACTGTGAGCTGGTGATGTCATAGGGACACGGTGATGTCACGGTTGAAGTTGTGAGGTCACAATGAAGCTGTAATGTCAGTGGCAAGGCTGATGTCACAGTGAGGCTATGATGTCAGTGGTGAATCTGTGAAGTCACATTAAGGCTGTAATGTCACAGTGAGGCTGTGATGGTAATGCCTGATTATAATGTCACAATGAGGCTGTGAAGATATAGTGTGGCCATGATGTCACATTGAGGCTCTGACAACACAGTGATGTTGTGATGTCACTGAAGAGGTTTGGATGGCACAGTGAGGCTGTGCTGTTAGTGATGAGGCTGATGTCACAATGAGGCTGTGATGTCACTGGAGAAAGTGTGACAGTAAGGCTGGAATATCAGTGGTGAGAAAGATGTCATAGTGAGTCTATGATATCACTGGTGAGGCTATGATGTCATTGGTAAGCCTATTATATGTCAGTGACACATGTTGAAGCTGTAATGTCAAAAGCTGTGTTGTCCCTGGTGTTGCAGTAATGCCAATATTCTGACTAATGTCCGTGGCGACACTGATATCACAAGTGAGACTGTGCTGTCACTGGTGAGGCTGTAATGTCACAGTGAGACTGTTATGTTGGTGCTAAGACTGATGCCAGAATGAGGCTAAGATATAACAGATGAACATGTAGTGTCAATGGGCAGGCTGTGAGGTTATGGTTAGGCTTGATGCCATGGTGATTCTTTGATGTCACCGTGTCACTGTGGTTTCACCATGAGCCCATGATGTCAGAAGGAGTTGGTGATTCTTGGTGGAGGCTGTAATGTCACAGTGAGACCGTGATGTCAGTGGCAAGAGTGATGTCACAGTGAGGTTATGATGTCAGTGGTGTTGCTTTGATTTCATAGTAAGGCTGTGAAGTCACTGTCAGGTTGTAGTGTCATAGTGAGGTTGTGGAGAAACAGTATGGTTATGATGTTACAGTAAGGCAATGTCAGAGGTGTGTATGTGATGTCACTATGAGGCTCTTATGTCATCGGCAAGACAGATGTCACAGTGACTTTGTGATGTCCCAATGAGACTCTGATGACACAGTGATATCACTGGAGAGATTTGGATGGCACATTGAGGCTGTGATGTCAGTGCTGAGGCTAATGTCAAAATGAGGCTGTGATGTCATGGCTGAGGATATGATGTCAGTGGTAAACCTATTCCATTATGGTGACACTAGTGAGGTTATAATCTCAAAGGCTGTGTTGTCAGAGTACTGACAAATATTAGTGGTGATGCTGATGTCGCAGGTGAGGCTATGCTGTCACTAGTGGGGCTGTGATATCACAGTGATTCTGTGTTGTCACTAGTGAAACCATGATGTCAGTGGAGTGAGGCTGTGACATCAAAGTGAGGATGTGATTTCACTGGTTAGGTGGTGATATCAGAATGAGGCTGATATGAGTGATGAGGTTATGATGCCACAGAGAGTCTGGCATGTCACTGGTGAGGCTGTGATGTCACCATGTGTGTGTGGTGTCCCTGTGAGCCCGTGATGTCACACGCAGTTGGTGATGTTAAAATGGAGGCTGTGAGATCACAGTGAGACTGTGATGCCAGTGGCAAGGCTGATGTCACAGTAAGACTATGAAGTCAGTGGTGACATTGTGAAGTCATATTGAGGTTGTGATGTCACAGTGAGTTTATGATGTCACAGTGAGCTGTGATGGCACTGTCAGTTTTTGATGACACTATCAGGTTTTAATGTCACAGTGAGCCTGTGATGGCACTGTCAGGTTGTGATGGCACTGTCAGGTTTTAATGTCACAGTGAGACTCTGAGGACCCAGTGTGTCTATGATGTCACAATGAGGCTCTGACGACTCAGTGAAGGTGTGATGTCACTGGAGAGGTTTTGATGGCACAGTGAGGCTGTGATGTCACTGGTGAAGGTGGGATGTCACTGTGGGCCGTCATGTCACCATCAGGTGATTTCACTCTGGAAGTGGTAATGTCACAGTCAGGCTGTGATGTCAGTGGCAAGACTGATGTCACAATGAGGCTATGATGTATCAGGAAAGCCTGTGGTGTCAGTGGGAAGGCTGTGAAGTCACTGTGAGGCTGTGATGTTGCAATGAGGCTCTGATGTCAGCAATGATTCTATGAGATGTCAGTGAGGCTGTGACGTCAGGGGTGTTTCTTGGATTTCACAGTGAGGTTACAATGGCAGTAGTGAAGCTGTTCAGTCACACTAAGACTGTGATGTCAGAGGAAAGGCTGTGATGTCAGAGGGGAGGCTGTGATGTTACTGTTAACCTGTCATATCAGTAGTGAGGCTGTGAGGCCACCGTCAGGCTGTGCTAGCACAGTGTGGCTGTGATGTCACAGTAAGGCTGTGATGTCACTGTGAAATTTTGATATCACTGGAGATGTAGTGATGTCACAGTGAGTTTGTAATGTCAACAGTGACACTGTGGTGAGGTTGATGTCTCAATGAGGCTGGAATATCAGTAGTGATGAAGATGTCCATAGAAACACTGTTGTCACATGTAGACTGTCATGTTTCAGTGAGCCTGTGAGGTCAGTGGTGAGACTGTGGTGTCAAGTGAGGCTACTTAGGAAATCAGTGATGAGGGAGTGATATCGCATTGAAGCTATGATTTCAGAGCTGAGCCTGTGATATCATAGTGAGGCTGTGATGAAACTGTGAGGCTACAATTTCAGTATCAATGCTGTGATGTCACAGTTAGGCAATGATTACAGAGGTGAGCCTGAAAAGTCATAATGAGGTGATCATGTCACAGTTTGGCTATAGCCATGGAGGTGAGGCTGTGATGACACAGTGAGGCTGTGAGGTCAGTGGAGAAAGGCTATTATGACATCACAGTTTGGCTGAGATTTCAGTGTTAGGCAGTGACATCAGTGATGAGGCTGAGATGTCAGAGTGAGGCTGGAACATTACTGGTGAGGCTGTGATGCCACAGCGAGGCTGTGGTGTCACTGATGAGGCTGTGATGCCACAGTGAGGCTGTGGTGTCACTGATGAGGCTGTCATGTGATCATGAGCCTGAGATGTCACTGAGGAGGCTGTGGTGTCACAAGGAGGCTGGGCAGAATGTCCGTGGTGTCACTGATATTAGGATTTTCAAGGTTAACCTGTTATTTCACAGTGAGGCTGTGATATTAGAGGTGAAGCTGTGATGTCACAGTGAGTCTGTGATGTCAGAAGTGAGGCAATAATGCCACAGTGAGGCTGTGAAATCACCATAAGGCTGTGATGTCACTGTGAGGCTGTGACATCCCAGAGAGGTTGTGATGTCAGAGTGAGGCTGTGAAGTTACTGTAGGAGATGTAATGTCAGTGACAAGGCTTATTTCATCATGAGGTTATGATATAACTGGTGAGTCCATGATATAACAGGTTAGAATGTGATGTCACAGCGATGCTGTGTTGACCCTGTGAGGCTGAGATGTTTGTGGGAGGACTGATATCACAGTGAGGCAGTGATGTAACATGTGAGGTTGTGGTGCAATTGTTTATGATGTCAAAGGCTATGATGTCAATACTGCACCTGTCATGTCACTGTGAGCCTGTTGAATCTGTGGCGAGGCTGTCATGTCACAGTGAGTCTATAAACTCAGAGGTGAGGCTGTGATGTCACAGTGAAGTTGTGTTGTCACTGGTGTGGCAGTGATGTCAGTGTTCTGACTAATGTCAGTGGCATCCCTATTGTTGCAGGTGAAGCTGTGCTGACAGTGGGCAGGTTGTGACGTTATAGTGAGGCTGTGAAATCAGTGGTAAAACTGATGCCATGTTGTAACTGTGATGTAACAGGTGGGATTGTGGTGACTTTGGGTAGGCTGTGAGGTCACTGTGAGTCTGTGATGTCACAGTGAGGCAAGGATGTCACAGTAAAGTTGTGAGGTCAGTGATTAGGCTGTGATTTCAGAAGTAAGACTGATGTGCAAGATGAGTCTGAGACATCGCATTGATGATGTGATGTAACTGGTGAGGTTTTGATCCCACAGTAAGGTTATGAATTCACCATGAGGCTGTAGTGTAAATGATGAAGTTGTCTTTTCATGGTGAGTCTATCCAATCAGGGGTGAGGCTGTGATTTCACAGTGAGGCTGTGGTGGCACAGTATGACTGTGATGTCACAGTGAGATTATGATTTTTGTAGGGACTGTGCTTTCAGAGGGAGGCTATGTCATTGGTGAGGTTGTATAATCACTAGTGAGACTCTAAAGGCACAGTTTATTGTGTGAAAATGAGGCTGTGATATCAATGTAAGGCTATGATGTCAAAGGTGAATGTTCATATGACCATGATGCTTTGATAACTTGGTATGGCTGTGATGTCACTGTGAGGATGTGATGTCACTTGGGAAGTTGTGATGTCACAGTGAGTCGGTGATGTCACAGTGAGGCTATGTCAAATATCTGTATTTGACAATCCTTTTATTTTTAGGATGTGCCTATCTTTTGTGGTGAGATGAGTTTCCTGAAGATGGCAGCTGGATGGTTTGTGGTTTTTAAAGTGTTTGTACTCTGTGTCTCTTGATCAGTGAGTTAATACCATTGACATTTAATGTTATAATGGAGAAATTAATTTTAATTCTGAACTTTTAATGTTTAGTGGCTTTTGTGATTATATTGTTTGATATTTATGTTTTGGTGGTGTTATGCTTTCCTTCTGTCCTCCTGGATATGCTTGTTTTTTTCTTCAAGCTTGAGTATCATTTTTAGTATTTTTTGAAGGCCTGGTTTGGTAGACATGTAAGCTTTCAAGTTGTCTTTGTGCTGGAAAACTTTTCTTTCTCCCTCGATCATGATGCATGGTTTGGCTGGGTACATCAGTCTGATTTGACATTTTTGCTCATTTAATATTTGAAGTATGTCTCTCCAAGATCTTCTTGCTTTTACTGTTTCCATTGAGAAATCATTTCTTATTTTAATAGGTTTACTTTTAAAAGTGACTTGTTTTTTCTCCCTTGAAGCTCTTAGCACCAGTTCTTTATCTTGAATGTGCAGTGTTGTGACTATTATTTGCCATGGCGATTTTCTATTTTGGTCATATCTGTTTCAGGTGTGGAATGCCTCTTGTATTAGAATGGGCCTCTCATTCTTTAGTTGACGGAAGTTTTCATTTATGATAATTTGAAAAATTTCTTCAGATGTGGTATTTTGGGATTCTTGCTCTGGTATTCCATGAATGTGCATCTTAGACTTCTTCAGGGTGCCCCATATCTCTTGAATGTTCCTCTCAAGTATCTTTTTGGCTTTAAGAACCTCTTCCATTGAGTTGGTTAATTCTCCAACTTTGTCTTCAAGATGTGAAATTCAATTTTCTGTTTCATTAGTTCTGCTGATAAGATTCTCTCTTGAGTTTTGAGTTGAAGATAACTTGTCTTTTAGTCCAATTTTAAAGTCTTCCTGAGACTGTTTTAAATTCTCTATGTCTATTTTTGTTTCTTGAACTGTTTTTCTCAATTCCTCCTAGTGTCTGTTGTGTTCCTGTTCAAAGTGGTTGACGGGGTTATATAACTCCTCCCAGATTTCCGCTTTTATAGTATTAATCATGATAATGATCATACTTTGAAAGTCGTTATGTCGGGTGTGGCTTTCTTGGCTATTATCTGTGAATTTGTTCTGGTTGGAATCTATCATTATGGGGTTAATTCTTTCGTTGGGAGATTTGTCTTTTTGGGTTTTATTTCTCATGGATCTGCACTTTGACTTGGGCATTGTCATTTTGTCTCTTAAGACCTTTCAGTTTCTTTGTGTTTTTAACTGAACTGATTTAGTTGGTATTATTGCTCTCAGGAACTTATTACTATTGCTTTCCATCTCACCACAAAAGATAGACCTATCCTAAAAATAAAAGGATGGTCAAAAATTCTGCAAGCTAATGGAACCAGGAAATAGACAGGAGTATCCATTATGCTTTCAGACAAAGTGGACTTCAAACCAAAAAAAATCATAAGAGACCCAGATGAATACTACATTTTAGTCACAGGTACAATTCACCAGGAAGACTTCACAATACTAAACATTTATGCACCCAATACGAGCCCCTCCACATTCATTAAGCAAATCCTACAGAGTCTAAAGCGAGAAATCAATCTCAAACAATAATTCTTGGGGATATCAACACTGCCCTCTCAACAAGGGATAGGTCAACAGGCCAAAAGCTTAACAGAGACACTTTGGAATTCAACGAAACCCTTAAAGAAATGGATCTTAAAGATCTCTATTGAACTATTCATCCACACAACAAAGAGTACCCATTTTTCTCAGCAGCATATTTCTCCAAAATAAATCACATACTGGGCCAGAAAACGAATCTCCATATATACAGGAAAGTTGTAATTCTAGTTGAAATTCTGTCCCTATCAGACCACCATGGTCTAAAGCTTGACATCCACAACACAATAAACAATAGAAAACATATTAACTCCTGGAAACATAACACTATGATGCTGAATGAGAATTGGATTCAAGAAGAAATTAACATGGAAATTCAAGATTTCCTGAAAGTGAACGATAATCAAAATACAACTTATCAAATCTTTAGGACCCAATGAAAGCTGTCCTAAGAGGTAAGTTCATAGCTCTTAATGGCTACATCAAAAAAATGGAAACATCAGAAATAAATAACTTAACAATACAGCTTAAAGCTTTAGAGACATTAGTGCAATCTGATCCCAAAAGTAGTAGAAGAGAGGAGATTAACAAAATCAGAGGAGAAATGTCTGAAATTAAGATTAGTAAAATGACATAGAGAATCAACCAGTCAAAACGCTGGTTCTTTGAAAAAAATCAATAAGTTTGATACACCTCCTACCTAAATTAACCAAAAGCAAGAGGAAAAAACATAAATTAACAAAATTAGAAATGAAAATGGAGTTATCACTACAGATAACCAAGAAATTCAGAGTATTATAACGTCATATTTCAATGACTTAAACTTTGTGAAATTTGTCAACACAAAGAAATGGATGAATTCCTAAGTAAGCACAACTTACCAAAATTGAATCAGGAAGTTGTGAGTTATTTAAATAGTTCTATAACATATCAGGAAATTGATGAAGTAATCTCAAATCTTCTCACCAAGAAATGTCCTGGACCAGATGGATTCAGCACAGAGTTCTACCAGGCATTTAAGGAGCTAATAACACCAATACTCTTTAAACTGTTCCATCAAACAGCAAAGGAAGGAACACTACCAGATTCTTTCTTTGAAGCTAATATCGTCTTAATTCCAAAACCTAATAAAGATATACTTAAAAAAGAAAACTATAGGCCAATCTCTTTGATGAACACGGATGCAAAGATTCTCAACAAAGTCTTAGCAAATCGCATTCCAAAATATATCAAAAAATCATCCACGGGGATCAAGTAGGCTTTATCCCTGGCACACAAATTTGGTTCAACATATGCAAATCAATAAACGTAATCCACCATGTAAACCAGTCTAAAATCCAAGATCACATGATACTCTCCATAGATGTAGAAAAAGCTTTTGACAAGATCCAACAGTCCTTTATGATCAAAACCCTAGAGACAGTTGGAATGGAAGGAACCTTCATCAATATAATAAAAGCTGTCTACAACAAGCCCACAACAAGGATTATACTCAATAGAGAAAAACTCGAAGCATTCCCGCTTCGATCAGGAACTAGACAAGGCTGTCCACTCTCACCACTTCTATTCAATATTGTACTTGAAGTCTTAACCAAAGCCACATGACAAGAAAGGGACAGACATAAAATGGATTCAAATCGGCAAGGAAGAAGTCGAGTTATCTCTATTTGCAGATGACATGATCTTATACCTGAATGATCCCAAAAAATCCACCAGGAAGCTCCTGGAACTAAATTGAGAAGTTCAGCAGGATGGCAGGTTAGAAAAAAATGTACAAAAATCAGTGGCCTTCCTACATGCCCAGAATGAAAGAAGTGAAAAAGCCCTGAGAGAAACATTCCCATTTACTATAGCCCCTACAAAAATAAAATACCTTGGTATAAACCTAACCAAGGAAGTAAGTGACCTTTATAATAAAAACTTTAAAACCCTAAAGAAAGAAATTGCAGAAGACACCATAAGGTGGAAAGACCTGCCATGTTTCTGGATTGGCAGAATCAACATCATAAAAATGACCATCCTACTAAAGGCAGTATACAGATTCAATGCTATACCAATTAAAATCCCAAAGCAATTCTTTAAAGAAGTTGACCAAACAATCTCAACGTTCATATGGAGGCAAAAAAGACCCAGGATAGCAAAAACAATCCTGAGTAATGAAAACCTGGAGGTATCACCATACCAAACCTTAGTCTATACTACAAATCCATAGTTGTAAAAAGAGCCTGGTACTGGCTCCAATCACACAGATCAATGGATAAGGTTTGAAGACTCAGATATAAGCCCCCACAACATCATCCATTTGATCTTTGACAAAGGGGCCCAAAAAATCCAATGGAAAAAGAATAACATCTTCAAGAAATGGTGCTGACAAAGCTGGATCTCCACGTGCAGAAGATTAAAACTGGACCCATACTTGTCACCATGTACAAGACTTAATTCCAAATGGATCAAGGACCTCAATATAAGGCCGGAAACTATAAAAACCTTAGATGAAATGGTAGGGAACTCTCTGGAGCAGATGGACTAGGTCAACAGTTCCTAATTGGAAATCCAATAGTTCAGTCAATACAACCAACATTCAACAGATGGGATCTTATGAAATTGAAGAGCTCTGTTCAGATAAAGAGATTGTAACTCGAGTACAAAGGCAACCCACAGAATGGGAGAAAATCTTCATTAACCATATATCTGATAGAACTCTATTATACAGAATACACAAAGAACTTAGAAAACTAAACACCAAGGAAACAAAGGGCCCAATTAAAAAATGAGCCTTGGAACTTAAAAGAAATTTTACCAAGGAAGAAATTAAAATGTCTAACAAATATTGTCAAAAATGCTCCACATCATTAGCCATCAAGGAAGTGCAAATCAAAACCTCCCTGAGATATCATCTCACTCTGGTCAGGATGGCAAAAATCCACAGTACAAACAACATCAAAAGCTGGAGAGGATGTGGAGGGAGGGGAACTCTCCTACATTGCTTGTGGGAATGCAGGCTCATACAACCACTCTGGCAAGCCATCTGGCAATTCTTAAAGAAGTATGACCCTGCTATTCCACTTTTGGGAATAATCTCCCATACAACAAAAATTCACTTCAATAGCACAAGCACGACCATGTTCATAGCAGCACTGTTTACAATAGGAAAGTCATGGAATCAATCTAAATGTCCATCAGTTGATGAGTGGATAAGGAAAATGTCGTACATTTATATGATGGAATACTACTCAGAGATCAAAAATGATGAATTAATGCAATTTGTTTGGAAATGGATGGAATTAGAAACAATTATATTGAATGAAGATCCAGACAGAAAATTAAGCACCGTATGTACTCCCTAATAGGTGGATCCTCATACCAAACCCACTTAGAGACACACTCAAAGATAAATCTCTGTAATAACTACAGTAATTGCAAAGATTATAAACAGGAGAGAAGGGGAAAGAGGGCCCTGCCAGAAATAAGGAGAAATGGGATCATGCTACAGCAGAGATAATAGGCCACCATCAAGGACTGCAAGGGGTGACATCCAGTACCCATCAGGATGGAGCCAAGGGCATTGCAGGAGCAGCAAAACTGAAAATAAAATCAACAAACCATAATTCAGAAGAGCAAAGCCTCTATATCAACCACCTGGAATCAGGCCTGCCTAATCTCTCCCCATCCTGAAGCTCAGGCAAATTTGTGGAAGAGGGGACAGTAAGACTGTAAGAGCACGAGAATGGGTGGAGTCATGATATGCAAGATACTCCACCCAAGTTAGGCCCGAAGAAATTATAATAGGACTTTGCATAATCTGCACAATGACCAACATATCATTGACCCCTCAAAGTCTAGCATGGACTATAAGCTCTAGGATCCTTAGAAGCAAGGGATTAACAGTCACAATAGTGTTCCTATACTTAAGGGGAACACAAGAAAGAGTTCTAGGAAATGCCACTGAGTCCTTACACCTCATCAGAGAGGAGGACCCAGAGGAAAGTTTGATATACACATTAAAGGATGCATCAGTGATGGGGGGAGGGGGCACTGGAGGAAAGGGAGGGAGGGGGAAAGAAAGGGGAAAAGGGGGGAGGGAGCAGGGAGATGCAGGGAGGGGTAGAGGAAGGGAGGGGACAGGGGTACCTATTACGTTCTTATGAGTGGAAAACTTTTTTAAAATTTCTGTATTTGATGTCCCTGTGAGTGTAATATGTCAGTAGCAAGGCTTATGCCACAGTGAGTTTTTGATGTCACAATGAGTGTGTAACATGTCACTGTCACATTGAGGCTGTGAAGACACAGTGTGGTTATGATGTCACAGTGAGTCTCTGATGACAGTGATGTTGTGACATTACTACAGGTGTGATCCTTGTATTTCACAGTGAGTTTGGGACATCAGTGTTGAGGCTGTGATGTCTGAGGAGAGGCTGTGATGACACCGTGAGGCTTTGATGTCATTGTGTGGATGTGGTGACACCATGTGCCCATGATGTTGCAGGGAGTCGATGATGTCACAGTGGAGGCTCTGAGGTCACAGTGAAATTGTGATGTTGGTGGCAAGGCTGATGTTACAGTGAGGCTATGATATCAGTGGTGATGCTGTGATGTCATATTGAGGCTGTGATGTCAAACTGAGGTCATGTCAGAGGTGTGTATTTGAGGTCAACATGAGGCTATTATGTCAGTGGCAAGGGTGATGTCACAATTTGTTTTTGGTGTTACACTGAGGCTCCATTAGCTCTGTCAGGTTATGTTACAGTGAGGCTGTGAGGACAAAGTGTGGGTATGATGTCAGAGTTGGCCTCTGACACTACAGTGATGTGATGTCACTATAGATGTTTTGATGGCACAGTGAGGGTGTGTTGATAGTGGAGCGGGTGATGTCACAAAGAGGCTGTGATATCACTAGTGAAGTTGTGATGTCATAATAAGCCTGGAATGTCAGTGGTGAGAAAAATGTCATAGTGAGTCTCTGATGTCACTTGTGAAGCTATGATGTCAGTGGTCAACCTATTAGGTGACAGTGACACTGGTGAAGATGTGATATCAAAGGCTGTGTTGTCACTGGTGTGGCAATGATGTCAGTGTTATCTGTGACCTCAACATCGCCACTGACATTATTCAGAACACGATGTTGAGGTCACAGATGAAGCTGTGCTGTCACTGGTGAGATTGTGATGTCACACTGAGGCTGTGATATCAGTGGTAAGACTAATACCACAAAGAGGCCATGATGGCACAGGTGAGCCTGTGATGTCAGTGATCGGGCTGTGACATCAATGTGGGGCTCTGATGTCACAGTGAGCCTATGCTGTCAGAGGTTATACTTTGTGTCAGTATCATGCTTTGTTGGCATGGTATGACTTTGATGTCACAATGAGGCAGTGATGTCACTGTGAGGTTGTGATGTCACTGGGGAAGTTGTGATGTCACAATGAGGCTATGATGTAATAGCAAAACTGTGGTGGCACAGTGAAACTGTCATGTTTCAGTGAGCCTGTGCAGTCGGTGGTGAAGCTGTGATGTCATAGTGAGGCTCTAATGAAATAGTGAGGCTATAATGTCAGAGCTCATGCTGTGATTTCACAGTTGGTTAATGTCACTGGTGAAGCTGTGATGCCATCATGAGGCTTTGATGTCACTATGTGGCTGTGATGAAGTTGTGATATCACTGTGAGCCTGCCATATCAGTGAAGCAGTTGTGATGTCTGAATGTCACAGTAGGTTATGATTTCACAATGAGGATATGATGTCAGTATGACTGTATTGTGATATCAGTGGTAAGACTAATGCCACAATGAGGCTATGATGTAACAGTTGAGACTGTGTTGACAGTGGGCAGACTATGAGGTCACTGTTAGACTGTGATGCCACCATGAGACTTTGATGTCACCATGTGGCTTTGGTGTCACCATGAGTCCATTATGTCTCAGGGTCATTGTGATGTCATGGTGCAGGCTGTGAGGTCACAGCAAGGCTAATGTCACAGTGAGACTACGATTTCAGTATAATGCTGTGGTGTCACATTGTGGCTGTGTTGTCACCAGGGATGCTATGATATGACAGTAAGACTGTGATGTCAGTGGAGAGAGACTATGACATCACAGTGAGGATGTTTTTCAGTGGTTAGGCTGGGATATCAGAATGAGGCTGATATAAGTGATAAGGGTATGAGGTCACAATAGGCTGGCATGTCATTGGTGAGGCTGTAATGCCACTGTGAGGCTTTGATGTCACCATGTGGATGTGGTGTAATCATGAGCCCATGATGTCAAGCGGTGGAAGCTGTGAGGTAAGGCTATTCTATAAGAGGGGATGCTGTGAAGTCATAAATGAGGCTGTGATGTCACAGTAAGGCTATGGCAGAGGGGTGTATGTGATATCACTATGAGCCTATTATGTCAGTGGCAAGTCTGATGTCATAGTGAGTTTGTGAAGTCACAATGATGCTGTGATGTCACTGTCAGGTTGTAATGTAACAGTGAGGCTGTGAGGACACAGTGTGGCTATGAAGTCACATTTAGGCTCTGATGACACAGAGATGTTGTGATGTGACTATAGAGGTGGTGAAGCTGATGTCACAATGAGGCTGTGATGTCAGGGGTGAATGTGTGATGTCACATTAACGTTGAAATGTCAATGGTGAAGAAGATGTCATAGTGAGTCTATGATGTGACTAGTGAGTTTATGACATCAGTGGTGAACCTAGTACCTGACAATGACACTAATGAGGCTGTGATACCAAAGGCTGTGTTGCCACTATTGTGGTAGTGATGTCAGCGTTCTGACTAATGTCAGTGGCCAAGCTGATGTTACAGGTGAACCTGTGGTATCACTGGTGAGGCTGCAATATCATGGTGAGCTTGTCCTATTAGTGGTGAGGCAGTGATGTCACAGTCAGGCTGTGCTGGCACAATGTGGCTGTGACGTCACAGTAAGGTTGTGATGTCAGTAGTGACTGTGCTTTCACAGGAATACTATTTCATTGGTGAGGCTCTAATGTCACAGTGTGTTTATTGTGTCAGTCTATGGCTGTGATGTCACAGTGACGCTATGATATCAGAGGTGAAGCTTTATGTCAGAGTGATGCTTTGATGGCATGGTTTGTCTGATGTCACAATGAGGCTGCGTGTCACTATGAAATTGTGATGTGGTGTCACAGTGAGGTTGTCATGTCAATAGTGACACTCTTGTGTCATAGTGTATGAGTCAGGTTCTCTACAGATGCATAAACAACCCAGTGAATATATATGTATATAAAATAGGGAATGGGTTGAATCAGCTTACAGTATTTCCAAGATAGTCCAACGATGGCTTCCAGTAGTTGCTTAGTTTGGGAGTCAAGTGGGTGATGGCTGAATGCTGGAAAATTCCTAGAGTCTTTAGTCTAGCCAACAAAAACTTGGTGCATTGGAAGGCTAGAGAGTAGAAGAAACTGGGTGGGAGGAAGGAAGAGTGATTCCTAGCACAATTGCAATAAGGCATCTGTTCTGTTTAGTGCCTCCTTTTTATATAATGCAGTACTGGGAGGATGCTATGAGCACTTTGGAGGTTCTGATAGGATCTAGGGTGGGTACAATCCTATCAATTGGCCTTAGTTGATCCTTTCCAGGTGGTCTCAGACAATCTTAGTTAATAGTGGGTGGTCAATTTGACACCCAGAGTTAACTATCATAATTCCACCTTTTGCCAACTAGACACCACATCACATTTCTTAGGCCATTAACAAATCTCGAAATAAAAACAGTAAAATTCATGATTCCCCCTAACATAGCTATCCACATACAACTGCACATGCATTATTTTGACAAGATTTAAACAATTCCCCTTGAGAAATGCTTAGTCTTTAGTGTCTCATAACACAATATCATAATGTAGATTACATTTCATCATATAACTATAGATTAACATTACATTACATAACATAAATCTTCTTAGAGTATGTGCACATGCACAAGTCTATTCTTGACAGTTTAGATCAAGAGCATTCATGATGATTATAATCCTCATTTCTGTAACTGGTTACAGGGCCTTAGGTGGTATTCATAACTACCTTCTACTATCCATTCTGTATTTCCTCCACCTTCAGCAAGCACTTCAGCCAGTCTTGCCTCCTTACCTGGAGGGGTTACATATACCCTCATTCCTAGATGATCTGGACCATTTACTGTCTTCCCAGTGTTGGATTGCTGTAAATTCCCATTGACCTTAATCACAGGACATGGTAATACCAAGAGATGCCCTAGTGGATCTCCTACACTCCAGACATATTCTTCCTTACCACCATTGTGGAGAACCAGTCCAATTTCCCCTTGGTGGTCTGCATCAATCAACCCTCCTAACACTGTTATTCTTTTCTTAGTCTGTTGGCTCAAGGGCATCAGAAGTCCAAAATAACCAGGAGGAAGCCTTACCTTCCAGTTCAAAGGAACAGTTGCTGTGTCTTCTGGCAGAAGCATTCCCTGCTCTGAATCCAAAACTTCTTCTTGCCAGTAGAACACAGGCTTGTGTGAACAGGAAGCAAGAATATTCTTAATGGGTCACTAAGGTTGATAGTAAGGGGAGCTATTCCTGTTTCCACCCCTTGATTCCTGGACCTGTGAATCTTGGCTATAAGAGATACGGTACCATACATTGTATGCTGGCTTAAGGCATATACTGCCTTCTGGAGAATTCTGCCCCATCCCTCCGGACTATTACCACATAATTGATGCTGTAGTTGTGTCTTTCAAAGGCCATTCCACCATTCTATCAAGCCAGTTGCTTCAGGATGGTGGGGAACATAGTAAGACCAATGAACTCCATGGTTATGAACACACTGCTACACTTCTTTAACTGTGAAATGAGGTCTATGGTCATAAGCAATGATTCATACTCTGCTAAGGTGGGGAGACCATTTCCTCAGGTGGAATAAATGCCTCAGAATTTGAGGGTTCAACATCCTTGTCCTCATCATCAGTTTGATCTTCCCACATATCAGCATCCCACTTTTTAGGATCCCACTCTTTGTCAATCAGCGCTTTACCTCTAACCGCCAACACCTTCCAAGGGTGGGATTTTAATTTACATTGTAACTCAGGCAATCTAATAATCAGAGTTTGGGTTTGATTTTCTGCAATTCGAGCCTTATTGCTACTAGAGCCTTATTGCTACTTCTAAGTTGTTTATGCACATTTGAAGCTTGGCAATTTCACCAGTAAAGTCTTTACTTTCCAAAGTTGCATCTAGATCACACTTAGAGGCCTCCAGTTTGTTTACATGTTTTCTGAGTTGGATATTTTCGTATCTGAGGTTTTCCTTCTCATTTTTTTATTTTATCAAGAGATGCCAGTAGTAACCAACCAGTATCATTATTTTCCTTATTTTTACTCATACTCTCAAAAGTTTTATATATTGAATCACTAAGCTCCTCACTTCTCATAAGTGGTGAATCTGGACTGTCCAACACACCTATCTTCACCAATTCTCAGAAGAGTTCACTCCAAACATTAACTTTCTCCTTACTGCCAGGGCAGTCTTTAGTAGCTGGTGGTTTGATTGTGTTGGAGAGCCAACTCTAGATGCCACAAAACCTGCTGTCATAATTCATTTTTACAATTCTGTTTCTCTAGAACCACTTCTGATACCACAATCTGTATTAGCCAGGTTCTCTAGAGATGCAGAATTGACTCACTGTGACATTAGAGCCTCACCCTGACAATACAACCTCACCAATGACATAGTCTCCCTGTGAAAGCACAGTCACTATTGACATCACAACCTCACTATGACATTACAACTTTACTAGACATCATAGCCCCACTGTGCCAGCACAGCCTCTCTGTCACAGCCTCACCACTGATAGGACGAGTTCACCATGATATTACAGCCTCACCAGTGAAACCACAGCCACATAGTGACAACATAACTTCACTATGGCACCACAGCCTCACCAGTTAAATCATATCGTCACTGTAAAATCTCAGCTTCATCCTTCACATCAGTCTCACTTCTGAAAACACAGCCTAACCACTGACCTTAGAGCTGCACTTTGATGTAACTGCATTACTGTGACATCACAGCCTCATGGTGATATAACAGACTCCCTGTGACATCACAGCCTCACCACTGCTATCCAACCTAGCCTTACCACAACACCACAGCCTTACCACAGATAGCACAGACTCACCGTGTCATGACAGCCTCAGCAGTGACAACATAGCCTTTGACATCATAGTGGCACCATAGCCTCACATGTTACATCACTGCCTCACTGTGACATCAATGTTCCCACAGAAATCAAAGACTCAAAATGACCTCACAGACTCAGTATGACCTGCTACATTAGAGACTCACGTGTTACACCATAGCCTCATGGTGAAATCAGTCTTGCCACTAGCATCACATCTACCACAGTGACCTCACAGACTCACTGTGAAATCAAAACCTCTCTGTGATGTCACAGACTCATAGTGACATCACAGCTGCGCCGTGATATCACAGCCTGATTGTGGTATTATAGCCTCATTTTTGACATCACAGCCTCACCGTAGCACCACGGCTTCACTTCTGACATCACAGACCCACCGTGACACAACAGGCTATCCTCTGAAATTGTAGCATCAGTGACACCACAAACATTCTGCCTATACTTGCTATGACAACAAAGCCTCATCACTGATATCTCAAGTCATAGTCACATAATAGCCTCAACAGTGGCACCTCAGTCCTGCTATGACATCACAGTCTCACCAGTAACATTCCACCCTCACTGTGACGTCAGCCTCATCACTGAAATCAGCCTCACTTCTGACAATGCAGCTTAACCACTGAAATATCAACCAAACTGTGATGTCATATTCTATTACCATTAATATCACAGCCTCACTGTAATATCATAACCTCATGGTAACATCACTGCCTCACAGTGACATCACAAACTCTCCTCTGACATCCCAGCCTCATTGTGACTGCACAGACTCACCACTGATGTTCAAAATTTACTGTGAAATCCAAACATCACTCATGATGTCACAGCCTCACTGACATCTCATAGAATCAACCCTGAAATCAAAGCCTCACTGAGACATCATAGCCTCACAGTGATCTCACAACCTGCCCACTACCACAGGCTCACCTGTTACATAATAACTTCATTGTGATATTAGTCTTCCCACTGACATCACAGTCTCACTGTGACACCACAGCTTCCAGAGTGGTATTACCTCATGGTAACATGACACTCCATAGTAACATACAACCTTCACAGTGTCAATGCAGACTCATTATGACATCAGGCCCCCACCAGTGACAGCACAGCCTCACCTGTGATATCTTCTTAGCCACCAACAATAGTTAGAACACTGACATCCCTGCCACACCAGTGACAACACAGCCTTTGACATCGCAGCTTCAACAGAGTCACTGTAATGTAATACATCATTGCCTCACCAGTGACATCATAGATTCACTATGACATCTTTCTCACCACTGACATTCCAGCCTTATTGTGACATCACACCTGCACCAGTGACATCACAGCCTCATTGAGAGATCAGCATCCCCACAAACATTACAGCCATTAAAACCTCTCCAGTGACATCATAACATCACTGTGTCATCAGATTCTCACTGTGCTATCATAGTCACACTGTCCTCACAGCTTCAATGTGACATTACAACCTGATAATGACATCACAGCCCCACTGTGACATCACAAACTCACTGTGACATCAGTCTTGCCACTGACATAGTAGCCTCATGGTGACATTACATACACACTTCAGACATAGCCTCACTGTGACATCAGAGTCTCAATATGACATCACAGCATCATCACCAACATTACAGTCTCATTGTGACCTTACAGCCTCCACAGTGACATCACCAACTTCCTGTGACATCACAAGCTAATGATGACACCACAGTGACACAGTGACATCAAAGCCTCAAGATGGCATCCTAGCCTCACTGTGACATCACAGCCTCAATTCTAAGGTTATGGCCTCCCTAAAACATGACAACCTCATATGACATCACAGGCTCACCTCTGAAATCATTGCCCAATTGTGACATCACAACATCAACTCTGACGTTATTGCCTCACTGTTTCATCACAGTCTCACTATAACATCATAGACTCAATTCTGAAATCATAGCCTCCATGTGACATCACATCCTCATAACTGACATCCTACCTAGCCTTACTATGATAGCCTCACAGTGACCTCACAGCCTGCCCACTGACAGGACAGATTCACCTTTATATCACAGCTTCATTGTGGCATCAGTCTTGCCACTGACATCACAGTCTAACTGTGACTTCACAGTTTCCACAGTGACATCACTACCTCATTATGTCTTCACAGCCTCACTGTGACATCATTTTCTCATTGTGCCACAATAGCCTGACTATGACTTCAGAGATTCACGCTTGAAACCATGTCTCACCTGTGACATCATTCTTACCACTGATATTATATCCTCACTGTGACCTCAAAGTTTGCCCAGTGATGTCACAGGGTCATTGTTATATCACAGGCTCACAGTTACTTCAC
The DNA here is from genome assembly GCA_023101885.1 of Typhlomys cinereus. NCBI lineage: Eukaryota > Metazoa > Chordata > Mammalia > Rodentia > Platacanthomyidae > Typhlomys > Typhlomys cinereus. Next base: position 431,641 of record JALPQD010000653.1, read on the forward strand.
AGCCTCACCACTGACTTCCTAGCATCACTGTGACATCAAAGCTTCACCACTGACATCATAATGTCATTGTCACCTAATAGGCGCACCATTGACATTAACAGTAAGATAATAACCTCACTATGACATCACAGCCTCATTGTGACATTACAGCATCACCAGTGACAACACAGATTCACTGTCTCATCACAACCACACCTTTGCCTTCACATCACAGCTTCATGTGACGGCATAGCCTCACCACTGACATCCAGAATCACTGTGCAATCATAGTATTACTTGTGGTGTCACAATTTCACTCTGATCATACTGCTTATTTAGAGCTCAGAGTGTTCAAATAGAGATCATTTTGGTTATAGCTCATGGTGGTCATAGAGATTTTAAAATGGTCATAGGTCATAGTGGTCATAGAGAGCTCACAGTGGTCATAGAGTGCTCACAGTAGTCATAGAGCTTATAGTGGTCATTCAAAGTTCATTGTGGTCATAGAGATCTAACAGTAGTCATATCTCATATTGGTCTTAGAGAGCTCATAGCAATCACAGAGAGCTCACAGTGGTCATAGCTCAAAATGGTCATGGAGAGTTCACAGTGGCCACAGCTCACAGTGACGATAGTGAATTCATAATCGTTAAAAAGAGCTCATGATTGTCAAAGCTCAGAGTCTTGATAGAAATCTCACAGTGTTCATAGCCCAAAGTGGTTATAGAGATCTCACAGTGGTCATAGAGAGGTCATAGTTGTCATAGAGAGCTCACAGAGGATATAGCTCACTTTCGTCATAGAGAGCTCATAATGGACATTAAGAATTCAGGATGCTCATACTCATAGAAGTCATCGAGAGCTCATAGAGGTCACAGAGAGCTCATAGTGGTACAAGCTCATAATTGTAACAAAGAGCTCATAGTGGTCATAACTTATAATGGTCATAGAGAGCTCACAGTTGCCATCAAGAACTCACAATGGATGTAGAGAGCTCACAGAGATCATAGAAGCTCTTAGTAGTTCAGCTCCCTCTCATAATGCTGAGATCACTATGGCGATAGACCACAGTAGTCATAGAGCTCACAGTGGTCATAGAATTGTCAGTGGTCATTGAGACCTCATTGGGATCATAGAGAGCTCATGGTGGTCATAACTCAAAGTGGTCATAGAGAGCTTATACTGGTCACAGAGAATTCACAGTGGTCCTAGCTCATAATGGTCACAGAGAGATCACAGTGGTTATACAGAACTCATAATCATCACAGAGAGCTCACAATCTCCATAGTACATAGCTTACCATGGTCATTGATCATAGTGGTCATAGAGATCCCACAGTAGTCATAGTAGTGGTTATAAAGAGCTCATAATGGTCATCACAGAAATAGGTCATAGTTGTCATAGAGAGTTCACAATTGTCATAGAGAACTCACAGTGGTCATAGCTCACATTGGTCATAGACAACTCATAATGGATAGTGAGAGTTCAGGGTGGACATAGTTCATAGTGGCCATGGAGAGCTCACAGTGGTCATAGAACACTCATAATGGTCACAGAGTGCTCACAATGGTTACAGAGAGTTCACAATGTTCATAGTTCAAACTGGTCATAGAGCTTCACAGTGGCTATAGAGAGCGCACAGTGTTCATAGAGAGTATACAGAGCTGACAGTAGTCAAAGAGAGCTAACAGTGCTCATATAGAGCTGACAGTTGTCACAGACAACTCTCAGTTTTAATAAAGAGGTCACAGTGATCATAGAGGGCTGACAGTAGACATAGAGAACTCACAATGGTGATATATAGCTCACAGTGGTCATAGAGTTGAGAAGGGTTGCCACAGACCAGAGTCGCGGCCTCGAGACCAGGGCTCCCCAGGACCGGGCGGAGAACAGAACACACACAGCTCCCTCTCGTCCGAGTGTATCCTGAACCCGTTTATTGAAACTTTCATGACAACTTTTATACAGAAAATTTTGGGGTAAAGAATGTTACACCTACAACAGACATATAATTTTTTAGTCAGCAAAAATCACCTTCAGGGTGGACATTTTTTCAAGAACCTAACCCATTGCTTCAGGGCAAAGGCACTTAACAGAAACATTCTCTCAGTATTTCCAAACTTATCTAATCTATAATGCTTCACCGGATAGCTATGGGGCTGAGCCCACATTTTAACTGCTTTTTTAAAATACAGAGGCAGAATGATCTCCTTTTGATTTTAGCAAGGAACATATTTTACTATTAACTATAGGAGTCCCCACCACCCCATGAGTCCCAGCATGAGCTTTGGCTGTTGTCCTCTCCAGGTTGATACTCTCAGTCAGGCAGGTCGACATAGGCACCAGGCATGGCAGCAGGTTCTAACTTGGGAAGATGTATGCAGCTCATGTAGTCTCTACTATCCAAGCTTAAACCACATCTCTAAGGGGGGGCCTTGACTTGGATACTCAAGGCCCATAAACTATAGCTGGTTCTGTCGATGGAACACTGAGGTATGCACTGAAGGAAAACACTTAAGCAATATAATTATTAAAAGAATAACTTCTATAATAGCATCCTTCTATTCCTTTAATAGTAAAGTTGCTTATGTCTTCCTTTGAGGAATTCCAGAAGTATAGTGCCATCATTTAGATGACCCATCTGTGAACCATGCATACTACAAACCTGGGGTCCAGTCAGGCCCCATATGCCGAGGGTATCTCTTTCGAGGGTGTCTCTTTCGGGGCGGAGGCGATCATTGGTGGCAGTGCACTCAGATGGTCCATCTCTGTGATTTCTCATAAGAGTGCTGTTTGGGGTAGGAAAGACACGGCCCCCTTTGCTTCTGACATGGATTCTCCCAGTTTGGATTGCAAATACCATCTCCAGGGGCAGTCTTGGCATCTAGACTTTCTGCATGATGGTCTCTTCCTTGGCCTTCAGCCAGGGTAAGAGGGTATCACAGTTTCTTTTAAGGTTCTGGTGGACTGAGAGCATAGTCTTGTACTTCTGGAATTTCTGAGTTAGTACATAGGTGGGAATTTTACCCACCTATGTTTTAAGACTCTAGAAGTTATTCTCTAATTTCCTTAAAATCAGTGCACACATTCTGACTAACAAGTCTACTTATTGTAAATGACTAGACATGAAATTTCTACGTAGTATTTGACTAAACTTAAAAAGCAGGCTTCTTCTCTAGAACAGAGAGCAGGAAGCTAGTTCCAAAAAACCCTAAGAAAGGGCACTCCTAAATCCCAGAAGAATTCTTCCTGCCAGAGGCAAAACTTGAATTATCCCAAACAAAACCTAGGTAAAAATGCTTAGCACCTGTTCATGGACTTTATTTTGACATACCGAGAAATTGCTAGCACTTGCCTATGGGGTTACTGTGACCTTCCCAGGGAACAGGCTTTAGGCCTGAACTGGGAAGAAACACCAAGACCTGACAATTCCCATATTTTTCCTTATTTCTCTAAAATAAAGCCATGTCCTTATCCCAAAACATGTTACTTTGAATCCACCTTTTCCAAACTGAGACATATTCTATCAGATTAGTTGGATAGGAGCGCGGCAAAGGGTCATTGAGACCTCATTGTGGTCATAGAGAGCTCATAGTGGTCATAGCTCACAGTGGTGACAAGGAGCTAATACTGTTCACAGTGGCCATAGAGATCTCATATTGGCCATAGCTTAGAGAAGTCCTAGAGAGCTCACGTTTGTCATAGAGAGCTCACAGTAGTCATAGAGAGGTCACAATGGTCAAAGTAAGCTCACAGTGTCATAAAGAGCATCAATGGTCATAGTGCATTCGCATTACTAATAGATCATAGTGCTCATTGAGAGCTCACAATGGTCTAAGAGAGATCACATTGGTCATAGCTCATGGTGGTTATGGAGATTTCATAATGGTCATAGCTCACAGTGGTCATAGAGTGTGCACAGTTATCATAGAGAGCTCACAATGGTCATAAAGATCTCCTAGAGCACAAAGTGAGCTCGTAGTGGTCATAGAAAGTTCACAGTTATCATAGCTAATAGTGGTCCTAGAGGAATCATAATGGTCATATATCTTAGTAGTCACAGAGAACTCACAGGGGTCACAGTTCATAACAGTCATAAAAAGGTCACAGTGGTATTAGAGATCTTAGAGTTGTCTTAGTTCATAGTGGTCATAAAGAGCTCACAGTGGTCATTGAGCGCTCATAGTGGTCATATAGAACTCTCAGTTGTCATTAATCATAGTGCACATTGAGAGGTCACAGTATTGAACAAGAATTCAAAGTGTTCTTACCTTATAGTAGTCATAGAGAGATCACAATGGCCATAGCTCACAGTGGTCACACAAAAGTCATAATAGTCATAGGGAGGTGACAATGGTCATAGTTCACAGTGGTCACACAAAAGTCATAGAGAGGTCAGAGTATTAATAAAGAGCTTAGAGTGATTATAAAGAGTTGAAAGTGGTAATGAGAGCTGAGAGTGGTCACAAAGATCTGATGTCACAGACAGCTCACAGTTTTAATAGAAACCTCACAGTGGTCATAGATGGCTCACAGTACTCATAGAGAACTCATAGTTGTGATAGGTAGGTCACAGTGGTCATAGAAAGGTTACAGTGGTCCTAGAGCACTCCTAGTATTCATAGAGAGCTCACAATGGTCATAGAGTGCTTATATTGGTCATAGAGACCTCACAGTTGTCATAGAGAATTTATAGTGGTCATATGGAGCTCCTAGTTGACATAGATCATAGTGCTCACAGTTGTCCAGTAGAGCTCACAGTGGGTATAACTTACAGTGGTCATAGAGATCTCACAATGGTCATAGCTCATAGTGGTCAAATGTGGTCATGGTAGTCATAGAGCAATCACAATGGTCATAGAGAGTTGAAATTGGTCATAGCTTATAGTGGTCATAGAGTGCTCACAGTGGTCATAGCTCACAGTGGTCATAGAGAACTCATAATCATTACTAAGAGCTCAATGTGGTCATAGCCCATAATGTTAATAAACAGCTCACAATGGTTATAGATCATAGTGGTCATAGAGAACTCTCAGTGGTCATAGAGCACTCACGTTAGTCAGGGCTCACAGTGGTTATAGAGAGTTCATAATGGACAATAAAAGCTCACAGTGGTTATAGCTCCCAAAGGTCATGAAGAGTTACAGTGGTCTTAGCTTATAGTGTTTATACAGAGCTGTGTTTATAGTTCGTATCATTCATAGAGAGCTACTGGGGTTATAGAGAGCTCCCAGTGTTCACAGAGAGCTCAAAGTGATCATAGAAAGTTCACAATGGATGGGGCTGGAGAGGTGGCTCAGGGGTTAAGCCTCTATCTTGCAGGTGGAAGGTCCTGAGTTCGGATATTAGACACTATGTATAGATGCCAGGTGGAAGCGGGGCGGCTTGCATTTCTGGTCCTTGTAGGGTGGAGCCTATGAATCCCGGGGCAGAGTAAACAAGGAAGATATGGAGGCAATCCATGGTGTTTTCCGAATTTATCCGTGGTTCTACACACACACATACATATACACACATGCATATACATACACACAACACACATGCATACATGCACAATTGAATAAATTAAAAAAATTAAAAAGAAAGTTCACAATGGTCATAGCTCATAGAGGTCATAAAGAGATCATAGTGGTCACAAAAACCTCAAAGTGGTCATATAGAGGTCACAGTGGTCATAGAGTGCTCAGAGTTGTCATAGAAAACTAATAGTGGTCTTAGATCACAGAAGTCATAGAGAGTTCATAGTGATCACAGCTAACAGTGGTCAAAGAGAGCTCATAGTGACCATAGAGAGCTCACATAGGTCATGACTGATAGTGGTCTTAGAGATCTTGCAGTTTTCTTTGTTTAATTTATCGTAGAGCATCACAGTGGTCATAGCCCATAGTTGTCATTCAGAGCTTATAATTGTCATAGACAACCCACAGTGGTCATAGAGAATTCAAAGAGTTCATAGAGAGCTCATCGTGTTCATAGAGAGCTCACAGTGATCATAGATAATAGTGCTCATAGAGGGCTCACAATGGTCATAGATATCTCATAGTCATCATTGAATACTCACAATAGTCATAGAGAGTTCACAGTAGTGATAGAGGGCTTTCAGGGATTATAGAGAGCTACAGTCTTCATATATCACAGTGGTCCTAGAGAGCTCATAGTGACTACAGACAGTTCTTTATGACAGGTCATAGGTAGCTCACAGTTGTAATATAGAATTCAATATAGTTTTTATACAGAACTCACAGTGGTAATAGTGAGCTCAAGATTGTTTTAGATAGCTCATAGTGGTCACATCTCTTAGTAGTCATAGAGAGCTCATAATGGTCATTCTATGCTCACAATCATCATAGAAAGTTCATAGTACTCAGCTCATAGTCATCAGAGAGCTCTCACAGTGGTCATAGAGATCTGAGAATATTCATAGAGAGCTGGCAGTGGTTATAGAATGCTGACAGTGGTCATAGAGAGCTCACAGTGGTCAAGGTGAGCTCACAGTGGTCACAGAAAGCTCACAGTGTTCATAGAGAGCTGACATAGGTCATGAAGAGCTTACAGTGGTCATAGAGATATCATAGTGGTCAAAGCTCGCAGTGGTCATAGAGCACTCACAATGGTTATAGATCATAGTGCTCATTGAGAGTTCACAGTGCTCAATGTGAGATTACAGGGGTTATAGAGAGCTGGCATTGGTTATAGAGGGCTCACAGTGATCATAGAGAAATCACAGTGGTCAAAGTAAGATCATAGTGGTGATACTATGCTCACAATGGGAATAGAAAGTTCATAGTGCTCATAGCTCATAGTGGTCAGAGAGCACTCACAGTGCTCATAGAGAGTTGAAAGTGTTTACAGAGAACTGACAGTGGTCAGAGAGCGTTCACTATGATCATAGCTCATAGTCATTATAGGAAACTCACAGTGGTCATCGAGTGTGCACAATTAACATAGAGAGCTCACTGTTGCAGTCTCTCTGTATGGTTGCTGATAAGTGACCATCAAAAAGCTCAAGGGAACAAGCGTTTATTTTCTCTTACAATTCCTTGTTACAGTTCTCAGTCCAGCTTGACTGGGAGCATGCACCAACAACTGGGCCAAGGGAACTGGCCACACCAACACCACATAACAGCTGAGAGATGGACAATTCTTACTTGCAAGACCAGCATGTCTGGTCAAGTGAACAGAAGGATACCAACTCTCTCAAACAGTTCTCTATGATTTATTCCAGAGCCTAATCCTACCCACTGTGTGCTGGACCTTCTTCAGCAGCTAGACAGTCTCCTGAAGGTTATTTTTGGGCTTAACTCAACCACTGATTCTCTACAAATGTGCCCAGAGCTCAAACTCTCAACACCCAAGTTGATACTTGTGTCCAATTATGATACTCACAATGGTCATAGAGATCTCAAAAAGATCAAATTGAGCTCACAGTGGTCAGAGAGCTTGTAGTTCTAATAGAGACCTCATAGTGGTCACAGAGAGCTCACAGTGATCATAGAGAACTCATAATCGTTATAGAGAGCTCAAAGTGGTCATAACTCATAATGTTGATAGAGAGCTCACAGTGGTCACAGACCATAGCTGTCATAGAGAGCTCGCAGAGGTCATAGCTCATAGAGATCATATAGAACTCATCATGGTCAGAGAGCTCAAAGTGGTCATAACTCATAGTGAACATAGAGAGATCACAGGGTTCATAACTAACAATGGTCATAAAGAGCATATAATGGACAATGAGTGCTCACAGTGGTCATAGCTCATACTGGTCATAGATAGCTCATAGTGGTTGTAGAGGGCTCACATGGGATATAGAGAGCTGACAGTTGTCATAGTGAGCTGACCATTGCCATAGAGAGCTCACAATTTTAAGAGAGAGCTCACAGTTGTCATAGAGAGTTCATAGTGGTCATAACTCATATTGATCATAAAGAGTTCCCAGTTTTCATAGTTCATAATGGTGATAGAGAACTCACAAAGGAATAGAGGGCTCATAGTGATCATGCTTCATAGGGTTTCTTTGTAGGAACTTACAGCTGTCATAGAAAGCTCACAATGGTCATTGAGTGCTCATAGTGGTCTAGAGAGCTCACTGTGGTCATAGAGAGCTCCCAGTTGTCATAGGTCATAATGCATATAGAGAAGTCATAGTGGTCCAAGAGAGCATAGAGTGGTGAAAACTTATAGTGCTTACAATAGTCGTAGCTGACAGTGGTCACACTGAGGTTAGAGTGGTCATAGAGAGCTCATAATGGTAATAGTGAGCTTGCAGTGGCCACAGAGAGCTTATAGTGGTCATAACACACACTGGTCATAACTCAAAATTGTCATAAAGAACTCACAGTTGTCATAGGTAGTTCATAGTGGTTGTAGCTCATAGTGGTCATAGTGGACATACAGAGGTCAAAATTGTCAAAGAGAGCTCACTGAGGTCATAGATGGCTCACAGTTGTGATCAAGAGTCCACAGTGGGCAAAGTGAGCTCACAGAGGGCATAGGAAGCTCATAGTGGCCACAGCTCTCTCCGTTAATAGAGAGCTCGCAGTTTTCATAGATCATAGTGGTCAGAGAGAGCTCACAGTTATCATAGCTCACAGTATTCAGAGAGAGCTCAAAGTGGTCATAGAGAGGTTACAGTTGTCAGGAATGTTACACTGGTTATAGAGATCTCATAGTGGTCACAGCTCATGGTGGTCATAGAGTGTTCATAGATATCATAATTCAGTGTTCATAGAGAGGTCACAGTGATAATAGAGAGCTCTTAGTGTTCATAGTTCTTAGTGGTCATAGAGAGCTCATAGTGTTCCTAGGTCATAGTCATAATAAAGAACTAACAGTGGTCATAGAAAGCTCACTGTTTTTATGGAGAGCTCACAGTTGGCATAGAGAGCTCAAAGTTGGCATAGAGAGCTCACAGAGGTCATAGAAAATTCATAATGTTCACAACTCTGTTATAGTCATCATAGTTCATAATGGTCATGTAGAGCTCACAGCAGTCATAGAGACCTCAAAGTGGTCACAACTCATTATTATAGCAAAGAACTCACAGTGTCCATAATTCATTGTTGTCACAGAGAGCTCAAAGTGGTCATTGCTCACAATGGTTATATAGAACACTTAATCTTATAAAAAAATTTTATTATTTATTCAATTAAACGTGTGTGTGTATGTGTGTGTGTGTATGTATGTGCGTGTGTGTGTGTGTGTGTGTGCAGAACCACGGGCAAATTCAGGAACCACCATGAACCGCCTCCACCCCTTCCTTGTTTACTCCAGGAATCACAGGCTCCACCCTACCAGGACCAGAAACACAGGCCACCCCTGCTTCCATCTAGTGTCTATACGTGGGGTCTAGGATCCAAACTCAGGGTTTTCTGCCTGCAAGGCAGAGGCTTAACCCGTGAGTCACCTTTGCAACCCCAGAACATTTAATCTTTATCTTGAGCTCACAGTGGTCATAGTTCCTCGTGTTGAAAGAGACCTCACAGTGGTCATAGACCATAGTGGTCATAGAGAGCTTACAGTGGTCATAGCTCACAGTAGTTGTAAAGAACTCATAATCATTACAGAGAGTTCAACATGGTCATAGTTCAGTGTTGTAAGTGATCTCACAGTGGTCACAGATCATAGAAAACTCACAGTGGTTAAAGCTCATAGTGGTCATATAGAGCTCATAGTGGTCATAGAGAGCTCAGAGTGGTCATAGCTCATAGGGAATATAGATAAATCACAGGGTTTAAACTAACAGTAGTCATAGAGAGCACATAATGGACAATGAGAGCTCATAGTGGTCATATCTCATAGTAGTCATAGGGAGTTCATAGTTGTCACAGAGTGTTCACAATAGTCATAGATAGTTCACAATGCTCATAGTTCATAATGGTCGTAGAGTGCTCACAGTAGCCATAGCAATCTCATAGTTTTCATAGAGAGATGACAATATTCATAGTTCACAGTGGTCATTGAGTGGTCATAGTGATCATAGAGAGATCACTTGGGTCATAGAGAGCTTATATTCATCATAGCTCACAGTGGTCATAATTCACAGTGGTCATAGGGATCTCATAGTGGTCAGAGAGAGCTCATGGTGGTTATAGCTCATACTGATCATAGAGGGTTCACAGTGATCATAGAGATATCATAGTTGCCATAGAGAGCGCATAGTGGTCATAGATCATAATGAATATAGAAAGCTCACAGTCGTCAAAGAGAACTCAGAGTGGTAATAGCATACAGTGGTCACAGAGCGCATAATATTTAAAGTTCATAGTAGTAATAAAGAGATGATAGTAGTCATAGAGATCATAGTGGTCATAGAATACTGACAGTCATCATGCAGAGCTGACAGTCATCACAGAAAGCTCTTATTCACATAGAAAGCCATAGGGAGTTCGCAGTGGTCAGAGCTCACAGTAGTCACGGAAAATTCACAGTATATATAGAATGCTTACAGTGGTCATAGAGGGCTGACAGTGGTTATAGCCCAAAGTTGTCATTGAGAGCTCATAGTGCTCATAGAAAACTCACAGTGGTCATAGAGAGCTCACAGTTGTCATAGAGACCTCAGAGTGTTCATAGCTCACATTGGTCATAGAAAGCTCACATTATTCATAGTTCATGGTGGTCATAGAAAGCTCAAAGTGGTAACTGAAAGCTCACAGTGGTCATACCACATATTGGTCATAGAGAGCTCAGCACTTTCATAGACAGCTCACAATGGTCCTAGGTCATAGTGGTCATAGAGAGTTCATAGATGTCGGAGAGTGCTCACAATGGTCATAAACAGTTGACAATGCTCAAAATTCAAAATGTTCACAGAGCACTCATAGTGATCATAGAGAGCTCACAGTGTTCATAGAGAGCTTACAGTGGTCGTAGCCACTCGTGGTCATTGAGAGCTCATAGTACTCATAAAGAACTCATGATGGTTATAGTTCATATTGATCATAGAGACCTCACAGTTGTCAAGAGAGCTAACAGTGGTTGTAGAGTGCTCATAATGGACAATGAGAGCTCACAGTGCCATAGATCTTAGTGTCCACAGAGAGCTCATAGTGGTCATAACTCACAGTGATAATAGCTCACATGATTCAGAAGGAGCTCATAACGTTCATAGGGAGTTCATAGTAGTTATAGCTCATAGTAGCTCATAGAGAAATAATAGTGGTCATAAAGAGCTCAGAGTGGTGATAGATAGCTCACAATGGTCATAATTCATAATGGTCATAGAAAGCCAATAGTAGCCACAGAGAGTTCACAGTGATCATATCTCATATTGGTCACAGAGAGCCTAGAGTGGTCATATGTCATAGTGCTCATAGATAGCTCACAGTGGTCATACAGATCTCACAGTGATCATACCTCACAATGGTCTTGGAGAACTTTTCTCTCTCCCTCAAACATGATGGATAGTTTTGCCAGGTATATAAGCCTGGGTTGACATTTTTGCTCATTTAATACTTGAAGTACATCTCTCCAAGCTCTTTTGCTTTTACTGTTTCCATTGAGAAGTCATTTGTCATTATTTTAATAGATTTATCTTTAAAAGTGACTTTTTCCCCCTTGAAGCTCGCAACATCTTTTGCTGGTCTTGAATGTGGAGTATTTTGACTATTATTTGCCATGGCGAGTTTCTATTTTGGCAATATCTGTTTGGGGAGTGGAATGCTTTTTGTATTTCCATGGGCCTCTCGTTGTTTAGATGAGGGAAGCTTTCATTTATGGTGATTTGATAAATTTCATCAGGTGTGGTATTATGGGATTCTTGCTTTGGTATTCCATGAATGTGCATGTTAGGCTTTTTCAGGGTGTCCAATAACTCTTGAATATTCCTCTCAAGTATCTTTTTGGTTTTAACAACCTCTTCCATTGAGCTGGTTAATACTCCCACTTTGTCTTCAAGATCTGAAATTCTATTTTCTGCTTTCTTGGTTCTGCTGATAAGACTCTCTGTTCAGTTCTGTGTTGAAGATAACTTGTCTTTTAATTCAATTTTAAACTCTGCCTGAGACTGTTTTAACTGCTTTATGCTTATTTTTGTTTCTTGAACTGTTTTTCTCAACTCCTCCAACCATCTGTTGTCTTCCTGTTCTAAGTGGTAGATGTGGTTATTTAACTCCTGGATTTCTTCTTTCATAGTATTGATCATGGTCATAATCATGCTTTGAAAGTCATTATCTTGGGCTTGGTTTTCTTGGCTATTTTCTGTGAATTTGTTCTGGTTGGATCTATCATTATGGGGTAATTTTTTTTGGTGGGAGATTTGTCTTCTTGGGTTTTGTTTCCCATTGATCTGCACTTTGACTTGGGCATTGTTGTTTTGTCTCTTAAGACTCAGTTTCTGTGTGTTTTTGACTGAACTGAATGAGTTGGTATTATTACTTTCAGGCAGTTACTACTAGTGTTTGCCTTACAGTTGGGTACGTTTGTCTATTGTTATTGTTATTTCCTAGATGATGCTATTAGACTGTTAGTACATCAATTACGTCAGGTTTAGTAGATGGGGTGAATATTAGTCTGGTAGTGCACTTTTACGATCTAGTACTTTGATGATATATGAGTGAGTGGTATAGTCGCTGAAGTAGTACATGTTTTGGGGGTGGCTATATGGAAAAGTTAATCTACAGTGATTAATAATTGAAAGGAGCAGGATAGTAAAAAGGGGGTTTTACTTATCTTTGGGCCGATGTGAAGAGGCTCTCCCATATGATTGGATGATTTTAGAGGACTTCAGATGTATGGCCTTTGTCCCCTAGAGCTTTGCTTGAGTTTCCTTTGGACTCTGTTGATTTCTGAGGAGCAGTGTAATCCCTGCACCAAAAGCAAGTGTCGAGGCAGACCCCAGGGGCAGAGGGGCTGATGGTGATGGCAGAGCTCTTCACCTGGGATCTGGGGCATGGCCTGCCCAAGCTTGGGACAGCCTGGGTGTTGCTGAGGCTGGCTGTTGGGGGGAGCTGGGCCAAGCGGGTGCACATGGGAGCTGCTGGAACTTACCTGGGAAGGAGGTCCATGAGCGAGGTCCTGTCCCAGGTGGACCAAAATTGCAGAGAGGCTGATGGTATGGAGCGCACTTTGCCTGAGTCTTGGGTCGTGACCAGCTCAAGCTCCAAACTCCGGGCAGCCTGGATGTTGATCAGGGTGGCTGTTGGGGGGAGCTGGGATGAGCAGGTGCACCTGTAGGCTGGAGGAACTTACCTGGGAAGGAGGTCCACGAATGAGCATCCTGTCCTGGGCGGACCTGAGGGGCAGAGAGGTTGATGGGATAGGGCATGCATTGCCTGAGACCTGGGATGTGACCCATCCAATCTCCAAGCTCTGAGCAGCCTGGGTATTGCTCAGGCTGGCTGTTGGGGGGAGTTGGGATGAGTGGGTGTACCTGGTGGCTGGAGGAACTTACCTGGGAATGAGGTTGGGGAGCAAGCGTCCTGTTCCCAGCAAATCCAAGGGGCAGATCTAGTTCAAAAATTCTTAAAAGGCAAATTTTTGAAAATAACCTACAGAAATTGGGGACTTTCTTGCAACAGAAGTTTGAAGGTTAAAAATATTAATGGACTAGTAAAGGCTCTGTACAAATAAAATATAGCTCATGGATTTGTGGGAGGCTCTACTCAATATTGGTAATGGCAGAGATTTAATTTTTTTAACACTGCTTATCTAAACAGACATACAGTTATTCTCCTATGACCATGTGCTGCTTGTTTATTCCATATTTAATAAAGTCCTGGTCTCTGCAAAATTTTAAAAACTTTTACTAACTTGTGTTATAATCTATATATATGGCTGGAGAGATGGCTCAGGGTTAATCCTCTGCCTTGCAGGTGGAAGGTCATGAGTTCAGATCCCAGACCCCACATATAGAAGCTGGGCAAAAGCCAAAGTGGCCCGTGTTTCAGGTCCTTGTAGGGCGGAGCCTGTGAAGCCCCCAGCAGAGTAAACGAGAAGGTGGAGGTGGTCCATAGTGGTTCCTGAATTCACCCATGGTTATGCACACACATACACACACGCACATATATGCACACACATGCACAATTGAATAAATAATAATAATTTAAAAATGAATTTATATACTTGGCTGTAAAAGATTTTAAAGTACTATAATTATTGGAAATTTTTATAAATTATTTAACATTTTCACTTCAAAATGAGATTTAAGGCTGTTTATCTTAAATCAAAAGTTTTCTTTTGCTTATGCATTAAATCCTAATTCCTAAAGGACATAACTGCTTAAGATCTTATAGAGTCTAACTATTATATTTATGTTATAAGGGCCATATATTTGAAAGACAAAAATTTTGGTAATGGACCTAAGAACTACAAAATCTTAAATTCAATATAAAAGAGTCAACTTACAATATTTTCTCAGACATGGCCTTTATACTTCTTAGATAAGAAATGACCCCTCAGGAAGATCTTTGTAATACCATCCTCCAGTAGATTTAAGACTTCCTCTGATACACCTCATTTAATTCTTTCTTCCATTTTATACACTTTAATGATTTTATAGTGACAGAATGCCTTTGACATACACCTGTCCTAACCAGACCCAGGACTCCACTGGAGTCATGGGTGTCTTTCTGTTTCTCCATCAGCAGACTCACCCCTGTGGATCCCCAAATGCTTATTCTGTGCAGTGGAAAATCATAGATAGTCTCCCTGACAAGATGACAGACTTGGTGCCTACCCCACTTGCTGATCTTTCCCTGATTTATAAGGTGACCAATGAATCAAGCCCTGACTCCCCTTATTTTGAATAGGTTCTGTGCCAATGAGCCATGCAGCTCCAAACCCATTATGGTTGGTATCATCTCCTTAAGGCAGACTGGGAGGCAGTCATTTTCTTGAATTGGTATTCTGCATATGATGATCAGGCAGAAGCACAAGCCTACCTTAATCTTCAGTAGGTCTTACCAACACATTGGATATGCTCACGGTTTATGGATGGGTTATATATTGATCCCATATCACAATCCACCACAAATTTGGCTACATATTTTCAACAGATGTCTGACCTGACCTTCAAGGCCCTAAAGGCTTGCTCTTGCCTCATGTGGCCCTCGATATCCCTCCATATGCTTAACACCTTATCAGGTCTCCAGCATGTCCAAGGCTCATGAACAACTTTCTCAGTACTTCAAAGGGCCTTGGTCTCAGGCCCTCTCAATTACTCATTGACTTTGAGCCAACAGATAGAACATATTAACATGACACATGTGGCTCCCCTGCTTATAGATACTGTGTTTGAACCAGAATCTGGAACAACTTTAAAAGTTTGTTTGATCCGTCTTAGATTGTAACTTATGCTAACATAGGAGTAATTGTTCTTTTATTAATTATATTGCTTAAGTGTTTGCTTCAGCAGATCTCACAGCAGTGCTCCATCAACAAGACCATGGTACAAGTTCTTATGGCCCTTGAACATCCAAGCCATGGCCCCCTTGGATTCCAGAGATTCATGAGGCCTTGTTCTAATCTACTATCCACATACCCTGACATGCCTTCCAGAGAGGAGGTCTTTCGAGGGCTGGTAGTCAAAGATGGGTAAGATCCATGAGACAGGACGACCTAAGACAGGCACGGTCTGTCATGCTGGACACCCTGTGAGGTGGGTTCAACAAGGTCAGAGCAAAGAACTCTGGCTCCCACTGGCTATCAAAATAAATAAAAAGTATGGATATGTAAGTGGAATGGAACAGGCATGCCTGTATTGTCTCTATGGGCTGCATAAATGAATGCAACTTCCCCAAGCTAGAATTTGCTGCAGTGCCTAGTGTTCACATCAAGCTGTGAGATTGAATGGACCAACACAATCAGGCGAACGCAGCAAAAGCACCCACTGGAACTTATGGAATGTTGTGTGTGTTATATAAGCAGCCTGATATTTACAATAAATGAGTCTGCAAGACTATGAGCCTGCTTTGCCACTTGCCTGGCTGCTAGAGTCATAGAGAGCTCATAGTGGTCATAGCTCATAGTGTTCATAGAGAACTCATGATGGCCATAGTGAGGTCACAGTGATGTTGGAGAGTTCACAATGAAGTAGAGAGCTCACAGTGGTCATAAGGATATCCTAATGGTAATAGAGTTGTCATAGCTCATAGTAATAGAGATCTTATAGTGGTCACAGCTCACAGTGGTCTTAGACAGGTAATAATGTTCATAGTGAGCTCATAGTTGTCATAGCTAATAATGGTTACAGAGTGCTCACAGAGGTCATAGAATGCTCACAGTGGGCATAGAGAAATCACAGTGCTCATGGAGAGCTCAGAGTTGACATAAATAGTTCACAGTACTAATAGAAAGCATACGGTGCTCATAGGTCATATGAGTCTTAGAGAGGTCACAGTAGTCTTTACTCATAGTGGTCCTAGGGAACTCAAAGTGATCATAGAGAAGTCACAGTCTTGAAAGATATCACAGTGGTCACAGAGAGGTTATAGTGTTCATAGCTTACAATGGTCACAGAGAGCTCACAGTGGTCACAGAGAGTTCACAGTGGTCACAGAAAACTCAGTGATCACAGAGAGTACATGGTGGTCATACCTCACAGTAGTGATACAGAGTTAACAGTTGTCATAGCTCATAGTGTTCACATAGAGCTCACAGTAGTCATAGCTCCTATTGTTCATAGAGAACTCATATTAGCCATAGCTCATAATGGTCATAGAGACTTCATAGTACCCAAAGAGTGCTCACAGTGATCATAACTTATTGTGTTTAGAGAGAGCTCATAGTGGTCATAGGACATAGTGGACATGCAGAGCTCATAGTAGCAAAAGAGACCTCTCAGTGGTCATTGTTTATAGTTATAGAGAACTCACAGTCATCATAACTCATGGTATTCATGAAGGTCTCACAGTAATCATAGCTCACATTAGTCATAGAGATCTAATAATGTTCATAGTGAACTCATACTGGTCATAGCTAATAGTGGTCACAAACATCTCATTGTGGTCGTGTAAAACTCATAGTGGTCATAGCTCATACTGGTCATAGAGAATCACAGTGGTCATAGAAAACTCATAGTTGTCATGAAGAGCTCAGAGTGGTAATAGAGAGCTCACAGTGCTCATAGCTCAAACTGACCTTACAAATGTCTCAGTGGTCACAATTCATAGTGGTCGTGCAGAACTCAAAGTGGTCATAGAGAGGTCACAGTCATTAGAGATATCAGGTAGTCATAGAGAGCTCAGTGGTCATAGTTCACAATAGTCATAGAGAGCTCACTGTAGTCAATGAGAGCTCACAGTAGTCAAAGAGAGCTCAGCGTGGTCATAGATAGCTCATAGAGATCATAGCCCAGAGTGGTAACAGAGCTTACAGTGCTCATGTAGAATTCACAGTGATCATAGAGATGTTAGGTTGCTAACATTACAGTGTTCTTATAGAGCTCACAGTAGTCATAGCGAGCTCAGAGTGGTCATAGTGAGCTCACTGTTATCATAGAGTGCCCAAAATTGTAATACCGAGGTAATAGTGGTCATAGCTCACAGTGGCCACAGATATCACAGTGGTCACAGAGAGGTTATAGTGTTCATAGCTTACAGTGGTCACAGAGAGCTCACCATGGTCACAGAGAGCTCACAGTGGTCAAAGAAAACACAGTGATCACAGAGAGTACATGGTGGTCATAGCTCATAGTGTCTCATAGTGATCATAGAAAGCTCTCAGTGGTCATAGCTCATTGAGATCATAGAGAGCTCATAATGGTCATGGAGAGCTCAGATTGGTAACAGAGAGTTCCCAGTAGTCATAGCTCATGGTGGACATAAAGAGCTCACAGTGATCATAGCTCATAGTGGTCATAGGTTGCTAACATTACAGTGTTCTTATAGAGCTCACAATTGTCATAGAGAGCTCACAGTTGTCATAGAGAGGTCACTGTGGTGGTAAAGAAGTCATAGTGCACATATCTCACAGTGGTCACAGAGAACTCATAGTGGTCATATTCCATAGTTCGGTAAGAAATCTCTTGTGGTCATAGAGAGCTCATAGTGGTCTGAGAGAAATTACAGTTGTCACGGAGAGCTCATACTGGTTTTTTTCTCATAGCTGCCATAGAGAACTCATAGTTGTCATAACTCATACTCGTTACAGGGAGAGCTATGGTTTGGAGAGCTCATAGTGGATATAAAGAGCTCATAGTGGTCATGGCTTATACTTGATATAGACAGCTCATAGTGGTCATAAAGTGGTCACAGTGGTCATAGTTCATAGTGATTATAAAGAGTTCACAGTCATCGTAGATAGGTATTAATATTTACAGTGTTATCACAGTGGTCTTACCTCATAGTAGTTATAGAGACCTCACAGTGATCCTAAAGAGGTCACAGTCTTCATAGAGAGCTCAAAGTAGTATTAGTTAGGTCATAGTGGTCATTGTTCAAAGTGGTCATAAAAGCTCACAATAGTCATAACTCATAGTGGTCATATAGGTCTCACAGTGGTAATAGTCACATTATTGTTAGAGAGCTAAAAATGCTCATAGTGTCCTCACTGGTCATAGCTCATAATGGGCATAGAGCACTCACAGTGGTCATAGCTCATAGTTTTCATAGAGAGTTCCAAGTGGTGATAACTCGTATTGGTCATTGATAGCTCAGAGTGGACACAGCTCATTGTAGACATTTTGAGCTCACAGTGTTTATAGATACCTCACGGTGGTCATTTTAAGCTCACAATGTTCATAGAGAGCTCACAGTACACATGGAGTGATCACAGTGGTCATAGAGAGCTTATAGTGGTCATAGGGAGCTCACAGTGGTCCTAGCTCATAGTGGTTATAGGGAACTGACAATGGCCATGATGAGCTCACAGTCATCAGAGAGAGTTTACAATGGAAATAGAGAGCTCACAGTGGTCAAAGTTCTTAGTGGTCATGGAGAGCACATAGGAGTCACAGAGAGTTCATAGTGGTCAGATAGAACTCACAGTGGTCATAGAGTGCTCATGATGGTCATACCTCATAGTGATCATGAGAGTTCATAATGGTCATAGAGAGCTCACTGTGATCATAGCCCATATTTGTCACAGAGAGTTCAGAGTGGTCATAGTTCATAGTAGTCCGAGAGAGCTCAAAGTAGTCATAGAGAGCTCACAGTGGTCACAGAGAGATCAGAGTTGTGATAGAGATCTCAGATTAGTCATATATCACACTGCGTATGGAATGCTTACAGTGCTCATAGCTCAAAGTGGTCATAGAGAGCTCACAGTGGTCATAGCTCACAATGGTCACAGAGAGCTAATAATGGACATAGGGAGTTCACAGTGGTCATAGATTATAGTGGTCAGAGAGAATTCATAGTGTCAAAGACAGGTAATAGTAGTCATAAATTTCACACTGGTGATAGAGAGCTCATAGTGATCATACCTCACATTGGCATAGAGACCTCATAGGGGTCATAGCCCACAGTAGTCATAGAGAGCTCACAGTGTAATAGATAGCTTCCAAGGTCATAGCTAACAGTTCTTGAGAGTGCTCATAATTGTCCTAGCTCATAGTGGTCATAGAGAGCTCATATGGCCATAGAGAGCTCAGAATGGTCATAGCTCATAGTGATCATAGAAAGCTCACAATGGTCATAATTCAGAGTTTTCATAGAGAGCTCACAATGGTCATAGCTCATATTGGTCATAGATAGCTGAGTGATCATAGCTCATCGAGGTCATAAAGAGCTCACAGTGGTTATAGATATCTCACAGTAGCCATTCTTAGCTCACAGTGATTATAATAGCTCTCAGTGGTCATAGAGAGCTTATAGTGGTCACAGCTCAAAGTGGTCGTAGCTCATAGTCATTATAGAGAGCTGATAATGGCCATAGTGAGCTCACAGTGGTCATAGAGCGTTCACAATGGAAATAGAGAGCTTACAGTGGTCATAGCTCATAGTGGTCATAAAGGGCTCATAGTGGCCAAACCTTGAAGGGGTCACAGAGTGCTCATGGTGGTCATACCTCATAGTGGCATAGAGAGTTCACAGTGATCATAGAGAGCTCACAGTGGTGATTGTTCATATTTGTTACAGATTGGTCAGAGTGGTCATAACACATAATAGTCAAAGAAAGCTAAAAGGGTATCTCACAGTGGTCATAGAGAAATGAGAGTAGTCATAGAATGCTCAGAGTGGTCATATCTCACACTGGGCATGGAATACTCACTGGGCTCATAGCACACAGTGGTCATAGAGAGCACACAGTACTCATCAAGAGCTCACAGTGATCATAGAAAGCTCACAGTGGTCATTTCCCAGAGTGGTCATAGTGAACTCATAATGGTCATAGAAAGCTCACAGGGGTCATAGCCCATAGTGATCATTGAGAGTTCACAGTGGTCATAGATTGTATTGGTTATAGAGAGGTCAGAATGGTAACAGCTCATCATGGTCATAGAGAGCTCATAGTGGCCAAAGAGAGTTCAAAGATTTCATACCGAACTCACAGTGGCCATAGAGAGATCACAGCAATCATAAAGAGCTCATAATGGCCATAGAGAACTCACAGTGGTCATAGCGCATAGTAGTCATTGAGAGTTCACAGTAGTTATAGCTTATATTGCTTTTAGAGATGTCAGAGTGGTCACAGCTCATCATCATCATACAGAGCTCACAGTGGCCATAGATAGCTAAAGTGTTCATACAGAGCTCAAAGTGATCATAGAGAACTCTAAGTAGTCATAGAGAGCTAAGAGCAGTCATAGAGAGCTCATAGTGGTCACAGGTCACAGTGGTCACAGACAATTGTGGTCATAGCTCTTAGTGGTCATAAAGAGCTCAATAATGTCCATAGTGTGTTACGGTGGTCACAGACTGTTTACAATAGAAATGGAGAACTCACCGTGGTCATAGCTCATAGTAGTCAAAAAGAGCTCATAGTAATTCTAGAGAGGTCAGAGTGGCTCTAGGTCATAATGGACATAGAAAGCTCACAGTGGTCAAAGATATATCACAGTGCTCATAGCTCATAGTGGTTAAAGAAATCTCACAGTGGTCATATCTGATAATGGTCATGGAGAGCTTAGAGTGGTCTGGTAGATCTCTCTTTAGTTGTAGCGAGCTCACAGTGTTCCTCAAGTGGTCACATTGGTGACAGAGAGCTCACCATTTTTAGAGACAACTCACAGTGGTCATAAAGAGCCCACAGTGGTCATAGAGAACTCACAGTGAACATAGAGATATCACAGTGGTCCTAGAGAGCACATAATGTTCATTGAGCTCAAAGTGGTCATAGAGAAGTACCAGTCGTCAAAGATTTCAAAGTGGTCATAGTGAGCTCATAGTGGTGATAGCTCACAGTGACCTTAGTGAGCTCAGAGTGGTTATAGCTCATAATTGTCAAAGAAACCTCACAGTGGCCATAGCGGATACTTGTCATAGAGAGCTTACAGTGGTCATATCTCATATTGGTCATAGATAACTCAGAGTGGTCATAGCTTAATGTGGTCATAGAGAGCTCAGTCATAGATAGCTCACAGTAGACATTCAGAGCTCACAGCAGTCATAGAGAGTTCACAGTGGTCATAGCTCATAGTGGCCATAGAGAACTCATAATGGTCATAGAGAGCTTACAGTGGGCTTAGCCCACAGTGGTCATTGAGAGCTCGTAGAGGGTTCGCAGTGGTCATAGAGATCTCATAATGGTGATACCTCAGAATGGTCATAGAATGTTCACGGTGGACTGAGCTCATAGTGGTTATACAGTCCTCATAGTGCTCATAGAGTGCTCAGAGTTGACATAGCTCATAGTGGTCATAGAAACCTCAGAGTATTCATTGCTTACAATTATTATTGGGAGTTCATACTGGACATAGAGAGCTCATGGTGGTCATAGAGAGCTGACAGTGTTCATACAGAGGTCACAGTGGTCAAAGAGAGCTCACAGTGATCATAGCTCAAAGTAGTCATAGCCATCTCACAGTGTTCATAGCTCCCAGGGATCATTGATAGCTCACAGTAGTCATAGCTTATATTGATCTTAAAGAGCTCTTAATGGCCATAGTGAACTCAGAGTGGACAAGGAGAGCTCACAATGGAAATAGATAGTTCACCATGTTCATAGCTCATAGTGGTGATAGAGAGCTCAGAGTGGTCATACAGAGCTCATAGTGGTCATACAGAGCTCACAATTGTCATGACTTATACTTGTCTTAGAGAGGTCACAGTGGTCCTTGACATCTCACAGTGGTCATAACGCATAGTTGTCATAGAGAGCACAGAGTCCTCAGAGCTCACCGTGATCATAACTCAAAGTGGTCTTAGAGAGCTAATACTGTTCACAGTGATCTCACAGCGCCCATAGCTCATAGTGGTCATAGAAAACTCACAGTAGTCATAGCTTATCGTTGTCATGGAGAGCTCACAGTGGTCAGAGCTCATATTGGTCATAAAGAGCTCACAGTGACCATTGCTCAGTATGGTCATAGAGAGTTCAAAGTGGTCATGGAGAAGTCACAGTTGTCAAATATTTCAAAGTAGTCATAGAGGGTTCATTGTGTCCATAGAGAGCTCACCCATTTCATAGTGACCTCACAGTCACCATAGATCATAGTGCTCACAGAAAAATTCATGCTGGTCATACAGATCTCTCAGTGGTCATAGAGAGCTCACAGTGGTCAAAGAGCACGCACAGAGGTCACAGCTCACACTGTGCCTAGAGTGCTTACAGTAGTCATAGCTCACAGTGGTAAAAGTGAACTCAGTGGTTATAGAGAGCTCATAGTAGTCAAAGAGCTCATAGTGGTCATTGAGAGCTCACAGTGGTCATACCTCATATTTGTCACAGATAGGTTAGAGTCATCATAGCTCATAGTAGATATAGAGAGTTCACAGTTGTCATTGAGAGCTCACAGTGGCATGGAGAGCTCAGAATGGTCTTAGAAAACTCACAGTTTTTATAGAAAGCTCACAGTAGTCATAGAGACCTCACAGTGATCATAGCTCACAGTGGTCATTGAGAGCTCATAATGGTCATTGAGGGCTCAGAGTGGTCATAGCTCATTGTGGTCATAGAGATCTCACAGTAGTCATAGAGAGCTAACAGTTGTCATAGAGTGCTCCCAGTTATCTCAGAGAGTCACAATGGTCATAGGGAGCTCGCAGATCTCATTGTGAGCTCATAATAATCACAGCTCAGTGGTCATAGAGTGCTCACAGTTTTAATAGCTAATCTTAGTCATAGAGACTTCATAGTGTTCATAGGGAGCTCACAATGGTCATATAGAGGGCACAGTGATTATGGAGAGTTCATAGTGATTATAGCTCATAATAGTCATACAGAGGTCATAGTGGTCATAGGGAGTACACAATGGCCACAGTGAGCTCACAGTGGTGAGGGTGAGTTCACAATGGGAATAATGAACTTACAGTGCTCATAGTTCATAGTAGTCATAGGGAGCTCACAATGGTCATAGTCCATAGTGGTGATAGAGAGCTCACAGTGGTTATATGTCATAGTGAACACAGGCAACTCACATTGTTCAAAGAGAGATCACAATGGTTATAGATCATATTTGTCACAAAGACCTTATAGTGGTCATATAGAGTCCTCTACAGTCATAGAATGTTCACAATGGTCCTACATATGTCACTGTGATTGTAGGGAGCTCACCGCATTGATAGACAGATCACAATGGTCATAGAGATCTAACAGTGGTCATAGAGAACTCGTAGTGGTTATAGAGACTTTACAGTCATCCTAGAGTGATCATAGTGTTCATAGAGAATTCACATTGGTCACACAGTGCTCACAGTATTCATAGAGAAGTTAACAGTAGTAATGTAGAGGTCATAGTTATCATAGCTCATAGTGATCTTAGAGAACTCACAGTGATCATAGCTCATGGTCCTCAAACAGATTTCATAATCTTCATAAAGAGCTCAGAGTGGTCCCAGAGATATTACAGTGGTCATATAAAGCTCACAGTAGTCCTAGTGAGCTCACAGTAATGACAGACAGCTTTCAGTCCTCATAGAGAGATCACGGTGAAAACAGAGAGCTCACAGTTGGTTATAGAGAGGTCACAGTGTTCATTGAGGTCTCACAGTGATAATAGAGAGGTCATGGTGATCATAAATCATCGTCGTAATAATGATCTCTCGTGGCCATATAGAGCACATAATTGTCATTGCTCATAGTGGTCTAGAGAGCTCACAGTGGTTGATCATAGAGAGTTTACAGTGGTCATAAAGAGCTGGTGATATTGCCCCATAATTGTCAGAGCTCATAGTGGTCATAGGCCATAGTGATGATAGGTTTCTCTTGCAGGGAAAGAAAGCTCACAATTGTCATAACTCATGGTGTTACTAAAGAGCTCACAGGTATCATAGCTCACAGTGGTTAAAGTGAGCTAATAATGTTCATAGTGAGCTCACAGTGGTCATAGCTCATAGTTGTCATGGATAGTTCACACTGGTCATAGCTTCGAGTTGTCATAGAGAGCTCAAAGTAGTCATGGAGACATCACAGTCATCAAATATTTCAAGGTGGTCATACAGAACTCATAGTATACAAAAATGAGTGCACAGTGGTCATAGAGAATTCACAGTGGAAATAGAGAAGTCATTGGATTATAGAATATACTGGAGATAGTGATTCCTTGTAGTCATAGAGAGCTCATAGTTCTTATAGCTCATAGTGCTCATAGAAAGCTCACAGTGGACATAGCTCATAGTGGTCTACAGAGCTCAAGGTGGTCACAGAGAATTCACAGGGGTCATAGAGAGCTCACAGTGGCCATACGGAGCTCGCAATTAGCAGAGTTTATTATGGTCAAAGCTCATAGTGATGACAGAGTTCCCTTGTGACAATAGAGAGATCACAATGATCACAGCTCATAGTGTTCAAAAAAGCTCACAGTGACCCTAGAGAGCTCACAGTGGCCAGAGAGTGCTCAAGATTGTCATAGCTCACAATGGGAACAGAGAGTTCATAATTGCCATAGAAAGCTCACAGTCATCAT
Organism: Typhlomys cinereus; assembly: GCA_023101885.1. Taxonomy (NCBI): domain Eukaryota; kingdom Metazoa; phylum Chordata; class Mammalia; order Rodentia; family Platacanthomyidae; genus Typhlomys; species Typhlomys cinereus. The sequence continues at coordinate 456,563 of JALPQD010000653.1, forward strand.
GAATTATACTGGTTATAGACAGCTCATAGTGATCGGAGAGAACTCACAGTGGTAACATATTACATTGGTCATAGAGAATTTCGAGTGTTCATAACTCATAGTAGTCATAGAGAGTTCACAGTGGTCATACCTCATAGTAGTCAGAGAGAACTCATAATGGTCATAGACAACTCACAGTGGTCATAGCTCCTAGGGATCATATAGATCTCACAGTGGTTATAGCTCACAGTGGTCATAGCTCATAGTAGTCATAGAAAGCTAATAATTTTCACAAAGAGCTGACAGTCATCATAGATCATAGTTGAAGTAAAGAGCTTACAGTGGTTATAGACAGCTCACAGTGTTCATACATTGTACAGGGCATAGAGAGCTCACAGTGGTCATAGCTCAAAGTGGTCATAGAGAGCTCAAAGTTTTCATACAGAGGTAACAGTCATCAAAGATTTCACAATGATCAGAGAGAGCTCATAGTGGTCATAGCTCACAATGGTCATAGAGTGTTTGTAGTGGTCATAGTCCATAGTCGTCATAAAGAGCTCACAGTGGTCATGAGAACTTGTATTGGTCATATCTCAGTATGCATAAAGGTCTCAAAGTCATCCAAGCTCAAAGTGGTTCTAGAGAGCTTGTAGTGTAGGTTACTCAGAGCAGTCATAGGTTATCATGGTCATAGAGAGATCAGAATGGTCATAGAGCAATCTCAGTGGTCATACAGAGCTCACAGTTGTCATAGAAGGCTCACAGAGTTCATACAGACCTCACAGTGGTCACAACTCACAGTTCTCACAGTTGTGATTGAGAACTCACAGTGTTCATAGTGGTCACAACTCACAGTTCTCACAGTTGTGATTGAGAACTCACAGTGTTCATAGCGCATAGTGGTCATGGAGAGCTCACAATGGCCATAGTGAGCTCACAGTAGTCACAGAGAGTTCACAATGGAAAGAGAGCTAACAGTGGTCATAGCTCATAATGGTCATAGAGAGCTCAGAGTGGTCATAGAGAACTCATAGTGTTGCTAGGGAGCTCATAGTGCTCAGAGAGAGCTCTTAATGGTCATAGGTTACAGTAGTCATGGAGAGCTCATAGTAGTTATAAGAGCTCAGTATGGTCATAGACAGCTCACAGTGGTGATAACTCATAATGGTCATAGTAGTCTTAGATAGGTCACAGTGTTCATAGCCCATAGTGGTCATAATAATCTCACAATTGTTATACCTCACTGTGGTCATAGATAGCTAATAATCATAGCTCAGACTAGGTCTAGTTCAAACTGGTCACAGAAAGCCCACATTGGTCATATCTCATAATGGTCATAGAGAATTCATAGTAGTCACAGCTCACAGTGGTCATGGAGAGCTCATAATTGTAAAGGAACAAAAGTAAGCACAATTATCATTCTATAAAAACGTTAGGTCAAAGGTGTAACTAATGAAGTGGAAAGTAATGGGCTACATTTTCTTTACAAAGAACATAACGAAACTTCATAGCTCACAGTAGTCATAGAGAGCTCACAGTTGTCATAGATTGCTCATCCTAGTCATAGCTCACAGAACTCATAGAATACTCATAGTAGTTATAGAGTGGTTCTAGCTTGTTCACAGAGAGCGCATAGAGTTCATACAGAGCTCATAGTAGTTATAGCTCATAGTGATCATAGAAAGGTCAAACTGTTCATAGCTCATAGTCATTATAGAGAGCTCACAGTGGTCATAAACAACTCATAGTTGTCATAGATATCTCACAGTATTCACAGCTCACATTTGTCACAGCGAGTTCAGAGTAGATATAACTCATAATAGTCTTCAAGTGCTCACACTGGTCATACAGAGTGCACAGTGGGCCTACAAAGCTCGCAGTGTTCATAGATGGCTCAGAGGGTCATAGAGAGATCACAGTAGTCACAGGGAGCTCACAGCCACCATAGAGAGCATACAGTGGTCAGAGAGAGCTCACAGTGGTCATAGAGATCTCACAGTTGTCATAGAAGTCTCAGAGTGGTCACAGCTCACAAAGGTCATACAGTGCTCATGGTGAACATGGAGAGCACATAGTGGTCATTGTTATTCTGGTCATTGAGAGCTCACAGTGATCCTAGAGAGCTCACAATGGTCATACCTCACATTTGTCATAGACAGATCACAGTAGTAATAGCTCATATTGGTCATAAAGAGCTCACAGTAGTCATAGCTCACAGTTGTCACAGAGAGCCCAGTGGTCATAGTGATGAGATCACTATTGTCATACCTCACAGTGGTAACAGAGAACTCACAACAGTCATAGAGTCCTCACAGTTGTCATAGCTCAGAGTGGTCATAGCTCACACTTTTCATAGATTGCTCACAGTGATCCTGGCTCAGAGTAGTCAAAGAGAGCTCACAGTGGTCATAATTTATAGTGGTCATAGGGAGCTCATAATGTTGATGCAAAGTTCACAGTGGACATAGCTCATAGTATTCATAGAGATCTCATAGTGTTTGTAGCTCACTGCTTATAGAGAGCTAATAATGTTCACGGTTAGCTTAAAGTGTTTATGGCTCTTAGTGGTCATAGAATGCTCACAGTGATCACAGAGAGGTCACAGTCATCAAAGATTTCACAGTTATCATAGAGAGCTCATAGTGGCCATAGTCCATAGTCGTCATAGAGACCTCATAGTGGTCACAGCTCACAATGGTCACAGAAAGCTTACAATGAAAATAGAGACCTCACACTGACCATAGTTCATAGTGGTCATAGAGAGTTCATAATGGTCATAGAGAAAACTTACACATGCCATAAAGGGCACATAGTCACCATAGCTTAACGAGGTCATAGAGCAATCATAGGGTCATAGAAATGTCACAGTGGTCAAAGAGAACTCTCAGTGGTCATAGCAAATAGTGGTCATAGAGGGCGTACAGTAGTCATAGCTCACAGGGCTCATAATAGCTCACAATGGTCATGGAAAGCTCAGAGTGGTGATAGCTTATAATGGACATAAAGAGCTCAAAGTAGTAAGAGCTTATAGTGGTCACTGTGAGGTCATAAGGGACAGAGTGCTCATAGTGGTCAGAGCTTATAGTGGTCTTAGAGAGCTCATAGCAGTCTTAGCTCATAGTTGTCACAGAGGGTTCACTGTGGTCATAGCTCATAGCTGTTATACAGAGCTCAATTTTCATAGAGACCTCATAGTGGTCATAGAGTATGTACAATGATATTTGAGAGTTCTTTATTATAACTGTTTAATGTTTATGACCACTGTGACCTCCCTGTGACCACTTTGAGCTCTCTATTAACAGTGTAAGCTCTCCATGACCACAGTGAGCTGTGACCCCTGTGAGCTCTCTATGACCATTATGCCCTATGACCACTGTGATACCTTTATGACCACTATGAGCTTTGACCACTGTGAGCCCTTTATGAGCAACTGATCTATAACCACTTTGAGCCCTTTATGACAAGTATGAGCTCTCCATGACCACTGTGAGCTATTACCACCAGGACCACTCTATGACCATTATGGACCTTGACAACCGTGAGATATCTATGACCATTATAAGGTCTTTATGAGTACTATGACCTCTCTATGATCCCTATCAGCTATGACAACTGTGACCTCTCCATGATCACTATGAGTTATGACCATTGTGAGCTCTCTTTGACCACTGTATACTCTATAAGAACACTATGATTTATGACCACTGTGAGGTCCATGTGACCACTATGAGCTGTCTATGACCACTGTAGTTCTCTATTAAAAATACGACCTATTAGCACTGTGAGATCTCTATGACCACTATGAGTTCTGACCACTGTGACTTCTCTATGATCACTTACCACTGTGATATTTCTCTAACTACTGTAGCTTTCTATGAAAAATATAACCTGCAAACACTCTGAGCTTGCTATGATCACTATGAGCTATGATCACTGTCAGGTACCTATCACTATTATAAGCTGTGACAACCGTGATCTCTCAATAACAACTGTGAGCAATGACCACTGTGAGCTCTTATCACCATTGTGAGCTCTGTATGACCACTTGGAGCTTTTTATGTCCACTATAAACTATGACCACGGTAACCTCTCTATGACCACTTTGAGCTCTTCATGTCCACTAGAAGTTCTCTATGACCACTGTAGGTCACTATGAGGACTCTGATCTATGACAACTGTGAGCTCTGTATGACCACTCTCAGCTCTACATAGGGTTATGTTAGGTTAGGGTTAGGTTTAGCTCTATGAGCTCTCTATGGTGCATGAGTTCTGTATAACAATTCTTAAGTCTTTTTGATAACTATGATCTTTGACCATTGTGAATTCTCTATGACCACTATGAGCTATAACCACTGTGAGCCTTCTATGGCCACTACGAGGTCTCTATTACCACTTTGCACTCTCTATGACTATTTTAGCTCTCTGTGAAAAATACTCTATAAGACCACTATGAGCTCTCTATGACCACTATAAGCTATGACCACTGTGACCTCTATGATTACTTTGAGCTCTCTATGACCACTGTAGCTCTATATGAAAAATATAACTAATGATCACTGTGAGCTCTCTATGATCACTATGAGCCATGATGAATGTGAGCTATCACCCTTGTGATTAATGAACACTGTGAGCTCTTGATGACATGTTATGTCTCCTTGTCCATTATGAGCTCTCTATGACCACTGTATGCTATGACCACTGTGAGCACTCTATGGTCACTGTCAATTCCCTATTTGCATTAGGAGCTATGACCACTTTGAGCTCTTTATGACCACTATGAACTATGAACTCTGGAGTCTCTCAAAGTCCATTATGAGCTCTTTATGACCAATGTGATCTATGTCCACTGCGAGCTCTCTACCACCATCATGAGCTATGACCACTATATGCTCTCTATAAGTACTGTGAGTTTAATAAGACCACTATGAGCTATGAACACTGTGAACTCTCTGTGACCACTTTGAGGTATCTATGACCACTGTTAGTTCTCCATAACTACTGTAAGCTCTCTATGACCACTATGATATCTGATCACTCCGAGTTTGCAAGTTTAAATATGAGGTATAACCACTCTGAGCTCTCTCTGAGCACTTTTAGCTATGAGCAGTGTGAGCTCTCTATGAAAACTATAAGGTAGGACCACTGTGAGTTCTCCATGACCATTGTGTGCTCTCTATGACCCCTATGAGTTATGTACACTATGAGTTCTCTATGGCCACTATGAGGTATAACCAGTGTGAGCTCTCTGTGACCACTTTGAGCTTTCTGTGACCACTTGAGCTATGATCACTGTGAACTCTCTATGATCTCTGTTAGCTATGAAAACTTTGAGTTCTCTATTATAACAGTGACATCTCTATGAACACGGTGACCTCTCTATGACCACTTTGAGATCTTTATCAACATAGTGAGTTCTCATTAAACACTGTGAGTGTCCTATGACCACTATAGGGTAGGAAAAGTGTGAGGTTTCTATCACCACTGTGAGCTCTGACTACTGTGAGCTCTCTATCATCACTATGATCTATGACCACTGTGAGCTCTCTATGAACACTATGAGCTATGGCCACTGTGATCTCTCTTTGGCCACTATGAGCTCTCTGTGACTATTTTGAGGTATGCCTATTATGAATTAACTATGACCTCTGTAAGCTATGATAACTATGAATTCTCTATAACTGTGAGCGCTCTTTGCCAACTGTTACCTCTCTGTGACATCTTTGAGCTCAGAATGACCACTGTGAGCTCTCTGTGACCACTGTGAGTTCTTTATGAGCCATATGGTCTATGACCACTGTTAGCTCTCTATGACTCCTATAAGGTATGACCACTCTGAGCTCTTTATGACCACTATGATCTATGATCACTATGAGATCTATAGGTCCATTATGCATTGCTTATGACCACTATGAACTATAACCACTGTGATCTATCTATGATCTCTGTGAGCTCTTATGACGACTATAAGCTAGGATCACTGTGAGTTATTTATGACCACTTTGAGCTCTCTATGACCACTGTGAGCTATGACCAATGTGAATTCTCTATGACCACTATGAGCTCTTACTACTGTTAGCTCTCAATTTTCATTATGAGCTCTCTTTGACAACTGTGATATGACAACTGTGAGCTCTCTATGACCACTATGAGCTATGACCCTATGTCCATTATGAGCTCTCTATGATCACTGTGAACTCTTTATGATTACTATGAGGTTTGACCATTGTGATAACACTATGAATATTAGTAGCTCTCTGTGACCACTGTGAACTCTCTATGACCACTGTGAGCTCTCTATGATCGTGATGAACTCTCTATGTCAAGTATAAGCCACGACCACTGTGAGCTCTTTATGTCCACTGTGAGCTCTCCAAACCAGTGTGAGCTCTTTATGGCCATTATGTGCTCCATGTGACCAGTATGAGCTATGACCACTATGAGTTCTCTATGACCGCTATGAGAAATAACCAATATGAGCTCTCTGTGATGATTGTAAGATTTCTCAGATCACTGTGAGCTCTCTATGGCCACAAGAGTTTTCTAACAGCACTATGAGGTACGACCACTATGAACTCTCTGTGACTACAATGATCTATGAACACTATGACCTTCCTATTACCACCTTGACCTATCCATAACAACTCAGAGCCCTCTATGACAATTGTGAACTCTTCATGAGTACTTTAAGCAATCTATGAAAACTATGAGCGCTGTATGACCACTATGAGATATGACCACTGTGAGCTCTCTATCCACTATAAGCTATGATTACAGTGAGCTCCCTTTGACCACTTTGAGCTATCTATGTCCACTATGACTTATGACCATAGTGAGCTCTCTATACACTATGAGCTATGACCATTTTCAGCTCCCTATGTCCACTACAAATTCTCTATGACCACTGTGAACTATGACCACTATGATTTCTGTATGACCAATATGGGCTATGACCACTGTGAATTCTCTATGAACATTATGGGTTATGAACACTGTGAGCTCTGATAAGCAGTATGAGCTATAACTGCTGTGAGCTTTCTTCTGTGAGCATTCCAAGACTACTATAAGCTCGCTATGGCCACTATAAGCTCTTTGTGACTACTGTGAGCTATGACCACTGTGAGTTCTTTATTATCATTTTGAGCTTTCTGTGACCACTATAAGTTATGACCACTCTAAGCTCACTATGGAAATTAGTACCTCTCTATGACCACTGTGAGCTATGACCACTGTGAGATCTCTATAACCACTATGAGCTATGACTCTTGTGAGCTCTCTATTACCAATATGAGCTCCCTATGACCACTATGACCTATGACCACTGTGAGCTCTCTTTTACCACAGTGAGCTATGAACACTGAGCTATGACCACTGAGTTTTCTATGACCACTCTGATATCTCTGATGACTGTGACCTATGACCACTTTGAGTTCTGCATGACCATTATGAGTTATGACCACTGATACATTTGTAAGACCAGTATGAGCTATGAGCACTGTCAGCTGTTTATGAACACTCTGAGCTCTTTATGACAACTATGAGTTTTCTATGACCACTGTGATTTCTCTATAAACAGTATAATCTATGACCACGATTAGTTCTGTATGACCACAGTGAGGTGTCTGTGACCACTATAAGCTATTACCACTGTTGAAGTTAACTGCGAATATTATTAGCTTTCTATAACCAATGTGAACTATGAATACTTTGAGATCTCCATGAACACTATGAGTTATGATGATTGTGAGCTCTCTATTACCATTCTGAGCTCATTATGACCACTATGTACTATGACCACTATGACCTCTCTATAAACACACTGAGTTATGGCCATTGTGAGCACTGCATGGCCACTATGAAGTCTTTATGATCACTATGAGCTATGTCTACCATGAGTTTTCTATGACCAATAGGAGCTATGACTACTGTGAGCTCTATATGAAAATGATGAGATATGATCACTGTGAACTCTATATAACCTCTGTGAGCTATGACTACTATGCACTCTCTGTGATCACTATGAATTCTCTACGACCACTGTGAGATCTCTGTGACCACTGTGAGCTATGAATACTATGAGCTCTCTATGACCACTGTGATATCTTTGATGACAGTGACCTTTCTATAACCACTTTGAGTTCTCTGTGACCACTATGAGTAATGACTATTGTGACCTCTCTAAGCCTCATATGACCTATGACCACTGTGAGCTTTTATGACTATATTGAGCTGTTTATGTCAACTATGAGCTCTTCATGACCACTGTGATTTCTCTACGGCCGCCTGTGAGCATTCTATGATATCTGTGAGTGGTTTATGACCACTATTAGCTATGTCAATTATGAACCCACTATGAACATTACCTGTCTAGCACCACTGTGAGCTATGACCACTGTGAGATATCTATGACTACTATGAGCTATGATAACTATGAGCTCTCTATTACCATTATGATATCTCTATGACCACTGTCAGATCTCTATTTCCATTGTGAACTCGCTGAGATCACTGTGAGCTCAATATGGCCATCATGAGCTCTATGAAAACTATGAGGTATTTCCATTGTGAGCTGTCTATGACCACTGAGAACTGTGATCAATATGAGCTATCTATGACCACTGTGAACTCTCTATGACCACTGTAACCTTGCTATGACTACTATTAGGTATGACCACTGTAAGCTCTTTATGTCAACATTGAGCTATAACTACTCTGAACTCTTCAAGTCCATGATGAGTGCTCTATGGCCACTGTTAGCCATGACAACTGTGAGCTTTCTATGATCACTGTGAGCTATGACACTGAAAGTTCTATATGACAACTATAAGTTTTCAATGACCTCTGTGAGCTATAAACATTACGCAGTCTCTTTTAAATTTTTTTAAATTATTTCTTATTTATTCAAGTGTGTGTGTGTGTGTGTGTGTGTGTGTGTGTGTGTGTGTGTGTGTGTGTGGTGTGTGTGTGTGTGTGAGTGTGTGTGTATAGAACTATGGACGAATTCTGGAACCACCATGGACCGCCTCCACCTCCTCCTTGTTTTCTCTGCCCCAGGATTCACAGGCTCTGCCCAACCAGGGCCAGAAACGCAGGCCACCCGCGCTTCCACCCAGTGTCTATACATAGGGTCTAGAATCTGAACTCAGGACCTTCTGCCTGCAAGGCAGAGACTTAACCCCTGAGCCACCTTTCCAGCCCTGAAGTCTCTATTTTAACTGTGAGTTCTTCATGACCACTGTGAGCTCTCTATGACTGCTTTGAGATATGATCATTATGTGTTCTCTATGACCACTATGAACTATGACCACTATTAGCTCTCTATCACAACTATGAGCTATTTTAAATTGTGAGCTCTCTAAATGTATTATGAGCTCCCTATGACCACTGTGAGCTCTCTATGAATACTATGAACTCTATGACCACTATGAGCTATGACCACTGTAACCTCTGTATCGCCACTGTGAGATCTCAATGACTACTATGAGCTAGGACTATTTTGGGCACTTTATAACCACTATGATGTATGACCATTGTGAACTCTCTATGTACATTATGAGCTTTCTATAACCACTGTGCGCTATGACCACTTAATCTCTCTATGGCCACTATGAACTATGACCACTGGGACTTATCACCACTCTGAGCTCTCTGTGATCATTACGAGCTATGACTACTTCGAGCACTCTGTGACCACTATGACCTATGACTTTTGTGAACTCTCTATGTACGTTATAAGCTTTCTATAACCACTGTGCGCTATGACCATTGTAAGCCATCTATGAGCACTATGACCTATGAGTACTGTGAACTCTCTGTGACCACTATGAGCTCTTTATAACCACTATGAGCTATAACCACTGTGAGCTCTCACTGACCACTGTTATATATTACTATTGTGAATTCTATTACCAAATTATAAGTGATGACCACTATGAGCACTCTGTGATCACTATAAGTATTGACCACTGTGAGCTCTATTTGGCCACTGAGAGATATGATGGCTTTGATCTCTGTATGATCATTCTGAGTTATGACCACTGTGAGCTCTTTATGACCACTATCAGCTGTGACCATTGTAGGTACTCTATGTCCACTATGAGCTATAACCACTATGAGCTCTCTATAATAAACGTGAGCTCTCTATGACAACTGTGAGCTGTGACCACTATGTGCTCTTTATTACATCAATGAGCTCTGTATGATCACTGTGAGCTCCCTATGACTACAGTGAGGTTTCTATGGCCACTGTGGCCTCTCTATGAGCACTTTGATCTCACTATGAAGACTGTGTGCATTTTATGACCACTGTGAGCTCTCTATGAACACTATGATCTATGACCATTGTGAGATCTCTATGTGAGCTCTCTAAGACTAGTGTGTCTAAGACTGTGAGCACTCTGTGACCAATATGAAATATGACCACTGTGAAGTTTCTATAAACACTGTAAGCTCTCTGTGACATCTTTGAGTCTGTATGACCACTCTGAGCTCTCTTTGACCACCATAAGCTCTCTATGACTACTATGAGATATGACCACTGTGAGATCTTTATTTCCATTATGATCTATGACCACTGTGAGCTCTCAATGTCCATTATGGGCTGATTATGATGACTATGAGCTATGATCACTGTGAGCTCTCCATGGCAACTATGAGTCCACTGTAACCACTGCCAGATGTCTAGGAGCACTTTGAGCTATGACCACAGTGAGCTTTCTATGACCACTATGAGCCATGACCACTATGATCTCTCCATGTTCACTATGGTCTATGACCATTGTGATTCTTCTATCATTACTACAAACAATGACCACTATGATGATTATGTGTTCTTTATGACCACTATGAACTATGACCTCTGTGAGCTCTTTATAACCACTTTGAGCTATGGCCACTATGACCTCTCTATGACCAGTATGAACTCTCTATGAACAGGGTGAGCTATGAACACTGTGAGCTCTTTATGATCACTATGAGCTCTGCATGGCCACTATGAGATACGAACACTGTGAGCTCTATATAACCACTATAAGTTATGAACAGAATGTGCTCTCTATGTGCACTATGATCTATGACTCTTGAACTCTCTATTGCCACTATAAACACTATATGAATACTATGAGCTATGACCACTGTGAGCTCTCTATAAGCACTTTGAGCTATTACTACTGTGAGCTCTCTATGACCACTCTGAGATCTCTATGGCCACAATGAGATATCTCTATTTTTACGTCTATATGACCACTGTGAGTTTTGACCACTGTGAGCTCTCTATGAGCACTATGAGCTTTTGACACTGTTAGCTCTCTGACCATTGTGAGCTATGAACATTGTGAGTACTCTATGACCACTGTGAGCACTGTGTGGCAACTATGAGCTCTCTGGGTCCACTAGGAGATATGAACACTTTAAGCTCTTTAAGAACACTATGCGAGCTATGACCACTGTGACCTCTCTATGATCATGGTGAGCACATTATGACCACTAAGGGCTATGACAACTGTGACTTCTCTATGACCACTTTGAGCTCTTTATGACCACTTTGAACTATGATCAATGCAGCTCTCTGTGAGCTATAATATCTATGACCACTGTAAACTCTCTATTACCACTGTGAGCTATGACCTTGTGACCACTCTATGGCCAATATGAACAATTACCACTGTGAGCTCTCTATGCCCACTATGATCTACCAACACTGTGAGCTTTCTATGAACTCTGTGAGCTCTTTATGACCACTGTGAGGCATGACCACTGTTAACTTTATATGATCAGTTTGAGCTCTGTATGATTATTATGAGCTCCCTACGATCACTGTAAGCTCTCTATGACCACTAGGAACTCTTTATGACCACTATGAACTATGATCCATGTGACCTCTGTATGACCATTTTGCATGTTTTATGACCACTGTGAGCTCTACAGGACCATTGTGAACTATGACCATTATGAGCTCTCTGTAACGACTGTGAGTGATGAGCTCAATTCTCATTGTGCCTTATGAACTCTCTGTAATGACTGTGAGCTATGACCACTGGTAACTCTTTGATTACTGTAAGCTATGACAACTTTGTGCTCTCTATGACCATTATGAGCTCTCTATGATCACTATGAGTTATGATTATGATGAGCTCTCTATGGCCACTGTGAACTATGACTACCATGAGATCTCTATGACCCTGTGGCTATGACAACTGTGAGGTATCTGTGACCACTCTGAGCTCTCTATGATCACTAAGAGCTATGGCAAATGTGTCCTCTCTATAACTACTATGAGCTTTGAAAACTGTGAGCTTTCCATAACCACTGTGAACTCTGTAAGGCCACTATGAGATTTCTATCATCACTATGAACTCTGAGCGCTATGAGCTATCTATGACGTCTATGAGGTATGACAAGTATGAGCTCTCTATGACAAAAGTGAGATCTCTATGATCACTATGACATCTCTGTGACCATTTTAAGCTCTCTCTGACCACTGTGACTTCTCCATCACCAGTGTGAGTTCTCAGTGACCACAATGAGTTCTCTATGATGACAATGAGCTATGAACACTGTGAGCTCTCTATAATCACTGTGAGCAATGACCACTCTGAGCTGTATATTACCACTTTTAGCTATGATCACTGTGAGCTCTAAATGACAAATGTGAGCTCCCTAAGTCCACTTTGAGATCTCTATGAAAACTATGGGCTATCACCACTGTGAGCTCTCTATGACCACTATGAGTTTTGTCCACTGAGAGCTCTCTCTATGAACACTATGAGCAATGACTACTCTGAGTTCTTTCTGACCACTAGGAGCTATGACACCTGTGTGTTCTCTATGATTACTATGAGCTAAGCTCACAATGTGTTCTTATTTTGCATTATGAGCTCTCTATGAGCACTGTGAACAGGGACCACTATGCATTATGACCACTGTGAGCTCTTTAGGACCACTATGGCTATGACCACTGTGGGCTCTCTATGACCACTATGAGATATGACCACTGTGAAATCTCTGACCACGAAGAGCTCTGACAACCTCAAAATTTCTATGACCACTGTGAAGTATGACCACTCTGAGCTATGACCACTGTGAATTCTTTATGACCACTATAAGCTCTCTTTTACCACTTTGAGCTCTCTAATAATACTATGTGCTATGACCAATGTAATTTCTCCATGAACATAAGAAGTGTCTATGACCAGTGTGAGCAATGTCCATTTGGAAACTCTCCATGACCATGTAAGATGTCTATGACCATTATAAGCTCTCTATGACCACTATGAGCTTGCTATCATCACTATGAGATCTAGTGGTCATAGAGACTTGCTATCATCACTCTGAGCTATGACCACTGTGAGATCTTTATGACCACTGTGAACTCTTTCTGACCACTATTAGCCATGACCAATGTGACCTCTCTATGATTACTTTGAGCTCTGTATGATCACTGTAGCTCTCCATGAGCTATAAGACCTATGACCACCATGAGCTCTCTATGACTACTATGAGCTATGAGCACTGTGAGCTCTCTATAACCACTGTGAACAATGACCACTGTAAGGTCTCTATGACCATTATGAGCTATGACCACTGTGATCTCTTTGTGACCAATGTGAGCTCTCTATGACCATTGTGATTTCCCCATGACCACTTTGAGTAGTTGATGACCACTGTGAGCTCTCTATATCCACTTTGAGCTATGACCTTTGTGAGCTGTCTATGAACACTATAAGATATGGGCACTATGAGCAATCAGTGACCACTGTGTGTTTTGAGCACTGTGTGCTCTCTATGAACACTGTGAGACCTCTATGACTACTATGAACTATGAACACTGTGACCTCCGTATGACCACTCTGAGTTCTCTATGACCACTATGATCTATAACCATTGTGATCTCTCTATGTCCACTATTAGGAAAGAACACTGTGAGCTTTTTATGACTACTATGAGCTATGACCACTGTGAGCTCTCTATGACCACTATGAGGTCTCTATGACTAGCATGAGTTATGAACACGTGAGCTCTCTTTGGCCACTATGATCTGTTTCCACTGTGAACTCACTATGACCACTATGAACTATAACCATTGTTGTGCATTCTTTATGACCATGATGAGCTCTCTATGACCACTATGATCTATGACCACTGTGCACTATGATCACTATGAGCCATGAGCATTGTAGCTCTTTATGACTATCGTGAGCTATGACCACTGTGAGTTCTCTATGGCCACTTGAGCTCTCTATGACCTCTGTGGGCTATAAAAAATGTCAGCTTTCTAGGACCACTAAGAGCTATGACCACTGTGAGCTCTAAGACCACTATGACTTATGGACACTGTGAACTGTCTGTGAACTCTATGAGGTGTGTTTGACCACTCGAGCTGTGACAACTGTGAGCATTTATGACTACCATGAAATATAACCACTGTGAAATCTCTATCACCACTGTGAGTTTTGACTACTCTGTTGTCTCTATGACCACTATGATCTATTACCACTGTCAGTTTTCTGTGATCACTATTAACTCTCTATGATCACTGTGAGCTGTGACTACTGCAACTGCTCTATGACCACTTTAAGCTCATTATGACCACTGTAAGCTCTCTATTACCAGTATAGCTATCTATGAGCTATATGAACTATGACTATTGGGAGCTCTCTATGACAACTATGAATTATTACCACTCTGAACTCTCTATGACCACTATGAACAATGACCACTCTGAGCTCCCTATGCCCACTATGAGCTATCAACACTGTGAGCTCTCTATGACAATTGTGATCTATGTCCACTGTTAGCTCTCTATCACCACTATAAGCTATGACTACTATTAGCTATGACCACTGTTAGCTATGTCTATTGTGAGCTCTCTATCACCATTTTGAGCTATGACCACTATGACTTAGTGACCAATGTGAGCTCTCTGTCACCACTCTGAGCTGTGAGCTCTGTTAGCTCTCTTGAATAATTTGGAGATAATTCAAGTGTGAAATCTCTAAAACCACTATAAGTTATGACTACTCACCCCTTTCACCCCACCCCGCTCCGCCAGTCCAGCCGGGCCTCACCCCGCGACCTAGGTTAGCCCTGGCCGCGCCCGCCCACCAGAACTCCAGGTCAGCCCAAAGGGACCCGGCTCCGACTCCCGCCATCCAGCCGGAGCTGCGTGCAGGGCCGAGGGACGAGGAGGACCTCCCCATGCGACCGGGCCCTGCCCCAGCTGCCCTCGGGTTGAATAGCTCCACGTCTACGCCCCCATCCTCCCTTTCATCCCACCCCACTCCACCGGTCGGGACGCCCGCATGCGGTCCAGCCGGGCTTCACCCGTGACCTAGGTAAGCTCTGTCCCTGCCCACCCCCGGAACCCCAGGCCAAATAATTCAGTTTAGTGAAATTGAAATATATTAAGAATTAAAACGACAATGCCAAAGTCAAAGTGCAAATCCATGAGGAGTAACACTCAAGTAAACAATAAGTCTCATAATGTTAGACTCCAACTAGAACAAACCCGCGGAAAAAGGCCAAGAAAGCCTGACCCAGGATAACGACTTTCAAAATATGATCAATACCATATTCAATACTATGAAAGAGGAAATCAGGGAGGAATTACATAATCGAATCAATCGCTTTGAAGAGGAACACAACAGACATTTAGAGGAGTTGACAAAAACAGTGCAAGAAACAAAAACTGGCATAGAGCAGTTAAAACAGACTCAAGCAGAGTTTAAAACTGAGCTACAAGACAAGTTATCTTCAACCCAGAACTCTACAGAGAGTCTTACCAACAGATCTAACGAAGCAGAAAACAGAATTTCAGACCTTGAAGATAAAGTGGGCGTACTAACCAGCTCAATGGAAGAGGTTGTTAAAGCCAAAAAGATACTTGAGAGAAATATCCAAGAGATATGGGACACGCTGAAGAAGCCTAACATGTGTATTCATGGAATACCAGAGCAAGAATCTCAAAATACCACCCCTGAGGAAATTTTCCAAATGATCATCAAGGAAAACTTTCCTCATCTAAAAAAGAAAGGCCCATCCATATACAAGAGGCATTCCGCACCCCAAACAGATACAACCAAAACAGAAGCACGCCATGGCAAATAATAGTTAAAACACTCCACATTCAAGATAAAGAACTGGTGCTGAGAGCTTCAAGGGAGAAAAAACAAGTGACTTTTAAAGGTAAACCTATAAAAATAACAAATGACTTCTAAGTCGAAACAGTAAAAGCAAGAAGACCTTGGAGAGACATACTTCAAGTATTGAATGAGCAAAAATGTCAACCCAGGCTGATTTACCTTGTAAAACTACCATCATGATTGAGGGAGAAAAAAAAACTTTCCAGCACAAAGACAACTTGAAGGGATACATGTCCACCAAACCAGGCCTTCAAAAAATGCTAGAAATGATACTCAAGAGTGAAAAAAAAAAAAAAACTAGGCATATCCAGGAGAACAGAAGGCAAATATAACACCATTAAAAGCGAAGCAATATACTTATAAAAACTACTAAACATAATACATGTCTAGAATTAAAAATAGTTTCTCCATTATAACACTAAATGTTAATGGAATTAATTCACTGATCAAGAGACACAGATTACAAACTTGGATTAAAAATCACAATCCATCAATCTGCTGCCTGCAGGAAACCCATCTCACCACAAAAGATAGGCACGCTCTAAAAATAAAAGGCTGGTCAACAATGCTACAAGCTAATGGAAGCAGAAAACAGGCAGGGGTAGCCATTATGGGATCAGACAAAGTGGACCTCAAACCAAAGAAAATTATAAGAGACACGGATGGATACTACATTTTAGTCACAGGTACAATTCACCAGGAAGACGTCACAATACTGAACATATATGCACCAATACGGGCCCCTCCACATTCATTAAGAAAACCCTACAGCATCTAAAGCAAGAAATCAACCCCCAAACGATAATTCTTGGGGACTTCAACACCGCCCTCTCAACATGGGATAGATCAACAGGTCAAAAGCTTAACAGAGACACTTTGGAACTTAATCAAACCCTGAAAGAAGTGGATTTTACAGATCTCTATCGAACTTTTCACCCATGTACCAAAGAATACACATTTTTCTCAGCAGCACACGGAACTTTCTCCAAAATAGATCACATATTGGGCCACAAAACGAATCTACACATGTACAAAAAAGTTGAAATTCTAACCTGTGCCCTATCAGACCACCACGGCCTAAAGCTGGACATCCACAACACATCAAACAAGAGAAAATACACTAACTCCTGGAAACTTAACAATATGATGCTGAATGAGAACTGGATTCAGGAAGAAATTAAAAAGGAAATTCAAGATTTCCTGAAAGTGAATGATAACGAAAATACAACTTACCAAAATCTCTGGGACACAATGAAAGCTGTCCTAAGAGGTAAGTTCATAGCTTTAAGCATAGCATTAAGATGCCTACATCAAAAAAATGGAAATATCAGAAATAAACAACTTAACAATGCAGTTTAAAGCTTTAGAGAAACTAGAGCAATCTGATCCCAAAAGTAGTAGAAGAGAGGAGATTAGCAAAATAAGGGGAGAAATATCTGAAATCGAGATTAAGAAAACGATAGAAAAAATCAACCAGTCGAAAAGCTGGTTCTTTGAAAAAATCAATAAGATTGATACACCCCTAGCTAAATTAACCAAAAGCAAGAGAGAGAAAACCAAAATTAACAAAATTAGAAATGAACATGGAGTTATCACTACAGATACCCAAGAAATCCAGAGAATTATAACATCATATTTCAAAAACTTGTACTCTGTGAAGTTTGACAACACAAAAGAGATGGATGAATTTCTAAGTAAACACAACCTACCTAAATTGAATCAGGAAGTGTGAATTATTTAAATAGTCCTATAACATACAAGGAAATTGAAGAAGTAATCTCGAATCTTCCCAACAAAAAAATGTCCTGGGCCAGATGGATTCAGCACAGAATTCTACCAGACATTTAAGGAGTTAATAACACCAATACTCCTTAAACTGTTACATCAAATAGCAAAGGAAGGAACACTACCAAATTCCTTCTATGAAGCTAATATCGTCTTAATCCCAAAACCTAATAAAGATTCACTTAAAAAGAAAACTATAGGCCGATCTCTCTGATGAACAGAGATGCAAAGATTCTCAGCAAAGTCTTGGCACATCGGATTCAAAAACATATCAAAAAGGGACCAAATAGGCTTTATCCCCGGCACACAAAGTGGTTCAACATACTCAAATCAATAAATGTAATTCACCATATAAACCAGTCCAAAGTCCAAGACCACATGATACTCTCCATAGATGCAGAAAAAGCTTTTGACAAGATCCAACAGTCTTTTATAATCAAAACGCTAGAGACTGTAGGAATGAAAGGAACCTTTATCAATATAATAAAAGCTGTATACAACAAGCCCACAGCAAGGATTATGCTCAATGGGGAACAATTGGAAGCATTCCCACTTCGATCTGGAACTAGACAAGGCTGTACACTCTCACCACTTCTATTAAATATTGTACTTGAAGTCTTAGCTGAAGCCATAAGACAAGAAAGGGACATAAGAGGGATTCAAATTGGTAAGGAAGAAGTCAAGCTATCCCTATTTGCAGATGACATGATCTTATACCTGAGTGATCCCAAAACTCCACCAGGAAGCTCCTGGAACTAATTGAGAAGTTCAGCAGGGTGGCAGGATACAAAATAAATGTGCAAAGATCAGAGGCCTTCCTATATGCCCAGAATGAAAGAAGTGAAAAAGCCTTGAGAGAAACAATCCCATTTACTATAGCCCCTAAAAAAATGAAATACTTTGGTATAAACCTAACAAAGGAAGTGAAAGGCCTGTACAATGAAAACTTTAAAACTCTAAAGAAAGAAATAGCAAAAGACACCAGAAGGTGGAAAGACCTCCCATGCTCCTGGATTGGCAGAATCAACATTATAAAAATGACCATCCTACCAAAGGCAATATACAAATTCAATGCTATACCAATCAAAATCCCAAAGCAATTCTTTAAAGAAGTTGACCAAATAATCTCAAAATTCATATGGAGGCACAAAAGACCCAGGATAGCAAAGACAATCCTGAGTAACAAAAACACTGCTGGAGGTAGTACCATACCAAACCTTAGTCTATACTACAAATCCATAGTTATAAAAACTGCCTGATACTGGATCCAAAATAGACACACAGATCAATGGATGAGGGTTGAAGACCCAGATATAAGCCCACAAAAATACAGCCATCTGATCTTTGACAAAGGGGCCCAAAGAATCCAATGGAAAAATAACAGCATCTTCAACAAATGGTGCTGGCAAAACTGGTTCTCCACATGCAAAAGATTAAAGCTGGACCCATACTTGTCACCATGTACAAGACTTAATTCCAAATGGATCAAGGACCTTGATTTAAGGCCAGAGACTTTAAAAACCATAGTTGAAAGGATAGGGAACTCCCTTGAGCTGATTGGGCTAGGCCAACATTTCCTAAACAGACATCCAATGGCACAGTCACTGCTACCAACTCTCAACAGTTGGGATCTTGTGAAATTAAAGAGCTTCTGTTCAGATAAAATGATTGTAACACGAGCTCAAAGGCAATCCACAGAATGGGAGAAAATCTTCACTAACCACATATCTGACAGAGCTCTACTGTCCAGAGTGCACAAAGAACTTAGAAAACTAAACTCCAAGGAAACCAATGGCCCAATTAAAAAACGGGCCCTGGAACTTAAAAGAAACTTTACCAGGGATGAAATTAAAATTTCTAACAAATATCTTAAAAAAATGCTCCACTTCCTTAGCCATCAGGGAAATGCAAATCAAAACTTCCCTGAGATATCATCTCACCCCGGTCAGGATGGCAAAAATCCACAATACTAACAACGACAAATGCTGGAGAAGATGTGGAGAGAGGGTAATTCTCCTACATTGCTGGTGGGAATACAGCCACTCTGGTGAGCCGTCTGGAGATTCTTAAAGAAATTAAAGATTGAAATGCCATATGACCCTGCTGTCCCACTTTTGGGAGTAACTCTCCATGCAGCAGAGGTTCGCCTCGATAGCACAAGCACCACCATGTTCATAGCAGCACTGTTTACAATAGCAAAGTCATGGAATCAACCTAAATGTCCAATAGTTGACGAGTGGATAAGGAAACTGTGGTACATCTGTACAATGGAGTACTACTCAGCCATCAAAAATGATGAATTACTGGAATTTGCTGGGAAATGGATGTCATTAGAAACAATTATGTTAAGTGAAGTATTCCAAACCCAGAAAATTAAGTGCCGTATGTACTCCCTAATAGGTGGCTCCTCGTACCAAACTCACCCAGCCCACATTGAGACACTCAAAATTAAACCTATGTAACACAGTAATTGCAAGGATTATGAACAAGAGAGATGGGGTAGGAGGGCCACACCAGAAACAAGGAGAGAGGGGACCATGTTACAGCAGAGAAAATAGGCCTCCATCAAGGTCTGCAAGTAAGTAATGGGAAACCTGGTTAAGTTCACAGACGTTCTTTCCTGATCTCACCCGAAGGGGAGGGCATATAGTCTAGCAGATAAAAAGTAATCATTTTGCAAATGGGTGATGGACCCCTCCCTCACTGAGGTTTCCTACTTTTATTACATCTACCCTTGAATGTGCTATTATAACAAGACTCCAGTTTAACAGCTTTTTGTCTCTGGCCAGGGGATGACATACAGTGCCCACCAGGATGGAGTGAAGGGCATTATTGGAGCAACAAAACTGCAAAAGAAAATCAACACACCACAATCCAGAACTTCAGAGACTCTATATCAATCACATAGAACTAGGCCAGCCTAATCTCTCCCCATCCTGGAGCTCAGGGACATTTGCGGAAGAGGGGGCGGTAAGATTGTAAGAGCAAAAGGATGGGAGGAACAACGATTTGCAAGATTCTCAACAATAGTTGGGGCCAAAGCAATCATAATGGGACTTTGCATGCCCTGTGCAATGTCCAGCACACTGTTGCCCTCACAAAGTCTAGCATCTGTTAAGGGCACCAGATCCCTGGAGGCAAGGGATTGACAGCCATAGTAGTGCTCCTATGCTTAAGGGGAACAAGAGAAAGGGCTTATGGAAATGCCACTGGGTCCTTATATGTCATCGGAGAGGAGGACCCAGTGGAGAGTCAGGTGTACACAATAAAGGACTCTCTGGGAATTGGGGGGGAGGCACTGGGGGATGGGAAGGGAGAGGATGGGGAGGAGGAGGTTCGGGGGGAGGAAGGGAGAGGGAGGGAACTGGTAAAAAATTTTAAATGTATAATTACATTTTTAATTAAAAAAAAGAAAAAAAGGAAAAAAAAGTTATGACTACTCAGAGATCCCTATCCTCTCTCTGAGCTCTCTATGACTATTATGAGCTATAACACCTATGAGCTCTCTATGACCTGTGTAAACTAAGAAAACTGCGGGCTCTCTATGAGAATTGTGAGATGTTATGATCACTGTACCTCTCTGTGACCAATTTGACTTCTATATGAACACTATGAGGTATGACCACTGTGAACTCTGTATGCCCATAGGGGCTGTAAACACTGTGAGCACTCTATGATTGCTGTGAGCTCTCTTTGACCACTATCAGCTATGACAACTGTGAGTACTTTATAACCACTGTGAGCACTTTATGACCACTTTGAGATATGACCATTGTGAACTATTTACATTTATTATGTGAGCTCTCTATGACTACTGTGAGCTATGATCACTGTGATCTCTCTATTACCACTTTGACCTATGACTATTGTTCCCTCTCTATGATCATTTTGAGCTTTCTATTACCACTGTGTGCTCTCTGTGAAAATTATTGCTTCCTAGGAACAATACGACTTATGACTACTGTGAGCTCTCTATGACCACTATGAACAATGTATACTGTGAGCTCTTTATGACCTCTATGATTTATGACCACTATGAGTTTCTTTATAACCACTATGATCTATGACCACTTTGAACTAATACCACTATGATTTATGACCACTGTAATTTCTCCATGAAGATTAGAAAGTCTCCATGACTACTGTGAGCAATGACCATTCATTCGAGATCTCCATGACCACTCTGATTTCTCTTGGACCATTATGATCTATGGCCACTATGAACTCTCTATCACCACTATGAGGTATGACCATTGTGAGATCTCTATGACCACTGGGAACTCTTTCTGACCACTATTAACTATGACCAAAGTAACCTCTCTATGATTACTTTGAGCTCTTTATGATCATTTTGAGCTCTCTATGATCACTGTAACTTTTTATGACCATTGTGAGCTCTATATGACCACTGTGAGCTCTCTATGACAATTGTGAGCTCTCTATAAGCACTATGACCTATGACCATCATGAATTTTCTATCACCATTATGATCTGTGACCACTCAAAGCTCTCTATGATGATTATGACTTCCCTTTGACATCTGTAATCTATGACCTGTATGAGCTCTCTATAACTATTATGAGCTATGATCACTGTGTGTTCTCTAGGACCACTATGAGGTGTAACCACTGTTAGTTCCCATTGTCCATTATGAGACCTCTATTACCACTATGAGATAAGAATTCTGTGTGATCTCTATGACCACTATGAGGTATGACCACTGTTAGCTCTCATTGTCCATTATGAGCTCTCTATTACCACTTTGATCTATGATGACTTCTCTACAATCACAGTGAGCACTTTATGACCACTATAAGGTCTATATGAACATAATGAGCCCTGTGTGACAACTATAGGCTATTACCACTGTGAGCTTTCTATGACTACTATTAGTTATGAATAACTATGAGCTATGAACATTATGAACTCATTATGACTATAATCTATGAAAACTATTAGCTCCATATGACCACTGTGAGCTATGACCACTGTGAGCTCTCTTTGACAACTGTGATATCTCTATATCCACTTTAAGCTCTATATGACCACTGTGAGTTCTTCCTGACCACTATGACCTCTCTATGAACACTTTGAGCTCTCTATGTCCATTATGAGGTATAAGCACTGTGAGCTCTGTATGACCAGTAGGAAATTGTGACCTCTGTGAGCTCTCTATGACCATTATGAGTTCTCTATGAACATTATGAGCTCTTTTTGACAAATATAAGCTATGACTACTGTGAACTCTCTATAACCACTATCGGCTGTGACCACTGTGATCTCATATGGCCACTATGAGCTCTCCATGACCACTATGAGCTCTGTATGACAACTGTGAACTCTCTATGATCACTGTGTTCACATTGTGACCACTTTGAATGCTCTATGACCAGTCTAAGCTGTATGAGCTATGACCCTTATGAGATCTGAATGACAAATATGAGCTATGACTACAGTGAGCTCTCTATGAGTACTGTGAGCTCTGAGTACTGTGAGCTCTCTATGAACACTATGAGCTGTGACCATGTGAGCTCTCCATAACCAGTATGAGCTATGAATACTATGTGCTCTCTTTGACTAATATAAGCTCTGACAACTGTGACCTCTTTATGACCACTGTGAGCTCTGACCACTGTAAGCTTTTTATGTCCATTATAAGCTCTCTAATACCACTATGAGCTATGACCACTGTGGTCTTTCTATGACCACTGTGAACTCTCTATGACCACTGTCAGCACTGTATGGCATCTGTAAGATCTCTATGACCACTATGAGCTATGACCACTCTGAGCTCTCTATGGCCATTATGAGCTATGATAACTGTGAGCTCTTTATTACCACTCTGAGCTGTGATCACTGTAGGCGCTCTATGTCTACTATGACTTCTCTATGTCAACTGTGAATTATGACCACTGTGAGCTAGGAACACTGTGATCGCTCTTACCAGGATATTCTATGACCATTGTGAGTTCTCTATAACCACTGTGACCTCCCATGATTTCTGTAAGCTGCTTATGACCACTTTGAGCTCTCTATTACCATTATGAACTATGACTACTCTGAGCTCTCTGTGACCATTATGAGCTATGACGACTGTGAGTTCTCCATTACCACATAGAGCTATGAAAAGTATGAGCTCTGTATGACCACTGTAAGATCTTTATGAAAACTGAGTGGTCTATGACCACTTTGAGCACCGTATGACAACTGTGATCTTTCTATGACCACTGTGAGCTCTTTATGGCCACTATGACCTATGACTATTGTGAGCTCTGTATGATAGCTATGAGCTTTGACCACTGCGAGGTCTCTATGACTATTATGAGCTCTCTCTGACCACTGTCAGCTGTGACCACTGTTATATCTCTATGACTCCTATGAGTTCTCTATAAACACTGTTAGCTCACTTTCACCACTGTTATCTCTTTATGACCACTGTGAGCTCTATATAACCAATGTGTGCTCTCTATGACCACTGTGAGCTATGACCAATGTGATCTCTCTATGACCACTATGATCTCTGTAATCACTATGAGCTATGACCAGTATGAACTATGACAACTTTGTGCACTCTATGAGGATTATGAGTTCTCTGTAGTCACTGTGTACTATGACCCACTTTGTGCACTCTATGAGGATTGTGAGTTCTCTGTAGTCACTGTGTACTATGACCACGGTGAGCTCTTTATAACCATTATGAGCTATGACCACTCTGAATTCTATATGACCACTGTGAGCTCTCTATTACTACTCTGATGTATGAAGAGTATAATCTCTATATGACAACTATGAGCTCTTAAAATGGAGGGATCGCTAGATGGCCACTGTGAGCTTTCTATGATCACTGTGAACTCTGTATGACCACTGTGAACTCACTATAATCACTTTGATCTATCATCATTCTGAGCTCTCTAGGACCACTATGAGCTCTCTTTGACCACTGCAAACTCTGTATGAGCACTATAATCTATTACTACTGTGAACTCTCTGACCATTATGAGCTCTCTGTGAGAACAAAGATCTGTGAACACTGTGAGCTCCCTATGACCACTGTGATGTCTTTATAATGCCTGTGAACTTTCTATGACCATTTGAGCCCACTATGACCACTGTGAACTCTCTATTTCAACTGTAAGCTCTCTATAACCACTATAACCATTGTGAGCTCTCTATAACCACTGGAAACTATATAGGAGCACTGTGTACTCGCTATGAACATTATAAACCTGATGGCCAGTATAACCTATGACCACTGTAATCTATTAATAACATCTTTGAAGTCTTTATGACATTGTGAGGTCTCATGACCACTGTAGCTCTTCATGAGCAATACAACCTATTACCACTGTAAGCTATCTATAACCACAATGACTTATCACTACTGTGAGTTCTCTATCACAACTGTGAGGTCTCTTGGATTACTGAGTTATTACCACTGTGATTTCTTTTCACCAATATGAGTTCTCTATGACCACTATGAACTATGACCACAATGAGCTCTCTGAGACATCTGTGAGTGATGACAACATAAGCTTTCTATGACCACTGTGAGCTCTCTATCACCACTTTGAACTCTACATAAGCACCATGACCTATGACTACTGTGAGTTCTCTACGACCACTATGAGCTATGACCACTGTGAACTGTTTATTGCCTACTCTGAGCTGTGACCACGTAGAGCCCTCTATGTCCATTATGAACGCTCTATCACCACTGTGAGCTATGTCCACTGTGAACTTTCTATGGGCACCATGCAATCAACATTGTGAGCCCACTATGATCACTGTGTGGTCTCAATGACCACTGTGACCTCTCTATGACCACATTGAGGTCTCTATGATCACTGTGAGCTCTCTATGACCACTGTAATCTCTCTATTACCACTGTGACCTCACTGTGACCAATATGAGCTCTCTTTGAGTTCCATGTCATTTCATCACTGTGAGCAATGACCACTATGAGCGATCTGTGACAATTATGACTTATAACCAATGTGAGATCTCTTTGATCACTGAGAGCTATGAACATTATGAGCTCTCTATGACCTCTGTTAGTGCACATTGACCACTGTGAACATTCTATGACCACTGTGGGCAAAATATGACCACTGTGAGCTATGACCAATGTAAATTCTCTATGACCATTATGAGCTCTTTATGACCACTGTGTGCTATGACAACTGTGAGCTCTCTGTGATTACTATTAATTCTCTCTGATCACTTTGAGCTATATATAATCCTTGTGAGTTGACTTTGACCACTGTGAGCTCCCTATGACCACTAAGAGCTATGACCACTGTGAGTTCTTTATGTGCACTATTAGCTTACTATGACCCCTGGAGCTCTCTATGATCACTGTGACCACTGTGACCACTGTGAACTCTCTATGACCACTGTGAGTTCTCTAAGACAACTGTAAGCTCTCAATGACTACAGTGAGCTCCCTAACCACTATGAGCTGTGACAACTATGACCTCTCTATGACCAACGTGAGGTCTCAATGACAATCGTGATCTCACCATGATGATTTTGAGCTCTCTAAGAGCACTATGACCAATGACCACTGTGAGCACTCTATGACCACTATTAGCTCTGTATGACCATTGTGAATTCTCTGTGGCCATTATGAATTCTCTATGACTACTTTGAGCTATGACCACTGTCTAATCTCTATGACCACTATTAGCTCTCTATCACAATTTTGAGATCTCTATGATCACTTTGAGCTCACTTTGACCACTGTGAGATCTCCAGGACCACTGTGAGCTTTCTATGACCACTATGAGCTATGACTACTGTGAGCTTTCTATTACAATTATGAGCTCTCTTTGACTACTGTGAGCTGAGACCACTATGAGCCCTCTATGACCTGTGTGAGCTCAGTTTGACCAAGTCAATCTCTCTATGAGTACTGTGAGCTTTCTATGACAACTATTAGCTCTCTATGATCACAGTGAGTTCTCTATAACCACTATTAGCTATGACCACATGTTAGCTCTCTATGAAAATCGTAAGCTATGACCAATAAGTTCTCTTTGACTACTGTGAGCTATGATCATTGTGAGATTTGTATGACCTGTATGAGCTCATTTTGACCACTGTGAGAACTCTAGTACCACTGTGAGTGCTCTATGACCACTGTGAGATCTCTCCATGACCACTATGAGGTATGACAACTGTTAGCTGTCTATGACCACTATGAGCTGTGACCACTGTGAATTCTTTATGACAATTGAGGTCTCTATGACTACTGTGTGCTATCATCATTGTGAGCTCTCTATGACCACTTTGTTCTCTCTATGAGCACTCTAATCTATGACCACTATGAGTTCTTTGTGAACACTATGAGTTCTGAATGACCACTCTGACATGTCTATTATTACTGTGAGCTCTCTGCATCCACCATGAGCTCTCTATGACCAGCTTGAGCTATGACAAGAGTGAGCTCAGTTTGAACACTGTGAGTAATCTATAACCATTTTAACATCTGTATGATGACTTTGAGCTTTCTAAGATAACTATTAGCTCTCTATGACCATTGTGAGCTATGACAACTTTTAGCTTTGTGTGACCACTATGAGCTGTGACCTCTGTGGGCTCTCTGTGAGCAATATGAGCTCTCCATGACAACTATGATCTATGAACAATGTGAGCCCTTTATGACCACTATGAGCTATGACAACAGTGAACACTATATTTCCATTATGTGCTCTCTGTTACTACTGTGAGCTATAACCACAGTTAGTCCTATATGTCCACTATGAGCTATGACCACCGTGAGATTTTATGAATACTATGAGCTGTCTATGACTAGTATGAGCTATGACCAGTGGGATTTCACTATGAACACTTTTGAGTACTTTATGATCATTGTGAGCTCTCTTTGACCAATGTGAGCTATGACTACTGTGAATTCTCTATAACCTGTCAGAGCTTAGGTTGATCACTGTGAGCTCTCAAGACCACTGTGAAATCTCTATGACCACAGCGAGCTCTCCATAACCATGATGAGCTATGATCATTGTGAGCTTTCTATGACAATTATGAGCTAAGACTACTGTGAGCTCTCTTTTACCACTGTGAGCTGTGACCACTCAGAGGTCTCTATGACCTGTGTGTGCTCACTTTGACCACTGTGACAACTGTATGACCACTCTCAGCTATCTATGAAAATTGGGATCTCTCCATGACCACTATGAGGTATGAAAACTATTAGTTCTCTATGACCATTATGGATATGACCACTGTGAATCTCTATGATCATTATGAGCTTTCTATGAATACTTTATGCTATTATCACTGTGAGCTCTCTATAACCACTATTAGCTCCCTATGACCACTTTGAGCTGTCTATAAGCACTGATTTATGATCAATATGATCTCTCTGTGAACAGTATAAGACTATGTTTCTCTATGACAACTCTGAACTCTCTATGATCACTTTGAGCTCTCTATAACCACAACAAGCTGTCTATGACCAGCATGAGCCATGACAAGTGTGAACTCAGTATGACCACCCTGAGCATTCTAAGACCACTATGCATTCTCTATGATCACTATGAGCCTTGTCCACTGTGAGCTCTTTATTGACCATTGTGAGGTATGACAAAAATAAAGTCTATTTCCATTATGAGCTCTCTGTTACAAATGTGAGCTATAATTACAGTTCTGTATGACCACTATGAGCTATGTCCAAAGTGAGCTCTCTATGAACACTATGAGCTCTATATTACTAGTATGAGCTATGACCAGTGTGATTTTGCTATGAACACTTTGAGCACTTTATAACAACTGTGAGGTCTCTATGACCAGTATGAGATATGAGAACTGAGAGGTCTCTGTGACCACTGTGTACTCTCTATGGCTATTATGACTTATGACGACTTGAGGTCTCTAGGAGAATTATGAGCTATGACCATGTGAGCTCTCTATACCTACTATAAACTCTCTAAGACCACTATGAGCTATGATGACTGTGAGCATTCTATGACATCTATGAGCTATGACCATTGTAAGCACTCTGACAACTATGAGCTCTCTATTACCATTCTGAACTATGGCAACTGTGAGATCTCTATTACCACTGTGAGATCTCTATGACCAGTGTACACTATCTATGAACACTGTGAGCTCTATTTGACCACTATGAATTATGACCTCTGTGAGTTCTCTATGATCACTATGAAATATGATCACTGTGATCTGTCTATGAACACTATTTCATAGTGAGCTCACTATGACTACCATGAGTTCTCTATGACCACTATGAACTTTGACCCACTATGATCTCTATATTGCCAATATGAGCTCTCTAAGACCTCTGTTAACTAGGACCATATCAGCTCTCTATAGCCATGTGAGCTATCTATTACCATTGGGATCATTTTAAGCTCTCTATGAACACTATGACCTATGACCACTGTGAGCTCTCTATGACCACTGTGAACTATGACTACTGTGAGCTTTTTATGACTACTCTGAGCTATCCCCACTGTGAGCTCTCTATGATTAATATGAGCTCTCTATGACCACTGTGAGCTATGACAACTGTGAGCTATCTGAGACCACTGTGAGCTATCACCACTATGAGTTGTCTATGACCCCTGTGATCCATGACCACTGTGAGTGCTCTAGGAGCATTATGACCTATCACAGTTTTGAGCTCTGTATGACTATGACCTGGGATAAGTGTGAGCTGTCCTTGAGCTTGTGAGCTCCCTATGAGGAGTATGAGCTCTCTATAAACACTCTAAGCTCTCTGTGACCATTATGAGCTCTTGGTAACCACTGTGACTTCACTATGACCACTTTGTGCTCTCTATAATCACTTTGAGTTCACTTTGATCACTGTGAGCTCTCTATGAGAACTGTGAACTATCTAAGACTATAGTGAGCTCTCTATGACCACTATGAGCTATGACCACTGTACGCTCTCTATGACAATTATGAGGTATGACACTGTGAGCTCTGTTTGACCACTATGAGTATTCTATGACCTCTTTGAGCTCACTTTGACTATGGTGAGCATTCTATGACCACTGTGAGCTCTCTATCACCACTCTGAGCTCTCCATGTCCATTATGAGCTATGACAACTGTTAGCTCTCTATGACCACTGTAAATTCTCTATGACAATTATGGGCTCTGTATGACCCCTGTTAGCTATGATGAATGTGAGCTATCTGTGACCACTATTATCTCTCTATGATCACTTTGAGCTCTCTATGACGCCTGCGATTTCTCTATGACCACTATGAACTCTCTATGACCACTATGATATATGGCACTTTGAGCTCTCTATGACCACTATGAATTGTGAGTACTGTGAGCTCTTTATAACAACTATGAGCTTTGGTCACTGTGAACTTTCTATGACCACTGTGGGGTCTCTGTAACCACTATGTTCTATGAATACTATATGTTCCCTCTCCCTAGTATGAGCTATGACAACTGTGCACTTTTTGTGACCACTATGAGCTATTAGCATTGTGAGCTGTCTTTGACCACTCTGACCTCTCTAGGAGCATTATGATCTATCTATGACCACTGTGAGCTTTCTATGATTACTATTAGCCCTCTATAACTTCTTTCAATTCTCTATGGAAACTGTGAGCTCTCTATGTCCACTATGAGCTATTGCCATTGTGAGCTCTCTTTGACTACTGTGAACTCTCTATGGGCACTATGATCTATGACCACTGTGAACTTTCTGTGACTACTATGCACACTCTGTGACTACTTCCAGCTTTCTATGACCATTATGAGCTCTCTATGAACACTGTGACTTATATCACCACTATGAACTCTCTATGTCTACTATGAGCTATTATCAATTTGAGCTGTTTATGACCAGTATGAGCTATGACCACTGTAAGTTCTCTACTATCACGGAATGCTATGACTACTATGAGCTCTGTATGACCACTGTAAGCTCTTTATGACCGGTGTGAGCACAGTGGTCATAGATCACTTTATGACCAGTGTGAGTGTCTATGACTACTTTCAGCTTTTAATCTTGTCATAAACTTGCCTATGACTACTTTCAGCTCTCTATAACTACTCTAAATTGTCTATTACCCCTGTGAGCCCTCTATGAAGAGGATGAGCTCTCTATGACCACTTTGAACTCTCTATGATACAACTATGAGCTCTCTATGACCACAGTGACCACTCCATGGGAACTTTGAAATTTTTTCTTTTTTAGAGGTTTATTTATTTATTTATTTATTTATTTATTTATTTATTTATTATTTATTCAACTGTGTGCATATGCGTGTGTATGTGCGCGAGCGCGCGCACGTGTGTGTGTGTGTGTGTGTGTGTGTGTGTGTGTGTGTGTGTAGAACCACGGACGAATTCGCGAACCAGCATGGACGCCTCCACCTCCTTCTTGTTTACTCTGCCCCGGGATTCACAGGCTCCGCCCTACCAGGACCAGAAGCGCAGGCCGCCCCCGCTTCCGCCTGGCGTCTATACGTGGGATCTGGGATCCGAACTCAGGACCTTCCGCCTGCAAGGCGGAGGCTTAACCCCTGAGCCACCTCTCCAGCCCGGGAACTTTGAAATTTGTATGACCACTGTGGTGTCTCTATGATGATTGTGAGCTCTGTATGAGCACTCTGATCTATGACCATTGTAAGCTTTCTATGTCCATTATGAGCTCTCTATTACCACTATGAGATGTGACTACTGTGAGCTGTGACCATTGTGAGGATTCTATGACCACTGTGATCTCTCCATAACCACTGTAAGCCCGCTATGACAACTTTAATCTCTCTATGATAAATATGAGCTTTGACCAGTATGAGCTCTTTATGACAACTACAATCTATGACCACTGTGAGTTCTCTATGACAACTGTGGGCTTTCTATATCCACTATGTTCTGTGAACACTGTGAGCTCTCTCTCACCACTATGAGCTATAAACACTGGGAAGGTTTATGACCAATATGAGCTATGACCACTGTAAGCTCTCTATGTCCATTATGAGCTCTCTGTTACCACTATAAGCTATAACCTCTGTGAGATCCCTATAAAAACTGAACGCACTATAATCACTGTGAACTCTCTGTGACCACTATGAGCTATGACCACTGTGAGCTCTCTATGACCACTGAGCTCTCTATGCCAAATGTGACCTCTATTTGAGCACTATTAACTCTAACCACTGTGACCTCTCCTTGACCACTTGAGCAGTATGTGACCACTCTTAAAATTCTATGACCATTGTGAGCTCTGTATGACCAATATGATCTATGAGCACTGTGAGCTCTCTTTCACCATTCTGTGCCCTCTGTGAGTACTATGATCTATGTCCAGTATGAGCTATCTATAATCACTATAAGCTATGACCACTGTGAGCTGACTATGACCGCTGTGATGTATCACCATTCTGAGCAATCTATAATGACTATGAGCTCTCTATGACCACTGTTAACTTTCTATGAGCATGATGACATATAACCGCTATGAATTCTCTATCACCACAATGAGCTTTGACTCCAGTAAGCTCTTTATGACCACTATGATCTATGACCACATTGAATTCTATATTTCCATTATGAGCTCTATATTACTCCTGTGAAGTACAACCACTGTGTATTGCAGTCCAAGGCTGTAACCTCGAATCCAATGCTTCCCTCCACAATGTGGGCAATGCTTCAGCAAATGGATTCAGACCCACAGCTCCCTGGGCTGAGTGGATCTGAACTCTTTACTGAAATTTTTAACAGCATTTATATACTTTAGAAAATCGAGAGTAAAGGCCAGGAGATATGTCATTATGTCTTTTGGGGAAACATCAAAGAAAACCAAGACCAAATTCTTTACAGGATTATGTAAACATATTCATTCCAGGTAACAAAGGAAGAGCAGAGATGACATGCATTTTCTATGTTGGAACAGACATGATGTCTCCAGGTAGAGTTAAAGCAGGCATGACATTCAGTTGATAAATACAAAGGGTCAATGAACGTTTTAAAGTAGATTTTCCCTGGCTTATGTGTACACATCAAATATATAGGGAAGGGACTGTAACCTAGCTAGCCCTGAAAACAACAATAGCAACAACAACAACAACAGCAACAACAACAACAAAAAGATCTAAGAACATGCAGGAAGTAGAAGGGAGGAATCCTCCTGCCAGAGGAAAAACTTAATTTACATAGGGAGAGTCTCTAGCACTTAGCAACTGCCCATTTAGATGTGTCACTCCCCAGCTAGCAGGCTTTAGGCCAGAAGGAGACAGTAACACTAAGGGAGTCAGTAACACTAAGGCCTGACTATTCCCATATTTTCTTTATTTTTCTTATTTATTGCAAATAATGCCATGTCATTTTTCTAGAAAACATTTCCTTGAAACAATATTCTGCCATGCTGGGACCTTGTCCACCAGGATGGTCAGATAAGGAAGTGGCATTATTTTTTTTAAAGGAGATTAATCTGAAGATGACTGGAAAAAGAATTATAGCAATGATTATGATAAGAATTGCCATATTAATATGAATTAACATAGTGAACAATTTGTAGGAAAACATGAAAACTCATATCTGTTTTCATAATTTACATAAGTATGTAGACCCTTAAGTTGTTAAAATGGCTCTGAATATCTCTTAAAGAGTATAATTGTAGTAGCAGTCAGCAATTTGTACAAACTTAAATATAAAGTAGTCTTAATATGTCTAACAGATTAGTTTTAATAGGTAGGAATAACTTATATAGATATGTGTCAAGCCAACCAGATCTATTCTGGAGTTTAAATGAGTCTGTCCCAAATACAAGTTTTATCTTAGTGTCTAAGTTAAGAGAAACATAATTAGTCATTAAAGAGTAGATACAATTGGTGGTATAAATATCAGCAAAAGTCAACAGAAAATTGTTCATTTTTAGGAACCAAAAGCAAAACATGTGGCGAGTACACAATAGTGAATTTTAAATAGAAAATAAAGTACTTTAGCATATGGTGAGCAGCAGTTAACTTTTAAAGTCCAGTTTGTGAAAGACTCTCATAGTCAGTCCGAATAGGAGTCAGGAATCCATCCCAGAAGGAAAAGTTTCTGGCTCCTTTAGGTTCAAGATCTAGCTCTTCTAGTTGTTCTGCATCAATGTCAACTCCTTTTTTTTCTGAGAGCTGTCATCTTGTCAGGGAGATTGTCTATGATTTTCCACTGGGCAAAATAAACGTTTGGGAATCCACAGGGGTGAGCCTGCTAATGGAGAAACACAAAGACATCCGTGACTTCAGGGAGCCAAGTCTGGTCAGAACAGGTGTATATCAAAGGTATACTGCCACTATAAAGCCATCTTTAACTGTATTTCTTTTTTAAAAAAATTAAGTGTATAAAATGGAGGAAAGACTTAAATGAGATGTATCAAATCTAGCAGGAGGATGGCATTTTAAAGATCCTCCTGGGGGGGCGATTTCTTATTTAAGATGCATAGAGGCCATATCAGAAAATACTGTAAATTTACTCTTTTATATTGAAATTTAAGATTTTGTTGTTCTTATCTAGGCCCATTACCAAAATCTTTGTCTTTAAAGTACATGACCCTTATAAAATAGTTAAACTCTGTAAGATCTTCAGCAGTTAAAACCTTTAGGAATTAGGATTTTATGAGAAAACAAATCTCTGTTTAATTAAGACAGAGACAATTGAAAAACATTTGAATTCGTGAAGCTTAATTCTTAATTTTAATTTTTGAAGCTCAAATTTTTTTAACATGGAAGAAACATAATGTATGAGATTTCCATTAACTATCATCTCTAATTTTTAATCTTTTCATAAATGTAATATCCCAGAAACCTTTATAAAATATAACAATTCTTTTAAGTAACAACTTGTAAACCTTTTGTACACACTTTAACCTTCTAAATAAGATATCTCATCCCATAAACCTTTTTTAAACCTTTTGCACATCTAAGTACCATACATATTTTCTTTATATTTTTTTCTTACTTGATCGTTTCCTGCTGCTTTTACATTAATTATCCCTCAAAAAATGTCCTTTAAAGGAGGTGATAACAAATAACAGACCTCATCTTTAAGAGAAATTAAGAGTTGAGTCTGATTTGGCAATTATGTAGACAATATATATTTATATATAGTCATCTTTAAATGTACATTTTGAAATTTAAGATATTGTAGCTCTCAATTTACTTATTTACTTTAGCATTAAGTAATCATAAAATTTGTATCTTATAAACATAAAAGGAAACTTTTGATTTAAGGTACCAATCTTAAATCTTATTTTGAAATGAAAATGTTAAATAAATTGTAGTACTTTAATATCTTTTAGAGCCAAATTAATTTTTTATTATTATTATTTCTGCTCATACAAACTTAACAGGTACACTGGTCCCCTCCCTCCTCCTCCTCCCCCTGAACCTCTTGCTTCCCCTTTCTCTCCCCCCTCAATTCCCATCCCCCAGTGCCTCTCCCGCCCAATCCCCAGAGCATCCTTTAATGTGCATGCCAAACTCTCTTCTGGGTCCTCCTCTCTAATGAGGTGCAAGGACCCGGAGACATTTCCCAGAACCCTTCCTGTGTTCCCCTTACGCTTAGGAACACTACTGTGACTGTCAGTCCCTAGCCTCCAAGGATCCTAGTGCCTTAAGTCCATGCTAGACTTTGTGGGGTCAATAGTGTGTTGGATATAGCACAGATCATGCAAAGTCCTATTATGATTGCTTCAGCTTAACTTGTGTGGAGTAACTTGCATATCATTACTTCTCCCATCCTTGTGCTCTTATGATCTTACCACCCCCTCTTCTGCAAATTTCCCTGTGCTTCAGGATGGGGAGAGATTAGGCTGGCCCAGTTCCAGATGGTTGATACAGAGTCTCTAGTGTTCTGAATTATGGTTTGTTGATTTTTTTTTTCAGTTTTGCTGCTCCTGCAATGCCCTTGACTCCATCCTGATGGGTATTAGATATCACCCCCTGGCCAGAGATAAAAACCTGATAAATTAGAGTCTTGTTATAAGAGTATATTCAAAGGTAGATGGAATAAAAGTAGGAGTCCACGGTGAGAGAGGGGTCAATCATCCATTTGCAAAATGATTACTTTCTATCTGGCAGTCTATATGCCCTCCCCTTGTGGTGAGATCATACCCCATCAGTTCCAAATGATCAGCAAGGAAAGTCTGTGAACTTAACGAGATGTCTCATTACTTACTTGCAGTCCTTGATGGTGGCCTACTTTCTCTGCTCTAACATGATCCCCTCTCTCCTTGTTTCTGGTGGGCCCTCCTTCCCCATCCCTCCTCTTTATAATCTTTACAATTACTGTAGGTATTACAGAGATTTGTCTTTGAGTTTCTCTAGGTGGGTTTGGTACTAGGATCCACCTATTAGCACTTAATTTTCCATGTCTGGGATACTTCACTCAATATAATTGTTTCTAATCCCATCCATTTCCCAGCAAATTGCATTAATTCATCATTTTTGATGGCTGAGTAGTATTCCATTGTATAAATGTACCACATTTTCCGTATCCACTTGTCAACTGTTGGATATTTGGGTTGATACCATGACTTTGCTATTGTAAACAGTGCTGATATGAACATTGTCGTGCTTGTGCTATCAAGGTGAATTTTTGCTGTGTACGGGGTTATTCCCAAAAGTGGTATAGCAGGGTCATATGGCATTTCAATCTTTAACTTCTTTAAGAATCTCCAGATGTGGGCTGGAGAGGTGGCTCAGGGGTTAAGCCTCCGCCTTGCAGGCGGAAGGTCCCGAGTTCAGATCCCAGATCCCACGTATAGACGCCAGGCGGAAGCAGAGGCGGCCTGCGCTTCTGGTCCTGGTAGGGCGGAGCCTGTGAATCCCGGGGCAGAAGGAGGTGGAGGCTTCCATGGTGGTTCGCGAATTCGTCCGTGGTTCTACACACACATACACACACACACACAGACGCGCACGCACATACACACGCACATGCGCACAGTTGAATAAAAAATAATAATAAAAAATTAAAAAAAGAAGTTATTAAAATCATTTGTTCTTATTTTTTAAGTATGTATACATGTATTTAAAATGACAAGCCAAAATTTAAATATTAGCATGCAACATCAATAAAAAAGATGGAAGTAGCCACAGATACACTGAAACACAAGGCACACCACATATAAATACAGAACACATAAACATACAAACACATTAGTAACATACAATTCACAGAAACATCCTTGAAATCAACTTTATAAACATCATCAAAAGCAGATCAACATTTATGGAAACATTATTGAAAACAAAATCTCATTAGTTAAATCCATCAGCTTAGTTTAATTATGAAAAACATTAAAAGCAGATTCACAATTTAAAATTTAATAGCAAAACCAAAAACCAAATTACTATTTAAGAAACTTTATATATAATAGATGAATATATTTGCATAATTTTTTCTTTTTCCAAAAATCTGTTAGCATTTCTCAAAATATCACTTGTATCTTTAAAGGTCAAATATATATTATTGTTTCTTGAGCTGACATCTTCCTGCCACAGCCTGTAAAAGTGGCAGTTTTGAAAGGTTCTTATGGATCTCAAAAACCTTTAATTTTAAGATATTTGTGTTTATATCAATCTTTAGTTTTTTCCTATAATTTAGAAAAATTAGAAAGAACATGTTCTTGTCTTACTTTTATTTTTTATTTATTTAATTTTTTAAATCCATATGAAATCAAATTTTGGGATTTACTCTCCCTTCAATTAAAGAAAGATGTAAATTTACTTGTTAATCTCTAAAGCCAGTCAATTGTTTTTCGTTGCTTTTAATCTTTTTGGTTTTAACATTACGTTTTCTGTGTAATGGTCTGTATGCCCCAATTTTAACTGCCTTTGCACCAATTGTTCTATAGCCTGTATATTTTTCATTGATAGAGGCCATTGTTTAACCCTCATAGGTTCTTTGGATTTCTATTGTATCTTAATAAGTAATAGTGTCCCTAGTTAAAAAATTTTGTTCTGATTTTACAGGATCAGGAACTACTGAAACCATTTCCATTGAGGATCAAACACCTCCTCCCCAAAACTAGAAAGAAAGACAGGGAATGGCATAAGGCTGAAAACTTTTTATTTAATATCACCTGCCCATTTTAATATTTGAACTCCTTGCATATAGGCTGGTGAGGCCTCCATACATACTTTGATATAATTTCTCATAGACTCTTGCTTTCTGACTGATCTTAACAGAACCTGGCACATCACATTTGGATTCTCAAAGACCAATTACTTTATAAGTATTTCTTTAGCTTCTAGGTTTGGCTCCCATGTGGAATCTTCATTTTGCATTCTTCTAGCCTGTTGTACTGCTCAAAGAAGGCCTATCTCTGTGGGAGCCATTCTAGGTCTCTCAAGGGTAGATGACGTTGAAGCCTTTAAAAATACTCCGCTTCTTCCTCTAAATCAGTCTCCTCAGAAGGAGATGGGACGTTATTGTCTGCCTCATTCCCTAATTCAGTCTCCTCAGAGGGAGACAGGACACCATTGTCCACTTCTTTCTCTAAACCAGTCTCCTCAGAGGAAGACAGAACATCACTGTTTGTGTTTTTCCCTAAACTAGTCTCCTCAGAGGGAGACAGGATATCACTTTCCCTTCTTTCTCTAAATTTACTGTTATGACACCTTGATGCTTAGCTAAGCATTCATAATTTTTATCTTGATTTTCTTTTTGAGTTTGAGGAGTTTCTTTTTCTAACTTAGTTTCTTGCACTATTAATATTGCTTTCTGCCTAGACCCTAAAGAATCTATCATTGAACTCCATGGAAAAAATGCAAAAACCAGGACCTTTTCTGGTCCGTGAATATGACAATAGTTTTTCATTTCTTTTCCTTTTTTAAATTTTTTTTATTATTTATTCAGTTATGCTTGTATGCATGTGTGCATGTGTGTGTATGTATGTATGTATGTATGTATGTTTTTTCCAAGTTTCTAGATCCAAGGTTCCTTCCTCTGGAAACCAAGGACATTTTTGTGCAAAATGAAAAAATTTTCTTAACTGTTTAGAAAAGATATGAACATCTCGTGCATTTATCATTTGCTTAGTTATGCCAGTAAAGAGTCTTCTTTCTTTAGACTCAGTATAGCCCATGTTTCTTACCTGTCTTCTTAACTTGGCTACACCCTCATCTGAGGGGTATTCTGTACCCTGAAGGTATACTATACTTGCTTGAAAAATATATAAAGAGAAAAATAGAGAAAAGGAAAGACTCACCTAGTCTAGTATCCCAGGTTTGGGAGCCACATGTTGCAGTCCAAGCGCTGCAACCTGGAATCCAGGGATGCTCTCAACAAGGTGAAAAAGTCTTTGGTGAATGGAGACAGACACACAGCTCTCTGGGCTGAGTGAATCTGAACTCTTTATTGAAATTTTTAGCAACGTTTATATACTTTAGAAAATCAAGAGTAAAGGCCATAAGATGTGTCATTATGCCTTTTGGGAAAACATCAAAGAAACCGAGGACCAAATTCTTTACAGGATTATGTAAAACATATTCATTCCATATAAGAAAGAAAGAGCAGAAGTGACATATATTTTCTGTGTTGGAGCAGACATGATGTCTCCAGGTAGAGTTAAAACAGTCATGACATTCAGTTGCTAAAAGCAAAGGGACAACGAATATTTTAAAGTAGATTTTCCCTTGTTTATGTGTAGTCATCAAATGTGTGGGTAAGGGACTGTAACCTAGCTAGTACTGAGAAAAACAACAACCAACAACAAAAAGATCTAAGAACATGCAGGAGGTAGAAGGGAGGAATCCTCCTGCCAGAGGCAAAACTTCATTTACATAGGGAGAGTCTCTAGAACCTGGCAACTGCCTATCTAGATGTTAATGTGTCACTCCCCAGCTAGCAGGCTTTAGGCCAGAAGGAAACAGTAACCCCAAGGCAGACAGTAACAATAAGGCCTGACTAGTCCCATATTTTCCTTATTTATTGCAAATAATGCCATGTCCTTTTTCTATAAAATGTTTCCTTGAAACAAAATTCTGCCATGCTGGGACCTTGTCCACCAGGGTGGTTAGATAAGCAAACAAAGATTATATTTCCTCACAAAATGAGATTACAGCCACTAGATGATGCTATAATGATATTTACTGATGGGTCTTCAAATGAAAAATCAGTAACATTAATAGAAAATAGGAAACCAATTATAAAAACCTCAACAAAAATTTTTGCTCAGCAACCTGAGCTTATTGCTGTTGTAAGTGCTTTTGAGATAGTTTCCATGTCTTTTAATCTTTATATGGGTTCAGCTTATGTGTTCAAACTTTTTCCAGGCAGAGAAACAGGTACAATTTCATCACAATCAATGGTTTCTAATTTGTTAATAAATTTACAAGCATTAATACATGAAAGAAATAATAAATATTATTTTGGACATATATGAGGTCATTCTAAATTGCCAGGACCATTATCTCAAGGAAATATACTGGCTGATACATTTACTAAAGAAATATTGGTATCTACTGTTACTGCGGCTCAAAAGAGGCATAATCTTCACCATCATAATCTTCACCTTAAGAGACAGTTTAATATTACTGGAGAACAAGCTGGACAGATTGTCAAAAGGTGCTCTAATTGTCCTCAACACTTCTCTAATCTTTCTATGGGAATAAATCATAGGAGTCTAAAGCTTAATATTTTATGACAGATGGATGTAACTCACATTCAAAAGTTTGGAAAATTGGCTTATGTTGACGTGGATATAGATTCCTTTCCTAATGTAATTACAGCTACTGCTAGAATTGTGGAAGCAGTCAAGGGTGTTGTTCAACATCTTTTTGCTTGCTTTGCTATTTTGGGGATGCCTTATAGTATAAAAACTGATAATGCTCCAGTCTACACTTTTAAACATTTTGAGAATTTTGTGATAAGTTTAACATTCATCATTCTACAAGGCTTCCCTATAATCCTCAAGATCAAGCTGTTATTGAAAGAGCTCATCAAACCTAAAAACCCAAATTAATTATAGATTAACTGGAGAATTAACATGATATTATTCACTATCAAATTCTTAATCATGCTCTATTTGTTATTAATTATCTCAGTACAGATGATAAAGGGTTAACCCCAATGTTAAGACATTGGGATTGACCTATTGATATAAAACTAAATGTATATTGGAAAGATTGGTGAACATCACAATGGAAAGGACCAGATGTACTTTTAACATCAGGGTGAGGCTATGCTTGTGTTTTGCCACTGGATACTGATTCCCCCATATGGGTCCCAGATCTACTCATCTGGCCAGCCTACAAAAAGAAAGATGCCTCCAGAACCACTACATTGGGCCAGCCGACCATGGATGTCTGACCCAGAGTCACTGGTGGCTCCAATGAATAATCTTCATCTTCGTTCAGCTCCTCAATCCAAAAATACCCAAGCTACATCACCGCCCACCGGGGAACAACTCAACAAGTTGACTTCTGAGACTGAATGTGTTGCTTCCATTGGTGGGCAACAACCTACTCTGGAGAATATCTTTTTTTGCATTTATTATTATTATTTCCACTCATGCCAACTTAATAGATATACTGGTTCCCTCCCTCCCTCCTCCTCCTCCCAACACCCCTGCTCCCCCTCCCTTCACCCCTTACTCCCTATCCTCTAGTGCCTCCCCCACATTCCCAGGAGAATCCTTTAATGTGCGTGCATACCAGACTCTCCTCTGGGTCCTTCTCTTCAATGACGTAAAAGGACCCAGTGGCATTTCCCTGAATCCTTTCCTGTGCTCCCCTTAAGCATAGGAACACTACTGTGACTGTCAAATCCTTGCCTTCAAGGATCTTGGTGCCTTTAGCAATGCTAGACTTTGTGGGGTCAATAGTGTGTTGGACATTGCACACAGTCCAATTATGATTGCTTCGGCCCTAACTTGTGTGGAGCATCTTGCATATTATTGCTCCTACCATCCTTGTGCTCTTACAGTCTTATCACCCCTTCTTCATTAAATTTCCCTGAACTTCAGGATGGGGAGAGATTAGACTGGCCTAGTTCTAGGTGGTTGATATAGAGTCTCTGAAGTTCTGGATTATGGTTTGTTAATTTCCTTTTGCAGTTTTGCTGCTCCTGCAATGCCCTTCACTTCATCTTGATGGGTATTGGATGTCACCCCCTGGCCAGAGATAAAAAGCTGTTAAACTAGAGTCCTGTTATAACAGTATATTCAAAGGTAGATGTAATAAAAGTAGGAAACCGCAGTGAGGGAGGGGTCAATCACCCATTTGCAAAATGGTTACTTTTTATCTGCCAGACTATATGCCCTCCCCTTCTGTGTAATGATCAGGAATGAAAGTCTGTGAACTTACCAGATGTCTCATTATTTACTTGCAGTCCTTGATGGTGGCCTATTTTCTCTGCTGTAACAGGATCCCCTCTCTCCTTGTTTCTGGTGTGGCCTTCCTACCCAATCCCTCTGTTCATAATCCTTGCAATTACAGTGGGTATTACAAAGATTTATCTTTGAGTGTCTCTAAGTGGGCTGGGTAGGTTTGTTACAAGGAGCCACCTATCAGGGAGTACATACATCGCTTAATTTTATGGATCTGGGATACTTCACTTAATATAATTGTTTCTAGCAATATTCACTTCCCGGCAAATTCCAGTAATTCATCACTTTTGATGGCTGAGTAGTACTCTATTGTATAGATATACCACATTTTTCTTATCCACTCGTCAACTGTTGGATATTTGGGTTGATTCCATGACTTTGCTATTGTAAACAGTGCTGCTGTGAACATGGTTGTACTTGTGCTATCGAGATGAACCTCTGCTGTATGGGGGGTTATTCCCAAAAGTGGAATAGCAGGGTCATATGGCATTTCAATCTTTAATTTCTTTAGCAATCTCCAGACGGCGCGCCAGAGTGGTTGTAAGAGCCTGCATTCCCACCAGCAATGTAGGAGAGTTCCCTTCTCTCCACATTCTCTCCAGCATTTGTTGTTGTTTGTACTGTGGATTTTTGCCATCCTGACTGGGGTGAGATGATATCTCAGGAAAGTTTTGATTTGCATTTTCCTGATGACTAAGGAAGTGGAGCATTTTTTAAGATATTTGTTAGATATATTAATTTTCATGCCTGGTAAAGTTTCTTTTAAGTTCCAAGGCTCATTTTTTAATTGGGCCATTAGTTTCCGTGGTGTTTAGTTTTCTAAGTTCTTTGTGTACTCTTGATAATAGAGCTCTATCAGATATGCGGTTAGTGAAGATTTTTCCCATTCTGTGAGTTGCCTTTGAGCTCGTGTTACAATCTCTTTATCTAAACAGAAGCTTTTTAATTTCACAAGATCTCAACTGTTGAGAGTTGGTATCACTTATTGAGAGTTGGATGTCTGTTTAGGAACTGTTGTCCTAGCCCAATCAGCTCCAGGGAGTTCCCTACCATTTCAACTATGGTTTTTATAGTCTCTGGCCTTATAGCAAGGTCCTTGATCCATTTGGAATTCAGTCTTCTATATGGTGACAAGTACAGGTCCAGTTTTAATCTTCTCCATGTGGAGATCCAGTTTTGCCAGCACCATTTGTTGAAGATACTGTTCTTGCCCATTGAATTTTTTGGGTCACTTTGTCAAAGACCAAATGGCTGTAATTTTGTGGGCTTATATCTGGGTCTTCAACCTTTATCAATTGATCTTTGTGTCTATTTTGAAGCCAGTAACAGGCAGTTTTTATAACTATGGATTTGTAGTATAGACTAAGGTTTGGTATGGTGATACCTCCAGCAGTGTTTTTGTTACTCAGGATTGTTTTTGCTATCCTGGGCCTTTTGTGCCTCCATATGAATTTTGAGATTTTTTTGATCAACTTCTTTAAAGAATTGCTTTGGGATTTTAATTGGTATAGCATTGAATTTGTACATTGCCTTTGGTAAGATGGTCATTTTTACAATCTTGATTCTGCCAATCCAGGAACAAGGGAGGTCTTTCCACCTTCTGGTGTTTTCTGCAATTTCTTTCTTTAGGGTTTTAAAGTTTTCATTGTAAAGGTCTTTTACCTCCTTGGTTAGGTTTATACCAAGGTATTTCATTATTTAGGGGCTATAGTAAATAGGACTGTTTCTCTCAGGAATTTTTCACTGCTTTCATTCTGGGCATATAGGAAGGCCACTAATTTTTGTACATTTTTTTTTCTAACCTGCCACCCTGCTGAACTTCTCAATTAGTTCCAGGAGCT
This sequence comes from Typhlomys cinereus, assembly GCA_023101885.1. Taxonomy (NCBI): domain Eukaryota; kingdom Metazoa; phylum Chordata; class Mammalia; order Rodentia; family Platacanthomyidae; genus Typhlomys; species Typhlomys cinereus. Next base: position 500,631 of record JALPQD010000653.1, read on the forward strand.
TCCTGGTGGAGTTTTTGGGATCACTTAGGAATAAGATCATGTCATCTGCAAATAGGGATAGCTTGACTTCTTCCTTGCCAATCTGAATCCCTTTTATGCCCCTTTCTTGTCTTATGGCTTCAGCTAAGACTTCAGGTACAATATTGAATAGAAGTGGTGAGGATGTACAGCCTTGTCTTGTTCCTGATTGAAGTGGGAATGTTCCAGTTTTTCCCCATTGAGCATAATCATTGCTGTGGGCTTGATGTATACAGCTTTTATTATATCGATAAAGGTTCCTTCCATTCCTACTATCTCTAGCGTTTTGATTATAAAAGACTGTTGGATCTTGTCAAAAGCTTTTTCTGCATCTATCGAGAGTATCATGTGGTCTTGGACTTTGGACTGGTTTATATGGTGAATTACATTTATTGATTTGAGTATGTTGAACCACTTTGTGTGCCGGGGATAAAGCCTATTTGGTCCCTTTTTGATATGTTTTTGAATCCGATGTGCCAAGACTTTGCTGAGAATCTTTGCATCTCTGTTCATCAGAGAGATCGTCTTTAGTTTTGTATTTTAAGTGAATCTTTATTAGGTTTTGGGATTAAAACGATATTAGCTTCATAGAAGGAACTTGGTAGTGTTCCTTCCTTTGCTATTTGATGGTACAGTTTAAGGAATATTGGTGTTACTACCTCTTTAAATGTCTGGTAGAACTCTGTGCTGAATCCATCTGGTCCAGGACATTTTTTGGTGGGAATATTCGAGATTACTTCTTCAATTTCCCCATATGTTATAGGTCTGTTTAAATAATTCATAACTTCCTGATTCAATTTAGGTAAGTTGTGTTTACTTAGAAATTCATCCATCTCTTTTGTGTTGTCAAACTTCACAGAGTATGTGTTTTTGAAATCTGATGTTATAATTCTTGGATTTCTTGGGTATCAGTAGTGATAACTCCATGTTCATTTCTAATTTTGTTAATTTGAGTTTTCTCTCTCTTGCTTTTGGTTTAGTTAGCTAGGGGTGTATCAATCTTATTGATTTTTTCAAAGAACCAGCTTTTTGACTGGTTGATTTTTTCTATCGTTTTCTTAATCTCGATTTCAGATATTTCTCCCCTTATTTTGCTAATCTCCTCTCTTCTACTACTTTTGGGATCAGATTGCTCTAGTTTTTCTAAAGCTTTAAGCTGCATTGTTAAGTTGTTTATTTCTGATATTTCGATTTTTTTGATGTAGGCATTAAGAGCTATGAACTTACCTCTTAGGACAGCTTTCTTTGTGTCCCAGAAATTTTGGTAAGTTGTATTTTCATTATCATTCACTTTCAGGAAATTTGAATTTCCTTTTTAATTTCTTACTGAATCCAGTTCTCATTCAGCATCATATTGTTAAATATCCAAGATTTAGTGTATTTTCTATTGTTTGTGGTGTTGTGGATGTCAAGCTTTAGACCATGGTGGTCTGACAGGGCACAGGTTAGAATTTCAACTTTTATGTATAGGTGTAGATTCATTTTGTGGCCCAATATGTGATCTATTTTGGAGAAAGCTCCTTGTGCTGCTGAGAAAAATATGTATTCTTTGGTGCTTGGATGAAAAGTTTGATAGAGATCTGTAAGATCCATTTCTTTAAGGGTTTGATTAAGTTCCAAATTGTCTCTGTTAAGTTTTTGACCTGTGATCTATCCCATGATGAGGGCAGTGTTGAAGTCCCCAAGAATTATCGTTTGGGGGTTGATTTTTTGCTTTCGACACTGTAAGGTTTGCTTAATGAATGTGGAGGGGCCCATATTGGGTGCATATATGTTCAGTATTATGAAGTCTTCCTGGTGAATTGTACCTGTGACTAAAATGTAGTTTCCATCTGTGTCTCTTATGATTTTCTTTGGTTTGAAGTCCACTTTGTACGAAAGCATAATTGCTACCCCTGCCTGTTTCCTGCTTCCATTAACTTGCAGAATTTTGGACCAGCCTTTCATTTTTAGGATGTGCCTATCTTTTGTGGTGAGATGAGTTTCCTGAAGGCAGCAGATTGTTGGATTGTGGTTTTTAATCCAAATTTGTGATCTGTGTCTCTTAATTGGTGAGTTATACCATTGACATTTAATGTTATAATGGAGAAATTATTTTTAATTCTGGACTTTTTTATGTTTAGTGGATTTTGTAAGTCTATTGTTTGATATTTTTGTTTTGGTGGTGTTATACTTTCCTTCTGTCCTCTTGGATATGCTTGTTCTTTTCTTCAAGTTTAAGTTCATTTCTAGCATTTTTTGAAGGCCTGGTTGGGTACACATGTATCCCTTCAAGTTGTCTTTGTGCTGGAAAACTTTTCTTTCTCCCTCAATCATGACAGATAGTTTTGCCGGGTATATCAGTCTGGGTTGGCATTTTTGCTCATTTAATACTTGAAGTACATCTCTCCAAGCTCTTCTTGCTTTTACTGTTTCCATTGAGTAGTCATTTGTTATTCTAATAAGTTTACCTTTAGACTTGCTTTTTTTCTCTTGAAGCTCTCAGCACCTTTTCTTTGTCTTGAATGTGGAGTGTTTTGACTATTATTTGCCACGACGATTTTCTATTTTGGTCATATCTGTTTGTAGTGCGAAATGCCTCTTGTATTTGGATGGGCCTCTCATTCTTTGGTTGTGGGAAGTTTTCATTTATGATGATATGAAATATTTCCTCAGGTGTGGTATTTTGGAATTCTTGTTCTGGTATTCCATGAATGCGCATCTTAGGCTTCTTCAGGGTGTCCCATATCTCTTGAATGTTCTTCTCAAGTATCTTTTTGGCTTTAACAATCTCTTCCATTGAGCTTGTTAATTCTCCCACTTTGTCTTCAAGACCTGAAATTCTATTTTCTGCTCCACTTGTTCTGCTGAGAAGATCCTCTGTTGAGTTTTGGGTTGAAGATAACTTGTCTTTTAGTTCAATTTTAAACTCTGCCTGAGACTGTTTTAACTGCTCTATGCCTATTTTTGTTTCTTGAACTGTTTTTCTCTACTCTTCCAAGTGCCTGTTATGTTCCTGTTCAAAGTGGTTGATTCGGTTGTTTAACTCTTCTCGGATTTCCTCTTTCATAGTATTTATCATGATAAAGTCATGTAAGTCATTATGTTGGGTCTGGCTTTCTTGGCTATTTTCTGTGAATTTGTTTTGGTCAGAATCCATCATTATGGGGTTAATTTTTTCGGTGGGAGATTGGTCTTCTTGGACTTTGTTTTTCATGGATCTGCACTTTGACTTGGGCATTGTTGTTTTGTTTCTTAGGACCTTTCAGTTTCTGTGTGTTTTTCACTGAACTGATTTAGTTGGTGTTATTACACTTGCCAGTTATTACTAGTGCTTGCCTTGGATTGGGTATGTTTGTCTGTTGTTACTGTAATTTTCTAGATGAAGCTATTAGGCTGTTAGTACATCAGTTAACTCAGGTTAAGTAGAGAAGCGGTGAATATTAGTATGGTATTGCATTTTTACGATTTAGTATCTTGGTGATATGTGAGGGTGAGTGGTGTACTCCCTGGAGTTTTATATGTTTTTTGGGGTGGCTGTATGGAGAAGTTGATCTACAGTAATTGATACTAGAAAGGATCAGTAAGGTGAAAAAAGGAGGTTTACTTATCTTTGGACTGAATGTGAAGGATCTCTCCCACGTCATAGGTTGATTGTAGAGGACTCCAGATGTATGGCCTTTGTCCCTTAGAGTTTTGCTTGAGTTTCCTTTGGACTCTATTGAATTCTAAGTAGCAGTGTGTGTTCCCTGGACCACATGCATAGGTCCCTGGTGGGCCGGAAAGGCAGAGGGTCTGATATTGATGGCAGAATTCTTCACCTGGGACCGGGGAATTGGCTTAGGACTCAACCAAGCTCCAGGGATGTAGGAATGTGAGCAAGTCCTGTCTGTTGGAGGCGCAGGCCATTGGAAGAAAGAGGCTGGGGTCCCGGACTGGGCCCAGGCAAAGCTGGAGGCTGCCTGGGTGCTGCTGGAACACAGGGACACCTGGTGTGGGTCTGGGCGGACTCATCTAGTACCTGGGACCTGGCAGGCGGGGGGACCTGCCGATTTTATTTGTACTCCCTGCATATAGGCTGGTGAGGCATCCATACATACTTTTATGTAATTTTCCATAGACTCTTGTTTTCTGACTGACCTTAATAAGCCTGGCACATTGTATTTGTATTTTCAAAGGCCAATTGATTTATATCTATTTCTGTAGCTTCTAGATTTGGCTCTCATATGGGATCTTCACTTTCCATTCTTCTAGCCTGTTGTACTGCTTCAAGAAAGCCTACCTCTATGGGAGGGTTCCTAGGATCCTCAAGGGAAAATAGCATTGAAGCCTTTAGAAATATCCCATTATCTTCACTATGATGAGGTCTTGCTTCTTCCTCTTAATCATTCTCCTCAGAGGGAGACAGGACATCACTGTCTGCTTTTTTCTCTAAAGTAATCTCCTCAGAGGGAGACAGCACATTATCATCTGCTTCCTTTTCTAAATCAGTTTTCTCACAAGTGAGACAGGATATCATCATTTGCTTCCTCTTCTAAACTTACTTTTATGACACGTTGAGGCTTAATTAAGCTTTTATAATTTTTTATTTATTATTTATTCAACTGTGCGTGTATGCATGTGCGTGTGTGTGTGTATGTATGTGTGTGTATGTATGTGTGTGTAGAACCACGGATGAATTTAGGAACCATCATGGACGCCTCCATCTCCTCTTGTTTACTCTGCCCCAGGATTCACAGGCTCTGCCCCACCAGGGCCAGAAAAGCACCCTTGCTTCTGTCCAGAGTCTATACGTGGGGTCTAGGATCCAAACTCAGGACTTTTTGCCTGCAAGGTGGAGGCTTAACCCCTGAGCCACCTCTCCACCCCCACGCTTTTATAATTTTTATCTTTATTTTCCTTTGGAGTCAGAGGAGTCTTCTCCCATAACTTAGTTTCCTATGCTAAGCTTACTATTTCTTGACAAGGACTAAAAGAATCCATCATTAAATTGAACAAAGAAAATGCAACAATCGGGACCTTTTCTGGTCCATGAACATAATAGCTTTTTATCTTTTCCTGTCTTTTTCCAAGTTTCTAGATCCAAGATTTCTTCCTCTGGACACCAAGGACAACACTTTTGTACAAAATAAAAAAAATTTCTTAACTGCTTAGAGGAGGCATGAACACCTCATGCATTTATTATTTGCTTAGTTATGCCAATAAAGTGTCTTATTTCTTTAAACTCAATATGGCCCATATTTCTTATCCATCTTCCTCACTTGGGTCCACTCCTCTCCGAGGTGTCTTCTGTATCCTGATGGAATCCTATCCTTACCCATCTTCTTAACTCAGCTCCACTTGGTCCGAGGGTTTTTCTGTACCCTGATGGGATCTTATCCTTGCCTGAAAGACTTAAAGAGAAAAAAAGAGAAAAGGAAATACTTACCTAGTCAAGTGTACCAGGTTTGAGCCCCAGATGTTGCAGTTCAAGATGCAACCTCAAATCCAGGGGTCCCCTGGACAAGGTGGGCAAGGCTGTGGCAAATGGAGGATAGACAGACACCTCTCTGGGCTGTGAGAATCTGAACTCTTTATTGAAAATTTTAGCAGAGTTTATATATATTAGAAAATCTAGAGTAAAGGCCAGGGGATGTGTCACCACACCCATAGGGAAAACATCAAAGAAAACCAGGACCAAATTTTTTATAAGATTATATAAAACTTATTCATTCCAGGTAACAAAGGAAGAGCAGAGGTGACATATATTTTCTGTGTTGGAACAGACATTATGTCTCCAAGTAGAGTTAAAGCAGGCATGACTTTGTTGCTAAAAGCAATGGGAAAACAAATGTTTCAAAGTAGATTTTCCTTGGTTGATGTATAAACATCAAATGTTTGGGGGAGGGACTGTAAACTAGATAGTCCTGAAAACAACAACAACAACAAAATATCTAAGAACATACAAGTGGTAGACTCAAATTCCAGAGGGAGGAATTCTCCTGCCAGAGGCAAAATTTAATTGACACAGGGAGAGCCCCTAGCATCAATCAATTGCCCGTTTAGATGTTAATGTGTCACTCCTCAGCAAGCAGGCTATAGGCCAGAACCGGACAGTAACACTAAGGCAGGTAGTAACAATAAGGCCTGACTACCTCTTTATTTTCCTTATTTGTCTTATTTATATCAAATAATGTCATGTCCTTTATCCAGAACTTGTTTCCTTGAAAAAATATTCCGGAATGCTGGACCTTTTCAAAACAGCATGGGTAGATAAGAACGCAGCATTAACCTCTGAAATCATAGTTTCAGTGACACCACGGATATCCTGCCTAGCCTCGCTATGACACCATAGCCTCATCATTGACATCTCAGGCTCACGATCACATGATAGCCACAACAGTGACACCATAGCAATGCTGTGGAATCACAGCCTCACTAGTAATATCCCAGCCTCACTGTGACATCTCAGCCTCATCACTGAAACCTGCCTCACTTCTGACATCACAGCCTAACCACCGAAATCTCAGTCGAACTGTGATGTCATAGTCAACCACAGATATCACACCTCACTGTGATATCACAACCTCACATTAACATCACTGCCTCACAGTGACATCACAGCCTCTCCTCTGACATCACAGGCTCAGTGTGACTACATAGCCTCACTACTGACATCCTAACCTCACTGTGAAATCCAAGCATTATCCCTGATGTTGCAGCCTCACAATTATCTCATAGAATCAGCCCTGAAATCAAAACCTCACTGTGACATCATATCTTCACAGTGACCTCACATCCTGTCCACTGATATCACAGGCTCACCTGTTACATCATAACCTTATTGTTACATCTGTCTTACCACTGACATCACAGCCATACTGTGACATCACAGCTTCCAGAGTGATATCAACTCACGGTGACATATCAGCCCATAGTGACATACAACCTTCACAGTGACATCACAACCTTAGTGTGACATCATGGCCTTACAGTGACAGCACAGCCTCACCTGTGAAATCAGCATTGCCACTGATATCAGTCACAACACTGACATCACTGCCACACCAGTGACAATGAAGCTTTTGACGTCATAGCCTCACAATTGTCACTGTCACATAGTAGGTTCACCACTCTCATCAACAGCCTCACCACTAACATCACAACCTCACTGAACCAACAAAACCCTCCAGTGACATCAAAACAACACTGTGTCATCAGAGCCTCAATGTGACATCATAGCCACATTGTGTTCTCAAGCCTCACTGTGACAATACAACTTGACGGTGCCATCACCACCTCACTGTGACATCACAAACTCCCTGTGACTTCAGCCTTGCCACTACATAAAAGCCTCATTGTGACATCACATACACACCTCTACATAGCATCACTGTTACATTACAGCCTCAATGTGACATCACAGCATCATCACTGACATCATAGCCTCACTGTGACATCAGCCTTGCCACTGAAATCACAGTCTCAGTATGAGCTCACATCCTCCACCATGACATCACCATCTCCCTGTGACATCACAGGTTCACTGTGTCACCACACTACACAGTGACCACCTCACAGCCTCATAGCCTCGTGGTCGCCTCACAGCCTCACTAGTGACATGCCAGCCTCACTGAGACATTATACCCTCATTACTCACATCAGCCTCATTGTGATATCACAGCCTAACCACGGAAATCACATCCACACTGTGATGTCATAGATTCACTCCACTAACATATCAGCCTCACTGAGATATCACATCATCACTGGAGACAACACAGCCTCACTGTGACATCACAGCCTCACCTCTATGGTTATAGCCTCACTGTGTCATCACAGCCTTAACTATAACATCACAGGTTTACCCCTGAAATCATTCCCCAAATATGACATTCCAGCATCGACTCTGATCTTATAGCCTCACTGTTTCATCACAGCCTCACTATGACATCACAGGCTCACCTCTGAAATCATAGCCTCAATGTGACCTCACACACTCATCACTCACATACTGACCATATCTAGTCTCACTTTGGCAACACAGCCTCACCACTCACTTCATAGACTCACTGAAACTTGATAGCCTCCCTGTGACTCCATGGTGTCACTATTGACATCACAATCTCACTGTGACATCACAACTTGCCCATTGACATCACAATCTCATTGTCACATAACAGCCATAAAGTGCTATCTAAGCATTGCTGTGACATAAAGCTTCACATCTGACATCATAGCCTCACCGTGAAATCACAGCTTCAGTTTGACACAGTAAACTCACTTTGACATTAGAGCTTCAACAGTGACAATAGTCTCCATGTGAAAGCACAGACACTGCTGACATTACACTTCACTGTGACATCGCATCCTTACTGTGACATCACAGCCTCACTAATGGTATCCTACCTAGCCTTACTAAGACACCACATCCTGACCACGGACAGCACAGGCTCATATTGATTTGACAGTCTCAGCAGTGACATCATAGCCTTTGACATCATAAATAGTGACACCAGTGCCTCACATTTAAAATCACTTCCTCATTGTGACATCAAACTTCCCACAGACATCACAGCCTCACAGTGACCTCACACCCTCACTGTGACCTCAAAGTCTAACCTGTTACATCATAGCCTCATGGTGAAATCAGCCTTGCAATTGACATGACATATTCCACAGTGACCTCACAGCCTCACTGTGACAGGACAACCTCTCTGTGATGTCACATCCTCATAGGGACATCACAGCTTCAGATTGATATCACAGCCTCGCTGTAGCATAAAATGCCTCATTTCTGACATCACAGCCTCACTGTAATGTAACAGACTCAGTGTCACATAACTGGCTAACTTCTGAAATCATAACATCAGTGACACAATGGACATCCTGCCTAGCCTTGCTATGACACCACAGACTCATCTTACATCTCAGGCTGACAGTCACAGGACAGCCTCAAAATGACATTGCAGCCATGATGCATCTTTGTTGCCTCACCAGTAGCATCCCAGCCTCACTGTGACATCTCAGCCTCATCACTGATATCAGCCTCATTTCTGACATCACAGCCTAGCTGTGATGTCATAGTTTATCACCACTGTTATCACAGCCTCACTGTGATATCACAACCTCAGTCTCATCACAGCCTCACAGGAACATTACAGCATATCCTCTGACAATACAGCCTCAGTGTGACTGCACAGCCTCACCACTGATGTCCTAAACTCACTTGAAATCCAAGCTTCACCCCTGATGTCACCCTCACTAATAATCTCATAGAATCAGCCCTGACATTAGAGCCCCACTGCGACCTCACAGCCTCACAGTGACCTCACAACATGCACACTGACACCACACGCTCCCCTTTTACATCATAGCCTCATTGTGACATCAGTCTTGCCACTGACATCACAGCCTCACTGTGACATCAGAGCTTCTCCCCTTTTACATCATAGCCTCATTGTGACATCAGTCTTGCCACTGACATCACAGCCTCACTGTGACATCAGAGCTTCCAGAGTGATAAACCTCATGGCGACATGATTGCCAACAGTAATATCCAACCCTCACAGTGACATCATAGACCTGTGACATCAGCATTGCTACAGACATTAGTCAGAACACTGATATCACTGCCACACAAGTGACAAGACGGCTTTTGACATCACAGCTCACCAGTGTCACTGTCACATAATAGGTTCACCACTGATATCAGAGCAGCACCAGGGACATTATAGACTCACTATGACATCTTTCTCACCACTGACATTCCAGACTTATTATGACATCAAACCTTCACCAATGACATCACAGCCTCATTGTGACATCAGCCTCACCACTAACATTACAGCCCCACTGTGCCATCCACACCTCTCCAGTGACATCACAACATCACTGTGTACTCAGTGCCTCACTGTGACATTACAACATAACACTGACATCACAGCCTTACTGTGACATCACAAACTCACTATGACATTAGCCTTGCCACTGACATTACAGTCTCAAGGTGACCTCATAGCCTCCACCATATCATCACCAACTGCCTGTGACATTACAGTCTCATGGTGAAGCCACAGCAACATGGTGACATCAAAGCTTCATGGTGAAATCACAGCGTCAGCAGTAATATGCTTGCCTCACTGTGACATCATCACACGCTCATCAGTCACATCTGCCTCATTGTAATATCACAGCCTAACCACTGAAATCACATTCTGACAGTGATGTCACAGTCTTGCTTCACTGACATTAGATCCTCACTATGATATCAGAGCATCACTGATAACAACACAGTTTCACTATGACATCACAACCTCACGTCTCAAATTATACCCTCACTGTGATATGACAGCCTCACTATTGACATCAAAGACTCACCTCTGAAATCATTGCCCAACTGTGACATCACAGCACCTAATCTGAAGTTACAGCCTCACTGTTTCAACACAATCTCAATATGACATCACAGGCTCACTTATGAAATCATATGCTCAATGCGACATCACACCCTCATTACTGACATCCTACATAATATCACTATAATGCTACAGCATCACCATTGACCTCACAGGCTCACTGAATCCTTATAGCCTCCCTGTGACACCACACTGTCGCTGTTGATATCAATCTCACTGGGACATTACAAATTCCCCAGTGACTTCACAGCATCAGTGTGATATCAAAGCCTCACTGTGACATCAGAGCCTCACTGTGGCATCACAGGCTCAATGCGATATCACACCCTCATCACTGACCTAATACCTGACTTCACTATGGCAACACAGCCTCACCACTGACCTTATAGACACACTGAAACATGAAAGCACAGTCACTAGTGACATCACAACCTAATTGTGACATCACAATCTTACTGTCACATCACAGTCACAATGTTCCAGCATAGCCTCACTATGACAACGCAGCCTCACTACTGACCTCACAGTCTCATTGAAATCTGAGAGCCTCCCTGTAACACCACATTGTTGCTATTGACATCACAACCACATTTTTGACATCACAACTTCACAGTGACATCAGAGACTCATTGTGACATCACAGCCATACCATGCCATCAAAGCATTACTGTGACATAGAGCTTCACCACTCATACCATAGCATCGCTGTTACATAACAGCCTCAGTTTGACACAATAAGCTCATTGTGACATTAAAGCCTCACAAGTGACAATACAGCTTCACCATGACATAGTCTCCCTGTGAAAGCACAGTCACTACTGAAATCACAAGCTCACTGTAACATCACAATCTCACTGTGTCATCAATTCCACACTGTGCCAGCACAGCCTCACTGTGACAAAACAGCCTCATCACTTATAGCACAGGCTTACCGTGAGATTACAGCCTCACCAGAGACACCACAGCCTCATGGTGACATCATAACCTCATTGCAACATCACAGTCTCACCAATTATATCACATCATCCATGAGACATATCAGCCTCATCTCTAATATCAGTCTCACTGATGAAAACACAACCCAAACACTGACCTCACAGCTGCACTGTGACGTCACAGCTTCACTGTGATATCACAGCCTAGCAGTGACATCACAACCTCATAGTGACATCACAGCCTCACCACTGGTATCCTACGTAGACTTACTTAGTCACCACAGCCTCACCAAAGAAGCACAGACTCACAGTGACATGACAGCCTCCACAGTGACATCATAAACTTTGACATCATAAACAGTCACACCACAGCCTCATATTTATATCACTGCCTCACTGTGACATCATTCTTTCCACAAATATCACATCCTCACAGTGACCTCACAGACTCACTGTGACCTCACAGTCTAACCTGTGACATCATAGACTCACCTGTTACATCATACCCTCATGGTGAAATCCACCTTGCCACTGACATCACATCTTCCACAGAGACCTCACAACCACACTGTGATAACACAACCTCTCTTTGACATCAGCCTTGCCCCTGACATTATAACCTCATGGTGACATCACATACAGAATTCTGACATAGTCTCACTGTGACATCACAGCCTCCATGTGACATCACAGCATCACCACTGACCTCATAGCCTCATTGAGACATCAGCCTTGCTACCGATATCACAGTCTCTGTGACCTCACAGCTCCACCATGACATCACCAACTCCCTGTGACATCCCAGGCTCACAGTGACACCACATTTACATGGTGACATCAAAGCCTCTTGGTGGCATCACAGCCTTACCAGTGACATTCCAGGCTCACTGTGACACCATACCCTCATCACTCACATCAGACACATTCTGATATCACTGCCTAGCCAATGAAATCACAGCCTCACTGTGATGTCATAGCCTCACTCTTCTGACATCACAGCCTCACTGTGATGTCATAGGCTCACTCTTCTGACATCACAGCCTCACTGTGATGTCATAGCCTCACTCTTCTGACAATACAGCCTCACTGATATCAGAGTATCACTGGTGACAACACAGCCTCACTGTTACATCATGGCCTCACCTCTGAGGTTATAGCCTCACTGTGATATGACATCCTCACTATAAAATCAGTCTTACCTCTGAAATCATTGCCCAACTGAGACATCACAGCATTGGCTCTGATCTTATATCCTCACTGTTTCATCACAGCCTCACTATGGCAACACAGGCTCACTTATGAAATCATATCCTCAATGCGACTTCACACCCTCATCACTGACATCCTACCTAGCCTTACTATGACATGACAGCCTCACCACTGACCTCACAGGCTCTCTGAAATATGTCAGCTTCCTGAGACACCACACTGTTGTTATTGACATCACAACCTCATTTTGACATCACAACTTCCCCAGTGACATCTCAACCTCACCTCACAATGACATCACAGACTCATTGAGGCATCACAGCCATACCATGCAATCAAACTATTAATGTGTCATAAAGCTTCACTTCTGACATCATAGTCTCAATCTGCCATCAATTTAAAATAATAAACTTACTGTGACATTAGAGCCACCCCAGTGACAATACAGCCTCACCAATGACATAGTCTCCCGATGAAAGCACAGTCAGTACTGACATCATAACCTCACTGTGACATCACAGCCTCACCACTGATGGGACAGGCTCACTGTGATATAATAGCCTCACCAGTGACTCCACAGCCTTATGGTGACTTCATAAACTCACTGTGGAATAACAGCCTCCCCTGTTATATCACATCATCAATGCAACATCTCAGCCTCATATCTCACATCAGTCTCACTTCTGAAATCACAGCCTTACTACTGATGTCACAGCTCCACTGTGACATCACACCTCACTGTGACATCACATCCCTGCTCTGCCATCACATCATCATGGTGACATCACAGCCACACTGTGACCTCACAGTCTCACCACTGATATCCTACCTAGTCTTACAATAACACCACAGACTCACCACAGTTAGCACAGGTACACACTGACGTGACATGCTCAGCAGTGACATAATAGCCTTTGACATCCTAAACTGACACCATAGTCTCACATGTTACATCACTGCCTCATTGTGATATCAATCTCCGCAGTGATATCACAGCATCACAGTGACCTCGTAGCCTCACTGCGACCTCACAGTCTAATCTGTTACATCATAGACTCACCTGTTCAAATAGCCTCATGGTGAACTCAGCCTTGCCACTCACGTCACATCTTCCACAGTGAAATCACCACCTCTCTGTGATGTCACCGCCTCACTTTGACATCACAGCCTCACCTTTGACATCACAGCCTCACTGAGAAATAACAGGCTAACCTCTGAAATTATAGCATCAGTGACACCACAGACATGTTTCATAGCCTATGACACCACAATCTCATCACTGACATCTCAGGCTTATGGTAACATGACAACCTCAACAGTGACACCAGACTCGCTGTGGCATCACAGCCTCAACAGTAACATCCAAGTCTCTCTGACACATCTCAGCCCTATCACTGACATCAGGCTCACTTTTGACATCACAGCCTAACCACTGAAATCACATAAGAACTGTGATGTCATAACCTCATGGTAACATCATACCCTCACAGAGATATCACAGTCTCTCTTCTGATATCACAACATCAGTGTGATTGCACAACCTCATGAATAACATCCTAAACTCACTGTGAAATCAACACATCACCCCTGATATCATAACCTCACTGACATTACACAGAATCAGCCCTGACATTAAAGTCTCACTGCAACATCACAGCCTCACAGTGACCTCACTGCCTGATCACTGACACCACAGGCTTTGCTGTTACTTTACAACCTCATTGTGATATCAGTCTTTCCACTGACATCGCAGCCATATTTTGACATCACAGCTTCTAAAGTGTTACCATCTCATGGAGAAATATTAACCCACAGTGACATCCAACTTCACAGTTTCATCACAGCCTCAGTGTGACATCTCTGCTTTAACAGTGACAGCACAGCCTCATGTGTGACATCAGCATCACCACCGCTATTAGTCAGAATACTGACATCACTGCGACACCAGGGACAACAGAGCCTTTAACATCACAGCCTCACCAGTAACACTGTCACGTAATATGTTTACCACTGATATCATAGCTTCACTAGTGACATCACAGCCTCTTGTGAAATCTTCATTACTGACACTCCAGCCTTATTGTGACATCACATCTTCACCACTGACATCATAGCCTCATTGTGAGATCAACCTCACCACTATCATCATAGCCTCACCATGCCATCCCAACTTCTCCAGTGACATCACAACATCACTGTGCCATCAGAGCCTCACTGTGACTTCATAGTTACACTGTGCGCTCAAAGCCTCACTGTGACTTTACAACCTGACAATGAAATAACAGCCTTACTCTGACATCACACAAACACTGTGACATCAGCCTTGCCACTGACATAACAGCCTCATGGTGACATCACATACACACCTCTGACATAGCCTCACTATGACATCAGCCTTGCCATTGACATCATAGTCTCAGTGTGACCTCGCAGCCTCTACCTTGACATCACCAAATCCTTGTGGCATCACAGCCTCACCACTGGTATCCTACCTAGCCTTACTGGGACACCACAGCCTCACCACAGATAGCACAGGCTCACAATGATGTGACAATCTCAACAGTGACATCACAGACTCACCTATGAAATCATTGCCCAAATGTGACATTACAGCCTCATTGTAATATCACAGCTACACCATGCCATTAAAGCACCACTGTGATACAAAGCTTCACCTCTGCCATCATAGGCTCACTGTGACATAACAACCTAAGTTTGACACAATAAACTCACTGTGATATGAGAGCCTCACCGATAACATAATCTCCCTGTGAATGCACAGTCACTATTGACATCACAACCTCACTGTGACATCACAACCTCATTATGCCATCACAGCCACACTGTGCAAGCACAGCCTCACTGTGATATCAGTTTCACCACTGATAGGACAGGCTCACCATGGTATCACAGCCTCACCAGTGAAACCACAGCCTAATGGTGACATCATAAACTCATTGTGGCATCACAGCCTCATGGTGATATCACAACCTCTCTGTGATGTCACAGACTCATATTGATATCACAGCTTCACAGTGATATCACATCATCACTGTGGAATTATAGTCTCATTTCTGACATCACAGCCTAACTGTAACATCACAGTCTCATCCCTGACATTACTGATGCACCGTGACATAACAGGCTAACCTCTGAAATCATAGCATCAGTGACACCACGGACATCCTGCCTAACCTTGCTATGACATTACAGACTCATAACTGACATCTTTGGCTCACGGTCACGTGACAGCCCCAACAATGACACCACAGCAATGCTGTGGCATTACATCCTCACCAGTAACATCCCAGCCTCCTGTGACATCACAGCCTCATGGTGACATCACAGCCACAGCGAGACATCACTGTGGTATCACAGTTAGCTTTACTAGGACACCACACCCTCACCACATAAAGCACAGGCTCACAATGATGTGACAGCATCAGCAGTGACATCATAGCCTTTGACATCATAAACAGTGACACCACAGCTTCATGTTACATCACAGCCTCACAGTGACCTCACAGCCTCACTGTGACCTCACAGTCTAAACATTTACATCATAGATTCATCTGTTACATCATAGTCTCATGGTGATATCAGCCTTGAAATTGATATCACATCTTCCACAGTGACCTCACAGCCTCAGTGTGACATCACAACCTCTCTGTAATGCCACAAACTTACAGTGACATCTTAGCTTCATAGTGATATCACATTCTCATTGTGGCATTATAGCCTCACTTCTGACATCACAGATACACTGTGACACAGCAGGCTAAACTCTGAATTCAT
Organism: Typhlomys cinereus; assembly: GCA_023101885.1. NCBI lineage: Eukaryota > Metazoa > Chordata > Mammalia > Rodentia > Platacanthomyidae > Typhlomys > Typhlomys cinereus. Next base: position 516,964 of record JALPQD010000653.1, read on the forward strand.
AGCATCAGTGACATCACGGACATCCTGTTTTGTGTCTCTATGTCACCACAGCCTCCTCACTCACATCTCAGACTCTCAGTCACATGACAGCCTCAACAGTGGCACTCCAGCCTCGCTGTGCCATCTCAGCCTCATCACTGACATCAGCCTCACTTCTGGCTGATAAATCACAGCAAAACTGGTGACAACACAGCCTCACTGTTATGTCACAGTTTCACCTCTTAGGTTATATAACCTCACTGTTTCATCACAGCCTCAGTATGACATCAAGGCTCACCTCTGAATTCATTGCACAACTGTGACAGGACACCATCGACTCTGACGTTATAGCCTCACTGTTTCATCACAGCCTCACTATGACTTCACAGGATCACCCCTGAATTCATAGCCTCAATGTGTCATAACACTCTCATCACTGACATCATACCTAGCCTCATTATGACACCACTGCCTCACGACTAACCATACAGGCTCACTGAAACATGTCAGTTTTCCTGTGACACCACAGTGTCACCATTGACATCACAACCTCACTGTGACATCACAACTTCCCCAGTGACATCACAACCTTGCAGTGATATCACAGCCTCATTATATCACAGACATGCCTTGCCATTAAAGCATCACTGTGACATAAAATTTCACTTCTCACATAACAGCTGCACAGTGACATCATAGCCTCAGTTTTACTCTATAAACTTGTTACAATGTAACAGTGTAGATGTAACAATGTAACAGGGGCCCACGGAGACCCTTGGGGGCAGGGATAAGCTGGTGCGGAGTCAACAGCACAGACTCCTGGAGTTAGACGAGTGGCAAAACAGGATCTCAGGCTTGTAGGCTCTCAGGCTTGCAGCTCCTTTATCTCAAGTATCAGTTTGCTTATATAACCCACCTGACATTCCATAAGCCCCAGCGCGAGTCTTTGCTGAGTTGTCCAGTTTGGATTGGTCCTCTCAGCCAAGCGGTTTAACAGCACCAATTGTCTTTGCTCTGGAGAAGGCATAGTCTCACGAGATTTGTATGCTTAGCAGGAGGGAGGAGTCCAAGGAGCCTCTCTGTATGGGGGATGGAAGCCTCTGTGGCACAATCATTGTCCATTCCTCCTACATATCTATCTTTTTTATTTATTTTTGATAGTCAGTGGGAGCTAGAGTTTTTTGTTTTGACTTTGTTGACCCCACCTCAGAAGGCACCTAGCATTATGGACCATGCCTGTCTTAGATCGTCTGTCTCACAGGATCTTATCCATTATTGGTCCCCAGCCCTTGAAGGCATGTCACCTCTGGAAGGCATGTCAGGATATCTAGATAGTAGACTAGACCAAGGCTTTATAAATCTCTGTAATCTAAGCCCGAACCATGTCCCTAGGGGCACTATGGCTCAGATATTTAAGGGCCATAAGCACCTGTGGTGTGGTCATATTGACGGAGTGTTGTTGAGAGATGTGTTGAAGGAAATACTTAAACAATATAATTGACAAAAGAACAGTTTATAATCTATTTAAAATTAAAATCAAGTGAGAAAACAATGAAAGGAAACTTATAATCTAATAGAAAAACAATTGTGATCAATATAGAACATTAGTAGCTAAGGCCTTAGATATTACTAAAAATAAGTATGTATATATGTATTTAAAAATAGCATGTCAAAAAAATTAGTGTGTAACAGAAATGTAAAAAGAATTTAGTGCACAACAGAAATGAAAAAAAATATTGAAGTGGCTACAGATTTATTCATTTTATGAATCTGGTTCCCAAGAAGACCTTATAATTTTTGTTGTTGGTTTCATATCTCGAGCTGGCACCCATATTGGCGAAGTGGAATCCTGAGGGAAGACACAAGCATATCCTTGACCCTGGGTTAATAAGGGATCGCGTCCCTGCCATAACAGCATGACAGGGTCCCTCCATCGGACAAGAGGCAGGGGAGTATTGTGAGGCAGGAAAGCCCGGTGTTTATAAACAGGGCTTAGTCCAGAATCATTAAAAGTGAAGAAATTAAGGTGAAACAGAGCCTCTGTCAGAGCCAAGTGTGGGTCACGTTTGGATTTAAGGGATGTGACCTTTGTCAAAAGGCCTTTAAGGTTTTGTTGGATCTTTTTACAATGGCTTGTTCCTGGGGTTATAGGGAATGTCAAAGGTGTGATTAATTTTTCATGAGGTTATAAAGAAGCCAAATATGTAGGTCCATTGTCAGTCTTTAGCATCCAAGGTATACCCATAACTAACATAGTAGATTTTAGGGTTTTAATAGCATGGGGTGTTTTTTCTTCTGTAAAGTGTACACAAAGGAGGAACTAGTGTCGACTATGACATGAACATATTTTAGGTTCCCAAAGGGGAAGTGGTGGGTAACATCTATTTGTCAAATTGTATTAGGCAAGAGATCTCTGGGATTTACCTCTCCCTTATTTAGAAGGCCAAGTGGAGCCAACGGTGTACAAGTTGTAAAGTATCTGACTAAGTGTTTACATTGTGATATTGTAAGCTCTGGAAGAAACTTGTGTAAGCTCTGAGAGGTAAGGTAAAATTGTTGGTGTAGTGCCATAACTTTTTAAGAAGCTCTAAGTCCACAGTCATGATCATAGTATCTGTTAAATCATTTTTCTTAAGATTTTAGGAAGTTTTGTGTGTGAGCTTATATGAGATATATACCAAGGATGAACCCTGTGTTCCAATATATCACTGTATGGTGATATGTAAGGGGCTCATACAGTCTTTGAGCAAAGAAAATGAAAGCGTCTGGACAGATAGTACCACATATTGACTATCAGAAAAAATATTAACAGGTTCTAATTGTCATTTAGTAAAACTCTTTAAGAGCCCCAAGAGTTTACCCAGCTATACCAAGCCAGGGTTGGGAAGGACATACGTAATGTCTTTTCTCCCTGGGCATTGAATGAGGATTCCATACCTTTGTTTATTGGAGTCTGAGAATGATAGGGTCCCATGTGGGATGGGGGAAGAGCTGGGAGTACTATAAGGCTTAATTTTAACAGGGAGTTGAGAAAGCAGTTAACCTTTTGTCCTGTGGGGGGTGGTTGTCAAGATTTCCAGTGTAGCCAGAGACCATTTCTTGAAAACAAATAGAATTGGCCCAAAGCAATTGTGAGTGTCGGAGTGAGAAAGAAAGGATGATTTTTATCAAGCTCACACTAACAGGTTTTGCGGGCCAAGTTTCTTGCCTTGAGAGCAAGTCGAAAGGTGATCTCAAATTTAGATGTGAGTTGGTGTAAGTTAGAATGAGCCTGATGTAACCACATAAAAAGGCCTTTTTGCCCTAGGACACCTAGAACACCACCAGGGGTCCATAAGATGATTGCAAAGGGAGGCCAGTGAGGCTCATGTCTGTCTAGGGATGCTGAGGTGAGTAGAGAAGCAACCTTTTGTAGAAGGGCCATTGCTTTAGGTGTAAGCTTAATTCTTTTAGAATTAAGTATGTAGGGCCCATTAGAAGAGAAAATAGAGAGTACATTTCCTGGTCAGGGATTGGTAGAAATGGTTTTGAGCCAATTTATTGTTCCACATAGCTGTTGGAGTTCAGCTAGGGAATAAGCGTCTTTAGAGGGAAGGGTAAAGGCCAACGGGTGTATTTGTTTGGAAATAGAAAACCCCAAAAAGGCATGGGGGAGAATTGAATCTTTTCCAGAGCTACTTTTAAATTTAGGGCAGCCAGATCTTTTAAGAGGGTCCTGGACACTCCTTGTAATAAGGCAAGGTAAGATGAGCTAAGAGAATATCATCCATATAGTGAACAAGTAAAATATCTTGGGGAATATTACAAAGTGCCTCCTTAACATAAAGCTGCAGATGGTGGGACTATTTTTTCATGCCTTTCAGGAGGACAGTCCATTGATATCTCTGGGCTGGTCTTTGCATATTGGGTTCCCATACTGTAAACACAAAGCGATCCCTATCCTGGGGTGCCAAGGGAATTTGAAAGAAGCAATCCTTGATATCTATAATTATTATATGGTGGGAGGGTTGTATAGCACTGGGATGTAGCAGGCCAACCTGAGTAGTCCCCATCTTTTCCATTTGTTCATTGATTGCTCTCAGGTCCTGTAGGAGCCTATAACAGCCTGACCTTTTTTTAAAATTTTTATTATTATTTATTCAACTGTGCGCCTGTGCGTATGTATGTGCACGCGCGCGTGTGTGTGTCTCTGTGTGAGTGCGTGTGTCCGTGTATAGACGAATTCAGAAACCACCATGGATACCTCCACCTCCTTCTGCCCCGGGATTCACAGGCTCCGCCCTACCAGGACCAGAAGTGCAGGCCACCCCCGCTTCCACCTGGCGTCTATACGTGGGATCTGGGATCTGAACTCAGGGCCTCCCACCTGCAAGGTGGAGGCTTAACCCCTGAGCCACCTCTCCAGCCCCCAGCATGACCTTTTCTTGATAACAAATATGGGAATATTGTGCCTACTCGTTGAGGGCTCTAAATATCCCAATTGAAGGTGTTCCTCAATTAATTCTTTAAGGGTAGCCAATTTAGGTTCAATTATTGGCCACTGCTCCACCCAGACATCTTCATCTGAGAACCAAGTCAAGGGTATGGGATCAGGTACCCGTTTAGATGATGGCTTATGATGGGCAGTGGCCTCTAGAATTGGGGTTGATTATCATCAATGGAGGCTAGGCTGTCCATGCTAAGGACAATACCCATATCTTCTAGAATATCCCTTCCCCAGAGATTACAAGTGATATCAGCAACAATTGGGGAAAAGGATTACTATCTAAGTCCTTCCAGTGAATGGAACAAATTATAACCCAAATTGATTATTGTCCTCCTACCCCATTAATGGAGTGGCCTGGTTTGAATTTCCAATGGGGAAACCTGTGTGTTTCAATCTCAGTAATGATGGTAACACCAGCCCCTGTGTCCACCAACCCATTAACTGGATACTATCAAGGTATACTGCCGCAGACCAGAGTCGCGGCCTCGAGACCAGGGCTCCCAAGGACCGGGTGGAGAACAGAACAAACGCGGCTCCCTCTCATCCAAGTGAATCCTGAACCCATTTATTGAAGCTTTAGTGACAACTTTTATACAGAAAATATTGGGGTAAAGAATGTTGCACCTACATACAATTTTCTAGTCAGCAAAAATCACTTTCAGGGTGGACATTTTTTCAAGAACCTAACCCATTGCTTCAGGGCAAAGGCACTTAACAGAAACATTCTCTCAGTATTTCCAAACTTATCTAATCTATTATGCTTCACCAGATATCTATGGGGCTGATCCTACATAGTTGGCAATTTTAACAGACTGCTTTCTTTTAAAATACAGAGGCAGAATGTTCTCCTTTTGATTTTAGCAAGGAACATATTTTACAATTAACTATAGGAGTCCCCAACACCCCATAAGTCCCAGTATGAGCTTTTGCTGTTGTCCTCTCCAGGTTTATACTCTCAGTCAGACAGGTCGACATAGGCACCAGGCATGGCAGCAGGTTCTAACTTGGGAAGATGTATGCAGCTCATGTAGTCTCTACTATCCAAGCTTAAACTACATCTCTAAGGGGGACTTGACTTGGATACTCAAGGGCCATAAGCTATAGCTGGTTCTGTCGATGGAGCACTACTGAGGTATGCACTGAAGGAAAACACTTAAGCAATATAATTATTAAAAGAATAACTTCTATAATAGCATCCTTCTATTCCTTTAATAGTAAGGTTGCTTATGTCTTCCTTTGAGGAATTCCAGAAGTGTATTGCCATCAGTTAGATGACCCATCTGTGAACCATGCATACTCCAGACCTGGGGTCCAGTCAGGCCCCATATGCCAAGGGTGTCTCTTTCGGGGCAGAGGTGATCATTGGTGGGAGTGGACTCGAATGGTCCATCTCTGTAATTTCTCATAAGAGTGCTGTTTGGGGTAGGAAAGACACTGCCCCCTTGATTCTGACATGGATTCTCCCAGTTTGGATTGCAAATACCATCTCCAGGGGCAGTCTTGGCATCTAGACTTTCTGGCATGATGGTCTCTTCCTTGGCCTTCAGCCAGGGTAAGAGGGTATCACAGTTTCTTTTAAGGTTCTAGTGGATTGATAGCATAGTCTTATACTTCTGGAATTTCTAAGTTAGTACATAGGTGGAAATCTTACCCAACCTATGTTTTAAGAGTCTAGAAGTTATTCTCTAATTTCCTTAAAATCAGTGCACACATTCTGGCTAACAAGTCTACTTATTGTAAATGACTTGACATGAAATTTCTATTTAGTATTTGATTGAAACTTAAAAAGCAGGCTTCTTCTCTAGAACAGAGAGCAGGAAGCTAGTTCCAAAAAAACTCTAAGAGCAGATAAAGGGCTCTCCTAATTCCCAGAAGAATTCTTCCTGCCCGAAGCAAAACTTGAATTATCCCAAAAAAACAAAACCTAGGTAAGGGGCACTCCTAATTCCCAGAATTCTTTCTGCCTGAGGCAAAACCCAAATTATCTAGGAGAGTGTCCAGCCCCTGTTCATGGGCGTTACTGTGACCTTCCTCAGGGAACAGGCTTTAGGCTTGAGCTGAGAAGAAACACCAAGGCCTGACAATTCCCATATTTTTCCTTATTTCTCTTAAATAAAGCCATGTCCTTATCCCAAAACATGTTACTTTGAATCCATCTTTTCCAAACTGAGACATATTCTACCAGATTAGTTGGATAGGGACACGGCAGTATAAGATTGTCATAGGAGAATGTGGAAAAACGGGCAAAGTCCAAAATACCTTAGGATGACATTTCTCCTCTCTTATTGACGGGGCTGAGAGGTGCCCCGCTGGGAGTTTAAATTAACTTTAGCATTCTGCTGGATATTGGAAAGCTGTAAGCGGCAGTTGTGATCCCAATGGAATCCCTTGTTACATTTTGGGCAACAGGTCCAGGGACGAGCACTGGGACAGTCACTCTGAAGGTGACCTGTCCTGCCACAGCCCCAGCAAATATGGTTTGATGGGCTAGTCTGTGTTGGGGGGTCAGGAGGTCATTGTCTGCTCAACAAGAAGGCATCAATGGAGGCAGTAAGGGCCATTATGGGGCTAGATCCAGATCTCTAGTTGCTATCACCCACTTGTGGGTATCATCATTTCGAACAGTAGCCACTGCATTATGGGTAGGGGCACTGAGGTCCTCCCAAGCTAATTGTTTGATTAACATATCTCTAATGGGGCCTGGATCTATCCTACACTCTACATCTTCTGTTACTCTAGTAAGGAAGTCCATAAAAGATTCCCTCGATTGCTGGATGAGGTTACAAAAGTAAACAGAAGGGTCTCTTGGAGTGCAAGCCTTTAGGAACTTAAAGGCCAAGTCAGACACTTGCTGAAAATATGCAGTCAAACCTATGGTGGACCGGGATACAGGATCCCATAAACATATCCAATGTGATGTTAAGACCATACTGAAGATTGAGGCAAGCTTGTGCTTCTGCCTGATCATCATATGTAGAGCACCAATTCAGGAAAACGGACGGCTCTAAGACTTCCTTAAGATGATGATACCAATCATAATGAGTTTGGAGCTGCATGGCCCATTGACACAGAAATAAGGGGAGTCAGGGCCTGATTCATTGACTGCCTTATGAATCAGGGAAAGATCAGTCAGTGGGGTAGACATCCAAAGCTGGTTGGCTGCATTGGGTCCTACATTAACAGGGTCTGCCAAAAGTTTAGAAAACTGTGGGCATGTCTGGAGCATAGGAACTTGGGGCGCCAGAAATGGAGATGGCGCCATGGGGCTGAAGGGCCTGACCCAGTCATAGTAACAGCAGGTTCTCAGCAAGGGTATAGTAGGGGGGAACTGCTCAAAGGGTTGGGGGTTTCTCTGCCTGATCTAAACGTGTAGGTTTATGAGGTACTGCCATAGATTCATCCTCTCCTTCTTCATAAGAGTGATAGGTTTCGGCCCTCATGCCCATGGCAGGCGGTGGAACAGGGAGAAATGAGGCATGTATTTGGAGCTCCTTACAGTGTGAGAAGTTGCCTATTTTTTTATAGAACAGAGACACAAGTAAAGAGGAACAGACAAGACAAGGAACATATTGTGGGGAACTTCCATGGTTCGTAGGCCACAGCTATATGCTCTCTATTGGACAAACAAATATAGAGAAAGGGAAAGGGAACTTCACACTCGCCTCTCGTGAAGACAAAAACACAAAGGGGCCAGCCGAACTGTGCTGAAGGGGGCATAGTGCTCCGCACTGGTGCCAAGATGAAGGCTGCCATGGAAGCTCCTTTATTTTAAGCATCAGGCTGCTTATATACCCCACCCAGCATCCCATAAGTCCCAGCATTTAACATAAACTCACTGTGACATTAGAGCCTTACCAGTGACAATATGGCCTCATAAATGACCTAGTCTCCCTGTGAAAGCACAGTCACTACTGAACTCACAATATCACTTGATATCATAATCTCACTGTGACATCACAGCCACACTGTGACAGCGAGGCTGAGTTGGCACATTACAGCCTCACCACTGATATGACAGGCACACAGTGATATCACAGCTTCTCCTCTGATATCATAGCCTCTGGGTGACTCCACAGCCTCACCACTGATGTCTTTATCTCACTGTGAAATCCAAGCATCACCCCGACATCACAGCCTCACTGATATTTGATAGAATCATCCCTGACATTAGAGCCTCACTGTGACATCACAGTCTCATTATGACATCACAGCTTCTAGAGTGATATCACCTCAAGGCGACATGACAGCCACATGCAAGCTAACACTGATATCACAGCCACATTGTGACATCACAGCCTCATTGAAACATCACAGCCATACTCTGCCATTACAGTGTGATAGTGATATAAAACTTCACCTCTGACATCATAACCTCACTGTAATATGGCAGCCTCAGTTTGACACAATAAACTCACTGTGATATTAAAGCCTCAACAGTGACAATATAGCCTCAACAATGACATTGTCTCCCTGTGAAAGCACATTCACTATTGATATCACAACCTCATTGTGATATCACAAACTTACTATGACATCATAGCCACACTGTCCCAGCACAGCTTCACTTTAATTTCACAACCTCGCCACTAATGTGACAGGCACACATTGACAACACTGCCTATCCTCTGACATCACAGCCTCAGTATGTGTGCACAGTTTCACTACTGATGTCCTAACTTCACAGTGAAATACAACCATCACACCTGACATCACAGCCTGTGTCATCAGAGCCTCTGTGACATTATAGCCACACTGTGTCCTCACAGTCTCACTGTGACATTACAACCTAACTGACATCACAGCCTTACTGTAACATCACAAACTCATTGTGATATCAGCCTTGCTATTGATAGCAAAGCCTCATGGTGACATCACATACATACCTCTGACATAATCTTACTGTGACCTCACAGACTCAATGTGGAATCACCACATCTCCACTGACATCACAGTTTCACTGTGACCTCACAGTCTCAACCATGACATCACCAATTCAATGGTGAAGCTCTAATGTCACAGTGTGTTTACTCTCTCAAACTGAGGCTGTGATGTCACTGTGAGGCTATGATGTTACAGTGAAGCTGTGTTGGCACAGTGTGGCTGTGTTGTCATAGTGAACATGTGATGTCACAGTGAGGTTGTGATGTCAAAAGCGACTGTGCTTTCACAAGTAGACTATGTCTTTGGTGAGGCTGTATTGTCACTGGTGAGGCTCCAATGTCACAGTGAGTTTATTGTGTCAAACTGAGGCTGAGATATCACTGTAAGGCTATGATATCAGAGGTGAAGATTTATATCACAGTGATGCTTTGATGGCACAATATGGCTGTGATGTCAAAATAAGGCTCTGATATCACTGTGAGGTTGTGATGTCACTGGGGAAGTTGTATTGTCATAGTGAGGTTGTGATGTCAATAGCGATACTGTGGTGGCAATAGGAGGCTGTCAGGTTTCAGTGAGCCTGTGAGGTCATAGGTGAGAGTGTGGTGCCATAGTGAGGCCATGAAGGATGTCAGTGATGAGGGTGTGATGTCGCATTGAGGCAATGATTTCAGAGGTGAACCTGTGATGTCACAGTGAGGCTGTAAAAAAACAGTGAGGCTATAACTTCAGAATTGATGCTGTGATGTTACAGTTGGGCAATGATTTCAGAGGTGAGTCTGTGATGACATAGTGCTGTGCAGTCACACTGAGGCTGTGATGTCAGAGGCAAGGCTGTGATGCCACTGTGAAGCTGTGATAACAGTGGTGATAGACAATGACATCACAGTTGTGCTAAGATTTCAGTGGTTAAGCTGTGATGTCAGAGATGAGGCAGAGATGTCACAATGAGGATGCTATGTTACTGATGAGGTTGTGATGCCATAGTGAGGCTATGGTGTCACTATTGATACTGTCATGTGACCATGAGCCTGAGATGTCAGTGATGAGGCTGTGGTGTCATAGCGAGGCTAGGGATGATATCTGAGGAGTCACTGATGCTATGATTTCAGAGATTAGCCTGTTATAGCACAGTGAGGCTGTTATGTCAGAAATGAAACTATAATGTCACAGTGAGGCTGTAATATCACTGAAGCTATGATGACACTATGAGGCTGTGATATCACAGAAAGGTTGTCATGTCACAGTTTGGTTATGAGATCACTGTGGAAAGTGTGATGCCAGTGGCAAGACTGATTTCTCCATGAGGGTAGGAGGTAACAGGTTAGACTGTGAGGTAACAGTGAGGCTGTGATGTCACTGTGAGGCTGTGATATCTGAGAGAAGATTGATATCACAATGAGGCAGTGATGTAACATGTGAGGCTGTGATGTCCCTGTTTATGATGTCAAAGGCTATGATATCACTGATGAGGCTGTCAGAACACCATGAGCCTGTGCTATCTGTGATGAGGCTGTAGTGTCATGGCAAGGCTTGGTAGGATATCAGTAGTGAGGCTGTGATGTCACATTTTGGTTGTGATGTCACCATAGGGTTGTGATGTCACAGTGAGACTGTGTTGGCACAGTGTGGCTGTGATGTCACAGTGGGGTTGTGATGCCACAGTGAGGTTATGATGTCACCATGAGGCTGTGGGGTCATTGTTGAGGCTGTACTATCATATGAGCCTGTCCTATCAGTGGTGAGACTGTGATGTCATAGTGAGGTTGTGATGTCAGTAGTGACTGTGCTTTCACAGGGAGACTATGTCATTTGTGAGGCTGTTTTGTCACTGGTAAGATTATAATGTCACAGTGAATTTATTGTGTCAAACTGAGGCTTGATGTCACAGTGAGGCTATGATGTCAGAGGTGAAACTGATATCACATTGAGGCTATGATGTCACAGTGAGACTGTGTCAACGGTAAGTATGTGATGTCACCATGAGTCTATTATGTAATAGGCAAGGCTGTTCTTACAGAGAGATTGTGATGTCACAGTGAGGCTATAATTTCACTGTCAGGTTGCAATGTCACAGTAAGGCTGTTAGGACACAGTGTGCCTATGAAGTCACAGTGAGGCTGTGAGGACACTGTGATGTTGTGATGTCACTGGAGGAGTTTTGCTGGCATAGCAAGGCTGTGATGTTATTGGTGAGGCTGTGTCTCAATGAGACTGTGATGTCACTGGTGAACATGTGATTTCACAATAAGGCTATTATCACAGTGAGTTCATTGTATCAAATTGAAGTTGTTGTGTCACAGTGAGGCTGTGATGTCAAAGGTGAAGCTTTATATCACAATGATGCCTGTGTTGTCACACTGAGGCTGTGGTGTCAGAGGAAAGTCTCTGATGTCACAGTGAGACTGTGGTATCAGTTATGATAGATTATGACATCACAGTTCAGCTGAGATTTATGTGGTTAAGTTGTGATGTTAGAAGTGAGGCTGATGTCAGTCATGAGGCTGAGGTGTCACACTGAGACTGGCATGTTACTGTGGCTGTGATACAGCACAGCAAGGCTGTGGTGTCACTGTTGAGGCTGTCATATGACCATGAGCCTGAGATGTCAGTGTAGAGCCTGTGGTGTCAAAGTGAAGTTATGAAGAATGTCTGTAGTGCCACTATGCTATGATTTCACAGGTTAGCCTGTTATGTCACAGTGAGTCTGTGATGTCAGTGGTGATGCTGTGATGTCACTTTGAATCTGTGATGTCGCAGGGAGGCTATGTCAGAAGTATGTATGTGGGATCAACATGAGGCTATTATGTAAGTAGCAAGACTAATGTCATAGAGAGTATGTGATGTCAGAGTAAGGCTGTGAAATTATGGTCAGCTTGAAAGGTCACAGTCAGGCTATGAGGACACAGTGTGGCTATGATGTCACAATGAGTCTCTGATGACACAGTGATATTGTGATGTCACTGGATAGGTTAGGTTGGATTAGTGAGGCTGCGATGTTAGTGGTGAGGCTGATGTCACAATGAGGCTGTGATGTCACTGATGAAGATGTGATGTCATAATAAGCCTAGAATATCATTGGTGAACCTATTATGTGACAGTGACACTGGTGAAGCTATGATGTCAAAGGCTTTGTTCTTACTGGTGTGGCAGTGATGTCAGTGTTCTGATTGATGTCAGTAGCCACACTGATGTCACAGGTGAGACTCTGCTGTCACTGGTGAGTTCATGATGTCACACTGAGGCTGTGATGTCACTGTGAAGATTGTATGTCACTGTGGGCTGTCATGTCACCATAAGTTGATATCACTCTGAAATCTGTGATATCACACTGTGGATATGATATCAGTGGCAAGACTGATATCACAATGAGGCTATGATGTAACAAGTGAACCTGTGGTGTCAGTGGGCAATTAGTGAGGTCACTCTGAGGCTGTTATTTTGTTGTGAGCCTCTTATGTCAGGGCTGGTTCTCTGAGATATCAGTGAGGCTGTGTCATCAGTGGTGATGCTTAGATTTCACAGTGAGGTTAGGACATCAGTGGTGAGGTTGAGGCTAAGATATGACAGCTAGGCTGGGATGTTATTTGTACTTCTGTGATGCCACAGCGAGGCTATCATGTCACTGTTGAGGCTGTCATGTGACCATGAGCCTGAGATGTCAGTAATGGGGCTGTGGTTTTGTAGCGAGGTAGGCAGGATGTCTGTGGTGTCACTGATGCTATGATCAGAGGTTAGCCTGTTATGTCACAATGAGACTGTGATGTTTGTCAGAGGTGAGGCTGTGATGTCACGGTGAGGCTGTGATGTCACAGTGAGGCTGGGATGTCAGAAATGAAGGTATAATGCCACAGTGTGGCTGTGATATCACTATGAAGCTCTGATGTCAATTTGAGGCTGTGACATCAGAAAGAGAGGTTGTGATGTCACAGTTAGGCTGTGATGTCAGAGTGCAGATATGCAGTCAGAGGATAGGCTGTGATTTCAGAGATGAGACTGAGATGTTGCATTGACGATGTGATATACTGGGTGTGGCTGTGATGCCACAGTGAGGTTATGATGTCGACATGAGGCTGTGAAGTCACTGGTGAGGCTGTAAAATCAGGGTGAGCCTGTAATATCAGTGGTGAGGCTGTGATGTCACAGTTACGATGTGCTAGCACAGTGCTGTGATGTCACAGTGAGGTTATGATGTCACAGTGATGTTGTGATGTCAGTAGTAACTGTGCTTTCACTGGGAGACTATGTCATTGGTGAGGCCATATTGTCACTGGTGAGGCTCTAATGTCACACTGAGTTTATTGTATCACGCTGAGACTGTGATGTCACAGTAAGGCTATGATTTCAGAGGGGAAATTTCATCTCACAGTGTTGCTTTGATGGCATTGTGTGTCTGTGATGTCGCAATGAGGCTGTGATGTCACTGGGGAATTTGTGAAATCCTAGTGAGGCTGTGATGTCAATAGCGACACTGTGGTGTCACGTTATGGCTGTCATGTTTCAGTGAGATTCTGAGGTCAATGGTGAGGCTGTGGTTCCATAGTGAGTGCAGGTAGGATATCAGTGATGCCACATTGAGGCTATGATTTCAGATATGAGCTTGTGATGTCATAGTGAGGCTGTGATGAAGCAGTGAAGCAATAATGTCAGAGTCGATGCTGTGATGTCACATTTGGGCAATGATTTCAGAGGTGAGCCTGTGATGTCATAGTGAGGCTGTCATTTAACAATGAGGCTATAACCTCAGAGGAGGAGCTGTGATGTGTGAGTCTGTGTTGTTACCAGTGATGCCATGATATCACAGAGAGGGTGAAATGTCAGTGGGGTGAGACTATGACATCACAGTGAGGATGTGACTTAAGTGATTAGGTTGTGATATAAGAATGACGCTGGTGTGAATGATAAGGTATGATGTCATAGTGAGGCTGGCATGTCATGGGTGAGGCTGTGATGCCACCGTGAGGCTTTGATGTCACTGTGGGGCTGTGGTGACAACATGAGTCCATGATGTCACAGGGAGATAGAGATGTCACGGTGGAGGTTGTAAGGTAATAGTGAGACTGTAATGTGAGTGGCAAGTCTAATGTCACAGTGAGGCTATGATATTAGTAGTGATGCTTTGATGTCACATTGAAGCTGTGATGTCACAATGAGGCTATGTCAGAGGTGTGTATGAGATGTTTCCATGAGGCTGTTATGTCAGTGGCAAGGTGGATGTCACATTGAGTTTGTGATGTCAAAGTGAGGCTGTGATGGTACATTCAGGTTGTAATGTCACAGTGAGGCTCTGAAGACAGAGTGTAGCTATGATGTTACAGTGAGGCTCTGACAACACAGTGATCTTGTGATGTCATTGGAGAGGTTTGGATGGCACAGTGAGGCTGTGCTGTTGGTGACGCTGATGTCACAATGAGGCTGGTGAAAGTGTTATTTCGCAATAGCCAGGGATGTCGGTGGTTAGAAAGATGTCATAGTATGTCTGTGATATTACTGGTGAGGCTATGCTCTCTGGTAAACCTATTACTTATCAGTGACACTGTTGAGGCTGTGATGTCAAAAGATTTGTTGTCACTGGTGTAGCAGTGATGTCAGTGTTCAGCCAAACGTTCATGGTGATGCTGATGTCACAGTTGTGGCTGTGATGTCACTGGTGAGGCCATGGTATCACACTGAGGCTGTGATGTCACAGTGAGACTGTGATGTTGGTAGTAAGACTGATGCCACAAGGAGGCTCAGATGTAACAGATGATACACTGGTTTCAGTGGGCATTCTGTGACATCACGGTTATGCTTTGATGCCACACGAGACTTTGATGTCAGCATGTGGCTGTGTTTTCACCATGAGCCCATGATGTCAGAGGGAGTTGGTGATGGCACGATGGAGACTGTGATGTCACAGTGAGACTATGATGTTAGTGGCAAGGCTGATCTCACAGAGAGGCTGTGATGTCTGTGATGGTGATGTGATTCACAGTGAGGCTGTGAAGTCACTGTCAGGTTATAAAATCACAGGATGTGTGGACACAGTGTATCTATGATATTAGAGTGAAGCTGTGATGTCAGAGTGCTGCTGTGGTCAGTGACTAGGTTGTTATTTCAGAAGTTAGACTGATGTGAGAGATGAGGTTGAGATGTCACACTGACAAAGTGATGTAACTTATGAGGCTCTGATGCCACAGTGAGAATATGATGTCACCATGAGGCTGTGGTGTCACTAGTGAAACTGTGCTATCATGATCAGCCTGTCATATCAAAGGTGAGGCTGTGAAGTTACAGTGAGGCTGTGATGTCAGTGGTGGTGATGTGATTCACAGTGAGGCTGTGAAGTCACTGTTAGGTTGTAATGTCACAGAGAGGCTGTGAGAACACAGTGTGGCTATGATGTTAGAGTGAGACTGTGATGTCACAGTGCTGCTGTAAGCTCAGTGATGAAGTTGTTATTTCAGAAGTTAGTCTGATGTGAGAGATGAGTCTGAGATGTCACATTGACAATGCGATATAACTGGTGAGGCTCTGATGGCATAGTGAGGATATGATGTCACCATGAGGCTATGATGTCACTGGTGAAGCTGCAATATCATGATGAGCCTGTCATATCAGTGGTGAGCTGTGAAGTTACAGTGAGGCTATGATGTCACATTGAGGTTGTGATGTCAGAGTGAGATTGTGATGTCAGTGGTGATAGAGTATGACATCACAGTTCGACTGAGATTTCAGTGCTTAGGCTTTTATGTCAGAAGTAAGGCCGATGTCAGTGATGAGGCTGAGATGTCACAGTAAGGCTGGGATGTTACTGGTAAGGCTATGATGCCACAGCAAGGCTGTGTTGTTACTGTTGAGGCTATCATGTGACTGTGAGCCTGAGATGTCAGTAATGAGGCTGTGGTGTCATAGCGAGGTTAGGCTGATATCCTTGGTGTCACTGATGCTATGATTTCAGAGGTTAGCCTGCTATATCACAGTGAGGCTCTGATGTCAGAGGTGAGGCTGTTATGTCACAGTGATTCTGTGATTTCAGAAATGAGGGAATAATGCCACAGTGAGGCTGTGATATCCCTGTGAAGCTGTGATGTCACTATGAGGCTGAGAATTCACAGAGAAGTTGTAATGTCAGAGTGAGGATGTGATATTAGTGCTTATTGACTATGGCATCATAGTTCTGCTGAGATTTCAGTGGTTAGGCTGTGATGTCAAAAGTGAGGCTGATGTCAGTGATGGGTCTGTGAAGTCACAGACTGTGAGACTGGGATGTCAGAGGTGAAGCTTTATATCACAGTGAATCTTTGATGTCATGGTACAGCTGTGATGTCACAATGAGGCAGTGATGTCACTGTGAGGCCATTGTGTCACTGGGGAAGTTGTGATGTCACAGTGAGGTTGTGATGTCAATAGCGACACTGTCATGTCACAGGGAGGCTGTCATATTTCAGTGAGCCTGTGAGGTCATAGTGAGACCGAGATGATGCAATGTTACACTAAGGCTGTGAGGATGCAGTGTGGCTATGATGTCACAGTGAGACTGATGACACAGTGATGTTGTGATGTGACTGGCCACGAATGGATGGAACAGTGAGGCTGTGATGTTAGTTGTGAGGCTGCTGACACAATGAGGCTGTGATGTCACTGCTGAAAGTGTGATGTCTCAATAAGGCTGGAATGTCAGTAGTGAGAAAGAAGTCATAGTGAGTCTGTGATGTCACTGGGGAGGCTAAGATGTCAGTGGTGAACCTGTTATGTGACAGTGACACTCGTGAGGCTGTGATGCCAAAGAGTGTGTTGTCACTGGTGTGGCAGTTATGTCAGTGTTCTGACTAATGTCAGTGGCAATGATGATGTCACAGGTGAGGCTGTGCTGTCACTGTTGAAGCAGTGATATCACACTGAAACTATGATATCACTGTGAAGGTTGTATGTCACTGTTGGCTGCCATGTCTTCATAAGGAACTATCAGTCTGGAAGCTGTTATGTCACCCTGAGGCTGTGATGTCAGTGGCAAGAGTGATGTCACAATGAGGCTATGAAATAACAAGTGAGCTTTTGGTGTCAGTAGGAAGGTTGTGTGGTCACTGTGTGACTGTGATGTCACAATGAGGCTCTGATGTCAGGGCTAATTCTATGATATATCAGTGAGGCTATGACATAATGGGTGATGCTTATATTTCACAGTGAGGTTAGGACATCAATGGTGAGGCTGTGCATTCACACTGAGGCTATGATGTCAGAGGAAGGCTTTGATGTCACTGTGAGGCGGTGATGTTACCATGAGGTTGTGATATCACAGTGAGGCTGTGATATCAGTGGTGGTAGAGCATGACATCACAGTTTGGGTGAGGTTTCAGTGGTTATGCTGTGATGTCACAAGTGAGGTTGATATCAGTGATGAGGCTGAGATGTCACAATGAGGCTGAAATGTTACTGGTGAGGCTGTGATGCCATACTGAGGCTGAGGTGTCACTGTTGGGGCTGTCACATGACCATGAATCTAAGATGTCAATAATGGGACTGTGGTGTCATAGCGAGGCTAGGCAAGATGTATGTGGTGTAACTGATGCTATGATTTGATAGTTTACCCTATTATTTCACAGTGAAGCTGTCATATCAATGGTGATAGGCTATGACATCACAATTCAGCTGTGATTTCAGTGGTTAGGCTGTGATGTCAGAAGTGAGGCTGATGTCAGTGATGAGGCTGAGATGTCACAGTGAGACTGGGATGTTACTGGTGAGGCTGTAATGCCACAGCAAAGCTGTGGTGTCACTGGTTGAGGCTGTCATGTGACTATGAGCCTGAGATGTCAGTGATTACTCTGTGGTGTCATAACGAGGGAGGCAGGATGTTCGTGGTGTTACTGATGTAGCCTGTGGTGCCATGGTGAGCTTTTGATGGCAGAGATGAGGCTGAGATGTCACAATTAGGTTGTGACATCACAGATGGGTTGTGATGTCCCAGTGAGGCTGTGACATCAGCGTGGCAAATGTGATGTCAATGGAAAGGCTGATTTCACTATGAGGCTATGATGTAGCAGGGGAGTCTATGCTATAACAGTTTAGACTATGATGTCACAGTAAGGCTATGGGTCACTGTGAGGCTGTGATATCTGAAGGGAGATTCATGTCACAATGAGGCAGTGATATAACATATGAGGCTGCGGTGTCACTGTTTAAGATGTCAAAGGCTATGGTGTCACTGGGAGCCTGTGACATCTGGGGTGAGACTGTGGTGTCCTAGTTAGGCTAGGTAGGATGCTAGTGGTGATGCTGTGATATTAAAGTGTGCCTGTGATGTCACCATGGGGCTGTAGTGTCACAATGAGGCTGTGATGTCACAGTTCAACTGTGAGGTCAGTCATTAGGCTGTGATTTCATAAGTAAAACTGATGTGAGAGATGAGGCTGAGATGTCACATTGACAATGTAATATAACTGTTTAGTGTGTGATGCCACATTGAAGTTATGATGTCACCATGAGGCTGCAGTGTCACTGGTGAGGCTCTAATGCCACAATGAGTTTATTGTGTCAAACTGAGGTTTCGATATCACGGTGACACTATGATGTCAAAGGTGAATGTTTATATGACAATGATGCTTTGAGTGCATGGTATGGCTGTGACGTCACTGTGTGGTTGTGATGTCACTGGGGAAGATGTGATGTCACAATGAGATTCTGATGTCAATAGCGACACAGCTGTCATGTTTTAGCAAGACTATGAGATCCGTGGTGTGGCTCTGGTGCCATAGTGAGCCTAGATAGGATGTTAGTGATAAAGGTGTGGTGCCATATTGAAGCTGATTTCAGAGGTGTGCCTGTTTAGTCATACGTGATGAAACAGAGAGGCTATCACATGAGAGTCGATGATGTGATGTCATATTGTGCAACGATTTCAGAGGTGAGCCTGCGATGTCATAGTGAGGCTGTCATGTCACGGTGAGGCCATAACCACAGAGGTGAGACTGTGATGTCACAGTGAAGCTGTGTTATCACCAGTGATGCTCTGATATCACAGGCTATGATATCAGTGGAGCAAGACTATGAACTCACAGTGTGTATGTGATTTCAGTAGTAAGGCTGTGATATTAGAATGAGGTTGATGTGAGTGATGAGGGTATGATGTCACAGTGAGGTTGGAATGTTATTGATAAAGCTGTGATGCCAAACCGGGGCTGTGGTGTCACTGTTGAGGCTGTCATGTGACTGTGAAACTGAGACGTCAGTGATGAGACTGTGTTGTCAGTGAGGCTAGGCAGGATTTCCGTGGTGTACTGATGCTATGAGTTCAGAGATTAGGCTGTTATGTCACAGTGAGGCTGTGATGTCAGAGTGAGCTTGTGATGTCAGAAATGTGGCTATAATGCCACAGTGAAGCTGTGAAATCACTGTGAAGCTGAGATGTCATTGTGAGGTTGTGAAATTACCAAGAGATTGTGATGTCCCAGTGAGGCTGTGAGGTCACTGTGGAAGATGTGATGTCAGTGGCAAGGCTGTGGTGTCACTATTTATAATGTCAAAGGCTATGATGTCACTGTGAGGCTATGATGTCACTATGAGGCAATGATGTCCCTGTGTAGCTGTGAGATTAGTGGTTAGGCTGTGATTTCAGAAATGTGACTGATGTGGGCGATGAGGCAGAGATGTAGCATAGACAATGTGATACAACTGGTAAAGCTGTGATGCCACAATGAGATTATAATGTCACCATGAGGCTGTGGTTCACTGGCAAGGCTATGATATCACAGTGAGCCTGTCATATAATGGTGAGGCTGTAATGTCATAGTGATGCTGTGTTGGCATAGTGTGTCTGTGATATCACAGTGAGGTTGTGATGTCACAGTGATTTTGTGGTGTCAATAGTGACTATGCTAACATAGATAGACTAGGTTATTGGTGAGGCTGTATTGTCACCAATGAGGCTCTAATGTCACAGTGAGTTTATTGTGTCAAACTGAGGCTGTGAAGTCACAATGAGGCTCTGATATCAGAGGAGAAGCTTTATGTTACAGTGACCCTTTGATGGCATGGTGTGGCTGTGATTTGACAATGAAGCTGTGATGTCACATTGAGAATGGGATGTCACTGGGTAAGTGTGATGTCACAGTGAGGTTGTGATGTCAATAGTGACAATGTCGTATCATAGGAAGTCTGTTATATTTCAGTGCACCTGTGTGGTCAGTGGTGTGGCTCTGTTGCCATAGTGAGGCTAGGTAGGATGTCAATGATGAAGGTGTGATGTCGCATTGAGCCTGTTTTGTCATATTGAGGCTGGGATGAAACAGAGAGGCTAAAACATCAGAGTTGGTGCTTTACTGGCAACGATTTCAGAGGTGAGCCTGGGTTGTCATAGTGAGGCTGTTATGCCATAGTGAAGCTATAACCTCAGAGGTGATGTTGTGATGCCACAGTAAGACTGTGTTGTTGCCGTGATATTACAGTGAGGCTGTGATGTCAGTGGAGCGAGACTATGATATCACAGTGAGGATGTGATTTCAGTGGTTAGGCTATGATATCAGTGATATCAGAATGAAGCTGATGTGAGTGATGAGGGTATGATGTCATAGTGAGGCTTGCATGTCACTGGTGAGGCTGTGATGCCACCATGAGGCTTTGATGTCACTGACTGTCTGTGATGTCACTGCGAGCCTGGATGTCACAGGGAGTTGCTGATGTTACAGTTGAGGTTATGAGGTCACAGTGAGACTGAGATGTCAGTGGCAAGGCTGATGTTACAGTGAGGCTATGATATGTCAGAAGCGTGTATGTGATGTCACCATGAGGCTGTTATGTCAGTGGTAAGGCTGATGTCACAATATGTTTGTGATGTGACAGTAATGCTGTGATGTCAGAGATGTGGCTGTAATGTCACAGTGAGGCTGTGATGTCACTGTCAGGTTGCAATGTCACAGTGAGGCTATGATGATACAGTGAGACTCTGATGACATAGTGATATTGTGATGTCACTGGAGAGGTTTGGATGGCACTGGGTGGTTGTGATGTTAGTGGTGAGGCTGATGTCCCAATGAGGCTGTGATGTCACTGTTGAAGTTGAGATGTCACAATAATGCTGAAATGTCAGTGGTGAGAAAGATGTGATGCTGTGGTGTCATTGTTTATGATGTCAAAAGTTATGATGTCACTGCTAAGGTTATCACATCACTGTAAGCCCTTGCTATTTGTGGTGAGGCTGTGTGTGGGTGTTGCTAGGCCCAGAAGCCTGCTCTCTGGATACATTAGCAACTGAGTGGGCCTTTAAGTGACTCCTCCCTTGGGCGGTTGAGTTTGCCTCTTGTCTGCAAGACAATGGCAGGCTGAACTTCCCCCCTTGGAAGTGGAGAAAACACTCAGGTCGTTTGGAACGCTTTTGTTTCTCTAAGAAACTGGCTGGGCTATTCTTCCCCCCATCAATTCTTTCCCGCTTATCTAAAGATATGTTAATGCACGGACCAGGTAACTGTTTTGGAGCATACATTGTCCATTCTCTCCTAGCAACAAGGTGACATGCCTGTTTAACATACATGGCAATATGTCCGCCCCACAGCAATTGGGTGTCACTCTTGACTTTTCTTTGTTAACCAAAATGTGTGTGTTTTACATAGTCCTGTAAAGAATTTGGCCCTGCTTCTTGATTATAAAAACCCTGTACATTAAAATGAAGTTGGCTTGGATGATAAGGGACATCCAAGGCCCCTTGTAATCCAAAGCCTGAAATTTTTAATTCCTACCACTCCCACTTCAGATTTCCACGTTTGTAGATTCTGGTTTGTGCTGGTTCGTGGGCTTGGATAGCTGTGGTGTCATGGTAAGTCTAGGTAGGATACCTGGGGTGAGGCCGTGATGTTACACTGTGGCTGTGATATTATCATGAGGATGTGATGTCACAGTGAGTGTGGCAGTCAGCCTGCAACATTGTCGATAAGTGACTATCACACAGCTTAAGGGAACTAGGAATTTAATTTCTTACAACAATTCGGTTACAGTTCTTAGTCCAGCTTGATGGAAGAGCATGTATCAACACCAGGGCAGAGGAAACTGGCCATACCATCACCACATATCAGCTGAAAGAGGAGCAATCCTTACTTGCCAGACCAGTATGTCTGGCCAAGTGAACAGAAGGATGCCAACTCTCTCAACCAGCTCTCTGTGATTTATCCAGGGGCTAATCCCACCCACCATAGGCTGAGTCTTCTCTATCAGCTAGACAATCTCCTCCCAGTTTGCTCTGGGCTTAACTCAACCATCAACTCTACAACTGTGCCCAGAGCTCAAACCCTCAACAGTCAAGTTGACACTTGTGCTTAACTATGACACTCCAACCCTTGTCAACTTGCCACAAAACAATAGCACTTTTAAACTGTAACTTTCCTTGTCCCCATAGATGTTAAAAGTTATCTTAAAAATATAAATACATTTCATAAAAAATTTAAAATATTCTCATTAAAATTTCAGTTATTAAAAATGTTGGAACTAAAAGTCTTTAAATATGCCAAATAAAATATTTAAATATTCCAAATAGAATCATTGTAACAATGAGAAAGCAAGTTAAGATCAAAATCCAGCAAATTATTACATCCTGTGTTGGAACCGAAGTTCCTTTCCTGGACCTGCCCCAACCCCGAAAGGAGACACGAGGACCAGGAGGCTGCTGCAAAAGCAAAAGGTAAGTTTATTCTGGCGTGCCAGGACCGTCCCTCTTGCAGGCAAGAAAGGAGCGGCCCTGACTGAGCTCGGGGTAGGGTTTTTATAGGCACAGCAAACATAGCAAACTTTACATGTACTTTCATGTGAACACAGCAAACAAGGAAGTTATGGGTCAATAAAGTTGATGGCCAGATGTTTTAGTAGATAAGTGGTTACTGGCAGGGTGTTTCTCCACACCCAGGGTGGTGTTGAAACTGCCAGATGTCCCTGGGTGTGTTTCAGGTCAGCACGCACTCTTGTGGTTGGGCAAGATAGGGGGTTGGGGGTAGGGTGGTTTCGGCAGTTTTTTTTATTATTTTTTTTTTAACGTGGGACCTGGGATCCGAACTCAGAACCTTCTGCTTGTGTGAGACAGAGTCACAACCCTTGAGCCATCTCTCCAGCCCCAGTTTCGGCAGTTTTTGAATTCTTGCTTGGCGCCTCAGGTCTTCCCGCCGACGGGAGGAATTGGCGCTGGCAGAAACCGACAGTGGGACAAGGGGAGTAAGGGTTGGGGTCCCACATTCCCCCCTTTTTCTGTTAGGCCATTTTTAATCTTTAAAATAGTTGGTACTTGGGAGAGGGTTTTTGGGCCGGCTCCGAGGGAAGAGGGGTGATGACCGCTCTGGCTGCTTCATGCTGACCTGGGGCGTAGTTGGGGCTTGGAGCTACGGCCTGTTGTCCTCTGGAGTTGGGGCTGTATTCTGTAGGAGAAAAAGTGTCACAGCAGCGCTTTCTGTTCCTCCGAGCTAGCTTCTTCCCTTGCATACTGTTGTCTCAAAACCATAATCTGGACTGACTGCAGGCGGTCTCGAATGAAGGAGAGAAGCCTATTTAGGAGACAGGGTCCCAGGGTAAACAGAAGGAGTAGGATGAGGACCGGCCCTGCTATGGCAGACAATAAAGTGGTTAGCCACGGAGAGCGGGTGAACCAACCTTCAAACCAATTTTGGGAGGCTTCTCTTTCCCTTTGTCTGGCTGCCAGTCTTTCCCTAAGTTTTGCCATGGAATCCTTGATTTCCCCACTATGGTCGATGTAAAAGCAACATTGCTCTTTCAGGGCTGCACAAAGTCCTCCTTCTTTGAGAAAAAGGAGATCTAGCCCCATGCGGTTCTGTAACACAACCTCAGATAGGGAGGTAAGAGACTCCTCAAGCTTACTGATGGATCTCTCTAGTGCCGCTAAGTCCTGAGTCATAGCAGCCCTCAGGCTGGCGAAGTTGGCTTGGGAAGTTTAGTCCAGCTGCCCCGGTCCCTACTTCTGTTAAAATGCCTGCACCAACTAAGATGGCCAAAGTGACTGTCGCAGGATCCCTTCTAAACCGAGTTCTACCAAAATCATAGGCATCTAGTAGGACCCGATCAGGATGATAATAAATCCTGGGTACTAACTGTACCAATACACAGAAGTGGGCAGAGGAATTGAATACAAGGCATAAGTCCAGTACTACAAGCCCACCAGGCATCCTCAGTAGGGACTAGGTAAGTCCCTGCACTTGTGTTTAGGGTCTGTGTTTGGTTACAGAGAAATTTATATTCCTTGGGGACCGTCCCAAGGCACAAGCCAGATCCTGAGACTTCTGGGAGGGTTAGTTTGTGGCCTATAAGCCTATCAATCTGTGGTAGGGGGGCAGAATCACTGGGAGCAGGAGTTGGTCCTAAGGACAGGGTAATAGTTGTCCCCCCATCACTCGGGACACTCGGTTTGGGGGAGGTAGGTATGATTTTTGGATTTTGTGCTGGTTTGTGATCAATCAGCACGGGGTTTGGTCCTATTGGAGGGCAGTAGGTACTTTCTACTGTAAGTTTGACAGTGAACAACAACCCGGAGTTATACCCAGTTTGATACAACCTTAGGCCCCACATTTGCCATATTCCCACCCACTACTCTGTTTTCCCTCGTCAGTAAAGTCAACCCGTATTAGGTTACAACGGAAGCCAGCACAATCTCCATATAGGGGATTGGACGCCTTGGGAGTCTTAGGATCCCGGCTCATCCTAATCAGTCCTTTCTGTTGTATCCAGTATCCTGTCCCAGTTTGTTCACACCCCCATTTAGCACAGTAGTAATCATTAGCCCCCCCCCCCACAAGTAGAGACTGTGGAGGCACTTTGATTACTCCCCGGACAGGCATAAAAGGGAGTATTGAGGAGAGCATGTCGTTTATATACATGTCCGCAACCAGGCTCCCGCGGGGAAGAACTTTGGGGCAGAATACATCCTCTTCCACTTCTCCCGCATTCAGGCCTCCCACGGTGCTCTGGTGTCCAGTCTCCTACATCCCAAGATCCCATTGCCAGGTCACATAAGTCAAAAATAAGAGTGGGCCACCAGGTCCCTAGTGGGGTTATTTTTGTGGTACTGTTGACAACATTTCCGGTCACAGAGTTAACGACCATCCATGTCAACTTATATGGCTGGTGGGGGTTTGGGTTACTTAGCTGGAGGTGACTTAGCAGTATCAATGTGGCAAACCCGAAGCTTAAGAGGGTTTTCCGTCCTCTCCACTGTCCAGGTGCCATCCTCTGCCGTAGGTGGTGCCCTCTTGACGTGAGAAACGTGCACCCAGGCAACGATGCCTTCAACATTTACTGCGGTGGGGGTTGTCAGTAGTACGGCTCCAGCTTTCGGGCCTGAGGCCGATGGACATAGACCAGGTCCCCACACTGGAACTGATGTCTCTCAGCAGTTGGTTCGCCGGGTTGGTAGGCAGCCGATACCTGGGCCCACAGGTCTGCCTGTACCACTTGTATGCCTTTCAGCCTATTACATAAAGACATGTCTTTAGTCGGCAGCCCTGTTTCCTTTATCTGGGTGAGGGGCGCAGGAGACCCGTAGAGAATCTCGAATGGGGTGAGACCCAATCTCTTGGAGGGGGTATTCCTGGCCCGGAAGAGAGCCACCCAGTCTGACCTGCCAGTCTCCATGGTCAATTTGGTCAAGGTCTCTTTTAAAGTTCTATTCATCCTTTCTACCTGATCTGAACTTTGGGGTCTGTATGCACAATGGAGTTTCCAATTAGTCCCCAAGAACCTGGCCACTCCCTGACTTACCTGGGCAATGAAAGCCGGGCCATTGTCTGATCCAGTTACCTTAGGTACTCCAAAGTGTGGGAAAATCTCTTCCAGGATCTTTTTAACCACTGTTGAGGTGGTTTCAGCCTTTGTTGGGAAGGCTTCCACCCAACCTGTAAAAGTGTCTACAAAAACTAGTAGGTATTTATACCCATACTTGGCTGGCAGGACTTCTGTAAAGTCCACTTCCCAGTATGTCCCAGGCCTGTCTCCTCGCAGCCGCTGACCCAGGACTCCTGTCTGGGGTTGAGAGTTCACTAGGCTGCAAGGCTTAGAGGTTGAAACAATTTTTTGGATGAGATAGGTAGCCTTCGGCACAACAAACTCTGTGGTCCTGAGAAGCTCTTTTATCTTTGCTGTCCTTAAATGTGTCCATCGGTGCATTTGCTCAATCATCTCCTCAGCCTGTCTCTGGGGCAAGATTATCTGTCCACCTGGTGTTCTCCAGGCCCCCACTTCTTCGTCATATTGTTTGTCCAATTTTTCCATTAGTTTGACATCCTTTGGGGTGTATTCAAATCTTGGCTTTTGACGCGGATCACCAAGGGTCACCGCCGGCAGGGCCATGATTTGGGCACTTGCTACTCGTCTAGCCTCAAAATCTGCCATATTATTTCCTTTTTCTATATTGTCTCTGCCTTTTTGATGCCCTGGGCAGTGGATTGATGCTCACCTTCGCAGGTAAATGGAGGGCATCAAGCAGGTCTAGGATCTCTTTCTTGTTTTTGATTTCTTTTCCCCCTGAAGTCAGGAGGCCTCGCTGCTGGTAGATGGCCCCATGCACATGAGCTGTGGTGAAGGCATACCTGCTGTCTGTATAGATGTTCACACGTCGACCATTGCTCTTCTCCAGGGCTTTCGTCAGGGCGATCAGTTCTGCCTTCTGAGCCAATGTTCCGGGTGGGAGCGCTGCAGCCCAGATGACCTTGCTTCCATCTACCACTGCTGCCCCGGCCCTGCGTTCCCCATTATCTAAGTAACTGCTTCCATCCGTGAACCAGGTCAACTCAACATTTGGCATAGGCTGATCAGACAGGTCCTTCCTCCAGCTATGTGCCTCTGCTAGGACTCGCAGACAGTCGTGTTCGGGGGTTTCAAGGTCTGGGTCTGGCAGCAGGGTTGCTGGATTCAAACCAGTGGCAGGAGCAAAAGTTATCCTGTCACTGTTTAGCAATAAAGCCTGATAATGAGTCATTCGGGCGTTCGTTAACCATAGGTCTGGCGGTTGCCTCACCACACTTTCTAGGGCATGCGGGGCTTCTATGGTTAGGTTTTGTCCCATAGTTAGCTTGTCAGCATATTTGACTAGAGCAGCAGTGGCAGCTATGATGCATAAGCATCCTGGCCACCCAGCCGCCACAGGATCTAGTCTCTTGGACAGGTATGTTACCGGTCTCTTCCATGGCCCTTAATGCTGTGTTAGAACCCTTTTTGTGACTTCTCGGTTCTCAGCCACATAGAAGTGGAAGGGCTTCGTCACATCTGGTAAGCCCAGTGCTGGGGCAGACATTAGGGCCTGTTTAATATTGTCGAAGGCCAACTGCTCTTTTTCAGCCCAAATAAAAGGCCCATTGTTTTTAGTCAGGGCATATAGTGGGGCCGCCAATTCTGCGAAGCCTGGGATCCAAAGCTGGCAGAATCCCGCTATCCACAAGAATTCCCTCATTTGCTTTGGGTTTTGGGGTGGTGGGATGTGGAACACAGTCTGTTTCTTCGCCTCTGAAAACCAACGCTTCCCATCTTCCAGCATGTACCCCAGGTAACTGACCTTCTTTTTGCAGAGTTGAGCCTTTTTAGCTGCTGCCCTGTAGCCTAGTTCCCCGAGCTCCTGAAGTAACTTCTCAGTTCCCGAGATGCAGGTTTGTTCATCGGGGGCTGCTATCAGGAGATCATCCACGTACTGCAAGAGAGTTACCTGAGGATTCGGTGCTCAGAAGGGCCGAGGTCCCGGTGCAGGGCCTCATCGAAGATGGTGGGCGAGTTCTTGAATCCTTGGGGAAGTCGTGTCCAAGCCAGTTGCCCAGAAGCCCCTGTCTCTGGGTCTCTCCATTCAAAGGTGAAGATAGGTTGACTCTCAGGGCTTAGTTTGAGGCAGAAGAAAGCGTCCTTCAGATCTAGGACAGTGTACCAAACTCGGTTTGGAGGAAGAGAGCTCAGGAGGGTGTATGGTTTTGGCACGGTAGGGTGTATATCTTCTACCCTCTTGTTCACTTCTCTAAGGTTTTGTACGGGACTATAGTCTCCTGTGCCTGGTTTCTTTACTGGCAGTAACAGAGTGTTCCACGCCGACTTGCAGGGCCGGAGAATTCCTTGTTCTAGAAGTCTAGTGATGTCAGGCTTGATTCCTTCTCGGGCCTCCACACTCATGGGATACTGACGGACCGCCACAGGGGTTGCGTGGGCACGCAATCCAATGTGAATGGGAGGCTGGTGTTTAGCCTCCCCCATTCCTCCAGTCTCCACCCAGGCCTGGGGAAACTGGCGTAGCCAAGCCTCTATCCCTTTCTCAGGGGGCAATCGGGGTTGAAAGAGCCTATGTTCATCTTCAAGCCTAAGGGTAAGAATTGGTAGGGGCCTTCCTCTACCGTCAGTGATTAACATTTCCTCTGGAGAAAAGTATATTCTTGCCCCTAGTTTAGTCAGCAAGTCTCTTCCCAAAAGAGGATAAGGGCATTCTGGGATGACCAGAAATGAGTGGGAGACTTGTCCTCTTCCTAGGTCTACCATACTTCTGGTCGTCCACGGATATAATTTGCTCCCTGTGGCCCCTACCACCAGGGACTTTTTGCCCGACCTAGGTCCAGAATCATGCTGGAGGACAGAGTGTCGGGCCCCAGTGTCCACCAGGAAATCAATTTTCTTCCCCTCCATCGTGAGCGTTACCCTAGGTTCAGGGAGGGGTGCTGAACCCTGACCTCCCTAGTCGGACTCTTCTCCCAGGGCCAGGATTCGGGAGGATCCGGGTCCTTGCTGTGGTCCCCTTGGGGGTGGCTTCCGTGGGCACTCCTTGGCCCAGTGTCCCCTCTCTCTGCAGTGAGCACACTGGTCATGGCCCCATTTCTTTCTCCTTTTGCCCAGGTATCCCTCTCTCTCTCTGTCCTGAACTACTGTGGCCAGGATTTGTGTTAACTTCCTCTCTTGTCTCTTATCTTTTAAATCCTTTTCTCTGTCTCTCTTTTCTTGCTCATCATCCCTATTATAGTAAACCTTCTCAGCCACTTGTACTATATCCCTCAGCGACTTATCCTGTACTCCTTCTACTCTCTGTAACTTTTTCTTAATATCCTTAGCTGACTGGTCTATGAAGGCCATCATGACTGTTGCCTTATGTTCTGGACTGGTGGGATCGAAAGGAGTGAACCTGCGGAAGGCTTCCATGAGCTGCTCCAGATACATCGCAGGCGGTTCCTCCGGTCCCTGTAGAACCTCCCTTACCTTAGTCAAATTAGTGGGGCACTTTGCAGCTCCTCAGAGACCTGCCATTAGAGTCTGGCGGTAGACGTTGAGTTGCTCCCTACCTTCAGAGGTGTTGTAGTCCCAATCTGGTCTGGTCAAGGGGGAGGCCGCGTCAATGAGGGCAGGCACGATGGTAGGTCTCCCGTTCTTTCCTGGGACATGTTTGCGAGCCTACAGCAGGACGTGCTGTTTCTCCTCCATAGTGAGGAGAGCTCCCAACAATTGCTGGCAGTCCTCCCAAGTAGGCTGGTGAGAGAAAAGGACTGACTCTATGAGGGAGATAAGAGTCTCAGGGTTTTCAGAAAAGGAAGGATTCTGGTTTCTCCAGTTGTACAAGTCGGAGTCAGAGAAAGGCCAATACTGGAGAGGTTGGAGTCCGTGCTCATTAGGGGGCCCAAAGGCCCACAATGGTAAGGTCTGGACGGACTCCTTGTCCTGTTGGGCTTTTCGCCTGGTGCCAGCAGCTGGACCCTGTGCATACGAAATTGAGGGTGGAAAGGAAGGAGGTGGAGATGAGGAAGTGGAAGAAACAGAGGATGGGGCTGGCAAAAGTTCGGGTGATCGGAGTTCTTGAAGCAGGGGAGCATAGGGCCCTCCTTCTGCTTGTGCTGGTCCCTGGAGTGGTGCATAAGGTGGTGGCGGCTGCTCCAGGAGCTCTCGCTGTGTGGTGTCTTCCGGTAGCAGATCCTTCTGTAGCTTTGGTGCTGCAGCAGCCACCAGGCTGGGCTCAAAGGCAACCTTAGGGGAATTTGGGGTAGAGGTAATTGTAGAAAGGGAATGGGAAATGGGGATAGGAATAAAGGGTTTCATCCAGGAAGGTGGGTCCCGCACCAAGTCTTCCCACACTATGATATACGGGACCTGGTTCGGGTGTCCATGCGGTCCCTCCTGGAACACCTGTTTTTTAACAAGACTAATTAGTTCTCTCTGAAAAGACCCCTCCGGTGGCCATCCGACCCCGAAAGTGGGCCATTCAGACCTGCAGAAAATCTGCCATCTCCCCTTCTTAATGTTCACAGAGAGATTATGTCCTCTTTCCCTAACGTCCGTCCAATGGTCAAGAGTCAGGGACAGAGGGGTTGACTGAGTCTGTCCCATTCTGACTTCTCGAAAATAGAAATAAGCAAAGACGCACTGGGAAACAATAAGTAAGGTTACTGCGATAGTCTGAGCAACACGATTCTGCCAGGCGAGAGAGAGAAAGTTAGCCGGAGAAGGGAAAGTGAAAGAAGGTTTTAGGAGAGGGACAGTGGAGCTAGAGAAAGCAGTTCTTTTCCCAAACAATTGGACCATGGATTGACCAATACCAGCACCCAAAATGCCCCGGCCGCCCCCATTTATAGTCCTGGACCCTGGATCAACCGGTATCGGCACCCAAAATGCCCCGGTCGCCCCCACTTACAGGCCCTCACTTCTCTGACCCTGAGTTCGGAGTGTCCTCCTTACTCCTCGAGGTGTCTTTTGGCACGTCTGCCCATCTCTCTGAGGGTACAGAGCCTACCTGGGCCAGTATCGGCACCCGAAATGCCCCGGCCTTAGAAGACAGACACGGTTCCCAGAACAGTGGACGGATACACAGATTACGACACAAAGAAGGCCGGTTGGTCTTACCTTCAGCCTGAGTCGTCGCCTTCCTCGGGGGAAAGGGCGTATCCCGGATGAGCCCCCAAATGTTGGAACCCAAGTTCCTTTCCTGGACCTGCCCCAACCCCAAAAGGAGACACGAGGACCAGGAGGCTGCTGCAAAAGCAAAAGGTAAGTTTATTCTGGTGCGCAGGACCGTCCCTCTTGCAGGCAAGAAAGGAGCGGCCCTGACTGAGGTCGGGGTAGGGTTTTTATAGGCACAGCAAACATAGCAAACTTTACATGTACTTTCATGTGAACACAGCAAACAAGGAAGTTATGGGGCAATAAAGTTGATGGCCAGATGTTTTAGTAGATATGTGGTTACTGGCAGGGTATTGCTTTACACCCAGGGTGGTGTTGAAACTGCCAGATGTCCCTGGGTGTGTTTCAAGTCAGCACACACTCTTGTGGTTGGGCAAGATAGGGGTTTGGGGGTAGGGTGGTTTCGGCAGTTTTTGAATTCTTGCTTGGCGCCTCGGGTCTTCCTGCCAACGGGAGGAATTGGCGCTGGCGGGAAACCGACAGTGGGACAAGGGGAGTAAGGGTTGGGGTCCCACACCTGTACTTTTCTGTTGCTCATTGTAGTCAAGGTGGTTCAAAGATTTCTAGGCATTCCCAGTCCCTGTTTGCAGCTTAAAGTTATAAAAGTGTGTTCTTGGAACTACTCTGAATCTCCACTTGCAGTCATCCTCAGCAGCAGTCTCACAGTTCTGGCATCTCAAACACTCTGGGTTCTCTTCAGCTATAAGCTTCACCTTCTCTTGCAATGCCAAGCTTTTGCTGCTCTTCATGAATCCCATAATTGTACACCAAAACCAGTAGCACCTGGGGGACACTGCCAGTCTCTGAAGTGAGTTTGAAATGAAGTTTGGTTCACTAGAGCCACAGCTGTACCAAGTTTTGTGCACTGATGCTGGAAAAGCCTCTTTTAGGCAGCCAAACTTCAAAAGGGCAAGAAGTGGCTTTAACTTGGACTTTCAGCCCCTGAAGGAATCTGAGTTTTCAAACCACACACTTGCCATACAGTGGTATGCACTTCCTTCACCATCACAGTGCAAGTCACTGGGTTTTCCTTTACTGATATTCATTTCTCCAACAATGGCAGCTGTTCTGCTGCCTGCCCTTTCCTCATCCAGACCGTCACAGCCACAAACACACTTCTCCTCAGTCAAGCAAACCAGACCATCATCTCTAAATTTAAATTTATCAAAGTCCTTGATCCTCTCATCACAAATTGGGCCCAAATAATCTCTCTAAGCAATTGGCCCACTAAAATCTGAAGAACAGTATTTGTAAATTCACAAAGTGAAAATTCTTAAGTATTTCCCTAGCAGAACAGTTCAAAAGCAACAATATCCACAAAGTCAGATCTATAAGCAACACCCCACTTCCTGAATACCAAATTCTGTTGCAGTCAGCCTGCAACATTACTGATAAACGACTATCACACAGTTTAAGGGAACAAGGAGTTTAATTTCTTAAGACAGCCCAGTTACAGTTTTCAGTCCAGTTTGAGAGCATGTGTCAACACCAGGGCTGACGGCACTGGCCACACCATCACCATAATGGCTGTACAATCCTTACTTGCCAGACCAGCATGTCTGGCCAAGTGAACAGAAGGGTGCCAACTCTCTCAACCAGCTCTCTGTGATTTGTCCAGGAGCTAATCCCACCCACCATAGTCTGGGTCTTCCCCATCAGTTAGACAATCTCCTTCAGATTTGCTATGGGCTTAAGTCAATCATCAACTCTCTACAACTGTGCCCAGAGCTCAAACTCAACAGTCAAGTTTACACCTGTGCTGAACTCTGACAGTGAGGCTGTGATGTCAGAGTGAAGCTGTGCTGGCACAGTGTGGCTGTGATGTCACAGTGAGGTTGTGATTCAACAGTGGCCATGCTTTCACAGGGAGACTATGTCACCAGGGCTGTGGTGTCACTGTTGAGGTTGTCATGTGACCGCGAGCCTGACATAGTGAGGCTAGGCAAGAGGTCCATGGTGTACTAATGCTATGATTTCAGAGGTTAGCCTGTTATGTCACAGTGAGGCTGTGATGTCAGAGGTGAGGCTGTGATGTCACAGTGAGCCTGTGATGTCAGAAATGTGGCAATAATACCACAGTGAAGCTGTGATATCATTGTGAAGCTGAGATTTCACTATGAGGCTGTGAAATTACCGAGAGGTTGTGATGTCCCAGTGAGGTTCTGAGGTCACTGTGGAAAATGTGATGTCAGTGGCAAGGCTGTGGTATCACTATTTATGATGTCAAAGGCTATGATGTCACTGTGAGGCAGTGATGTCACTTTGTAGCTGTGAGATTAGTGGTTAGGCTATGATTTCAGAAGTGTGACTGATGTGGGCGATGAGGCAGAGATGTCGCATAGACAATGTGATATAACTGATGAAGCTGTATGCCACAGTGAGATTATAATGTCACCAAGAGGCTGTGGTTCACTGGCGATGCCTGTGATATCACAGTGAGCCTGTTATATAATGGTGAAGCTGTGATGTCATAGTGATGCTGTGTTGGCATATTGTGATATCACAGTGAGATTGTGATGTCACAGTGAGTTTGTGGTGTCAGTAGTGACTATGCTATCACAGAGAGACTAGATCATTGGTGAGGCTGTATTGTCACCAGTGAGGCTCTAATGTTACAGTGAGTTTATTGTGTCAAACTGAATCTGTGTTGTCACAATGAAGCTAAGATATCAGAGGTGTAGCTTTATGTTTCATTAATTCTTTGATGGCACAATATGCTGAGATGTCATAATGAGGCTGTAATGTCACTATGAGGTTTGATGTCACTGGGGAAGTTGTGATATCACAGTGAGTTTGTGATGTCAATGGTTAGGTTGTATTGTGAGAATGATTGTGAGGTGAGTGATGAGGGTATGATGTCACAGTGAGCCTGACATGTCACTGATTAGGCTATGATGCCACTGTGAGAATCTAATGTCATGTTTGTGTGGTATTACCATGAGTCCATGATGTCACAGGGAGTTGGTGATGTCATGATTGAGGCTGTGAGGTCATCATGAGCTGTGGTGTCCATGGCAAGGCTGATGTCACAGTGAGTCTCTGATGTCAGTGGTGATTCTGTGAAATCACAATGAGGCTGTAATGTCATTGATGAAGGAGTGATGTCACAATAAGCATGGAATATCAGTGGTGAGAAAGAAATCACAGGGAGTTTATGATGTCACTGGCGAGGCTGTCATGTCAGTGGAGAACCTGTTACATGACAGTGACACTGATGAGACCGTGACATCAAAGGCTGTGTTGTAATTGGTATGTCAGTGGTGTCAGTGTTCTAATGTCAGTGGAAATGCTGTTGGCATAGGTGAGTCTGTGCTGTCACTGGTGAGACCTTGATGTCACTGATTATCTATGATGTCACTGTGAGGTTTGTATTTCACCATGGGCTGTCATGTCACCATGAGGGGATTCCACTCTGGAAGCTATGATGTCACATCGAGACTGTGATGACAGTGGCAAGATTGATGTAACAATGATGTAACAGGTGAACCTGTGGTGTCAGTGGACAGGTGTCAAACTGAGATTGCGATGTCACAGTGAGGCTGTGATGTCACAGTAAGACTGTCAGAAGTGTGTATGTGATGTTCCCCCTGAGCTTATCATGTCAGTGGAAAGGCTGATGTCACAGTGAGTTTGTGATGTGAAAATGAGGCTGTGATGTCAATGTCAGGTAGTAATGTCACAGTAAAATTGTGAGGACAAAATGTGGCTATGATATCACAATGAGGTTGTGAGGACAAAATGTGGCTATAATGTCACAGTGAGGCTCTGATGACACACTGATGTTTTGATGTCACTTGAGAGGTTTGGATGGCACAGTGAAGCTGTAATGTTAGTGGTGAGGTTGATGTCACAATGAAGCTGTGTTGTCATAGATGAAGGTGTGATGTCACAATAAGGTTGGAATGTCAGTGGTGAGGAAGATGCCATAATGATCTATGATTTCATAGGTGATGCGGTGATGCCAGTGATAAACCTATTTTGTGACAGTGACACTGGTAAGGCTGTGACTAAAAGGCTGTGTTCTCACTGGTGTGGCAGTGATGTCAGTGTTCTGACTAATGTCAGTGGTGATGTTGATGTTACAGGTGAGGCTGTGCTGTCACTGGTGAGGTCGTGGTGTCATACTGAGGCTGTGATGTCACTGTGAAGGTTGTATGTCACTCTGGGCTGTCATATTACTATGAGGTGATTTCATTCTGCAGGCTGTGATGTCACAGTGAGCCTGTGATGTCAATGGCAAGACTGATGTCACAATGAATCAATTATGTAACAGCTGAGCCTGTGGTGTCAGTGGGAAAGCTGTGAGATCACTGTGAGAATGTGATATCGCAGTGAGGCTCTGATATCAAGGCTGATTCTATGAGATGTCACTGAGATTGTAACATCATGGGTAATGCTTGGATTTCATAGTGAGGTTAGGATGTCAGTGGTGAGCCTGTGCAGTCACACTGAGGCTGTGATGAAAGAGGACAGGCTGTGATGTCACTGTGAGCCTGTCATATCAGTGGTGAAGCTGTGTTGTCACCGTGAGACTGTGCTGGCACAGTGTGGCCGTGATGTCACAGTGAGGTTATGATGTCAAAGTGAGGTTGTGATGGCACTGGAGAGGTTTGGATGGCACAGTGAGGATAAGATATTAGTGTGAGCCTGATGTCACAATGTGGCTGTGATGTCACTGGTAAAGTCATGATGTCACAATAAGGCTGAAATGTCAGTGGTGAGAATGATGTCCTAGTGAGTCTATGATGTCACTGGTGAGGCTATGATGTTAGTGACGAACCTATTGTATGACAGTGACACTGGTGAGGCTGTGAAGTCAAAGGCTGTGATGTTATGATATCACAGTGTGATATCAGTAGT
The DNA here is from genome assembly GCA_023101885.1 of Typhlomys cinereus. NCBI lineage: Eukaryota > Metazoa > Chordata > Mammalia > Rodentia > Platacanthomyidae > Typhlomys > Typhlomys cinereus. Next base: position 553,037 of record JALPQD010000653.1, read on the forward strand.
GAGAGACTATGAAATCAGTTGAGATTTCAGTGGTTAGGCTATGATGTCAGAAGTGAGGCTGATGTAAGTGATGGCTGTAGTGTCACTGTTGACACTGTCATGTGACTGTGAGCCTGAGATGTCAGTGATAACGCTGTGTTGTCATAGCAAGGCTAGGCAGGATGTCTGTGATGTCACTGATGCTATGATTTCAGATTTTAGCCTATTATGTCACAGTGAAGCTGTGATGCCAGTGGTGATGCTGTGATTTCACAATGAAGCTGTGATGTCACTGTGAGGTTGTGATTTTTTTTCCAATCGAAACAACTTTATCAACAAGATATTATAAATTAAATACTTGTCCAGTTTTAATGTTATTTATAAGTTATATTAAAGCCTGGGAGACATTGTCTTGAAGCAAAAAAAAAAAATTTAAAAAATTAATTGCATGCCTAAATCGTTACAGATTTTGTAACGACTCCAAATCATTTGCAAACAGTACATATGCCCATGGCATGCTGAATATATACATAAATGTAAATTGTAAATTCCCTAGGCAACTGCTCACTGTTTCCAACTACTGCCATCCTTGCACTGATGTATTAAGCATGGCATATAGTTAACAGTTGGGTTTACTGAATAAAGTCTGATGGTATCTGATTTTTTTCCACTCACAAAAAGTTGATAAGTAGCCCATTCCCCTTCCTCCCTCCTCCCCTTCCTGGAACTTCCCTGTTCCCTCACTCCCTTTCCCCTTCCTTTCCCCCCTCCCTCCCCTTCTCCCAGTGTCCTCCCCATTCCTGGAGCATTCTTCAGTGTGTCTCTCAAACTTCCCTCTGGGTTCTCCTCTCTGATGAGGTGTATGGACTCAGTAGCACTGCCTAGAGCTATTTTTTCTGTTCCCCTTTAGTATAGGAACACTATTGTGGCTGTTAATCCCTTGCCTCTAAGGATCCCAGTGCCTGTGCTCCATATTAGAGTTTGGGGGTTCAGTGTTGGTCATTGCACAGGTTATGCAAAATCCTATTTTGATTACTTCAGCCCTAACTTGTATGGAGTAACTTGCATATTGTTGTTCCTCACCATCTTTAGGCGCTTATATTCTTTTTTTATTATTTATTATTTATTCAATTGTGCACGTATGCATGTGTGCATGTGTGTATGTATGTGTGTGTATGTATGTGTGTGTGTGTGTGTGTGTGTGTGTGTAGAACCACGGGTGAATTCGGGAACAACCATGGACCGCCTTCACCTCCTCCCAGTTTACTCTGACCCGGGATTCACAGGCTCCGCCCTACCACGACCAGAAATGCAGGCGGCTCCCGCTTCTGCCTGGCATCTATACGTGGGGTCTAGGATCCGAACTCAGGACTTTCCACCAGCAAGGCAGAGGCTTGACCCCTGGGCCACCTTTCCAGCCCCCTAGGCTCTTACATTCTTACCACCTTCTCTTCCACAAATTTCCCTAAGCTTTAGGATGGGGAGAGATTAGGCTGCTTGGTTTCAGGTGGTTGATGTAGAATTTCTGATTTTCTGAATTATGGTTTGTCGATTTTTTTTCAGTTTTGCTGCTCCTGCACCGCCCTTGGCTCCATCCTGATGGATAGTGGATATCACCCCCCCCCCCGTCAGAGATAAAAGGCTGATAAAATAGAGTCTTATTATAAGAGTAGATTCAAAGGTGGATTGAACAAGAGTAGGAGACTGCAGTGAGGGGGGTCAGTCTCCCATTTGCAAGATAGTTACCTTTTATCTGCCAGACTTTATGCCCTCCCTGTCTAGTGTAATCATACCCCATCTGATGCAGGTGACGAGGAAGGAAAGTCTGTGAGCTTAACCAGATGTCTCATTACTTACTTGCAGTCTTTGATGGTGGCCTATTTTCTCTGCTGTAGCATGATCCCCTCTCTCCTTGCTTCTGGTGGGGCCCTCCATCCCCTTCCATGCCAGATTATAATCTTTGCAATTACTGTAGGTATTACAGATTTATCGTTGAGTGTGTCACTAAGAGGATTTGTTACTGGGATACACCTATTAGGAAGTACATATGACTCTTAATTTTCTGTGTCCAGGATAGTTCACTCATTGTAATCTTTTCTAAATCCATCCATTTCCTGGCAAATTTCATAAATTCATCATTTTTGAAGGCTGAGTAGTATTACATTTTATAAATGTACCACATTTTACTTATCCACTCGTCAACGATTGGGCATTTGGGATGATTCCATGACTTTGCTATTGTAAACAGTGCTGCTATGAACATGGTCGTCATTGTTCTATTGAGGTGAATTTTTGCTGTATGGGGAATTTTTCCCAAAAGTGTAATAGCAAGGTCATATGACATTTCATTCTTTAACTTTTTAAAGAATCGCCAGACAGCTTGTCAGAGTGATTGTGTAAGCCTGCATTCCCACCAGCAATGTAGGAGAGTTCCCTTTTCACCACATCCTCTCCAGCATTTGGTGTTGATTTTATTGTGGATTTTTGCCATCATGAACAGGGTGAGATGATATCTCAGGGAGGTTGTGATTTGCATTTCCCTGATGGCTAAGGATGTGGGTTATTTTTTAAGATATTTATTAGACATTTTAATTTCATCCCTGGTAAAGTTTCTTTTAAGTTCCAAGCCCATTTTTTAATTAGACCATTTGCTTCCGTGGTGTTTAGTTTTCTAAGTTCTTTGTGCATTCTGGATAATAAAGCTCTATCAGATATGTGGTTAGTGAAGATTTTCTCCCATTCTGTGGGTTGCCTTTTTGCTCAAATTATAATCTCTCATCTAAACAGAAGCTCTTTAATTTCATAAGATCCCATTTGTTGAATGTTGGTTATAATGACTGTTCTATTGGATGTCCATTTAGGAACTGTTGGTTTAGTCCATTCAGCTCAAGGGAGTTCCCTACCCCTTCAACTAAGGTTTTTATAGTCTCTAGCTTTATATCGAGGTCCTTGATCCATTTGGAATTAAGTCTTGTACATGGTCACAAATACAGCTCGAGTTTTAATCTTCTGCATGTGGACATTCAGTTTTGCCAGTACCGTTTGTGGAAGATACTATTCTTTTTCATTGGATTTTTAGGCCACTTTGTCAAAGATAAAATGGCTGTAATTTTGTGGGCTTATATCTGGGACTTCAACCCTTATTCATTGATCTGTGTGTCTATTTTGGAGCCAGTACCAGGCAGTTTTTATAACTATAGATTTGTAATATAGACTAAGGTTTGGTATGATGATACCTCCAGCAGTGTTTTTGTCACTCAGGATTGTTTTTGCTATCCTGGGTCTTTTGTGCCTCCATATGAATTTTGAGATAGTTTGGTCAAATTCTTTAAGAAATTGCTTTGGGATTTTAATTGGTATAGCATTGAATCTGCATATTGCCTTTGGTGGGATGGTCATTTTTATGATATTGATTCTGCCAATCGAGGAACATGAGAGACCTTTTCTCCTTCTGTAATTTCTTTCTTTAGGGTTTTAAAGTTTTCATTGTAAAGGTCTCTTACTTCCTTGGTTAGGTTTATACAAAGGTATTTCATTATTTTAGGGGATTTAGTAAATGGGATTGCTTCTCTCAGGTCTTTTTCACTTCTTTCATTGTGGGCATATAGGAAGGCCACTGATTTTTTTTATGTTTATTTTGTATTCTGTCACCCTGTTGAACATCTGTATTAGTTTCAGGAGCTTCCTGTTGGAGTTTTGGGGATCGCTCAGGTATAAGATCATGTCATCAGCAAATAGAGATAACTTGACTTCTTCCTTGCTGATTTGAATCCCTTTATCTCCCTTTCTTATCTTATGGCTCCAGCTAAGACTTCAAGTACAATATTGAAGAGAAGTGGTGAAACTGGACAGCCTTGTCTATTCCCTGATCAAAGTGGGAATGCTTCAAGTTTTTCCCCATTGAATATAATACTTACTATTGGCTTGTTGTATGCAGCTTTTATTATATTGATAAAGGTTCCTTCCATTCCAACTTTCTTTAGGGTTTTGATCATAAAGAGCTATAGGATCTTGTCAAAAGCTTTTTCTGCATCTATCGAGAGTATCATGTGGTCTTAGATTTTGGACTGGTTCATATGATGAATTACATTTAATGATTTGCATATGTTGAGCCAATCTTGTGTGCCTGGGATAAAGCCTACTTGATCCCCATGGATGATCTTTTTGATATGTTTTTTAATCCGATTTGCTAAGACTTGTTGAGAATTTTTGCATATGTGTTCATCAGAGATATTGGCCTACAGTTTTCTTTTTTAAGTGTATCTTTATTAGGTTTTGTGAGTGTTCCTTCCTTTGCTATTTGATGGAACAGTTTAAGGAGTATTCTGATAGTAGCTCCTTAAATGTTTGGTAGAACTCTGTGCTGAATCCATCTGGTCCAGGACATTTTATTTTTGGTGGAAAATTTGAGATACTTCATCAATTTCTTCATATGTTATAGGACTATATTTAAATAATTCAAAACTTCCTGATTCAATTTAGGTAGGTTGTGCTTACTTAGGAATTCATTCACTTCTTTTGTGTTGTCAAATTTCACAGAGTATAATTTTTTGAAATATGATGTTATAATTCTCTGCATGTCTTGGGTATTGGTAGTGATACTCCATTTTCATTTCTAATTTTGTTAATTTGGATTTTCTCTCTCTTGCTTTTGTTTAATTTAGCTAGGTTTGTATCAATCTTATTGATTTTTTCAAAGAACCAGTTTTTTGATTGGTTGATTCTCTGTATCATTTTCCTTATCTCAATTTCAGATATTTCTCTCTGGATTTTGCTAATGTCCTCTTTTCTACTGCTTGGGATTGGACTGCTCTTGTGTCTCTAAAGCTTTGAGCTGAATTGTTAAGTTATTTATTTGTGACGTTTCTATTTTTTTATGTAGACATTAAGAGCTATGAACTTACCTCTTAGGACAGCTTTCATTGTGTCCCAAAGATTTTCATAAGTTGTATTTTCATTATTGTTCACTTTCAAGAAATCTTGAATTTCCTTTTTAATTTCTTCGTGAATCCAATTCTCATTCAGCATCATAGTATTTAGTTTCCAGGAATTAGTGTATTTTCTGTTGCTTGTGGATGTAAAGCTTTAGACAATGGTGGTCTGATAGGGTACGGTTAGAATTTCAACTTTCTTGTATATGTGGAGATTCAATTTGTGGCCCAATATGAGGTATATTTTGGAGAAAGTTCCATGTGCTGCTGAAGAAAATGTTTATTCTTTGATGCATGGTTGGAAAGTTCGATAAGTAAGGTCCATTTTGATAAGAATTTGATTAAGTACCAATGTGTCTCTGTTAAGTTTTTGACCTGTTGATCTATCTCATGTTGAGAGGGTGGTGTTGAAATCCCCAGAATTATCACTTGGGGGTTGATTTATCACGTTAGATGCTGTAGAGTTTTCTTAATGAATGTGGAGTGTCCCGTATTAGGTGCATATATGTTCAGTATTGTGAAGTCTTTCTGGTGAATTGTACCTGTGACTAAAATGTAGTATCCATCTGTGTCTCTTAGGATTTTCTTTGGTTTGAAGTCCACTTTGTCCAACAGCATAATGGCTACCCCTGTCTGTTTCCTGGTTCCATCAGCTTGCAGAATTTTTTTTTTTTTTTTTTTTTTAGCTTGCAGAATTTTTGACCAACCTTTTATTTTTAGGATAGGCCTATCTTTTGTGGTGAGCTGAGTTACCTGAAGGTAGCAGATTGATGTGCTGTTATTATTAATCCAGGTATGTAATCTGTGTATCTTGATGGTGAGTTAATTCCAATGACATTTAATATCATGATGGAGAAATTATTTTTAATTCCAGAAATTTTTTATGTTTAGTGGCTTTTGTAAGTATATTATTTGGCTTTTAGGTTTTGGTGGTATTATGCTTCCCTTCTGTCCTCCTGGATATGCTTGTTTTTTTCTTCAAGTTTGAATATCATTTCTAGCATTTTTTGAAGGCCTGGTTTGGTAGACATGTATGCCTTCAAGTTATCTTTGTGCTGGATAACTTTTCTTTCTCTCTCGATCATGACAGGTAGTTTTGCCAGGTATATCAGCTTAAGTTAACATTTTTGCTCATTCAATACTTAAAGTATGTCTCTCCAAGCTCTTCTTGCTTTTACTCTTTCCATTGAGAAGTCATTTGTTATTTTAATAGGTTTACCTTTAAAAATGACTTTTTTTTTTTCCCTTGAAAATCTCAGCACCATTTTTTTGTCTTGAATGTGGAGTGTTTTGACTATTATTTGCTGTGGTGACTTTCTATTTTGGTGATATCTGTTTGGGGTGCACAATGTCTCTTGTATTTGGATGGGGCTCTCTTTCTTTAGATGAGGCAAGTTTTCATTTATGACAGTTTGGTATTTTGGGATTCTTGCTCTTCCATTCCATGAATGCATGTTTAGGCTTCTTCAGGTTGTCACATAACTCTTAAATATTCCTCTCAAGTATCTTTATGTCTTTACCAACCTCTTCCATTGAGCTGATTAATACTCCCACTTTGTCTTCAAGATCTGAAATTCTATTTTTCTGCTTCAATTGTTCTGCTGATAAGACTCTCTGTTGAGTTCTGGGTAGAGAATAACTTGTCTTTTAGTTCAGTTTTAAACTCTGCTTGCGTCTGTTTTAACTGCTCTATGCCTAGTTTTGTCTTTTGAACTTTTTTTTCAACTCCTTCAAGTGTCTGTTGTGTTCCTCTACAAAGTGGTTGATGTGGTTATTTAACTCCTACCAGATTTCCTCTTTCTTCTTATTGATCATTGTAATGCTTTGCATGTCGTTATCTTGGATCAGGCTTTCTTGGCTATTTTCTGTGGATTTGTTCTGCTTAGAGTCTATCATTATGGGGTTAATTCTTTCAGTAGGAGATTTTTTTCTTGGGTTTTGTTTCTCATGGATTTACACATTGACTTGGACATTGTCATTTTATCTCTTAAGACCTTCTATCAATTTCTGTGTGTTTTTGACTGAATTGAGTTAGTTGGTATCACTACTCTCTGGCAGTTATTATTAGTGTTTACCTTGGTTATGCTTGTTTTTATTGTTATTTCCTAGATGAAGCTATTAGACAGTTAGTACAGGGGGTGTACGGGGGTGAATATTAGTATAGTAGTGCACTTTTACAATTTAGTACCTTGGTGATATGTAAGAGTGAGTTGTATAATCCCTGAAGTTGTATATGTTTTGGGGGGTGGCTATATGTTGCAGTCTCGTGGTCCCACGGAGACTGTTGTGGGTGGGGATAAGCTGGCACGAAGTCAATGGCACAGACTCTGGAAGTCAGGTGAGTGGCAACAGCAGTCTCGCAGGCTTGCAGGCAGGCTCATTTATTATAACTATGGGGCAGTCTATATATCCCACCCAACATCCCATAAGTCCCAGCAGGAGGTTTTTGCTGTGTTCTCCTGTCTGAGTTGGTTCTCTCAGCCAGGCAGTTTGACGTCAGCACCAGGCAGAGCCCAGGCATAGTGGCAGGTTCTAGCTTGGGGAAGTTGCATTTGCACATCTGGCCCACACAGACAATACAGGCCTGCCTGATCCATTCCCCCTACAGCTATGGAAAAGTTACTCCATAGTAACTAATAATTGAAAGGAACAGGATGGTAAAAAGGAAGTTTACTTATCTTTGGGCTAGATGTGGAGAATCTCTCCCATGTGATAGGATGAATTTAGAGGATTTCAGATGTGTGGCCTTTGTCCCTTAGAGCTTTGCCTCGGTGTTCCTTGGACACTGCTGAATTCTGGTGAGTAGTGTGTTCTCCCTGGACTGGGGTGCAGTGTGTTCTCACTAGATTGCCCGCATCCCAGGCATGTTTGCAGGGAAAGGACAGAGGTGCTGGTGGTGGGTGCAATTAACCTGGGGATCTGGGGTGGGGCCCAGGGGTCCTCACTTGCCTGGAGCAGCACCTGCTCCAACTGGCTAGTAGAAGGAGCTAGGATTAGTGAGTTACCTGGGGCTTGGGGGTCAGCAGGGGGTGTTTACCTGGGGCGCAGTGTGTTCTTGCTGAACCACATGCATCCTGGGCGGGTGGGTGGGGAAAGGGGGTGATGCTGACTTCACAGGTGAAGCTGTGTTGTCACTGATGAGGCTGTGATGTCACAGCGATACTGTGATGTAACCGTGTGTCTGTGGTTTCACAGTGAACCTGTCCCAGTGGAGGCTGTGAAGTCACAGTGAGACTGTGATGTCAGTGGCAAGGCTGATGTCCCAGTGACATTATAATGTCAGTGGTGATGCTGTGAAATCACATTGAGGCTGTGATGATACAGTGATGCTATGTCAGTGGTGTGTATGTGATATAACCATAAGACTGTTATTTCAGTGGCAAGGCTGATGTCCCAGTGACATTATAATGTCAGTGGTGATGCTGTGAAATCACATTGAGGCTGTGATGATACAGTGATGCTATGTCAGTGGTGTGTATGTGATATAACCATAAGACTGTTATTTCAGTGGCAAGGCTGATGTCACAGAGAGTTTGTGATGTCACAGTGAGGTTGTGATGGCACTAAGTTGTAATATCACAGTGAGACTGTGAGGACCCAGTATGGCTATGATGTCACAGTGGTGCAATGACAACACAGTGCTGTGTTGATGTCAGTGGAGAGGTTTCAATGGCACAGGGAGGCTGTGATATTAGTGGAGAATGTGATATCACAATGAGTCTGTGATGTCAATGGTAAAGGTGTAATGTCACAATAAGGCAGGGATGTCAATGGTGGGAAAGATATCATAGTGAGTCTATGATGTCACTGATTGTTGCTGAATCCCCACCGGGACAGCCAGGAAAAGGAGGTGGAAATCAACAGGGGTCTCATGGGCTTGGGGCGAGTGGGGGAGCAGGTGCAAGGTCACAACCCAGACCCCGGGAGTCAGGCAAGAAGAAGCAGGCAGAGAATGAGTTTGCTGCGGACTCACTATTGAGTGGCCCCTTACTAACACGAACTCCAGGAAACCTGGCCTCTAACAATTCCTGCCCTCATGGGTCCAGTCTATTCAATTCTTCCATCATTTCTGCCACTGCTGTGCTCCATGCTCCTCCAGGTAGTGGCCCCAACCCATGGCAGGAGGTTGCTACTTTGCTAACATTTTCTGTTGTCTTTCTATCTCTTCTCTCTGTGAATTTTTCTTTTCCTGTTGCTTAATAAGTTTTGGAAAGCAATTAGTCATTTCCTCAGTGGAGGATCCTTTAAGGCATGCTATGATGCCGAGGAGGATGGGAACAAAGGAGGCAGGAGCCATATGGTCTTCCTGTACTTCCCTCTTACAGGCCAGGAAGAATACTCCCATCCAAATCTCTAGGTCCCAGACATTTTCTGGGGAAATCCAAGAAGCTAAGATTAAAACTTCCTCTCCAAAATCTTCTAAGTCTTTTGGTTTCACTTTGATCCTACATAAGTCTAGTAGACTCTTAAGGGCAGTCAGCTGGGATGCCTTTTGATGGGGTGGTAAATTACCGTTATGGAGAGGAAAGATTCCCTAATAGAGCAGAGATGACTAGTAGCCAAGTGGATCAGGCAAAAGAGTGCAAAAAATAAAAAGCAATGACTAGAACCAAGGTAAAAGTGAAAACAACTCCTGAAAGGATAACCAATGTCCAAGGATAAACCTAGTGCAGGACATATGGAGAAGTGTTTTGGATCTAAGCATTCTGTGGTTCGTGAGGGACTTTATAGTTTCCTTATTATCCTGGGCCATATGCAGTCTGGTCAGGATTGATAGATTGATTGATAGATGTTAGTAATGAGGCTCAGATGTCACAGTGAGGCTGGGATGTCAAAGGTGAGGCTGTGGTGTCACTTTTGAGTCTGTCACGTGACTGTGAGCTGTTTCTCAATTCTGTGGGCAGTGGTGCATGGCCAAACTTAGTTGGTGAAGTGATATATCTGGCGAATTCCGATAATGAATGAGACTACGGTGCTGCAACGTGGGGTGTTGCCCCCCTTCGATTTAGATGAGACACACACCTTGGTAAACTTCAGTGAACAGAACCTTTGGTATTATGTTTATTTGCTCATGGTGCCTGAAGGTGAGCAGATGGCCCCCTCCTCTTCCTCCTTTCCCTATTTATCCATCATTGTGCTCTTAAGGTTAGGAAAGCATAACCATCATAATGCATAATGCATCACCACTGTGATGTTAGTGGTGAACCTATTACGTGACAGTGACACTGGTGAGACTGTGATGTCAAAGTCTGTGCTGTCACTGGTGTGGCAGTGATGTCAGTGGCAAGACTGATGACACAATGAGGCTAAGATGTAAGAGGTGAACCTGTGGTGTCAGTGGGCAGGTTGTGAGGTTACTGTGAGTCTGTGATGTCACAGTGAGGCTCTGGTGTCAGGGCTGATTCTGATTTGTCAGTGAGGGCCTGACATCAGAGGTGATGCTTGGATTTCACAGTGAGGTTAGGATGTCAGTGATGAGGCTGTGCAGGCACACTGAGGCTGCTGTGATATCAGTTGTAATAGACTATGACATCAGAGTTTGGCTACATTTCAGTGGTTAACTGTGATTTCAGAATTGAAGCTGATGTTAGTAATGAGGCTCAGATGTCACAGTGAGGCTGGGATGTCAAAGGTAAGGCTGTGGTGTCACTTTTGAGTCTGTCACGTGACTGTGAGCCTGAAGTGTCAGTGAGAGGCAGTGGTATCATAGTGAGCTAGGCAGGATGTCTGTCCTGTCACTGATGCTATGGTTACAGAGGTTAGTCTATTATATCACAATGAGGCAGTGATGTCACAGGTGAGGATGTGATGTCACAGTGCAGCTGTGAGATCAGTGGTTATGCTATGATTTCAGAAGTGAGACTGATGTCAGAGATGAGGCTGAGATGTCAAATTAACAATGAGATATTATTGGTGAGGCTGTGATGTCACAGTGAGGTTGTGATATCAATAGCGACACTGTCGTGTAACGGGGAGGCTGTCACATTTCAGTGAGCCTGTGAGGTCAGTTGTGATGCTTTGGTGCCACAGTGAGGCTAGGTAGGTTGTCAATAATGAGGGTGTGATGTCACATTGAGGCTATGATTTCAGAGGTGAGCCTCTGATGTCATAGTAAGGTTGTGATGAAACAGTGAAGCTATAATGTCAGAGTCAAAGCTGTGATGTCATATTTGGGCAATGATTTCAGAGGTAAGCATGTGATGTCATAGTGATGCTGTGATGTCACAGTGAGGTTATAACCACAGAGGTGAGGCTATGATGTCACAGGGAGGTTATGTTGTCACCAGTGATGCTGTAATATCACAGTGAGGCTGTTATGTCAGTGGAACAAGACTGTGATATCACAGTAAGGATGTGATTTCAGTGACTAGGCTATGATGTTAGAATGAGGCTGGTGTGAGTGATGAGGGTGTGATGCCATAGTGAGGCAGGCATGTCACTGGTGAGGCTGTGATACCACCGTGATGCTTTGATGTCACTGTGTGTCTGTGGTAACACCATGGGCCCATGATGTTAGAGGGAGTTGGTGATGTCACAGTGGACGCTGTGCTGTCACATTGAGGCTGTGATGTCACAGTGAGGCTATATCAGAGATGTATATGTGATGTCACCATAAGGCTATTATGTCAGTGGCAAGCCTGATGTCACAGTGATTTTATTTCACATTGATGCTGTGATGGCATTGTCAGGTTGTAATGTCACAGTGAGAATGTGAGGAGACTGTGTGGCTATGATGCCACAGTGAGACTCTGACGACACAGTGATGTGATGTCTCTGGAGATGTTTTGATGGCAGTGAGGCTGTGATGTTAGTGATGGAGCTGATGTAACAATGATGCTGTGTTGTCACTGGCGAAGGTGTGATGTCACAGTATGGATGGAGTGACAGTGGTAAGAAAGATGTCATAGTGAGTGTACGATGTCACTGGCGAGGCTATGGTGTCAGTGGGGAACCTATTACATGACAGTGACACTGGTTAGGCTGTTATATCAAAGGCTGTGTTAGTCACTGGTGTGGCAGTTATGTCAGTGTTCTGACTACTGTCAGTGGTGAAGATGATGTCTCAGGGGAGGATGTCCTTTTACTAATAAGGCCATGATATCACACTGAGGCTGTGATGTCAATATGAAAGTTTTATGTCAATGTAGCTTTAATATCACCATAAGGCGATATCACTCTGGAACCTGTGATGTCACAATGAAGCTTTGATGTAAGTGGAAAGACTGTTGTCAAAATGAGGCTTTGAGGTATCAGGTGAGACTGTGGTGTCAGTGGGCAGGTTGTGAGGTGATTGTGAGGCTGTGATTTCACAGTAAGGCTCTGATATCATGGGTCATTCTATGAGATATCAGTGAGGCTCTGACATCAAGTGTGATGCTTGGATTTCAGAGTGAGTTTAGAACATCAGTTGTGAGTCTGTACAGTCACAATGAGGCTGGGATTTCAGAGAAGAGGCTGTGATGTCACTGTGAGATGGTAAAGTTACAGTGACATTGTGATATCACAGTGAGACTGTGATATCATTTGTGATAGACTATGACATCACAGTTTGGCTGTGAATTCAGTGGTTAGGCTGTGATATCAGAAGTGAGGTTGATGTCAGTGATGAGACAGATGTCACTGGTGAGGCTATAATTCCCCTACAAAACTGTGATTTCACTGTTGAGGTTGTGATGTAACCGTGAGCATGAGATGTCAGTGATGAGGCTGTAGTGTCATAGTGAGATTAGGCAGGATGTCCATGCTATCACTGATGCTATGATTTCAGAGGTTAGCCTGTTATGTCTCAGTGAGGCTGTGATATCAGAGTTGAGACTGTGATGTCACAGTGAGGCTGTGATATCAGTGGTGATAGACTATGACATCACAGTTTGACTGAGATTTCAGTGGTTAAGCTGTGATGTCAGAGGTAAGGCTTATGTCAGTGAGGAGGAAGAAATGTCACAGTGAGGTTAAGATGATACTGATAAGGCTGTGATGCCACAGAGAGGTTGTGGTGTCAGTTTTGAGGCTGTCAGGTGACTGTGATCCTGAGATTTCAGTGATGAGGCTGGTGTCATAACAACAGATGTCCATGGTGTCACTGATGCTATGATTTCAGAGGTTAGCCTGTTATGTCACAGTGAGGCTGTGATGACACTGTGAATCTGTGATGTCACTAGGACACTGCAATATCACGGAGAGGTTGTAATGTCACTGTAGAAGATGTAATGTCAGTGGCAAAGCTGATTTCACCATGAGGCTACGATAGAACAGGTGAGTCTATGATGTAACAGTTTAAACTGTGAAGTCGCAGTGAATCTGTGAGGTCACTGTGAGGCTGTGATATCTGGGGGAAGATTGATGTCATGGTGGGGATGTTATGTAACGTGTTAGGCTATGGTGGCATTGTTTATGATGTCAAAGGCTATGATATAACTGTTGAGGCTGTCACGTCACTATGAGCCTGTGCTATCTGTGGTGAGGCTGTGGTGTCATAGCAAGGCTAGGTAGGATACCAGTAGTGAAGCTGTGATGTCAGTGTGGCTGTGATGTCACCATGAAGCTGTGATGTCACAGTGAGTCTGTGATGTCAAAACTCAGCTGTGAGGTCAGTTGTTAGGCTGTGATATCAGAAGTGAGACTGAGATGTGAGATAGGACTGAGATTGACAATGTGATATAACTGGTGAGGCTGGGATGTCACAATGTGGCTGTGATGTCACAGTGAAGCTGTGATCTGACAGTGAGATTATGATGTCACCATGAGGTGTGGTGTCACTGTTGGGGCTGTAGTATCATGGTGAACCTGTCCTATCAGTGGTGAGGGTGTGATGTCACAGTGAGGCTGTGATATCAGTGGGAAGACTGATGACACAATGAGGCTAGTATAATAAGTGAGCCTGTGGTGTCTCTGGCCAGGCTGTGAGGTTACTGTGAGGCTGTGATGTCACAGTGAGGCTTTGAGATCAGGACTGTTTCTATGAGATATCCAGGAGTCTGTGATGTCTGGAGTGATGCTTGGATTCCACAGTGAGTTTAGGAGGTCACTGATAAGGCTATGAAGTTACACTGATGCTGTGTTGTCAAATGAGAGGCTGTGATGTCATTGAGTTGGTGATGTGACCTTGAGATTGTGATATCACAGTGAGGCTCTGATATAAGTAGTCTACATATGTAGAATATGAAATCACAGTTAGGCTGAGATTTCTGTGTTTAGGCTGTGATGTCAGAAGTGAGGCTGATGTCAGTGATGGGGCTGAGATGTCACAGTGAGGCTTGAATGTTACTAGTGAGACTGTGATGGCACCATGAGACTTTGATGTCACTGGCTTACTGTGGTTTCACCATGGGCCTGTGATGACACAGGGAGTCAGTGATGTCATGGTGGAGGATGTGAGGTCACATTTTCTGTAATGTCAGTGGCAAATCTGATGTCGCAGTGAGGCTTTGTCATTAGGGGTGATGCTGTGATATCACATTGAGGCTGCGATGAAACATTGAGGCTATGTGAGAGGTGTGTATGTGATGTCACCCTGAGGCCATTATGTCAGTGTCAAGGCTGATGTCACAATGAGTTTGTGATGTCAGAGTGAGGCTGTGATGTCATTGTCAGGTTGTAATGTCAGAGTGAGACTGTGAAGACACAGAGAGGTTGTGATGTCACAGTAAGACTCTGACGATCCAGTGATGTTGTGATGTCATTGGAGAGGTTTGGATGGCAGTGAGGCTGTGATGTCACTGGTGAAGGTGTGATGTTGTAATAAGGCTGGAATATCAGTGGTGAGAAAGATGTCATAGTGAGTCTATGATGTCTCTGGTGAGGCTATAATGTCAATGGTGGATCTATTACATGACAATGACACTGGTGATACTGCGACTTCAAGGGCTATGTTGTCACTGGTGTGGCAGTGATGTCAGTATTCTGACTAATGTCAGTGGTGACGCTGATGTCACAGATGAGGCTGTGCTATCATTGGTGAGGCTGTTATGTAACAATGATGCTGTGGTGTCACTGTTTATGATGTCAAAGTATATGATGTCACTGCTGAGGCTGTAACGTCACTATGAGACTGTGCTAACTGTGGTGAGTCTTTGATGTTCTAGTAAGGCTCTGTAGGATACCAGTTAACAGGCTGTGAAGTCACAGTCAGGCTGTGATGTCACCATGAGGATGTGATGTCACAGTGAGGCTATAATGTTAAAGAGAAGCAATGATGTCACAATTCAGCTGTTAGGTTTGTAGTTAGGTTGTGTTTTCAGAAGTGCAACTGATGTGAGAAATGAGGATGAGATGTCTCAATGATGATGTGATGTAACTAGTGAGGCTGTGATGCCACGGTGAGTTTGTGATATCACAATGAAGCTGTAGTGTCACTGGTGAGGCTATAACATATGGGTGAGCTAGTCATATGAGTGGTGAGTCTGTGATGTCACAGAGATGCTATGTTGAAACAATGTGGCTGTGATTCCACAGTGAGGTTGTGATGTCACAGTGAGGTTGTGAAATCAGTAGTGACTGTGCTTTATGTCATAATGATGCTTTTTTAAATTTTTTTGTTATTTATTCAATTGTGCAAGTGTATGTGTGTGTGTGCGTGTATATGTTTATGTAGGTGTAGAACCACGGACGAATTCAGGAACCACCATCGACCGCCTCCTCCTTGTTTATTCTGCCCCGGGATTCACAGGCTCTGCCCTACCAGGACCAGAAACGCAGGCCGCCCCCGCTTCCACCTGGCATCTATACATGGGGTCTAGAATCTGAACTTAGGACCTTCCTCCTGCAAGGCAGAGGCTTAACCCCTGAGCCACCTCTCCAGCCCCCATAATGATGCTTTGATGGCACCACATGGCAGGTATGTCACAGTGAGTGTGTTATGTCCCTATTAGATTGTGATGTCATAGTGAGGTTGTGATGTCAATAGCGATACTGTGGTGTCACAGAGAGGCTGGTATGTTTCAATGAGCTTGTGAAGTCAGTGATGAGGTTGTTGTGTCATAGTGGGGCTAAGTAGGATGTTCGTGATGAGAGTTTGATGTCACATTGAGGCTATGATTTCAGATGTGAGCCTGTGATGTCATAGTGTGGCTATGATGAAACAGTGAGCTTGTAACATCAGTGTGGATGTCCTGATGTCATACTTGTACAATGATTTCAGAGATGAGTTGTGATGTCATAGTGAGGCTGTCATGTCACAATGAGCCTATAACCTCCACGGTGAGGCCATGATGTCACAGTGAGACCGTGTTGTCACCATTAATGCCGTGATATCACTGTGAGGCTGAGATGTCAATGGAATGTGACTATGACATAACAGTGAGTATGTGATTTCAGTCATTAGGCTACGATATCAGAATGAGGCTGGGGTGATGAGTATACAATGTCACAGTGAGGCTGGAATGTCACTGGTGAGGTGATGCCAAGGTGAAGCTACAGGGACACATGTGAGCCCATTATGTTTAAAAGAGTTGGTGATATCATGGTTAGGCTGTGAGGTCACAGTGAGATTGTGATGTCAGTGGCTAGGCTGATGTCACAGTGAGGCTATGTCAGAGATGTATTTGTTAATGGTGAGTCTGTGATGCCACAGTGAGGCTGTGATGCCACTGTTGAGACTGTCATGTGTCCATCAGTCTGAGATGTCTGTGATGAGGCTGTGGTGTCATGCCGAGACTAGGTAGGGTGTCCATGGTGTCACGGATGCTTGTTCAGAGGTTAGCCTGTTATGTCACAGTGATGCTGTGATGTCATAGGTGAGGCTATGATGTCACAGTGAGGCTGTAATGGTCAGTGGCAGGGCTGATGTCAAAGTGAGGCTATGATATCAGTGGTGATGCTATGATTTCAATGAGGCTTTGATGTCACTCACAGGTTGTAATGTCACAGTGAGGCTATGATGTCACAGTGCAGTTGTGAGGTCAGTGGTTAGGCTGTGATTTCAAAAGTGAGACTGATGTGCAAGATGAGGCTGAGAAGTCGCATTGATGATGTGATATATCTGGTAAGGCTCTGATGCCCCAGTGAGGTTATGATGTCACCATAAGGCTGCTGTGTCATCAGTGAAGCTGTAATATCTCAGTGAGCCTGTTATATTAGTGGTGAGATTGTTATGTCACAGTGAGGTTGTGATATCAGTAATGACTGCTATCACAGGGAGAATATGTCATTGGCAAGATTGTATTGTACTGGTGAGGCTCTACTGTGACAAACTGATGCTGTGAGGTCATGGCGAGGCTATGATATCAGAAGTGAAGCTTTATACCACAGTGATGCCTTGATGGCTGTGATGTCACAATGAGGCTGTGATGTCACTGTGATGTTGTAATGTCACTGGAGAAGTTGTGATGTCAATAGTGACACTGTGGTGTCACAGGGAAGCTGTCATGTTTCAGTGAGCCTGTGGTGAGGCTGTGGTGAATCAGTGAGGCTAGGTAGGATATCAGTGATGATGGTGTAATATCATATTGTGGCTATGATTTCAGAGGTGAGCCTGTAATGTCATAGTGAGACAGTGATGAAACAGTGAGGCTACAATGTCAGAGTCAATGCTGTGATGTCACAGTTGGGCAATAATGTCAATGGCTGTCATGTCACAGTGAGGCTGTAACATCAGAGGTGAGGCTGTGATGTTAGTGGTGGGCTGAAATCAATGAGACTGTGATGTCACTGGCGAATGTATGATGTCTCAAGGCTTGAATGTTGGTGGTGAGAAAGACTGATGTCACCATGAGGCTATGATGTATCAGGTGAGCATGTGGTATCAGTGGGCAGGCTGAGAGGCTGTGATGCCACTGTGAGGATTTGAGGTCACCATGTGTCTGTGGTATCACTGTGAGCCCATGTGGTGTCACTGTGAGCCCATGATGTCACGGTGGAGTCTGTGAGGTCATAGTGAGACTGTGATGTTGTTGGCAAGGCTGATGTCACAGTAAGGCTATCATGACACTGTTAATGCTGTGATGTTACATTGTGGCTATGATTTCACAGCAAGGCTATGTCAGAGGCATGTATGTGATATCACCATGAGGCTATTATGTCAGTGGAAATACTGGTTTCACAGATAGTTTGTGATGTCACAGTGAGGCCATGATATCAAAAGTGACACTGTTGTTTCACAAGGTGTCTGTCATGTTTCAGTAAGCCTGGGAGGTCAGTGGTGAGGGTGTGGTGCCGTAGTGAGGCTAAGTAGGATGTCAGTGATGAGGGTGTCATGTTGCATTGAGGCTATGATTTCAGAGGTTATAACTCAGAGTTAATACTGTGATGTCATAGTTGGGCAATGATTTCAGAAGTGAACCTGTGATGTCACAGTGAGGCTGTGTTGTCACCAGTGATGCCGTGATTTCATAGTGAAGCTGGGTTGTCATAAGTGTTGCCATAATATCACAGTATGGCTGTGATGTCAGGGGAAGGAGACTATGTATGACATGGCAGTGAGAATGTGATTTCAGTTGTTAGACTGTGATATCAGAATGAGGCTGATGTGAGTGATGAGTGTATGATATCACAGTGAGGCTGGCATGTACACTGGTGAGGCTGTGATGCCATTGTGAGGATTTGATATCACCATGTTGCTGTGATGTCACCATGAGCCTATGATGTCACATGGTGTTGGTGATGTCACGGTGGAGGCTGTAAGGTCACAATGAGACTGTGTTGTCAGTGGTAAGACTGATGTCACAATGAGACTATGATGTATCAGGTAATCCTATAGTGTCAGTGGGCAGCCTCTGAGGTCATTGTGAGGCTGTGATGTGGTGAGGCTGTGCTGGCACAGTGTGGCAATGATGTCACTATGAGTTTGTGATGGCACAGTGGGATTGTGATGTCAGTAATGACTGTGCTTTCACATGGAGACTATGTCATTGGTGAGGCTGTATTTTCACCAGTGAGGCTCTTATGTCACAGTGAGTTTATTGTTTCAAATTGAGGATGTGATGTCACAGTGCGTCCATGATGCAGAGGTAAAGCTTTATATCACAGTGATGCTATGAAGGCTTGGTATGGCAATGATGTCACAATGAGTCTGTCATGTCACTGTGAGTTTGTGATTCATTGGAGAAGTTGTGATGTCACTGTTATGTTGTGATGTCAATAGCGACACTGTGGTGTCAGAGGGAGGCTGTCATGTTTCAGTGAGCCTGTGAATTCAGTGGCGAGGCTATGGTGTCAGATGGGGCTAGGTAAGATGTCAGTGACGAGAATGTAATACCACAATGAGGCTATGATTTCAAAGGTGAGCCTGTAATGTCATACTGAGGCTGTGATGAAACAGTGAGGCTATAACATCAGGTTTGAGGCTGTGATATCATAGTTGGCCAATGATTTCATAGGTGAGCTTGTGATGTCATAGTGAGGATGTCATTTCACAGTGAGGCTATAACCTCAGAGGTGAGGTTGTGATGTCTCAGTGAGGCTGTGATGTCACTGAAGTGAGACTATGACTTCACAGTGAGGATGTGATTTCAATGGTTAGGCTGTGATAGAATAAGGCAGATATGAGTAACAAGGGTATAATTTCACAGTAAGGCTGGAATGTCACTGGTGATGCCAACGTCAGATTTTGAAGTCACCATGTGACTGTGGTGTCACCATGAGCCTATGATGTCACAGGGTGTTGGTGTTGTCAAGCTGGAGGCTGGGAGGTCACAGTGAGGTTATGTCAGATGTGTGTATGTGATGTCACCATGAGGCTATTAAGGCAGTTGTGCGGTGAGTTTGTGATGTCATAGTGAGGCTGTGATGGCACTGTCAGGTTGCAATGTCACAGTGATACTGTGAGGACACAGTGTTGCTATGAAGTCACAGTGAGGCTCTGAGGACACAGTGAGGTTTTGATGTCACTGGAGAGGTTCGGATGGCACAGTGAGACTGTGATGTTAGTGGTGAGGCTGATGTTACAATGAGGCTGTGATGTCACTGGTAAAGATGTGATGTCACAAGAAGGATGGAAGGTCAGTAGTGAGAAAGATGTCATAATCAGTCTATGTTGTCACTTGTGAGGCTATGCATTAGTGTGAACCTATTACGTGACAGTGACACTGGTGAGGGTGTAACAACAAACGCTTTGTTGTCACTCGTGTGGTAGTGATGTCAGTGTTCTAACTACAAGTCTGTGGTGAAGTTGATATCACAGGTTAGGGTGTGCTGTCATTGGTGAGAGTGTGATGTCACTGTGAAGCTGGATGTCACTGTGGGTTGTCATTTTAACATGAGGTGACATCACTCTGGATGCCATGATGTCACAGTGAGGCTGTGATATCAGTTGCAAGACTGATGTCACAATGAGGCTATGATGTATGAGGTGAGCCTGTGGTGTCTGTGGGCAGGCTGTGAAGTCACTGTGATGCTGTGATGTAACAGTGATGCTTTGATGTCAGGGCTGATTCTATGAGATGTCAGTGAGACTGAAATGTGAGGGGTGATGCTTGAATTTCATAGTGAGGTTAGTACTTCAGTGATGAGACTGTGCAGTCACACTGAGGCTGTGATATCAGAGAGAAGCTGTGATGTCAGTGTGAGGCAGTGATGTTACTGTGAGTTTGTCACAGTGAGGATGTGATATCAGTGGTGATGACAGTGACATCACAACCTTCTTGTGACATAACAACCATACCATGGCATCAAAGAAATACTGTGACATAAAGCTTCATCTCTGATATCACAGCCTCACTGAGATATCACAATCTCAATTTGACACGCTAGACTCACTGTGACATTAGGAACCTCACTGAGACATCACAACCTCAATTTGACACAATAAACTCACTGTGACATTAGAGCCTCACCAGTGACAATAAATCCACACTAAAGACATACTTGCCCTGAGAAAGCACAGTCACTACTCACATCTCAACCTCTCTGTGACATCACAACCTCACTGTGACTTCACAGCCATACTGTGTCATCACAGCCTCACTGTGACATCACAGCCTCACCACTGGTAGGACAGGCTCACCATGATATTACAGCCTTAGTAGTGACATCCACTTGGTAACGTCATAATCTCACTGTGGCATCACAGTCTCACCAGTTATATCACATCATCTATGCGACAACTCAACTTCATCTGTCACATCAGTCACACTTCTGAAATCACAGCCTAACCACTGATCTCATAGCTGCACAGCTCACTGTGACATCATAGTCACAATGTGTCCTCATAGCCTCACTGTGACATATCAACCTGAGAGTGACATCACAGTCTCATTGGGAAATCACAGCATCATCACTGACATCCTAGTCTCACTGTAACATCAGCCTTGCCACTGACATCACAGTCTCCCTGTGACCTCACAGTACCCATTGTGTCATCACCCACTTCCTGTGTCATCAGGTGCTCATGGTGACACCACAGCCACAGGGTGACATCAAAGCCTTCCAGTGGCATTACAGCCTCACCAATAATACCCCAGAATCACTGTGATATCAGCATTGTCACTGACATTAGTCAGAACACTGACATCATTGTTGTACAAATGACAACACAGCCTCACCATTGACCTCACAGGCTCACTGAAACATGACAGCCCCCTGGGATCCCACAGTGTCACTATTAACATAACAACTTCACTGTGACAAAACAGCCTCTTTGTGACATCACAGCCATACTGTGGCATCACAGCCTCACCAGTAACATCCCAGCCTCAATGTGACATCTCAGCCTCATCACTGACATCAACCACACTTCTGACATCACAGCCTAACTACTGAAATCTCAGCCAAACTGAAATGTCATATCACCACTGATATCCCACCCTCCCTGTGATATCACAACTTCATGGTAATATCACTGCCACACAGTGACATAACAGCCTCTCCTCTGACATCACAGACTCAGTGTGACTCCGCAGCCTCACCACTGACATACTAATCTCACTGTGAAATCCAAGCATCACCACTGATGTCACAGCCTCATTGATATCTCTTAGAATCAGCCCTGACACCAGAGCCCCATTGGGAAATCACATCCTCACAGTGACCTTATAACCTGCACATTGACACCACAGGCTTACTTATTAAATCATGGCCTCAAAGTGACATCATTCTTACCACTGTAATCACAGCCCCACTGTGGCATCACAGCTTCCAGACTGATAACACTTCACGATGACATGACAGCTCTCAATGTCATACAACCTTCAGAGTGACATCACAGCTCAGTGTGATATCATGGCCTCACCAGTGACAGCATAGGCTCGCCTGTTCCATCAGCATCACCACCAACATTAGTCAGAATAACGACATCATTGCCATACCAGTGAGAACACAGCCTTACCAGTGTCACTGTCACGTTATAGGTTCACCACTGACATCATAACCTCAGCAGTGACATCATAGACTCAATATGACATCTTCCTCCACACTGACATTTCAGCCTTATTGTGACATCACACCTTCTCCAGTGACATCACAGTCTCACTGTGTCAATAGAGCCTAACTGTGATATCATAGCCACACTGTGTCCTCACAGGCTCACATGATAGTGACATCACAGCCTCACTATGACATCACAAACTTTCTGTGACATCAACATTGCCACTGACATAAAAGCTTCATAGTGACATCACATACACATCTCTGACCTAGCCTCCCTGTAATATCACAGCATCAATGTGACATCACAGCATCACCACTCACATCATAGCCTCACTGTGATATCAGCCTTGCCACTGACATCACAGTCTTACTGTAACCTCAGAGCCCCCACGAGACATCACAAAGTCTCTGTGACAGCACAGGCTCATGATGACCCCACAAACACATGGTGACATCAAAGCCTCACCATAGCATCAAAGACTCATAGTGACAAACTGTACACTTAAAGCCCACCTGTTACATCATACCCTCATTGTGGCATCAGTCTTACAACTGACATCACAGCCTTACCATTGATAGCACAGCCTCACCATTGTCAGTGCAGCCTCATCATTGCTACTGACATTAGTCAGAACACTGACATCACTGCCACACCAGTGACAATACACCTTTTGACATCACAGTCTCACCAGTGTCACTGTATGTAATAGGTTCACCACTGACATCATAGCCTCTCCAGTGAGATCATAGATTCGCTATGACATCTTTCTCACCAATGATATTCCAGCCTTATTGAGACATCCCACCTTTCAACCGTTTTCTGACATCAGCTTCATCACTAACATTACATTACAGCCTCACTGTACCATCTAAACCTCTCTATTGACACTACAACATCACTGTGTCATCAGAGTTTTTATGTAACATCATAGCCAAACTGTGTCCTCACAGCCTCACTGTGACATTACAACCTGACTGTGAAACTAGTGCCTCACTGTGACACCTCAGCCTCAATATACCATCACCACTGACATCAGAGCCTCACCAGTGAAATCATAGATTTACTATGATATCTTTCTAAACACTGACATTCCAGCCTTATTGCAACATCATGCCTTCACCAGTGGCATCACAGCATCATTGTGACATCAGCCTCACCACTAACATCACAACCTAATCCCTGAAGTTATAGCCTCACTGTGACTTGACAGCCTCACCAGTGATACCACATTTCATGGTGACATCATAACCACACTGTGATATCAGAGACTCACCATTTATGTCACATCATCAATGTGACATCTGAGTCTCATCTCTCACATCAGTCTCACTTCTGAAATCACAACCTACCCACTGTCCTCACATCTATACTGTGATAACACATCCTCACTGTGACATCACTGCCTCACAGTGACATTGCAGCCACATTGTGACATTACAGGTTCATGGTGACATCACAGCCTCACTGTGACATTACAGCCTCAGTTTGACCCAATAAACTAACTGTGATATTAGAGCCTCACCAATGACAATACAGCCTCACCATGACATAATCTCCCTGTGAAAGCATAGTCACTACTGACATCCCAACCTCACAATGACATCACAACTTTACTGTAACATAACAGCCACACAGTACCAGCGCAGCCTCACTGTGATATCATAGCCTCACCTTGATATGACAGCTCACCGTGATATTACAACCTCACCAGTGACACCACAGCCTCATGGTCACATCATAACCTCTTTGTAGCATCACAGTCTCATCAGTTATATCACATCATCAATGCAACATCTCTGCCTTATTTGTCATATCAATCTCACTTATAAAATCACAGCCTAACCACTGACCTCACAGCTGCATTGTGACATCACAGCCTCACTGTGATATCACATCATCATCACTGACATCATAGCCTCACTGTGACTTCAGCCTTGTCACTCACATCACAGTCTCACTGTGATCTCACAGCCCCCACTGTGACATCACTGACTCCCTGTGATATCACAGGCTCAAGTTGACACCACAGCCACACGGTGGAATCACAGCCTCAACTTTGAGTTTATAGTCTCACTGTAACATCATAGCCTCACTATGACATTACAAGCTTACATCTGAAATCATGCCCAACTGTGACATCACAGCATTGACTCTGATGTTATAACCTCACTGTGACATCACAGACTCATTTCTGAAATCATAACCTCAATGCAAAATCACACACTCATAACTAACATCCTATCTAGCCTCACTATGACACCACAGCCTCACCACTGACCTCACAGACTCACTGAAACATGACAGTTTCCCTGTGACACCAGTGTCACTATTGACATCACAACCTCACAGTGACATTACAACCTCACAGAGACATCACAGCCTTATTGTGACATCACAATTATACCGTGCCCTCAAAGAATCACTGTGACATAAAGCTTCACCTCTGACATCGTAGCTTCACTGTGACATCGCAGCCTCAGCTTGACACACTGCATCATTAGAACCTCACCACTGACTATTCAGTCTCACAAATGACTGTGAGCACAGTCACAACTGGCATCACAACCTCACTATGACATCAGAGGCACACTTTGCCTGCACAGCCTAACTGTGACATTCTAGCCTCACCACTGATAGGACATTCTCACCGTGATACCACAGCCTCACCAGTGACCCCACAGCATCATGGTGACATCATAACCTCACTGTGACATCACAGCCTCACCAGCTATATCACAATGTCAGTGTGACTTCTCAGCCTCATCTCTCACATCAGTCTTACTTCTATACACACATAAATTGTGTATAGGAAATTTATTGTGTTGGTTTATAGATATGGCCGAGGTGGTCCAGTGAAGGCTGCCAGTAGCCAAAGTAGCTCCAACGCTGGCTACCAATAGCTAGATCCTCAGTTCGGTAGTCAAGTGGGTGATGACAGCTTCTCCTATGACATTCTCCTAGAGTCTTAGTCTAGTAAAAGGCTAAAAGATCGAAGAAACTGGGCAGCCAGAAGAAAGAACGATAGCTAGCACAGCTGCAAGAAGGCATCTGTTCTCTTTGGTGGCTCCTTTTTATATGATGCACTGCTGGGAGGATGCTATGAGAGCTTTGGAGGTTCTGATAGGATCACAATTAGTCACAGTTGGTGGTCGTAGTTAATACCGGGTATGTCACTATGACATCTTTCTCACAACTGACATTCCAGGCTCATAGTGACATCACAGCTTCACAGTGAATCACAGTATAATTGTGGCATTATAGCCTCATTCTGATATCACAGCTTCACTGTGTCATCACAGCCTCACTTCTAAAATCATAGCATCAGTGACACAATGGACATCCTGCCTAGCCTCACTATGACACCATAGCCTCATCATTGATGTCTCAGGCTCATGGTCACATGACAGCCTCAACAGTGACAATACAGCCTTGCTGTGGAACCACAGCTACACCAGTACTGTCTTAGCCTCATTGTGACATCTCAGCCTCATCACTGACATCAACTTCACTTCTAACATCACAGTGTAACAACTGAAACCTCAGCTGAACTGTGATGTCATATTCTGTCACCACTGATATCACAGCATCACTGTGATATCACAACCTCACAATGACATCACAGCCTCTCCTAAGACATTCACAGATTCAGTGTGACTGCACAGCCTCACCACTGACATCCTAAACTCACTGTGAAATCCAAGCATCACTCCTGATGTCACAGCCTCACTGACATCTCATAGAATCAGCCTTGACATCAGAGCCCTACTGCATTAACACAGCTTCCCAGTGAACTCAATGCTGACCCACTGACATCACAGGCTCTCCTGTTATATCACAGCCTCATTGTGACATCAATGTTGCCACTGACATCATAGCCTCACTCTGACATCACAGATTCCAGAGTGATATCAACTCATGGTGAAATGACAGCCCACAGTGACATACAACCTTTACAGTGACCTTACAAACACAGTGTGACATCAACGGCCTCACCAGGGGCAGCAAAACCTCACGTGTGTCATCAGTGTCACTACTGACATTAGTCAGAACACTGACATCATTGCCACACCAGTGACAACACAACCTTTGACATTACAGCCTCACCAGTGTCGCTGTTACATAATAAGTTCACCACTGATATCATCGCCTCACCAATAACATCATAGACTCAATATGACATCTTTCTCACCACTGATATTCCAGCCTTATTGTGACATTACACCTTCACCACTGATATCACAGCTTCATTTTGACATCAATCTCAGCACTAACATCACACCCTCACTGTGCAATTCAAACCTCTAAACAGACATCACAACATTGCTGTGTTGTCAGAGCCTCAATGTGACATCATAGCCACACTGTGTCCTCACAGCCTCACTGTGACATTGTATCCTGACAGTGACATCACAGCCTCACTGCCACAGCAAACTATCTGTGACAGACTTGCCACTGATATAATAGCCTCACGGTGACATCACATACACACTTCTAACATAGTCTCACTGTGACATCACAGCCTCAATGTCACTTCAAAACATCACTACTGACATCATAGCCTCACAGGGACATCACCTTTGCCACTAATATCATAGCCTCACTGTGACATCACAGCTTACATTGTGATATCACCTCATGGTGACATGACAGCCCTCAGTGACATAGAACCTTCACAGTGACATCAAAACCTCACGGTGGCATCACAGCCTCATCAGTTACAACACAGTCTCATCGGTGACATCAGCATCACAACTGACATAGTAGTAACACTGACATCACTGCCAGACCAGTGACAATACAGCCTTTTTTGTCACAGCCTCACCAGTGTCACTGTCATGTAATATTTTCAACACTGACAGCATAGCCTCACCAGTGACATCATAGACTCACTATGTCATCTTTCTCACCACTGACACTCCAGGCTTATTGTGACATCACACCTTAACCAGTGATATCACACCTTAACCAGTGACATCACAGCCTTATTGTAACATCACAGCATCACCAGTGATATTATAGCCTCACTATGACATCAGCCTTGCCACTGACATCCCAATATCACTGTGACCTCACAGCCTCCAACATGACATCACCAAATTCCTGTGACATCAAGGGCTCATGGTGTCACCACAGCCAAATGTTGACATCAGAGCGTCACAGTGGCATCACAGCTTCACCAGTGACATGCAAGACTCACTGTGACATCATAAGTTCATCACTCACATCAGCCTCATTCTGATATCACAGCCTAACAACTGAAATCACATCCTCACTGTGATGTCAGAGTCTCTCTTCAGTGACATTACAGCCTCAAAGTCATATCACAGCATCACTAGTGACAACACAGCATCAATGTGACATCACAGCATGACAACTGATATAATAGCTTCATTGTGACACCAGCATTACAACTGACATCACAGTCTCACTGTAACCTCACAGCCTCCACCATGAAATCACAAAGTCCTTGTGACATCACAGGTTTAACAGTGATATCACAGCCACACCATGACATCAAAGCCTCACGGTGGCATCAGACTAACAGTGACCTCAGCCTGCCCACTGACACCACAGGCTCACTTGTTACATCGTAACTTCATTGTGGCATCAGACCTACCACTGCCATCACAGTACAATCACTACTGACATCACAACCTCACTGAGAAATCACAAACTCACTGTGACATCACAGACACACTATGCAAGCCTAGACTCACTGTAACATCACAGCCTCACCATTGATCTGACAGATTCACAGTGACATCACAGCCTCTTGTCTGACAACACTGCTTCAGTGTGACTGCACAGCCTCACAACAACCACACGGTGATATCAAGCCACACGGTGGCATCACACTATCACCAGTGGCATGCCACCCTCACTGTGCCATCATATCTTCATCACTCACATCAGCCTCATTTTGATATCACAGTCTAACCACTGAAATCACATCCTCACTGTGATGACATAATCTCACTCCACAGACATCACAGCCTCACTGTAACATCATGGCCTCATCTTTTAGGTTATAGCCTCAGCATGACATCACAGCCTCACTGACTGACATGACACGCTCACCTCTGAAATCACTGCCCAAATGTGAAATCACAGTATCAATTCTGACATTATAGTCTCACTGTTTAATCATAGCCTCAATATGATATCACAGGTTCACCTCTGAAATAATTGCCTCAATACATCACACACTTATCACTAACATCCTATCTAACATCACTGTATCACCATAGCCTCACCACTGACCTAACCAATTCACTGAAACATGACAGCCACACTGTGACACGTTGCTATTGACATCACAAACTCACTGTGACGTTACAACTTTACCAGTGACATCATGCCTCATTGTGACATCATAGCCATACCTTGCCATCAAAGCATCACTGTGAGATAAAGCTTCACCTCTGACATCATAGCTTCACTGTGACATTGAAGCCTGTTTGACACAATAAACTCACTATGACATCCAAGCCTCACCAGTGACAATATGGCCTCACCAATGACATAGTCTCCCTGTGAAAGCAAGTCACTACTGTCATCACAACCTCACTGTGACACCACAGCCTTACTACTGATGTGTCAGGCTCACCATGGTATCACAGCCTCACCAGGGATTCCACAGCCGAATGCTGACATCATAACCTCACTGTGGCATCATATCCTTACCACTCATATGAAGAGGCTCACCATGACATCCCACCTTCTCCTCTGACATCACAGCCTCACCATTGACTTCCTAAACTCACCGTGAAATCCAAGCATCACCCCTGACATCACAGCTTCACTGACATCTCATAGCATCAGCCCAGACATCAAAGCATCATTGTGACATCACAGCCTCAGAGTGATTTCACAGCCTGCCCACTGAGACAACAGGATCAACTGTTACATCATAGTCTCATTGTGACATTATTATTGCCACTTACAACACAGCCTCACTGTCACCTCACAGCTTCCAAAGCGATATCATCTCACGGTGACATGACAGCCCTCAGTGACATACAAACTTCACAGTGACATCACAGCCTCATTGTGAGATCATGGCCTTGCCAGTGAGATCACAACTTCACCTGTAACCTCAGTGTCATCACTGACATTAGTCAGAACACTGACATCACTGCCACACCAGTGACAACATAGCCTTTGACATCACAGCCTCAGCAGTGTCACTATCACATAATAGGTCCACCACTGACATAATAACCTCACCAGTGTCAAGAAAGCCTCATTGTGACATCAGTCACACCACTGACATCACAGCCTCACTGTGCCATCAAAACTCTCTAGTTACATCATAAGCCTCACTGTGACATCACAAACTCGCTGTGACATCTGCCTTGCACTGACATACCCTCATGGTTACATCATATATATACCTCTGACATAGCTTCACTGTGACATCACAGCCTAATTGTGACATCATAGCATTACCACTGACATTATAGCCTCACAGTGACATCAGCCTTGCCACTGACAGCACAGTCTCCCTGTGACCTCACAGCCTCCACCTTGAAATCACCAACTCCGGGTGACAACATTGGCTCAAGGTGACACCACAGATAAACTGTGACATCAAATCCTAACTGTGGCATCACAGACTCACCAGTGATATATCAACCTCACTCTGACATCATACTCTTATCGCTCACACCAGCATCATTCTGATTTCACAGCCCAACCACTGAAATCAATCCTCACTTTGATGTCATATTCTAACTCCACTGACATCATAGCCTCACTATAATATCACGGCATCACTGGTAATAACACAGCCTCACTGTGACATCACAGCCTCACCTGTGAGGTTATAGCCTCACTGTGATATGACAGCCTCACTATGACATCATAGGCTCACCTCTGAAATCATTGTCCACCTGTGATATCTCAGCATCGACTCTGATGTTATAGCCTCACTGTTTCATCACAGCCTCATTATGACCTCACAGGCTCACCTTCTAACTCAATGTGACACCCACCCTCATTATGACATCCTACTTAGCCTCACTATGGCACCACAGCCTCATCACTTCAAAGGCTTACTAAAACTTGGCACCGTCCCTGTGACACTACAGTGTTGCTATTGACATGAAAACCTCATAGTGACATCATAGCCTCATTATGACATAATAACCACACCATGCCATCAAAGCATCACTGTGACATAAAGCTTTACCTCTGATATCATGCCTCACTGTGACATCACAGCCTCAGTTTGACACAATAAACTCACTGTGACATTAGAGCCTCACCGGTGACAGTACCAATGACATAATCTCCCTGTAAAAGCACAGACACTACTGACATCACAACTTCATTGTGACATCACAACCTCACAGGGACATAACAGCAACACTGTGCCAGCATAGCCTCTCTATGACATCACAGCCTCACCAGTGATAGACAGTTTCACCAAAATATCACAGCCTTACCAGACACCACAACCTCATAGTGACATCATAACCTCATTGTGGCATCAGAGACTCACTTGTTATATCACATCACCAATGTGACATCTCACTCTCATCTTTCACATCAGTCTCACTTCTGAAATCACAGCCTAACCACTGACCTCACAGCTGCTCTGTGACATCACAGACTCACTGTGACATCAGAGACTCACTGTGACATCACAGTAATACCACTGGTATCCAATCGAGCCTCACTATGAAAATAAATCCTCACTACAGACAGCATAGACTCACAGTGATGAGACAGCCTTAGCATTCACATCATAGCCTTTTACATAATGAACAGTGACACCACAGCCTCATATGTTACAGCACTACTTAACTGTGATATAAATTTTCCCACAGATATCACAGCCTAACAGTGACCTCACAGCCTCATTGTGACCTCACAGCCTAACCTGCTACATCATAGACTCACCTATTACATCATAGCTTCATGGTGAAATCAGCCTTGCCACTGACATCACATCTTTCACATTGACCTCACAGGCTTACTGTGACATCACAGCTTCACAGTGATATCATAGCCTCACTGTTGTATTATACCCTCATTTCTGATATCACAATCTCATTGTGACATCACAACCTTACCTTTGACATCAGCATCACTGAGACATAACAGGCTAACCTCTGAAATCATAGCGTCAGTGACACCATGGACATCCTGCATTTCTTCACTATCCAGAGCCTCATCACTTATACCTCAGAGTCACAGTCACATGACAGCCTCAACAGTGACACCACAGACTCACTGTGGCATCACAGCCTCACCAGTGATATCCCAGCCTCACTGTGACATCTCAGCCTCATCAGCCTCACTTCTGACATCACAGCCTAACCACGGAAATCACAGCTGAAGTGTGATGTCATAGTTTATCACCACTTATATCACAGGCTCATTGTGATATCACAACTTCACAGTAACATGACAGCCTCACAATGACTTCACAGCCTCACCACTGACATCCTAAACTCACTGTGACATCAAAGTATCACCCCTGAAGTCACAGACTTGTTGACATCTCTTAGAATCAGCCCTTAGTGCAACATCACAGCATCACAGTAACCTCACAGCCTCCTCACTGATACCACAGGCTTACCTGTTACATTTTAGCCTCATTGTGACATCAGTCTTGTTGGTGACATCACAGTCTCACTAAGAATATCCCAGCTTCTTGAGTGATATCAACTCATGGTGACTTGACAGCCCACAGTGACATACAACCATCACAGTGATGTCATGATATCACTGGCTAAGTGTGAAATCATGGCCTCACCAGTGACATTACAACTTAGCAGTGACATCACAGCTTCACTGTGACATCCCAGCTTCACTGTGACATCAGTCTTGCCACTGACATAATAACCTCATGGTGACATGACATGCACATCTATAATATAGCCTCACTGTGACAGCATAAACTTAATGTGATATGTCAGCATCACCACTGATATCATAGCCTCACTGTGACATCAGCCTTGCCACTGACTTCAGAGCCTCACTGTGTCTTCACTGCCTACACAGTGACATCACCAACTCCCTGTGACATCACCAGCTCTTGTGACACCACAGCCACATGGTGACATCGAATCCTCAGAGTGGCACAGGACTCTCATCAGTGACATGACAGCCTTACTGTGACATCCTACTCTCATCATTCACATCACCCTCATTCTTTTTTAAAAAAATTTTTTATTATTTATTATTTATTCAATTGTGTGTGTATGCATGTATGTGCGTGTGTATGTATGTGTGTGTGTGTGTGTGTAGAACCACGGACGAATTCGGGAATCACCACGGACAGCTCCACCTCCTTGTTTACTCTGCCCCGGGATTCACAGGCTCTGCCCTACCAGGACCAGAAATGCAGGCCGCCTCCGCTTCTGTCTGGCGTCTATACGTGGGATCTAGGATCCGAACTCAGGACCTGCCGCCTGCAAGGCAGAGGCTTAACCCCTGAGCCACCTCTCCAGCCCCCACCCTCATTCTTATATCACAGCATAAACTCTGAAATTGCATCCTCACTCTGATGTCATAGTCTCGCTCCACTGACAACACAGCCTCACTGTGTCATCCCAGCCTCAACTATTTTATCCTATCTAGTCTATGACACCACAGCCTCACTACAATTAGTGAAGGCTTATAGTGAAGGCTTTATTGTGACATCACACTTTCAACAGTGACATCACAGCCTCATTGTGACATCTGCCTCACTGCACTTTCAAAATCTCTCCAGTGACATCACAACATTACTGTGTCATCAAAGCCTCACTGTGACCTCATGGCCACACTGCGTCCTAACAGCCTTACTGTGACAATCCATCCTGAGAGTGCCATCACAGCTTCATTGTTACTCACAAACTCACTGTGACTTCAGCCTTGCCACTGACATAATAGCTTCATGGTGACATCACATACACACTTCTAACAGAGCCTCATTTTCACATCACAGCCTCAATGTGACATCACAGCATCACTGGCATCATAGACTCACTGTGACATCAGCCTTGCCACTGCCATCCCAGTGACCTCACAGCCTCTACTGTGACATAACCAACCCTTGTGACACCATGGGCTCACAGTGACATCACAGACACATGGTGAAATCAAAGCCTCATGGTGTCATCACAACCTCACTGGTTACATGCCAGACTCACTGCGACATCATACCCTCATCACTCACACCAGCCTCATTTTGGTATCACAGCCTAACCACTGAAATCACATCCTCACTGTGATGTCATAGTATAGCTATTATATATATATTTTTTTTTCATTCTGTGAATTCCATGACTCTAAGGAACCCTAACTAATACAGCAATTGGTACCAGTAGTTCTAGAGAAACAGAATTATAAGAATGAAATTTGCTGGCAAGCTTTGTGATATCTCGAGCTAACTTTTTAACCCAGTAAAACCTCCAGCAACTAAAGACTCCCCTAGTAGCATGGAGAACACTGCAACTGTTTGGAATGAACTGTTTCTAGAACTGGTAAAAGTAGGTGTGTTGGACAATCTTGATGCACCTCTTGTGAGGATTGAGATGCTTAGTGATTTGGTATATGAAACTTTAGATAAAATGAGTAAGAATAAGGAAAAAATGATGCTGGCTGGTTGTTTCTAGCATCTCTCATTAAACTACAAATGAAAAAGGAAGGTCTTAGAGAGGAAAATATCCAACTCAAAAAACGCATAAATGACTTAGAAGTTCCTAAATGTGCCCTAGAAGAGAATCTTCTCTCCTGTAGAAATAAGCTCGAATTGTTGAAAATCAAACCCAAACTCTGATTGTTAAAGTGGCTGAGTTACAATGTAAATTAAAATCCCAGCCTCAAAAGGTGTCAGCCGTTAAAATAAAATCACTGATTGGAAAAGAATGGGATCCCGAAAAGTGGGATGCTGATGTGTGGGAGGATGAAAATGATGATGAATTTGAACCCTCAAATTCTGATGAGTTTATTTCACCAGAGGAGATAGTCTACCCTACCTCAGCAGAAAATGAATCCCCACACCCACCCTCTACAGAAGTGCTGCTTTCACCTTTGCCACAAGAAAATACTGAAATTACAGCACAGCCACCTGTGTTTACTTCTAGGCCTATAACTAGGCTCAAGGTTAAACAGGCTCGCTCTTCAATGGTGAAATAGAAAGTGTGGTCCATGAGGAGGTGCACTATACCCCTAAAGAATTGCATGACTTTTCTAATACATTCAAGCAGTTGTCTGGGGAAAACCCCTGGAAATAGATTGTAAGGCTGTGGGATACTGAAGGAGTATAAAACTGGATAACAGTGAGTGCACAGAAATGGGCCCATTGAGATACTAGGTTTACCAGTGCTACTCATAGAATTAAAAATGAACCCAAGAGTCTTTTTGAGTGGGTAGCTAAAGTATTAAAGTTTGGCCTTCTGAAAAGGAACTGGAGATTCCAGATATTCCTTAGTTTAATGTTGATGATGGATTAAGAAGCTCAGGGAAATTGGTATGCTTGACTGGATTTGTTCTTTAAAATCCAATTCTCAATGGCAGATTCCAGATGACATGCCTTTTACTAGAAATGTACTTAATAAATTGGTAAAAGGGGTAGCACCAAATATGAGGACTCCTACCATTTCTCTTCTCCTTGTGTCAGAACTAACAATGGAAGATGCAGCCACCCATTTGGAAGACTTAAATTCAATGGGCCTAGGTGGATTGAGGAGTAGTAGGGGCCAAGTGGCAGCATTGAATTGCCAGTGGCAAAGTAACCATAATATGCAGCATAGATAGAAGAGTACTTATGAAGGTCTCATTTGCTTAGACCTTTGGTATTAGTTAATCAATCATGGTGCCCCCATAGATAAGAAGTCTACAAAGTTATTTGACCTATACAAGCTGAAAAATTCTAACAGAAATGAAGGAAAAGCTGACTTTACTCGTAGAAGCAGAGAATCATGGACTGTCAACCAATTTCCAGACTTGAGCCAGTTTACAGATCCAGAAGGGAAGGCTGGGTCACTTTAAGGAAGAATGTTGGAACAATAGCAAAAAGCTTTAATATTAATCTTTCTCCTGTCCTTCCACAAAGTTCACAGACCTTCCTTCCTGATCATTTGCAACTGACGGGGTAAGATCTCACCAGAAGGGGAGGGCGTATAGTCTGGCAGATAGAAAGTAACCATTTTGCAATGGGAGACTGACCCCCCTCACCGCGGTCTCCTACTTTTATTCCATCTACCTTTAAATATACTCTTGTAATAGGACTCTAACAGCTTTTTATCTCTGGCCAGGGAGTGACATCCAATACCCATCAGGATGGAGCCAAAAGCACTGCGGGAGCAACAAAACTGAAAAAAAATCAACAAGTCATAATTCAGAATGTCAGAGACTTTATATCAACCACCTGGAACTAGGCCAACCTAATCTCTCCTCATCCTGAAGCTCAGGGAAATTTGAGGAAGAGGGGGGTGGTAAGATTGTAAGAACCTAAAGATGGGGAGGAGCAATGATATGCAAGATTCTACACACAAGTTAGGATCAAAGCAATCATAATAGGACTTTGCATGACCTGCACAGTAACCAATACATTATTGACCCCTCAAAGTCTAGCATGGACTAAAGGCACTAGGATCCTTAGAAGTTAAGGATTAACAGCCACAATAATGTTCCTATACTTAAGGGGAACACAAGAAAGAGTTTAGGAAATGCCACTGAGTCCTTATACCTCATCCAAGAAGGGGATCCAGAGGAAAGTTTGATATACAAATTAAAGGATGCTCCAGGGATGGGGGGAGGCACTGGGAGATAGGGAGGGAGGGGGGAAAGAGAGAGGAAAAGGGGGAAGAGGCAAGGGGATCCAGGAAGGGGTGGAGGGAGGGAGGGGACTGGGGTACCTATTAAGTTTGTATAAGTGGAAATAAAAAATAAAAATTAAAAAAATTATATCTTATCCCTGGAGCAATTACAGAAATTAGTGCCACCATAAAGGTCTTGAAGGATGCAGAGGTGGTGGTTCCTACCACCTTTTCTTTAAATAATCCCACTTGGTCTATGAAGAATACAGATGGATAATGGAGAATGTCAGTCGATTATTGCAAACTTAATCAAATTACACCTCCAATCGCAGCTGCTGTATCAGATGTAGTTTCATTACTTGAGAACATCAACACATATTCTGGTACTTGGTATGCAGGCATTGATCTTGCAAATGCTTTTTTCTCCATACATATTCATAAAGATCATCAGAAGCAATTTGTTTCAGTTGGCAAGACCAGCAGTCTACATTTAGAGTGTTACATCTCACAGAATCAGCCTCACAGTGAACTCACAGCCTGCCCACTGACACCACCTGCTCACCTGTTACATCATAGGCTCATTGTCATATCACAGCTTTCAGAATCATATCACCTCACAGTGATATGACATGTCACGGTGACATACAACCTTCACAGTGACATCACAGACTGAGTGAAACATCACAGCCTCAGCAGTGCCAGCACAGCCTCACCATAACATCAGTGTTACCTCTGACATTAGTCACAACACTAACATCACTGCTACACCAGTGACAACACAGCCTTTGACATCACAGCCTCACCAGTGTCACTGTCACATAACAGGTTCACCACTGACATCATAACCTCACCAGAGACATCATAAACTCACTATGACATCTTCCTCACCAGTGAGATTCCAGCCATATTGTGACATCACAACCTCACCACTTTTCTTTGGGGTTTCCCAGGCTCTGCCTACCAGAGTAAGAAGTGCAGACTGCCACCATTTTTACCCAGCACTTCTTTTGTGGGAATCTAGAACCCAAAATCAGGTACTTTTGCTTAAGATGCAAAGACTTTAACCCCTAAGCCATCCTCCTAACCTGATTGTCATTTTTCAACATCTATTTTACAAGATCTGGGATTTAAGTTTGGAAAGTTATGGCTTCAATCTCCTGGTGAATATTAAGAAAATGCTGGTTTAACAATGCTTGTACAGGTGCTAATAAAGAGACTATCATGTAAAGAGACACAGGTGGAGTTTGGGGGAATTGTCTTTCTCATCACTGAGATCAAAGAATTGAGAAGAAGCAGCTTAAGGAAGGGATGCTTTATCCTTTTTCTGGTTCAAAGGGATACACCTATTCACAGAGCCGAAGGCAAGGCAGTCTTACAAGTTGATGGTCCATCTGGCAGGCATCGATGGTCAGAAAGTAGTGAGGGATGAATGCTCGTGCTCAGCTCACTTTCTTTTTATTCATACAAGAACCCCAGGCCATGGGATGCATTTCCCTACCTCAATTAACCCTACTGAGAGATTACTCCCACATAGACCTGTGTCTTCAAGGATTCTAGACCTTGTCAAATTGACAATGTCCAGATACCTGACCATGAGGGGGGTCACCACACTGTAAGAGCTGAGAAAGGAACAATAAGTTGGAGAAGGGGTAAGGAGAGAGCCAGGAATGTAGGTAATGGGAAGGTGAATGTGGATGAACTGTGTAAAACACTTACATATGAATTTCATTATGAAACTGATCATGGTATCATAATATACAAGAAGTATACACTCATGAAAAAAATCTAAACTAACTAGAAGTAAAATAAAAGATAAAATGAACAAGTGGCTCACAGAAGAAAAGTTTTAAAAATATCAAGTTATGAAATGTATAAAATTTGAAAAATTAAAATGCATGAACTGTCTAGCCAATAAGACTATCATATATATGGGCTGGAGAGGTGGCTCAGGGGTTAAGCCTCTGCCTTACAGGTGGAAGGTCCTGAGTTCGGATCCCAGATGCCACGTATAGAAGCTGGGTGGAAGTGGGGGAGGCCTGAGCTTCTGGTCCTGGTAGGGCAGAGCCTGTGAATCCCCAGGCAGAATAAACAAGGAGGAGGTGGAAGCGGGTCATGTTGGTTCCTGAATTTGCCAGTAGGTCTACACACACACACACACACACACACGTGTGTGCACATACATGCACATATGCACACACACATACATGCACAATTGAATAAATAATAAAAAAATTTTTAAAAGAGACTATCATATGTATGTCACTTGGAGTGAAATAATAAAACGAAATCATAGAGTAGTAAAGCAAGTAATTAGAGGCAGAGGAAAACAAAGATATTCATTACCAAAAATTATCTGGAATGGTTAGTACATAAAAATTGAAAATCCAATAAGAAAATTAAAAATTTTATTTATGTGAAATTAGAAAGGCCTATGGAATATTCAAAGACAAAGTAATGTAGATGGAATAAGTTTATACTAATTACCATTCAACCAAAATAAATGCATGGTGACTAGAATGATAGTAAAGGATTTACATGTATGTAAATATATGTACTATATAACATAAAATATTTGGATTTAATACAAATACAAGATAGATAAGAGATCCAAACAAACCTTCATGATAGAATAACATTAAAATGACAAGGAGAGTGACTGTTCTCTTTACAGTTTTTTTTTATTTCTTCAGAGTTTAATACATGAATACAATGAATTTCTGACATCCTCACCCAATTCCACACTCCTTTCCATTTTACAATGCACACTTTCTTCTTCCCAACAAGTCTAAGAACTCCTGAAACTGTAAGTAGTCTAATACACCTCATGTCATTAAAGTTATAGAACATTAAATAGAAGGGAGGGGCAAAGAACTAAAAAGAATAGTAAAAAGTGGAGCAAAAGTTATTTGCATTATCTATGAGTTTGAAAGCTTTATAAAAGTCACCTGTGACTACTGATAGAAATATCTTCATCCATCATTTACGGGGTGAGAGAGCTACACACTACAGGCTACTAGGGTAGAAAAGACCATGAACCATTTGTCATGAGCAGCTCTTTCATTTTAATGTTTATGCATTATGGATTCAGTAGGATAGAGGCAATTGAGAGAGACTGCACTATAAGCAGGATGCACTTAACTTTCTGTCCCAGTAAACCCTATCCAAAATAGGAGTTGTATATTTATTTCTCTTGCTTCTTCCTCCAATGAAATTAAATTGAGTGTGAGAGAAAATAAATAAATAAACAAATAAATAAATAAATAAATAAATAAAAACATTTGTGCAGTATGGAAATCCTGATTAAAAGAAAGAACATGTGCACGGTTTGTATAAGATGTGCATCCTGGACACTGACCAGCACAACATCTTCTTCCAGTGTCCTCAGATACCAAAGACCTGAGAACCCTATGCTATGGAAGCTGAAAGGGACAAGTATCTCATGACATGACACACCTTCACAAAATGTGGGATCTACAATGGCAGACATGTCAGCCTTCCCACATGGACCATTGAAGAACTCAGGAGAAACAACTACATGCAATGGGAACCTTAGGGATAAGGGTTACAGAATTGACAGGGTATGTCCTGATCTGTGGGTCTATACAAGGAATGTTGAGCTACAGCCATCTGTCAATAAATAACTCTTTTTCCATTAGATGATTTTCATATGCAGATTCTTATATCTAATGATCCCTTGCCCACTTTTCAGACAAACCACCAGTCTGTCCTTGCAATGATTTTTACCACCAAGATCAACAAAAAGAACCCTCTTTCTGTCCAAATGTCTCTAAGCTTCTATATCTTTAGAGCTGATGCTCACGATGGCATTACATAGTCTAATGAGCTGATTACTAAGAACTGATGATGTTTTGCCTAATTATATGTGCAGAAGAGAAGGAATGATGGCACCTGTCACAGGATCCACTTGGACATCCTCAGCCTTCATTGGGACATGTCTGCATTTCTATCACATTCCACAGGTGAGATTGGGTATGACTGACATTCCTTTGGCCAGAATGTAGTGACAGAGAAAGGAGACTCGTTTTGTGTATGTGCTGATATACATGGTTGATAAAGGTAAATAAATATCCAGAGATTTTGTGGGGTGCACACATCCTTGTGTGAAGAGAAGCAGGGGACATGAGAAATGGGCACAGGTGAGTTCTTGCTCTGGCTCCTACTAGTAGCACTCATGAAGCAGGAATTCCATGATGGGCGAACACTGTCTTTACATTCTGTGTCCTTCGGCTTAACTACAGGTTTTTCCATCCTTTCCCGAGTGACAACAGCACAATAATCTGGATTACTAAACATTTGAATTTGAAGATTAATTTTCATTTACAATGGCTACTTTGAAATGATGACTTAACAACCACTTTAATCTCAATAAATAACTTGTAAAGTTTAATTTCACTGTACTTTTTGCTTTTATTTCCTGTCAATAAGCCCACCGTTCATTGTGGAGTCTTTGATAAGTATGGGTCATTTTATCTCATTGTTTTTCAATTTTACATCCAGATAATTGATATAACTTCCTAATTTACTTTTTATTTCCACACCTGTGCATTTCCTTCATCTCCCAATGTTGAACCAACCATTCAAAAGTACTTGAAAAACAGCCTATATTTTTCCCAAATATATAATAGTTGTTATTTTATTTTATTAAATTGGATTTTAATGCAAGTCTCCATGTGTATTAGTTAGTTTTATCTATTAGTATAAGAGACTACCCAAAGTCAAGCAAATTAAAGAGA
Organism: Typhlomys cinereus; assembly: GCA_023101885.1. NCBI lineage: Eukaryota > Metazoa > Chordata > Mammalia > Rodentia > Platacanthomyidae > Typhlomys > Typhlomys cinereus. Next base: position 593,760 of record JALPQD010000653.1, read on the forward strand.
GAAAGGGGAGAGTTTTTTCAGCTTACATTTCCAGAGGGGAGATAGAGTCCTTCAAGGCAGAAAAAGCATGGCTGGCTGGAAGAAGCTGGAAGAGACCTAGCTCACATCCATCCAGTAGACAGAGCTGTTAAGACTGTCAACTGCAAAAGCACACCTTTCAGAAGTAGGGTGGAGCTTATCCCCTTCAAGGCCCCCCCTTTGAATGCCTTCCTCCAGCAAGGGTGTAACTCTTAAAAGTGCAACAACCTTCCCAAATAACTTACATACATGAGCCTGTGAGGGCAACACACATTTCAAACCATGACTTTCTTCTCCTAGTACCTACAGGCTCATTGGCTATCTCATTATGCAAACAATACTCAATCTAGCTTTAAAGTTGGCTCAAGGTTTAAAATTTTGTCTCCCAAGCAAAAGGACCTGAGTTTGAATCCCCAGATCCCACATTAAACAAAAATTGGGCAGATATGCCAACATCCTATAATTCAGGCACTGTAAGGAAGAGCCTGGAAAACCCCAAAGCAAATCAATAAAGATGTAGAATAGTCCATGATGATTCCCATGGACCTCCACAGGCTGACACACACCACACATACACACACACACACACACACACACACACACACACACACACACACACACAAAGATAATAATTCTCTGAGGAAACAGGAGAAATAACATGTCCCTAGGTGGCTTTACTTAGGGCATATAGAAATGAATAAATCAAAGTACACTATGACAGGCTTCTCTGAACCACAAGGTAGATGGGCTGCTCTAGGGAGAACTTAAAGCAGTCTCTAGAATTGACCACCAGATCCCGGAATGCTGTTTCATGGTCTGAATGTGAGTTTTTCCCCCCCAGACTCATGTATTTGCACCCTTCTTGATGTTGATGTTTGGACACTATTAGAAGGTAGAGTCTTGTCGGGGGAAAGCATGTCCCAGAAGGCAGATTTTGAAGTTGGATAGTCCAGCCCTACTGCCACTAGCAGTCTGCTCTTGTAGTTGCCACTTATTCTCTCTGCCTCCATGATCAGGGGCATGACCCAAGTCGCCTGTAACTTCTGCCCCTGCCTTACCTTCTCCATCCTAATGGACTGTATCTCCATTTTAAAGCTATAAGCCAAATAAATGTCTCTTTTCCCCTTAAGTTGCTTGAGTCTGCATGTTGCTTCACAGCTGCATAGAACAGCAACTTCAACAGTCTGTTCAGGTCACAAGTGACCAAGGGCCAGCGACAAACTGGACACTACCCTAGGTAACTATGACTGATGGTGACACACAGAAGTTACTGAAACAGCCTTCTCTGTAACATGCCCAAAGGCAAATATTTCTACTCTGGTCCAAATATATATTTTTTGACACATGAATTTCACACAAGCTAGGCTGGTCACTGTGTGTGTGTGTGTGTGTGTGTGTGTGTGTGTGTGTGTGTGTGTGTTCGTACAGAATAATACTTTTTAGTGTATGTGTCTCTATGAAGGCACAAGAATGACCTGGGAAATCATTCTGGATTACTCAACTCCTTATTGCTTCACTTGAATTTTCCCAAATATGCCTACTGTGATCAGAATTATAGGTTGCTGCCATTTCTTTTTCTTTTTTTATGATCCCTAAAGAACTACCATTTCTTTAAAAAAAATTCCTAGTTATACAAGCTCAATAAGTAGGTATTTTCACCATCCTCCTTCCCTCTTTTCCCTCTTTCCCTCTCCTCTTCCCTTTTTTCTTCTCCCCCTCCCTTCATCTTCCCTCCCCTAATGTATCCAGCCTCTTTCCTTCCAACCTGTCCATCAGCTTATATGAGCCCCAAGATTTCCCCTGAATAATCTACCTAGATGACAGAATAGGAGACCCTTCCTTGGACTGACTACTGATATGGGTATTCCCTTACACCTGCATAACTCCTTGATAGTAAGGATCCTACTGCCTGAAACCATCTCTCCTGAGATTCTCTACAGTATATTGGGAAATGTTGATTTGTCAGCCATTGTGCAGATCTGCCCTCAGTTCCTCAGGGTTCCCTGAGCTATAGGATGGGAAGAGATTTGGCTGTCCTTTTTCTAGGTAAACAGATTAAGGTCACTGGTATTGTGAATTATGGTTAGCTGTTGTCAATTTTGCTGTTCTTACACTACACGAGGCTACATTCTGCCTGGGTGTTGATGTCTTCTCCTATCCAAATATAAAAAAGTGTTTTGTACATACACACACACACACACACAGAGACACATGCACGCGCACATGCACACAGTTGAATAAATAATAATAATAATAATAATAATAATAATAATAATAATAAAATTTTAAAAAAGGGTTTTGTTTTGTTTAAAAAATCTTTATATAAGAAGAGACTTAAAGGAGCGGGAAGAACAGAATTGTACACAATGAGTGAGGTTATCCTCCATGTTACCAAATAGCTACTTACTACTACTAGCTACTTCTCCATGAAGGGAACACACAACCAGCACTTCCCACCAGTCCAAATACAAGTGAACAGGAAGGAAAATGGAGTACACAGTATCAGATGTCCTGCTACATAAAAGCCTTTCTTGACAGTGGCCTTGTGTCTATTGAACTGTGTTTCCATTCACTTGGGGTCTTCTTTCTCCTAGTTAAAATCCTTGTAGTTAGAATGGGTATTATAGAGATTTTTCCCTTGAGTATGTCATTATGAGGGCTTGGAACTAGGATCCACTTACAAGAGAGAACATATGATGCCTGCTACTGGAATACTTTGCTAAGAATAGCTTCTTTTAATTCCATCCATTCAGCAGCAAATTTCATTTATTTTTTGACTGAGTATTCCATTGTATATACGTGACACATTTTCATTATCCATTCAACTATTGGGCATTTAGGTTGATTCCATGACTTTGCTATTGGGAACAGTGCTTTAATGAACATAGATGTACTCATGTCATTACAGTAAAATGATGCATTTTGGGGAATTATTCCCAGTAGTGATATAGCAGGTTCATATGGCACTTCAATCCTTAACTTTTTTAGATACCACTGTACTGATCTCCAGAGTGTTTGTGCAAGTCTGCATTCCCACCAGCAATGTATGAGAGTTCTGATCTCCTCATGTCCTCTCCAGCATTTGGTGTTAGTTTTATTGTGAATTTTTGATAACTGACTGAGGTAAGATGAAATTTCAGAGTAGTTTGGATTTGCATTTCCCTAGTGGTTAGGGAGGAGAAACGTTTTATAAGGTATTTGTTAGAAATTTCAATTTCCCTCCTTGGAAAAGTTTCTTATAAATTCCATGGCTCATTTTATTTTTTCTTTTCTTTTTTATTTTATTTCATTTCATATCATTTTATTTTATTTTATTCATTTTATCTTTTTCTCCCACATTTTATTTTTTTCCAATCATACAAGCTCAATAAGTACCCCATCCTCTCCCACCCTCCTCCATTCCCATTCCCCCCTTTTCTCCTTCTTTACATCTTCTCCCTTCTTGCCCCTCTCCCAGTGCCTCAACTTTCCTCCCTGCTATCCTCTAGAGCATCCTTTTGTGTGAATGCCAAACCTCCCTCTGAGTCCTCCACCCTAGTGAGGGGTAAGGACTCAGTGGCATAGCCTGGAGCTCCTTCTTGGGCTCCCCATTAGTATGGGAACTCTATTATGACAGTTAATCCCTTGCCTATAAGGATCTTACTGCCTGAATCCTTCTCCCTGGTGATCCATCCTAGACTTTGGGAGGTCATTGAAATGTCAGCCATTGTGCAGATTTGGCAAAGTCTGATTATGGCTACTGCAGCCTTAACTTGTGTGCAATATCTTCCATATTGTTGGCCCTCCCCATCTTTACCTCTTACAATTTTGCCTCCCCCTTTTCCACAAGGTTCTCTGAGCTTTAGGATGGGGAGTGATTTGGCTGGTCTGGTTTCAGGTGACTAATGTAGGGTCTTTGGTATTGTGAATTATGGTTTGTTGTTGTTTATAATTTTGCTTTTCCTTCACTGCCCTTGGCTCCATCCTGACTGGTATCAAAGGTCATTTCCCAACCAAAGTTAAAAGACTGTTTAAATGAAGATCTTAATATAAGAGGAGACTCAAAGGTAGATGGAAGAATAGAAGTACAACACAGCAGTGAGGGAGGGGTCAGTGTCCCATTTCCAGGATGGTTACTGTCTATCTCCCATGGCCCATGGGCTGTTTATCTCCTTGGTTTTAATTTTTTTGTTGTTCAGATGTGTGGTTAGTGAAGATTTTCTCCCATTCTGTTGTCTTTTTGCTATGTTTACATCTTTAGCTGAACAGAAGCTCTCAAATTTTATGAGATCCCCTTTATTAACTGTTGGTTCTATTTCTTGTGTTACTTGCGCCCTCTTTAGAAAATGTTGGCCCAGGCCAATCAGTTAGTGGGGATTCCCTACTCTTTATTCTAAGGGTTTATAGCCTCTGGTCTAATATTTAGGCACTTGACCTATTTGGAATTGATTTTCATGCATGGTGACAAAAAAAAAAGTCCAGTTTCAATCTTCTGCATGTAGATAGCCAGTTTGGCCTGCACTGTTTGTTAGATTTACTGTTCTTTTTCCATTGAGTTTGCTGAGCCCCTGTGTAAAATCAGATGACTGAAAGTGTATGGTTATATCTGGGTCATCAACCCTTATCCATTGAACTATATGTGTATTTTGGAGTAGGTACTAGTCTGCATTTATTACTATGGATTTGTAGTATAGATTAAAGTTTGGTATGTTTATAACATCCAAAAGAATTTTTGTTACTCAGAACTGATTTTGCTATCCTGTGTCTTTTATGCTTCCATATGAACTCTGAAATTTGTCAATTTCTGTAAGGAATTGTCTTGGAATTTTGATTGGTATAGCATTGACCCTGTATATTGCTTTTGGTAGGATGGTCATTTTTATGATATAAATTCTACCTACCAGAAGCTTGGGAGGTCACTTCATCTTCTTGTGTCTTCTGTAATGTCTTTCTTAAGGGTTTTAAGGTTTTCATTGTGCAAATCTCTCACGTTCTTGGTTATATTTTTTTAGGGGCTATGGTAAATGGAACTGCTTCTCAGGACTTCCCACTTTTTTCATCCTTAGCATATAGAGAAAGCTACTGATTTTTGAACATTAATTTTGAAACCTTCCCCCTTGTTGAATTTATGTCTTAGTTCCAGGAGTTTCTTGGTGGAGTTTTTGTGTATCTCTCATATTTAGGATCATATCATCTGCAAATAGGGATAACTTGACTCCTATTTCTATTTGTATCCCTTTTATTTTCCTCTCCTCTTATGGGTCTAGCTAAAACTTCCAGAACACTATTAAACAAAAGTGGTGAGAATGAACAGTCTTGCCTACCTCCTGATTGAAGTGGGAATGCTTCAAGTTTTTCCCATTTAGAATAATCCTTGCTATAGGTTTGTTGTATACAGCTTTTATTATGTTGATATAAGTTCCTTACATTTCAATTGTCTTCAGGATTTTGATGATAAAAGCATGCTGAATCTTGTCAAAAGCTTTTTCTGAATCTATCAAGACGACCGTATGGTTTTAGTGTTTGGATTTGTTTATGTGGATTACATTTATTGATTTGCATATGTTGAACCAACCTTGTGTTCATGGGATAAATCATACTTGATCAGACTGAATGATTTTTTGATATGTTTTTAAATTTTTTTATTATTTATTCAAGTGTGCATGTGTGTGTGTGTGTGTGTAGAACTACAAGCAAATTCGGGAACCACCTTGGACCATCTCCCCCTCCTCCTTGTTTACTCTGACCCAGAATTCACAGGCTCTGCCCTACCAGGACCAGAAGCACAGGCTGCCTCCACTTCTGCCTGGCGTCTATATGTGAGGTCTAGGATCCAAACTCAGGACCTTCTGCCTGCAAGGCAGAGGCTTAACCCCTGAGCCATCTCTCCAGCCCCTTGATATGTTTTTAATCCAGTTTTCTAATATTTGGTTGAGGATTTTTCATCTGTGTGCATCAATGTGATTGGCCTATAGATTTCTCTTTTAATTGTATCTTTATTAGGTTTTGGGATCAGTATAATATTACCTTTATAGGAAGAATTCGGAAGTTGTCCTGCCTTTGTTATGTTATGGAATAGCTTAAAGAGTAATAGTGTTGTTCCTTAAATGTCTGGTAGAATTCTGCACTGAATCCATCCTGTTCTGGACTTTTTTTTGTAAAGTTCATAATTACTTTTTAAATTTCATCACATGACTATATAAATAATTCAATTCTTCCTGATTCAATTTAGGTACTTAGAAATTCATGCATTTCTTTCTGATTCTCAAATTTTGTGGAGTATATGTTTTTGAAATATGACCTTACAGTTCTCTAAATTTCCTTGGTATCAGTTATAGTAACTCAATATTCATCTCAGATTTTATTAATTTGGGTTTTCTCTTTTTTGGTTTTGACTAATTTGGCTAAGGGTTTATCAATCTTGTTGATTTTTTTTAAGAACCAGCTCATTGTCTGGTTGATTCTTTATATCATTTTCCTTATCTCAAATTCAGATTCTTCTCTCCTGATTTTGCTAATCTCCTCTTGTCTATTGCTTTGGGATTGGACTGCTCTTGTGCCTCTGAAGTTTTAATTTGAATTGTTATCTTCTTGTGAAGTTTCACTTTTTTATATAGACATTGAGTGCTTATTTACCTGTTAGGACAGCCTTCAATTTTTCTGAGATTTTTTTATGTTGTGTTTTCATTATTGTTCGCTTCTAGAAATTTCCTTTTTGACTTCTACCTGAACCTATTCCTTGTTCCATATCATGGTATTTAATTTCCAAGAATTAGTGTATTTTCTGGCATTTGTGGATGTCCCTTTTTTTCATGGTGATCTTGTAAGACACAGGATATGATTTCAACTTTCCCATATATGTGGTGTCTTGTTTTGTGTCCCATTATGTGTGTTATTTTGCAGGTAGTTCCATGGACTGCTGAAGCAATGTGTTTTCCTCGGTGTTGGGATGAAAAGTTCAGTAGAGGCTGGCCAGGTCCATGTGAATTACAGTTGGTTCATCTCCAGTGTGTGTCTGTTCAGTTTTTGGCCTGTTGACCTATCTAATAGTGAGACTGGAATGTTGAAATCCCCCACTATTATCGTTTTTAGGTTGATTTGTTGTTTTAGATGTCATAGTGTTTGTTCAGTGACTGTGGCTGAGCCTATACTAGATGCGTATATGTTCAGTATTGTGAGGTCTTTCTGATAGTTCCTTTGGCTAATATGTAGTATCCTTCTGTGTCTCTTATGATTTTATTTGCTTTGAAGTCCACTTTGTCAGATAGCATAATTGCTACTCCCATTTGTTTCCTTTCTCCATTAGCTTGAAGTACTTTTATCAGCCTTTTATCTGAGACTGTACCTATCTTTCATGGGGAGATGTGTTCCCTGAAGCCAACAAATTGATGGGTTGTGATTTTAATCTATGCCTGTAAACCGTGTCTTTTGATTGTTGAGTTGATTCATTGACATTTACAGTTAATATTGAGAAATGTGCATTGATTCCTATTATTTTTGTGTTTTGTGGGTTTTATATTTGTATTTTTTTCATTTGGAACTTGTGTTCCTATCATATTTCCCTTCTGTCTTCTTGGATATTTTTGTTCTTTCCCTTAAATGTATCTTTTCTAACATCTTTTGTAGGCCTTGTTTGATGGTCATATAACCCTTCAACTTGTCCTTATGGTTGAAAATTTTTCTTTCATAGTTGATCATGTCTTTGGTAAGTATATAATCCTGGGTTGGCATTTGTGTTCATTTATGATTTAAGCTCTTCTGGCTTTCACTGTTTCCATTTAAAAATCAGCTATCATTTTAGGAGGCTTACCTTTAAATATGACTTTTTCCCTCTTGAAGCTCTAAACATATTCTCTTTGTCATGTATCTGTAGTGTTTTGATTATTATTTTCCATGGTGAGTTTCTAATTTAGCAATATCTGTTTGGTGGTTTGGCATCTGGTCTTCTCACAGGGACCTTGAGAGTGGAGATGTTTTCAGTATCTAGCCACCCATATTAGACTTTTGTTTTTAGAACTCTGAAAACTGCTGACCATCAAGCTGTTAGTCATGACTTCATTATTTGTCACAGTTTCTGTAAAAATTTCTTTCCTTCCACATTCCCCCTTTTTCTTTTGGTGAAATTTTAATCTTAAAATTCAGGAAACAAAAATGTTTCCTGGTCTAGTTGGGGCACGGGTTGGTACTGTTGTCTTAATACCATTACTTGTACTGTGTTGATGCGTTCTCTAATAAAAGGAAGCACGCATTTAATGCTATTTGATAATTTCTGCCTGTATTGCAAGGCCATCCAAAACCATCTCTGGGTCCATCCAAAACTCCCCCCCCCTATATTCTCCCCTTTCTCAAGGCACATTCTAAGGCCCAATCATGGGCCTGAAGCAGAATATAGGTTGTTCTCTGGGAGGACTGGAGTCATTTCTTCAACAGGAGTGTTCTTTCATGGTAATCCCAGCAGTGGAGGATGGTCTTTAGGAATTCTAAAGACCTTTAAAGACTTTGAGAGACCCATCCTAGCATGCCTGCTCTAATCCTGCCTCATTCCCCATAAACCTATTTGAGGACTCAGACCACTCTGGGGATAAAGGTGATGATTCTTCCTGCTGACTCAGGGCAAAGGAAATAAATGCAGTCTGATATCCTCATCTATGAAATGCTGAGATGGTTTACAGGTCTTTTATAGATGGCTTTAAGGTCCATCTAAAAGAGACAAAAGATAGGTTAAACTTCTAATATCTACACAAGGATTAGACCATTATAATTGGGAAGGCACATGGATAAACCAAATAAGTTCAGCAATCTTACTGTGGATACAAGCAAGAGTTAGTTGCATGATTGGCTGACAGCCAACAGTTTTGGCATGCAGGGATTGGCCCCTCCCACCCCTGTCTGTCCATGAGCAGTTTGAATTGTATCCTGTTTTACCCAGAACACCTGGGGACAGCCCATGGACCTATAGGTAAGGGGAGAAACAGGAGGTCGAGCAAAGACATTGTTCAGCTATGCATATGGGGCCATATTCTAAACTCTTAGCTCGTCTATAGTCAGAGCTAATGGCCACTCTGACTAAATCACATGAAAGTTCCACTGAATCTCACAAGAAAGCTATATAAGGTGGAGAAACATACTTAAAAGAAACTAAAAGAAAACCAAACTTGGGTTCTAGGTCTCTTCAATACCCATCTATGTTTTAAGACTTAGGTGCCTCTAAAACCAGACCCATGTGAATAACTTTATAACAGTGTTAAGATATTTTATTCTATTAAGCCTAAGCCTAGAATATTCGGGCATTTAGGCATGTAAACAAATGAATATTACTATTAAATATGTAAGGAATCTCAGTAATTACTTTGTAACTGGTGAATTTGTCATTTCCCTGATCATTAACATTTTAGTAAAATCAAAGATTAACAAAAGCCTAGGAAGGAAGTTGAGCACTAAAATTTTGTGCTCCCTTGTCCATTAACATAGAAACAAAGAGGTTTTCCATATGCATGTTAAACCCAAGGTTCTCATCAGATGTTCAACCTGGCATTTTTGGCTTTCACTGGTTATCAGAGGTAAACTCTTTTTCCATCAGAGGGAAGCTAGGAGCTTCAGGCCATTTCATTGGTCCCCAAACAGAGGGCTTGACCCCTGGGCCCTTGGCTCAGAAGGCAATCCTCCTCCAGTGGAAATTCCCATGTTTAGGACATAGGCCACACAAAACCTTCCTGTGTTTGCAACCGTCTCAAAGCGCCCAGTCTGATCATATTCAAAGCATCTTTTTCATCTTTCCCCTCTCGGAAGGGGTCCTGGGTTGGTCTGCTTGGGCATGCCTGTTAATTTTCTACCTGTCTTCTTAGGCAAATGTCAAGTTCTGATTTCTTTGCTTCCTGGTTCTTTTTCTTTTTCTTTCTTTCTTTTTTTATATTAAATCCTAGATCACCTGCCCTATTTTAAAGTTCTAGGACAAACAAACAAAGGATTCTACCTCCAAGACAGAAATGAAAGCTTCCTGATGGTGCCAACCTCTCTTTACAGATGAGGATGCTATCCTTCAGATGGGGGCCTATTTCCCCCTAACAGATGAGGACCCTGTCCTCCAGATGGGAGTTTGGCTGATGTGGAAGCTAGATGAAATTCCTGTTCCACCTTAGTCTCTGGAGAGCATTTCTATTGTGAGACAAAGCTTTTCCTGAGGTACTAGCTGGTACTTTTGGTACAAATCTTTAAAGTCTCTTAACTTTCTGTCACTAGTTTGCCATTGTTTCCCTAGTTGGATGGTATTATAACTTAAAGATCCTCCTGGGGTCATCTCTTGTTTAAGATGTATACAGGACATGTCCAAGAATATACAAGTTGACTCTCTCAGCATTCCACCCAATGCCATTCATGGTCAGGGAAGCCAGAGTCCCACCCAACAACACTAGAGTCCACACATGCCTGAACCTTCCTTCATTTCCTATGTTACTTAAACTGTATGGTCATTGTCTCAGACATGAAGCATTTTTCTTACAGGGCAAACATTTTTAGGAATTTCCTTTCATTGATTAACAAGAGCTAAAGTCACATTGATCCCCACCACATGGCACAGGTGGACAAAGGATGGGAATCCCTCCAGGAGAGATCATTCAAGTGCCAGTCTGGCCACACTCTTTGCAGAGTCATAGGTGATAACTTAGCCATAGTGGGTTCAGCTATTTCATGACTTGTGATCAGATGCTAATCCAATCCCACTCTAGACTGTATGTTATCACCATAGAAATGTAGAATTGGCCCAATCAAATCCCGTGGCTTTAAGAGATCTTAGGGATCTCGCCATGGGACTACAAACTTGAGCACAGAGGCATGACAGGTTTCCCACCTCAGGCCGACATTCATTCACACATTCACACAGAGGTTAAAGACATTCCCTCCCCCATTTCAAAGTGCCCTTTTCTTCCCCTTTTGGGAAAAGCCTGCTCTAAAAGGTGAGCAGGGATTGGTTTAACAGCTGGCTTTGAGTCTGCTCCAAGCTGCTAGGCGGCATCACCAGGTGGGGGCTCAGTTTCTCCTGCTGGTCTGACCCTGAGCAGAGTCCTGCTCTCTGGGAATCCACCTCCCTGGGAGCAGGGAGGGCCCTTCCTGGGCTCCTGCAGGTCCTAGTAACCAAATTCTTATTTAATCAAGACAGACAATTGAAATACATTTAAATACATGAAGCTTAATTCTTAATTTCTAATTTCTGAGGGTCAATGCCTTTTTTTTTGTAATATGGAAAAAGCATAATGCATGACATTTCCTTTAACCATCATCTCTAATTTTCAGTCTTCTCATAAATCTAACATTCCACAAACCTTCACAACATTCCACAAACCTTCACCACATACTTTAACACTTTTAAGTAACCAACTCATAAACCTCCTGCACATACTTTAACTTTCTAAGTAAGATAGCACATCCCATAACCCCCTTTTTTCTTAAAAATCTTTTTTAATACCTTTTGCACATCTAAACATCATACATATTTTTACACTTGACGGTTTCCTATTGTTTACCCTTTAAAAATGTCCTTTAAAAGAGACAATAATAGTAGGCCTCATCTTACCAAAACATTATATCCAAATTAAGTTAGCAAGGATGTAGCAGAACACAGGAATACACCTAGAATTAAAAAGCAGACTTGTCCCCAAGGAAGGGAGCTCATACATACCCGGAGAATGGAGAAATTCCAGTGAACTTCCCAGAGATCAGTTTTCCTTTCTGGTTGTTAGATATGTTGGTATTACATACAGGAAAACAAACTTTTAAAGGAATTACAAAAGTGATGTTATTGGATCCTAGGTAAAAACACAATATCACCTTTTGTGAAGCTTCATAAAAATAAAGATAAAACAAGATATTTTAGTCAGTGCATACTCAGGCCTTTTAATGTTATCAAAATAATTCATTCTTAAGTGTGCATATGCATTTAAATTGAGCATGCCAAATAATAAACAAAATCAAAAACCAAAATGTGATTATAAGCACACAATAATTTGAAATGGCCATAACTTTGTTATTTTAAAACACAAAACACACACACCATGGGGAGTCCAGATAACTAAGCAAATCAAAACACTTAAAGTAACTCTTAAAATGAGATCATCATAGACACAGCACAAAAAATGACAGACAGTTCTTCTGGCCTCTCCAGTACAGGGGGACAGAGGCTTTTTTTCCTTAGTTGCCTTAGAAATTAAAATAGAGGTGTTATCAGGTAAATTAAAAAGAAGACAGTTTAAAACACACATATGCTGGCCTTGAAAGTGACCATTTATCAGAACAGGGAGTGATAAATTTTCCTTTCTTAATTTCAACATTTAGATTTTGAATTCTTTCCCTAAACTCCCCAAAGTGGTCTGTCTGATCTTGTCTAGATGGAAGGACTCCTCTGGAGGGCATCTGATCTGGAAGGCTGGCCACTCTGAGCGGCAGAAAACCTGCCACTTTCCTTTTCTGACATCTACAGACAGATTATGTCCTCTAGCCTTAACTTCAGTCCAGTGATCTAGAGTTAGAGATGGGGGGGTGGAAATAGTCTGTCCCATGTTAAAAACCCGTCAGAAGAGAAAAAAACATCAATCTAATGCCAAAAATAATGAGAACGAAAATTACAACAAAACAGACAAAATAAAGGCGCCCAGAACAAAATTAGCACACCCCTGTTACAATGAACGAAAACCACAAGTGAACAGAGTAAACAGACCAGACAAAGATGCAGACACCCAGGATGAGAATGCCACAATCCTGTCACAGCAGCGGTTCCAGGAGGTGGCTTTGCAGGCAGCCTCAGACAAAGGGAAGATCCTTAGGGACCCTACCTCTCAGACAGAAAAGGGCCTTACGGGCCCTTTCACTTGGACAGAACCAGAATCTGGGGAGTCCCCCAGTTCCTAGCCTGCGATGTGTCCGCTCAACTGCCCATTGCTGTGACCCACAGATGAGTCAGTTGGACTCTGACCCATAGAGGGGCTCAAACCCACACATCAAGACTCCACAGATGAGTTTCTCCAAAACTCCACAGATGAACCTGACTGCTCGTGACAAGGAAAGGCAAATACAGACACACTGAACACAAGTCAAACAGAAAAAGATACCGACCAAGTAAACACACCAAACAAAAAGTAAAACAGACACGTAGTAAAACAGACACAGACCTGCTCGAGGGAACCTCCGGGTCCAGTCTCAGTGAGGTCTGGGAGGGCACACTGGTTCCCAGCCAACCCACCAAAATGTTGGACCTAATGGCCCTATGCCAGGAAACAGACCCCCACAGAATACTCACGGACATGGGTTCGATGCAAAAGCAAGAGGATTTTATTCCAGCGAGCAGAGGTCGCCCCACACACCACGGGGAGAGACGATCCTGAGCTCAAGAAGCATACACTTTTTATACCCTCCTCGCAGGGAGGTTATGTAATGTTTACAAAATTATTGACTATCATATTAGTTACAATAATAATAATACAAAGGCTTTGGCGGTATTTGGCATAGCTGCACATACTAGACCTTGAGAAGGGGAGCATTTCCCGGAGTTCTGTGTGGTGAGAGTGCAAGCGGGCTTAGGCGGCATCTGCCCTTACTGAAAACATTTCTCCGAGACCTTGAAGGGGGAAGATTCCTGGGACATCTGGCCTTCTCACAGGGACCTTGAGAGTGAAGATATTTTCAGTATCTAGCCACCCATATTAGACTTTTGTTTTTAGAACTCTGAAAACTGCTGACTACCAAGCTGTTAGTCATGACTTCATTATTTGTCACAGTTTCTGTAAAAATTTCGTTTCTTCCACACTAGCATCAGCCCATAAAATTTGGTATAGCTGTGGCTCATGTGGACTAAGCTACTTTTCAAACTCATTTTGGAGTCTGGCAGTGTCCCTCAAGTGGTACGGTTTGGGTGAACAATTTGAGGTGTTCATGGAAAGCAACAAAAGCTTGCCACCAAGTGGCAGACATAGAGTCCTGCAAGAAAAGGTGAGGTTTATAGCTGCAGAGGCAAAGCCAGAGTGTTGAAGATGCCAGAACTATGGAATGTATGCTGAAGACTGCTGCAAGTGGAGATTCAGCTTGATTCAAAGGAACTCTTTACAATTTTGAGTTGCAAGCAGGCGCTGGGAATTCCTGAAATTTTTGAGCCACCATGATTACATAATGAGCAACAGAAGGACATTGAAATACAGGATGCAATAATTTGCTGGACTTTGATCGTAATTTAAATGTTTCTTATTACATCAAGATCCTTCTGTTTTAATGTTTTATTTATTTTAAAGTACTTAAATTATTCTGATTTACAGGACTAGAGAGGTGGCTCAAGGGTTAAGCCTCTACCTTGCAGGCAGAAGGTCCTGTGTTTGGATCCTAGACCCCACGTGTAGACGCTGGGTGGAAGCTGGGGCAGCCTGTGTTTCTGGTCCTGGTAGGCCTAGTGGGGTAGAATAAACAAGGAGGAGGTGGAGGCTGTCCATGGTGGTTCCTAATTCATCCATGGTTCTACACATGCATACATACACACACACACATTCACACACACACATACATATGCACACACACACAATTGAATAAATAATAAATAATAAAAAATTATTCTGATTTAATCCCCTTTTAAAATTAAAAAACTGAACTTGTAAAATGTTGGAACTGAAGTTTTAATGAGAACATTTTAAATTTGTCCACAGCATGTATTTACATTTTAACATCTGTGGGGACAAGGAAAGGTTACAGTCTAAAAGTGCTGTTTTTTGTGCCAAGTTGACAAGGGATAGAGTGTCATAGTTAAGCACAGGTGTCAACTTGACTGTTGAGGGTTTGAGCTTTGGGCACAGTTGCAGAGGGTTGATGGTTGCGTTAATCCCAGAGCAAACCTGAAGGAGGTTGTCTAGCTGATGGGGAAGACCCAGCCCATGGTGGGTGGAATTAGGCCCTGGATAAATCACATAAAACTGGTTGAGAGAGTTGGCATCCTTCTGTTCACTTGGCTAGACATGCTGATCTGGCAAGTAAGGATTGTCCATCTCTCAGTCATTATGTGGTGATGGTGTGGCCATTTCTCTTAGCCCTGGTATTAGTGCATGCTCTCCCATCAAGCTGGACTGAGAACTATAACTGAACTGTCATAAGAGAGTAAACTCCTTGTTCCCTTAAGCTGTGTGATGGTCATTTATCAGCAACCAAGCAGGTGAACTGCAACACAGCGTAACCACTGAAATCACAGCTGAACTGTGATATCACAACCTCAGGTAACATCACAGCCACACTGTTACATCACAGCCTCTTCATCTGATATGACAGCCTCAGTGTGACTGCACAGCCTCACTATTGACATCCTAAACTCAATGTGAAATCCAAGCATCACCCATGATGTCACAGCGTCACTGACATTTCATAGAATCAACCCTGACAACATAGGCTCACAGTAACCTCACAACCTACCCACTAACACCACAGGATCACCTGTTACATCTTAGCCTCATTGTGACATCAGACTTGCCACTGACATCACAGCCTCATGGTGACATCACATCCCACTGTGGCATGCAGCCACACTGTGACATCACAGACTCACCACTGGTATCCTATCTAGCCTTGCCATGACAACACTGCCTCACCAAAGACACCACAGACTCACAGTGATATGACAGCCTCAGCAGTGACATCATAGCCTTTGACATCATAAACATCGACACCATAGCCTCACATGTTATATCACTGCCTCATTGTGACATCAATTTTCCCACAGATGTCACAGCCTCACAATGACCTCACAGCCTCACTGTGACCTCACAGTCTATCCTGTTACATCATAGGCTCACCTGTTATGTCATAGCCTCATGGTGAAATCAGTCTTGCCACTGGCATCACATCTTCCATAGTGACCTCACAGCCTCACTGTGACATCACAACCTCACCAGTGACATGCCAGATTCAATGTGACATCATATCCTCATCATTCACATCAGCCTCATTCTGAAATCACCGCCTAATCACAGAAATCACATCCTCCCTGTGATGTCATAGTCTCGCTTTACTGATATCACAGCCTCATTGTGATATCATGACATCACTCGTGACAACATAGCCTCACCGTGACATCACAACTGCACCTCTGAGGTTACAGCATCACTGTGACATGACAGCCTCACTATGACATCACAGGCTCACCTCTGAAATCATTGCACAACTGTGACGTCACTGCATCAGCTTTAACATTATAGCCTCATTGTTTCATCACAGCCTCATTATGATATCAGAGTCTGAGCTCTGAAATCATTGCCCAACTGTGACATCACAATTTCATCACAGCATCACTACCACACCACAGCCTCACCACTGACCTCACAGGCTCACTGAAACATGACAGCCTCCCTGTGCCACTATAGTGTCGCTATTGATATCACAACATCACAACTTTCCCAGTGACATCATAACCTTGCAGTGGTATAACAGCCTCATTGTGATATCATAGCCATACCTTGCCAACAAAGCATCGCTGTGACATAAAGCTTCACCTCTTACATCATAGCTTCATTGTGACATGGCAGCCTCAGATTGATACAATAAACTCACTGTTAATTTCACACCTCAGTGACTATACACCCTCATCAATGAAATAGTCTCCCTGTGAAAGCACAGTCAATTCTGACATCACAACCTCACTGTAACATTATAACCTCACTGTGCCAGCACAGCCTCACTGTAACATTACAGCCTCACCACTGATAGGAACAGCTCATCGTGATACTACACCCTCACCTGTGACACCACAGCCTCATGGTGACATCATAACCACACTGTGGCATCACAGCTTCACCAGTTATATAACATCCTCAATGCAACATCTCAGCCTCATTTCTCACATCACTCTCACTTCTGAAATCACAGTCTAACCACTGACACCAGGGCTGCACTGTCACATCAGAGCCTCATGGTGACATCACAGCCACACTCTGACATCACAACCTTACCACAGTCATCCTACCTCGAATTACCATTACATCACTGCCTCATTGTGACATCAATCTTCCCACAGGTATCACAGCCTCACTGTGACATCACAACTTCTTTGAAATGTCACAGCCTCACAGTGACATCACAACTTCACAGTGATATCACAGCCTCCCTGTGGCATTGTAGCATCATTTCTGACATCACAGCCTCAACTGTGACATCCTAGCCTCACCTCAGATATCACAGCCTCACTGTGACATAATAGCCTACCCTTTGAAGTCATAACAACAGTGACAAACGGGCATCTAGTCTAACTTCACTGACATCAGAGGCACCACAGCCACACCACTGACCTCACAGGCTCACTGAAACATGACAGCCTCCCTGTGACACCACAGTGGCACTAAGGTATCACAAACTCACTGTGACATCACACTTTTCCAAGTGACATCACAACTTCTCAGTGACAGAGCCTCATTGAAACATCACAACCATACTTGCCATCAAAGCATGACTGACATAAAGCTTCACCTCTGACATCATAGTCTCACTGTGACATGATAGCCTCAATTTGACCCAATAAACTCATTATGACATTAGACCCTCACCAGGGACAATACAGCCTCATCAATGACATAGTCTCCCTGTGAAAGCACAGTCATTTCTGACATCACAACCTCTAAGTGACATCAAAGCCACACTGCCAGCACAGCCTCACTGTGACATCACAGACTTACCACTAATATGACAGGTTCACAGTGATATCACAGCTTCTCCTCTGACATCACAGCCTCAGTGTGATGGCACAGCCTCACCACTGATGTCCTAACCTCACTGTGAATTCCAATCATCACCCTGAAGTCACAGACTCACTGACATCTCATTGAATCACAGCCTCACTGCAAAATCACAGCCTCAGAGTAACTTCACAGACATTGCACTGACACTACAAACTTACCTGTAGCATCATAGCTTCATTGTGACATCAGTCTTGCCCCTGAAATCAGAGCCTCGCTGTGACATCACGGCTTTCAGAGTGATATCACCTCACAGTGACATGACAGCACACAGTGACATTCAACCCACACAATGAAATGACAGAAACAGTGTGATATCATGGCTTTACCAGTGACAGCACAGCCTCACCAATGACATGATCATTGCCATTGCCATTAGTCATAATACTGATATCACTACCACACCAGTGACAACACCGCCTTTGACATCACAGCCTCACCAAGGTCACTATCACGTAATAGGATCAACACTGACATCACAGCCTCACCAGTGACATCATAGACTCACTATGACTTCTTTCTCACTGCTGACATTCCAGCCCCATTGTGACATCACATGTTCACAAGTGACATCACAGCCTCATTGTGACATCAGCATCACCACTACAATCACAGCCTTACTGTGCCATCAAAACCACTCCAGTGACATAACAGAGCCTCACTGTGACATCTAACATACACTGAGTCCTCACAGCCTCACTGTGACATTACAACCTGACGGTGACATCACAGCCTCACTGTAACATCACAAATGCACTGTGACATCAGCCTTGCCACTGACATAATAGCCTCATAGTGACATCACATACACCCACTGACATAGCCTCACTGTGACATCACAGCCTCAATGTGACATCTCAGCATCACCACTGACATCATAGCCTCACTGGGACATCAGTCTTGTCACTGACATCACAGTCTCACTCTCACATCACTGCCTCCACTGTAATATCGCCAAATTCTTGTGACATCATGGACTCATGGTGACACCACAGCCACATGGTGACCTCACAGCCTCAAGGCTCTGACCTTATTGTCTCACTATTTAATCATAGCCTCACTGCCAGCACAGCCTCTCAGTGAAATCACAGACTCACTAGTGACAGCACAACCTCATTTATGACATCAGTGTCACCACTAACATTGGTCAGAACACTGACATCACTGCCACAGCAGTGACAACACAACCAGTGCCATCACAATTTCAATGCTGATGTTATTGCCTCAGTGTGACACCACAGCCTTACTATGACATGTCAGGCACATTTCTGAAATTATTGCTGCACTGTGATATCACAGCATCAACTGTGACCTTATAGTCTCACTGTTTCATCACAGCCACACTGTGCAAGCACAGCCTTGCAGTGAAATCAGAGACTCACCAGTGACAGCACAACCTCACCTATGACATCAGTGTCAACACTGACATTGGTCAGAACACTAACATCACTGCCACATCAGTGACAACACAGCCAGTGCCACCATAGCCTCAGTGTGATATCAGAGCCTCACTGTGACATCACCCTTTCCACTGAAATAATAGCCTCCCTGTAACATCACAATATCCCCTGTGACACTGCAACCTCACAGTGATAGTGCAGTCTCATTGTGATATCACAGCCATACCATGCCCTCAAAGCATCACTATGACATAATGCTTCACCTATGATATCATAGCCTCACTATGACATCACAGCCTCAGTTTGAAACAATAAACTCAGTGACATTAGAACCCCACCAGTGACAATATAGCCTCATGAATGACATAATTTCCCAGTGAAAGTATAGTCACTTCTGACATCACAAACTCATTGTGATATCACAGCCACACTGTGCCCCACAGCCTCACCCAGTGGTATCCTACCTAGCCTTTCCATGACACCACACCCTCACCACAGATATCTCAGGATCATAGTGACGTAACAGCCTCAGCAGTGACATGATACCCTTTGACATAATAAGAAGTGACACCATAGCCTCACATGTTACATCATTGCCTCTTTGTGATATCAATCTTCTCACAGATATCTGCCTCACAGTGACCTCATAGCCTGTCTGTATGACACCATAGCCTCATCACTGATATTTCAGGTTCACTGTCACATGACATCCTCAACAGTGACACCACAGCCTTGCTGTGGCTTCACACCCTAGCCAGTAACATCGCAGCCTCATCACTGACATCAGCCTCACTTCTGACATCACAACTTAACCACTGAAATTTCAGCCGAACTGGGATTTCATAGTCTATCACCACTGGTAACAGCAATTTTATGGTAACATCACAGCTTCACAGTGACAACATATACTCTCCAGTGACATTACCAACTCCCTGTGTCATCACAGCCTCACAGTGATACCACAACCACACAGTGACATCAAGGCCTCACAGTGGTATCACAGCCTCAAAGTGACCTCACACCCTACCCACTGACTCACAGGTGCACCTGTAACATCATAGACACATTGTGGCATCAGTCTTACCACTGACATCACACCCTCACCAGTGACATCACAGCATCAATGAGACATCAGCTTCACCACTGACATCAGAGCCTAACTGTGTCATCAAAACCTCTCCCGTGACATCACAACATCACTGTGTCATAAAGCATCACTGTGATATCATAGACTCACTGAGTCCTCAAAGCCTCAGTCGTGACACAAATTCACTGTGACATGATACTTCCCCAGTGGCATCGCAATATCACAGTGATATCACAGCCATACTGTGCAATCAAAGCATCATTGTCATGTAAACATTCACCTCTCACATCATAAACTCACAGTGGCTTTACAGCCTCATTTTGATACAATAAACTCACTGTGACATTACAGCCTCACCAGTAACAACACACCTCACGAATGACAGAGTCTCCCTATGAAAGCTCAGTTACTCCTAACATCACAACCTCACTGTGACATCACAACTTCATTGTGACATCACAGCTTCCAGAATTATATCACCTCATGGTTACTTGAGAGATCACAGTGACATACAACCTTCGGAGTGACATCAAAGCCTCACGTTGTAATCACAGCCTCACCACTAACATGCCAGGATCACAGTGACATCATACCCTCATCATTCACATCAGCCTCATTCTGATATCACAACCTAACCAATGAAATCACATCCTCACTGTGATATCATAGTCTTACTCCACTGATATCTTAGCCTCACCGTGATATCACAGCATCACTGGTGACAACACAGCTTCACTGTGACACCACAGCTACATTGTGCCAACACAGCCTCACAGTGACATCACAGCCTCACTGTAATATTACAACCTGACAGTACCATCACAACCTCACTGTGCCATTCAAACCTCTTCCCTGACATCACAACATCACGGTGTCATTAGAGCCTCACAGTGACATTATAGCCACACTTTGTCCTCACAAGCTCAATGTGATGTTACAACCTGACAGTGCCATCAACAGCCTCACTGTAAACAACAGGCTAATCACAGATTCAGTGACACCACGGATATCCTACCTAGCCTTGCTATGATACCAAAGCCTCATCATTGACATCTCAGGCTCATGGTCACATGACAGCCTTAACAGTGACACCACAGCCTCACTTTGCCTTCACAGCCTCACCAGTATCATCCCAGTCTCACTGTGACATCTCAGCCTCATTGCTGACATCAGCCTCAATTCTGACATCACATCCTAACCACTGAAATCTCAAACCAACTGTGATGTCATAGTTTATCACCACTGATATCACACCCTCACTGTGATATCACAACCTCACGGTAATATCACAGCCTCACAGTGACATCACAACCTCTCCTCTGACATCACAGCCTTCTTGTGATTACACAGCCTCAACATTGACATCCTAACCTCAGTCAAATCCTAGCATCACCCTTGACTTCACAACCTTACTGACATCTCATAGAGTCAGCCCTGACATCAGAGACCCACTGTGAGGTACAGCATCACAGTGACTTCACAACCTGCCCAATGACATTACTGGCTCACCTGTCACACCATAGCCTCATTGTGACATCAGTCGTGCCCCTGACCTCACAGCCTCACTGTGACATTTCAACCTGACAGTGCCATCACAGGCTCACTGTAACATCACAACTCACTCTGACAAATGCCTTGCCTATGATATAATAGCCTCATGGTGACATCATATTCACACCACTGACATAGCCTCACTGTGACATCATAGCCTCAATATGACATCAGCCTTGACACCAACACCACAGCCTGTCTATGACCTTACATCCTCCTCCTTGACATCATCAACTCCCTCTGACATCACAGACTCATGGATTTCCCACAGCCACATGGTGACATCAAAGTCTCATGGTGGCATCACAGACTCACTATGACATCACAGCATCACCACTGACATCATAGCCTCACTATGATATAAGCCTTGCCACTGACATCAAAATTTCACTGTGACATCACTGCCTCCACGTGACATCACCAGCTCACTGAGACATAACAGGTTCATGATATTACCACACCACACAGTGAAATCAAAGCCTCACAGTGGCATCACAGCCTCACCAGTCACATGCCAGCCTCACTGTGACATCACACCCTCATCAATCACACCAGCCTTATTCTAACATCACAGCCTAACCACTGAAATCACATCCTCATTGTAATTTCAGTGTGACATCTCTGCTTCATTGTAGCATCACAGCCTCACCATGACATCATAGGTTCACTTCTGAAATCATTGCCCAAATATGACATCACAGCATCAACTCTGAGGTTATAGTCTCACTGTTTCTTTACAGCCTTACTATGATATCACAGGCTCACCTCTGAAATCATAGCCTCAATGGGACATCACACCCTCATCACTGACATCCTATCCAGCCTCACTAAGTTACCACAGCGTCACCATTGATTTTCACAGGCTAACTGCAACATGACATCTTTTATGTGACATCATAATGTCACTATTGACTTCACAACCTTTCTGTGACATAACAACTTCCCCAGTGACATCACAACCTCACAGTAACTTCACAGACTCATTGTCACATCCCAGCCATACCACGCCATCCAAGCATCACTGTGACATAAATCTTCACCTCTGACATCATAGCCTCAGAATGACCTCATAGCCTGCTCACTGGCACCACAGGCTCACCTGCTATATTATAGCTTCATTATGGCATCAGTCTTACTACTGATATCACAGCCTCACTATGATATCATAGCCTCACCAGTGACAGCTGAGTCGCCACTCACATTACTCAGAACACTGACATCATTGCCACACTAGTGACCAAATAGCATCATCACTGAACTCACAGGCTCACTGAAACATGAGAGCTTCCCTGTGAAACCACAGTGTTGCTACTGACATCACAACCTCAATGTGACATCACAGCTTCATTGTGACATTACAGCCATACCATGCCATCAAAGCATTACTGTAACATAAAGCTTCACTTCTGACATCATAGACTCACTGGGACGTCACAGCCTCACTTCTGACATCACAGCATCACTATGAGATCACAGCCTCATTGTGACATCAGCCTCACCACTAATATCACAGCCTCACTGTGCCATCAAAACCTCTCCAGTGACATCAGAACATCACTGTGTCATCACAGTGATATCATAACCACACTGTGTCCTTGCAGCCTCATTTTGACATCACAAAGTCACTGGGACATCAACTTTGCTACTGACATCACAGTATAACTGTGAATTGACAGCCTCCACTGTGACATCACCAACTCACAATGACATCACAGGCTCTCAGCTCTGATACCAGTGCTTCACTGAGACATCACAGCCTCACAGTGTGCTCACAATCTGTCCACTGACACCAGAGGATCACCTATTACATCATAGTCTCATTGTGATGTCAGCCTTGCCACTGATATCACAGCTTAACTGCCACATCACAGCTTCCAAAGTGATATAACCTCATGGTGACATGACAGTGGAAAATGACAAACAACCATTACAGTGACATCATAGCCTCACAGTGACATCACAGCTTCAATCATGACAGCACAACCTCACTTATGATATAAGCATCACCACTCACATTTGTCAGACACTGTCATCACTACCACACCTGTGACAACCCAGCCTTTGACATCACAGTCTCACCATTGTCACTGCCATTTAATAGGTAGACTACTGATATCGCCACACTATGACATCAGCCTTGCCACTGAAATCACAGTCTCACTGTCACCTCACAGCCTCCACTGTGACATCACCATCTCCCTGTGAAATCATAGGCTCACGGTGATACCACAGCCACACGGTGATATCAAATCCTTACAGTGGCATCACAGCCTCACCAGTGATATGCCAGTGCACTGTGACATCATAACTTCATCACTCACACAGCCTCATTCTGATATCACAGCCTAACCACTGAAATCACATCCTCACTGTGATGTCCTAGTCATGCTCCACTGACATCTCACCCTCACTGTGATATCATAGCATCACTGGTGACAAAACTGCTTCACTGTGACATCACAGCCTCACCTGTGAGGTTATAGATTCACTGTGACCATGACAGCCTCCTGTGATATCACAGGCTTATGGTGACAAGATAACTTGTCCAGTGACATCACATCCTTATTGTGATATCACAGCCATACCATGCCATCAAAGTGTCACTGTAATATAAAGCTTCACCTCTTACATCATAGCCTCGCTGTGACATCAAAGCTTCAGTTTGACACAATAAACTCACTGTGACATTAGAGCCTCACCAGTGACAATACAGCCTCACCAATGACATATTCTCCCTATGAAATCAGTCACTACTGACATCACAAACACACTGAGATATCAGAACCTTATTGTGACATCATAACCATACTGTGACATCACAGCCATACTGTGCCAGCACAGCCTGGCTGTGACATCACAGACTCACACCTGATACGACAAACTCACCGTCATATCATAGCCTCACCAGTGACACCACAATCTCATGGTGACATCATAACCTCACTGTGTCATCTCAGCCTCACCAGTTACATCACATCATCAATGCAATATCTCTGCCTCATCTCTCATATCAGTCTCACTTCTGAAATCACAGCCTAACCACTGACCTCACAGATGCACTGTGAAATCACAGCCACCCTGTGACAAGCAGCCTCATCACTGATATGCTTACTGCTGCTAGCCTTACTATGAGACCACAGCCTCAGCACAGATAGCACAGGCTCACAATGATGTGATACTCTCAGCAGTGATATCATAGCCTGTGACCTCATAAAGAGTGACATCACAGCCTCACATTACATCAATTCCTTATTTTTTTTTATTATTATTATTTATTCAACTGTGTATATGTGCGCGCGCGTGTGTCTGTGTGTGTGTGTATGTGTGTGTCTGTGTCTGTGTATGTGTAGAACCACGGACGAATTCACGAACCACCATGGACGCCTCCACCTCCTTCTGCCCTGGGATTCACAGGCTCCGCTCTACCAGGACCAGAAGCGCAGGCCACCCCCGCTTCCGTCTGGCGTCTATACGTGGGATCTGGGATCCGAACTCGGGACCTTCCGCCTGCAAGGCGGAGGCTTAACCCCTGAGCCACCTCTCCAGCCCATCAATTCCTTATTGTGACATCAATCTTCCCACAGATATCACAGCCTCACAGTGACCTCACAATCTCACTGTGACCTCACAGCTTCACTGTAACCTCACAATCTAACCTGTGACCTCACAATCTAACCTGTTACATCATAGACTCACCTGTTACATCATAGCTTCATGGTGAAATCAGTCTTGCCACTGGCATCACATCTTCTACAGTGACCTTACAGCCTCACTGTAACATCACAAACTCTCTTTGATGTCACAGTCTCACAGTGATATCACAGTTTCACAGTGATATCACAACCTCATAGTGATATCACAGCTTCACTGTGGTATTATAGTCTCACTTCTGACATCACAGCCTCACTGTGACAAAACAGCCTCACCTCTGACATCACAGCCTCACAGTGACATAACAGGCTAACTTCTGAAATCATAACATCAGTGACCCCATGGACATCCTGCCTAGCCTCGCTAGGATACCACAGCCTCATCACTGACTTCTCAGGCTCACAGTCACATGAAAGCCTGAACATCATAGCCACACTGTGTCTTCACAGATTAATGGTGACATAACTTGACGTGCCATCACAGCCTCATTGTGACATCACAAAATCACTGTGACATCTGTCCTGCCACTGACACGATACACTCATTGTGACATCACATACACACCTTTGATGTAGCCTCACTGTGACATCACAGCATCATCACTGACATCATAGCCTCACTGTGAAATCAGCCTTGCCATTGACAGCACAGTCTCACAGGGAACTTACAGTCTCCACAGTGACATCACAAAATCCTGTGACATCACAGCCTCATGGTGACACCACAGACACTTGGTAACATCAAAGCCTCACGGCAGCATCACAACCTCACCTCTGACATGCCAGTCTCAGTGCAACATCATACTCTCTTCACTCATACCACATTCTGAAATCACATCCTCACTGTTATGTCATAGTCTTGCTCCACTGACATCACAGCCTCACTGTGATATTACAGCATTACTGATGACAACACAGCCTCTCTGTGACATCACAGCCTCTACTCTGAGACATGACAGCCTCCCTATCACATCACTGACTCACCTCTGAAATCATTGCCCAACTGTGATATCACAGCCTCAACTCTAGCATTATAGCCCCATTATCTCATCAGAGCCTCAGTATGACATTACAGGCTCACCTCTGAAATCATAGCCTTAATGCTGCATCACACCCTCTTCACTGACATCCTACCTAGCCTCACTATGAATGAATAGCCTAACCACTGAACTCGAGGGCTCACTGAAACATGACAGCCTCCCTGTGATACCACAGAGTGGCTATTGACATCACAAACTCACTATGATGCCATAACTTCCCCAGTGATATCACAACCTTACAGTGACATCCTCAACTCATTTTGATATCATGGCCATATTGTGGCACAAAAGCATCACTGTGACAAAAAGCATGACCTTTGGCATCATACCCTCACTGTGATATCACAGCCTTATTTTGACACAATAAACTCACTATGACATTAGAGCCTCACCAGTGACAATACAGCATCTCCAATGATATAGTCTCCCTGGATAGCACTGTCACTACTGATATCACAAACTCACTGTGTTCCATTACATTAGAGTCTCACCAGTGACAATACAGCCTTAACAATGACATAGCTTCCCTGTAATATCACAGTCACTCCTGAAATCACTATCTCATTATGACATCACAACCTGACTATGAAATCCCAGCCAATTTGTGCCAGCACAGCCTCACTGTGACATCACTGTCTCAACACTGATGTGACAGGCTCACAGTGATATCATAGCCTCATGAGGGATACCATAGTCTCATGATGACATCATAACCTCACTGTGGCATCACAGGCTCACCACTGGCATCCTACCTAGCCTTACTATGACACCACAGCCTCCCCAATGAAAGCACAGGCTCACAGTGATGTGACAGACTCAGAAGTGACATCATAGCCTTTGACATCATAAACAGTGGCACCAAAGCATCACTTTACACCACTGCCTCACTGTGACATCAATCTTCACACAGATATCACAGCCACACAGTGTCCTCACAGCCTCACTGAGACCTCACAGTCTAACCTGTTATATCATAGACTCACCTGTTATATCATAGTTTCATGGTGAAATCAGCCTTGTCATTGACATCACATCTTCCACAGTGACCTCACAAACTCACAGTGTAGGAACTTCCGTAGGATACTTACCTGTAAGAAGTGCACGTGCAATATTTGACTCTGAACCCTCCTCACTTGGTTCACTATTTTGGAAAATCATATCCTGTGTGAACATGTTATATGCAAATGTCACAAAACAAATGTGATCTTCTCCTGAACACAGTGTTACAGTATAGAATCTTCTGTAGGATACTTATCCCTAAGAAGTGCACTTCCAACATTTGACTCTCAGTCTTCCTCACTTGGTTCATTCTTTTGGAAAATCAAGGCCTGCGTGAACATATTCCATGAAAATGTCACAAAACCAGTGTGATTTTCTCCTGAACATAAAAAGTTACAACGTATGAACATCTATAGGATTCTTATCACTGAGAAGTGAAAGTGAAACATGTGAATTTGACGCTTCCTCACTTGGTCACCATTTTCAAGCTCATTACAGGCCTGAACATAGTTGGTAGAATCAACACAAAACGAATGTTGTTTTCTCCAGAACACAGTTTTACAGTCTAGAAACCTGTGTAGGATACTTATCCCAAAGAAGTGCACATGCTACATATGACTGTGAGTCCTCTTCACTTGGTTCACGATTTTGGAAGGGAATGACATGCATGAACATGTTTCATGGAAACGTTGTACAACAAGTGTGATTTCCTCCTGAACACAAAGAGTTACAGTAGAGAAACTTCTGTAACGACACTTATCCTAAAGAAGTGCACTTGCAACATTTGACTCAGAGTCCTCCTCACTTGGTTCACTATTTTGGAAATTCATGGCCTGCGTGAACATGTTCCATGCAAATGTCACAAAACAAGGATGATTTTCTCCTCAACGCAAATGTTACAGTGTAGAAACGTCTCTAGGATACTTATCACTAAGAAGTCCACTGCCTACATTTGATTCTGAATCCTCCGCACTTGGTTCACTGTTTTGAAAAATCATAGCCTGCGTGAACATGTTCCAGGGAAACATTGCAAAACAAGTGTGATACTCTCCTGAACACAAAGAATGACAGTATAGAAACTTTTGTGGGATACTTACCGCTAAGAAGAGCACTTGCAACATTTGGCTCTGAGTCCTTCTCTCTTGGTTCACTATTTTGGAATATCATGGCTTGCGTGTAAATGTTCCATTGACTGTCGCACAACAAGTGTGACTTTCACCTGATCACAAAGAGTTACAGTATAGAAACTTCTGTAGGATACATATTCCAACGAAGTGCACTTGCAACATTTGACTCTGAACCATCCTCACTTGGTTAACTATTTTGGAAAAATCATGGCCTGCTTCAACATGTTCCCTGGAAATGTGGCACAACAACTTATTTTCTCCTGAACACAAAGAGTTACAATATAGGAACTTCTGTAGGATACTTACCTGTAAGAAGTGCACGTGCAATATTTGACTCTCAGTCTTCCTCACTTGGTTCACTCTTTTGGAAAATCAAGGCCTGCGTGAACATATTCCATGAAAATGTCACAAAACCAGTGTGATTTTTCTCTTGAACATAAAAAGTTACAACGTATGAACATCTACAGGATTCTTATCACTGAGAAGTGAAAGTGAAACATGTGAATTTGACGCTTCCTCACTTGGTCACTATTTTCAAGCTCATTACAGGCCTGAACATAGTTGGTAGAATCAGCACAAAACGAATGTTGTTTTCTCCAGAACACAGTTTTGCAGTCTAGAAACCTGTGTAGGATACTTATCCCAAAGAAGTGCACATGCTACATATGACTGTGAGTCCTCTTCACTTGGTTCACGATTTTGGAAGGGAATGACATGCATGAACATGTTTCATGGAAACGTTGTACAACAAGTGTGATTTCCTCCTGAACACAAAGAGTTACAGTAGAAAAACTTCTGTAATGACACTTATCCTAAAGAAGTGCACTTGCAACATTTGACTCAGAGTCCTCCTCACTTGGTTCACTATTTTGAAAAATCATGGCTTGTGTGAGCATGTGCCATGCAAATGTCACAAAACAAGTAGGAATTTCTCCTGAATGCAAATGTTACAGTATACAAACTTCTGTAAGATACTTATCCCTAAGAGGTGCACTTCCAGCATTTGACTCTGAGTCCTCCTCACTTGGTTCACTATTTTGGAAAATCATAGCCTGCGTGAACATGTTCCAGGGAAACATTGCAAACAAGTGTGATACTCTCCTGATCACAACATCTCTGTCATGCACAACCTCATCTTGACATCACAGCTTTACAGTGATATCATAGCCTCATTGTGGCATGATAGCCTGGTTTCTGACATGACACCCTCACTTTGACATCTCAGCCTCATCACAGCCTAACCACTGATATCACAGCCTCAGTGTGACTTCACAGCCTACACTGACATCCTAATCTCACTGTGAATCCAAGCATCACCCATGACATCACAGCCTCTTCACAGCCTCACCACTGATATGACAAGTTCACCATTATATTACAGCCTCATGGAGACATCATAGCCTCACTGTGTCCTCACAGCCTCACTGACATTACAACATGACAGTGTCATCACAGCCTCACTGTGACATCAGCCTTGCCCCTGACATTCACACCTCTGATATAGCCTCACTGTGACATCACAGACTTGATGTGACTTCACAGCATTGCCCCTGACCTTAGTCAGAATACTGACATCACTGCCACACAAGTGACAACACAGCCTTTGACATTATAGCCTCTCCAGTTACACTGTCATGTAATAGATTCACCAGTGACATCATAGACTCACTATGACATCTTTCCCACCACTGACATTCAAGCCTTTTTGCGACATCACACCTTTAACAGGGACAGCCTCATTGTGACAGCAGCCTCACCACTAACATCACAGCCTCACTGTACCTTCAAAACCTCTCCAGTGACATCACAAAATCATTGTGTCATCAGAACTTCACTGTGACATCATAGCCACGCTGTGTTCTCACAGCCTAACTGTGACATTACAACCTGACAGTGTCATAACAGCCTCACTGTGACATTAAACTCACTGTGACATCAGCATTTCCACTGATATCAGAATCTCACTGTGACCTCACCAATACATCACCAACTCCCTGTGATGTCATGGGCTCACAGTGACACAACAGCCACTCGGTGACATCAAACACATACAGTGGCATCATAGCCTTACAGTGACCTCACAGGCCTCCCACTGACACCACAGTCTTACCTGTTACATCATAGCATCATTGCGGACTCATTCTTATCACTCTCATCACAGCCTCACTGTGACATCACAGGCTCACCAGTGACAGCACAGCCTCACTTGTGACATCAGCATCGCCACTGACATTAGTTATAACACTGACATCATTGCCACCAGGGACAAGACAGCCTTTACATCATAGCCTCATCAGGGTCACTGTCATGAAATAGGTTCACCACTGACATCATTGTCTCACCAGTGACATCATAGACTCACTGTGACATCTTTCTCACGACTGACATTACAGCCTTATTGTGACATCACACCTTCACCAGTGACATCAAGCCTCATTGTGTCATCAGCCTCACCAATAAAATCACAGCCTTACTCTGCCATCAAAATGTCTCCAGTGACATCACAAAATCATTGTGTCATCAGAGCCTCACTGTGGCATCATAGCCACTCTGTGTCCTCTCAGTCTCTGAAATCATTGCCCAACTGTAACATCACAGCATCAACTGAGGTTACAAATTCACTGTTTCATCACAGAATAACTATTACATCACAAGCTCACCTCTGAAATCATAGCCTCAATGCTACATCACACCTTCATCACTGACATCCTACCTGGCTTCACTATGGCACAACAGCCTCACCACTAACTTCACAGGCTCACTGAAACAAGGTGGCCACCCTGTAACACCACAGGTTCACCACTGACATGACAAACTCACTGTAACATCACAACTTCCCCAGTGACATCAAAACGTCCCAGTGATATCACAATCTCACTGACATCACAACCATAACATGCCATCAAAGCATCACTGTGACATGAAGCTTCATGTCTGACATCATAGCCTCACTGAGACATCATAGCCTCAATATGACACAATAAACTCACTGTGAAATTTGAGCCTCACCAGTGACAATACAACCTCACCAATGACAGTCTCTCTGTGAAAGCATAGTCAATACTGACATCATAACCTCACTGTGACATCATAGACACACAGTGCCAGCATAGCCTCAATGTGGCATCACAGCCTCACCAGTTATATCACATCATCAATGCAACATCTCTCACATTAGTTTAACTTCTGAAATCACAGCCTAACCACTGACCTCACAGCAACACTGTGACGTCACATCTCACTCTAGCATTATAGCCACATTTCTGTCACAGCATCACAGTGACATCACAGCCAAACTCTGACCTCACAGCCTCACCACTGTCATGCTACCTAACCTTGCCATGACACCACAGCCTCATCACAGATAACATAGGCTCACAGTGATGTGACAGCCTTTGACATCATAAACAGTGACACCACAGCCTCACATGTTACATCACTGCCTCATTGTGACATCAATCTTCACAGATATCACAGCCTCACAGTGACCTCACAGCCTCACTGTGATAACACAGTCTATACTGTTACATCATAGACTCACCTGTTACATTATAGCCTCATGGTGAAATCAGCCTTGCCACTGGCATCACATCTTCCACAGTGACCTGACAGCCTCGCTGTGACATCACAACCTCTCTTTGATGTCATAGCCTCACAGTGATATCATAGCTTCACAGTGATATCACAGTTTCACTGTGGTATTATAGCCTCATTTCTAACATCACAGTCTCACTGTGACAAAACAGCCTCACCTCTGACATCACAGCCTCACAGTGAATAATAGGCTAACCTCTGAAATCATAATATCAGTGACCCCACGGACATCCTGCCTAGCCTCATTATTACAACACAGCCTCATCACTGACATCTCAGGCTCACAATCACATGACAGCCTCAACAGTGATGCCACAGCCTTGCTCACTATGACATCTCTCTGTCATCACTGACGTTAGCCTTACTTCTGACATCACAGTATAACTACTGACATCTCATCCAAATTCTGATGTCATAGTCTATCACCACTCATATCACAGCCTCACTGTGATACGACAGCCTCACAGCCTCACAGTGACATCACAGCCTCACAGTAACAGCATAGCCTCACCTGTAACTTCAGCTCCTCATCACTCATATCAGCCTCATTCTGACATCACAGCCTAACCACTGAAATCACATCCTCACTTTGAGGTCATTGCTCACTGCACTAATCTCACAGATTCACTGTGATATCACGGCATCACTGGTGACAAAACAGCCTCACTGTGACATCACAACTCACCTCTGAGATTATAGCCTCACTGTGACATGACATCTTTACAATGACATCACAGGCTCACCTATGAACTCATTGCCCAACTTTGACATCACAGCATCGATCTGACATTAGAGCCTCACTGTTTCATCACAGCCTCACTTTGACATCACGGGCTCACCGCTGAAATCATACACACAATGTGATAGCACATCCTCAACAGTGAAATCCTACCTAGCCTTACTATGACACCACAGCCTCACCACTGACTTCACGTGCTGATAGAAACATGACAGCCTTTCTGTGACACCACAGTGTTGCTATTGACATCACAACCTCACAGTGACATCACAGACTCATTATGACATCACAGCCATACTGTGCCATGAAAGCATCACTGTGACATAAAGCTTCACCTCTGATACTACAGCCTCATTGTGACATCACAGCTTCAATTTGACATAATAAATTGACTGTGACATTAGAGCCTCAGAGCCCCACTGTGACACAAACTCACTGTGACATCAGCCTTGCCACTGACATAAAAGCCTCATAGTGACATCACATACAAACTTCTGATAGGCCCACTGTGACATCACAGCCTTAATGTCATATCATAGCATCACCACTGATATAACAGCCTGACTGTAACTTCAGTCTTCCCACAATATCACTGTAACCTCACAGACTCCACCATGACATCACCAAGTCCCTGTGACATCACAGGCCCACAATGTCACCACAGCCACAAGGTTAGATCAAAGTCACATGGTGTCATCAAAGTCTTACCAGTGACAAGCCAGCCTCACTTTCACATCATATCCTCATTACTCACATCACCCTCATTCTGATATCACAACCTAAGCACTGAAATCACATCTTCACTGTGATGTCCTTGCTTGCTCCACTGACATCACAGACTCATTGTGATATCATAGCATCACTGGTGACAATGCAGCCTCACTGCGACATCACAACCTCACCTCTGAGGTTATAGCCTCAATGTGACATGACAGGCTCACCTCTGAAATCATTGCCCAACTGTGACATCATAACATTGACTCTGATGTTAGAGCCTCAATGTTTCATTACAGCCTCACTGTGATGTCACAAGCTCACTTCTGAAATCATAGGCTCATTGCGATATCACACCCTCATCACTGACATCCTACCTATTCTCATTTATTCTCACTGTGAATCCACAGCTTCTTCACTGACTTCACAGGCTCGTTGAACCATGAGAGCCTCCCTGTGACACCACAGTGTCACTATTGACATCACAACCTCACTGTTACATCACAATTTCCCCAGTGACATCACAACCTCATAGTGACATCACAGACTCATTGTAACATCACAGCCATACCGTGCCATCAAAGCATCACTGTGACATAAAGCTTCACCTCTGACATCATAGACTCATTGTGACATAACAGCCTCAGTTTGACACAATAAACTCACTGGGACATTAGAGCCTCACCAGAGACAATAGAGCCTCACCAATGACATAGTCTCCTGTGAAAGCACTATCACTACTGACATCACAACTTCACTGTGTCATCACAGATATATTTCCAACACAGCCTGTCCTCTGACATAATAATCTCATGGTGACATCATAACCTCACCACTGGTATCCTACTTATTTTTGCCATGATGCTACTCCCTCACAGATAGCACATACTTACAGTGACATGACAGCCTCAGCAGTGACATCATAGACTTTGGCATCATAAACAGTGATACTACAGCCTTAAATGTTACATCCTGACTCATTGTGACATCAATCTTTACACAGATATCACAGCCTCAAAGTGAGCTCACAGACTCACTGAGATCTCACAGACTAACCTGTTATGTCCTGGACTCACTTGTTACATCATCACCTCACGGTAAAATCAGCCTTGCCACTGACATCAAATCTTTTACAAAAACCTAACAGCCTCACTGTGACATCATTAGCTCTCTGTCATGTCACAGCCTCATAGTGACATCACAGCTTCACAGTGATATCACAGCCTCACTGTGGCATTACAGACACATTTCTGACATTACAGGCTCACTATGACATCACAGCCACCTCTGACATCACAGCCTCAGACATCACAGCCTCACTGTGACAAAACAGGCTAACCTCTGAAATCATAGCATCAGTGACACAATGGACATCCTGCCTACCCTCGCTATGACTCCACAGCCTCACCACTGACATCTCAGTCTTGCAGTCAAATGACAGCCTCAACAATGACACCACAGCCTCGCTGTAGCATCCCAATCTCAGTAGAAACATCCCAGACTTACTGTGACATGTCACCAACAATATCACAGCCTCACTGTGATATCAAAACCTCATGGGAACATCATCGCCTTACAGTGACATCACAGCCTCACCAGTGACAGCACAGCCTCACTTGCAACATCAGCATCACAACTGACAATATTCAGAACACTGACATCACTGCCATACTAGTGACAACACAGACTTTGACATCACAGGCTCACCAGTGTCATTCTCACATAACAGGTTCACCACGAACATCATAACATTACCTCTGACATCATAGCCTCACTGTGTCATCTAAATATCTCCAGTGACATAACAACATTACTGTGATGTCAGAGCCCCACTGTGATATCACAACTCACTGTGACATCAGCCTTGCAACTGACATAATAGCCCCATGGTGACATCACATACAGACCTTTGACATCACCAGTGGCAATACAGCCTCACCAATGACATATTCTCCTGGTGAAAGCACAGTCACTACTTATATCACAACCTCACTGTGACATCACAGCGACATTATGACATCACAACCTCTCCACTGATTGGACAGGACCACCGTGATATCACAGTCTCACCAGTGATACCACATCCTCATAGTGACATCATAACCTCACTGTGGCATCACAGCCTCACCAATTATATCACATCAGCAATGTGATATCTCAGTATCATCTCTCACATCAGTCTCACTTCTGAAATCACAGCCTAACCACTGATCTCACAACTGCACTGTGACATCACAGACTCACTGTGACATCACAGCCAAACTGTGACCTCACAACCTCATGGTGACATCACAGACACACTGGAACATCACAACCTCACCAGTGGTATCCTACCTCGCTTACTATGACATCACCACCTCACCAAAGGTAGCACAGGCTCACAGTGATGTCATAGCACCAGCAGTGACATCATAGCCTTTGACATCATAAACAGTGACACCACAGCTTCACATGTTACATCATTGCCTCATTGTGGCACCAGTGTTTCCACTGATACACAGCCTCACATATTACATCATAGCCTCATTTTGGCAACTGTGTTGCCACTGACATCACAGCCTCACTGTGACATCACAGCTTTCAGAGTGATATCACCTCACAGTGACATGACATCCCACAGTGACATATAACTATCACAGTGACATCACAGTCTCAGTGTGACATCACATACCAGTGACAGCACAACTTCACCTATGACATCAGCATTGCCACTGACATTAGTCGGAACACTGACATCACTGCCACACCAGTGACAAAACAGCCTTTGACTTCACAGCCTCATAGGGTCACTGTCACATAATAGGTTCACCACTGACATAGTAGCATCATCAGAGACATCATAGACTCACTATGACATATTTACTACTGACATTCCAGCATTATTGTGACATCACACCTTCACCAGTGACATCACAGCCTCATTTTGACATCAGTCTCACCACTAACATCATAGCCTTAGTGTGCCAACCAAACCTCTCCAGTGACATCACTGTGTCATCAGAGCCTCAATGTGACATCATAGCTTCACTGTGTCCTCACAGCCTCACTATGCCATCACAAACTCATGTTGACATCAGCCTTACCACTGACATAACACTGTCCTGGTGACATCATATGCACACCTCTGACAAAGCCTCACTGTGATATCACAAATTCACCACTGATATCATAGCTTCACTGGGACATCAGCCTTGCCACTGACATCACAGTCTTACTATGACCTCACAGCCTCCACCATGACATGACCAACTCCCTGTAACATTATGGGATCAAGGTGTCACCACAGTGACATCAAAGCCTCATGGTGGCATCATAGCATCACCACTGACATGATAGCCTCACTGTGACCTCAGCCTTGCCACTGACATCACAGTTCTCACTGTGACCTCACATCTTCCTGTGACATCACAGGCTCACGGTGACATCAAAACCTCACAGTGGCATCACAGACTCAGCAGCAACATGCCAGCCTCATTGTGACATTATACAAGACTCACATCAGCCTCATTCTTATATTACAGCCTAACTATTGACATCACAGCCTCACTGTTACATCACAGCCTCACCACTGATAAGACAGGCTCACTGTGATATTACAGCCTCACCAATGACACCACAGCCTCATGGTGACAGCATAAACCAACAGTGGCATCACAGCCTCACCAGATATATCACATTGTCAATGCGACATCTCACCCTGATCTGAAATATCAGTCTAACCTCTGAAATCACAGCCTAACTACTAACCTCGCAGCTGGACTGTGACAACACAGCCTCACTGTGACATCACAGCCTCGCTGTGGCATCACAGCCTCACTGTGACATCTCAGCCTCATCAATGACATCGCCTCACTTCTGACATCACAGCTTAACCACTGAAATCTCATAGTCTATCACCACTGATATCACAGCCTCACTATGTTATCACAACCTCACGGTAACATTACTGCCTCACAATGACATCACAGCCTCATTATGACATCACAGCAATACTGTGCCATCAAAGCATCCCTGTGACATAAGACTTCACCTCTGATATCATAGCCTCATTGTTATATCACAGCCTCAGTTTGACAAAACAAACTCACTATGGCATTAGAGCCTCTCCAGTGACAATACAGCCTTGCCAATGACATAGTCTCTCTCACAGTTACAACTGGCATCACAACCTCTCTGTGATGTTATCATTAAGCTATTCTATAAGAGGAAAGGCTGATGTCACAGAGACATTGTGATGTCACAGTGAAGATATGATGTCACTGTCAGGTTGTAATGTCACAGTGAGGCTGTGAGGATGCAGTGTGGCTATGAATTCACAGTGAGACTCTGACAACATGTCACTGGAGGGGTTTTGATGGCACAGTGAGGGTATGATGTTAGTGATGAGGCTGATGTCACAATGAGGCTGTGTTATCACTGGTGAATGTGTGATGTCACAATAAGGCTGGAATGTCAGTGATGTGAAAGATGTCATAGAGTCAATGATGTCACTTGTGCGGCTCTGATGTCAGTTGTGAATCAGTTACATGACAGTAACACTGATGAGGGTGTAATGTCAAAGTCTGTGTTGTCTCTGGTGTGTCAGTGATGTCACTGTGAGTGTATGATGTCACTGTGAGGGTTGTGTAGCACTGTGGGCTGTCATGCCACCATGAGTTGATATCACTCTGGAAGCTGTGATGTCAGAGTGAGGATGTGATGTAAGTGGCAAGACTTTTGTCCCAGTGAGGCTATGATGTAACAGGTTAGTCTATGGGGTCATAATGAGGCAGTGAGGTCACTGTAACCCACTGATATATGTGGGAAAATTGATTTCACAATGAGGCAGAGATGTAACATATGAGGCTGTGATATCACTGTTTATGATGTCAAAGGCTATGATGTCATTGCTGTGGCTGTCACGTCACTGGGAGCCTGTGCTATCTATGGTGAGGATGTGATGTCCTAGTAAGACTAGGTAGTATTCCAGTGGTGAGAGTATGATGTCACAGTGTGGCTGTGATGTCACAGTGTGGCTCGATGTCAGAGTGAGGCTGTGATATCACAGTGCAGTTTTGAGGTCAGTGGTTAGGCTGTGATTTCAGAAGTGATTCTGATGTGAGTGATGAGGCTGAGATGTCGCATTGATGATGTAATATACCTGGTGAGACTGAGTTGCCACAGTGAGGTTATGATGTCACTATGAGGCTATGATGGCACTGATGAGGCAGTCATATCATGGTGAGCCTGTCCTATCAGTGGTGAGGCTGTGATGTCACAGTGAGGCTGTGTTGGCAAAGAGAGGCTGTGATATCATAGTGAGGATGTGATATCACAGTGAGGTTGTGATATTAGTAGTGACTGTGGTTTCACACAGAGATTATATCATTGGTGAGGCTGTATTGTCGCTGATGAATGTCTAATGTCAGTGAATTTATTGTGTTAAACTAAGGCTGTGATGCCACAGTCAAGCTATGATGTCCAAGATGAAACTTAATGTCACAGTGATGCTTGGATGGCATGGTATGGCTGTGATATCACAAGGAGGCTGTGATGTCTTTGTGAGTTTGTGATGTTACTGGGGAAGGTGAGATGTCACAGTGAGGTTGTGATGTCAATTGCAACACTGTGGTTTCACAGGGAGACTGTCATGTTTCAGTGAGCCTGTGACATCAGTTGTGAGGTTGTGGTATCATAGTGATGCTAGGTAGAATGCCAGTGATGAAGATGTGATACCTCATTGCAGCTATGATTTCAGAGGTGAGCCTATGATGTCACAGTGAGGCCATGATGTCACAGTGAGGCTATAGCCACAGAGGTGAGGCTGTGAGGTCACCATGAGACAGGTTACCATCGATATCGTAATGTCCCAGTATGGCTGTGATATCCATGGAGTGAGACTATGGCATCACAGTGAGGATGTGATTTCAGTCGTTAGGGTATACAATTTGAATGAGGGTGATGTGAATGAGGAGAGTATGATGTCTCAGTGAGGCTGGCATGTCACTGGTAAAGCTTTGATGCCATCAGGAGCCTTTGATATCACCGTGTGGCTATGCTGTCGCCATCCACCCAATGTCACAGAGAGATGGTGATGTCATGGTAGAGACTATGAGATCACAGTGAGTCTGTGAAGTCAGTGGCAAGGCTGATGTTACAGTGAGTTTTTGATGTCACACTGAGATTGTGATGTCACTGTCAGGTTTAATGTCATAGTGAGCCTGTAAGGACAAAAAGTATCTATGATGTCACAGTGAAATTCTGATGACACAGTGATGTCAGTGTATAGTGAGGCTATGAGGTTACTGGTGAATGTATAATGTCGCAATAAGCCTGGAATGTCAGTGGTGAGAAAGATGTCATAGTGATTATATGATGTCACTTGTGAGGCTATGATGCCAATGGTGAACCTATTATGTGACAGTGACCCTGGTGAGGATGTGATGTCAAAGGATGTGTTTTCACAGGTGTAGCAGTGATGTTAGTGTTCTGATTAATGTCAGTGGCAATGCTGATGTCTCAGACGAGGCTGTGCTGTCATTGGTGAGGCCGTGATGTCACTGTGAGGCTATGATGTCAATGTAAAGGTTGTACGTCACTGTGGGCTGTCAGTTTACCATGAAGTAATAGCACTCTGGAAGCTGTGATGTCACAGTGTATCAGTCACAAGACTGATATCACACTGTGGCTATGATATAATAGGTGAGCCTGTGTTGTTAGTGGGTAGGTTGTGATGTCACTATGAGGCTGTGATATTGCACTGAGGCTCTGAGGTCAGCCCTTATTCTATGAGATGTCAGTGAAGTTGTACTGGGAGGATCCTATGAGAGCTTTAGAGGTTCTGATAGGATCTAGGGCAGGTACAATCCTAAAAAGTGTTCTCAGTTGATCCTTTCCAGAGATGATCTCAGCTCATCTTAGTTAATACCTGGTGAGTCAAGTTGACACACAGGCTTAACTGTTACACACGGAGAGGCTGTCATGTTTCAGTGAGATTTTGAAGTCAGTAGTCAGGCTGTGGTGCCACAGTTAGGCTAGGTAGGACGATAAAAGTGTGATGTTGCATTGAGGCTATGGTTTCAGAGATGAGCCTGTGATGTCATAGTGAGGCTGTGATGGAACAGTGAGGCTGTGGTGTCACCAGTGATGCCATGATATCACAGTGAGGCTGAGATGTCGCTATTAGTGAGGCTATAGACATCAGTTGTTATGCTGTACAATCACACTGAGGCTGTGATGTCAGAGGAGAGGCTGGGATATCACTGTGAGGCTGTAGTGTTACCATGAGGTTGTAATAACCCAGTGAGGCTGTGATTTCAGTGGTGATAGACTATGACATCACAGTTCACTGAGATTTCAGTGGTTAAGATATAACGTCAGAAGAGAGGCTGATGATAGCGATAAGGCTAAGATGTCACAGTGAGGCTGTGGTGTCACTGTTGAGGCTGTCATGTGACTGTGAGCCTGAGATGTCAGTGATGAGACTGGTGTCATAGCAAAGCTAGCCAGGATGTTGCTGGTGTCACTTATGCTATGATTTCAAAGTTCAGCCTGTTATGTCAGAATGAGGCTGTGATGTCAGAGATGAGGCTGTGATGTCACAGTAAGGTTGTGATGTCAGAAGTGAGGCTGCAATGTCACATTTAGGCTGTGATATCAGAAGGAAAGTGATGTCCCAGTGAGGCAATGAGGTCATTGTGAAAGATGTGATGCCAGTGGCAAGGCTGATTTTACCATGAAGCTATGATGTAACCAGTGAATCTATGATGTAACAGGTTAGACTGTGAGGTCACAGTGATGCTGTAAAGTCACTGAGAGACAGTAATATCTGTGGGACGATTGATGTCACAATGAGGCAATGATGTAACATGTGAGGCTGTGGTGTCACTCCTTATAATGTCAAAGGTTATTATGTCATTTCTGAGGCTGTGATGTCACTGTGAACTTGAGTTATCTGTGGTGAGGATGTGGTGTTATGGCAAAGCTAGATAGGATACCAGTGGTGAGGCTGTGATAAAAATGAAGCTGTAATGTCACAGTTAGGCTATGTTGGAATAGTGTAGCTGTGATGTAACAGTGAGGTGATTTCGGTAGTGACTGTGCTTTCACAGGGAGACTATATCATTGGTGAGGCTGTATTGTCACTGGTGAGACTCTAATGTCACAGTGAGTTTATTGTATCAAACTGAGGCTGTGATGTCACAGTGAGGTTATGATTTCAGAGGTGAAGGATTAAGTTACAGTGAGGCTTTGATGGCATGATACATGGCTGTGATGTGACAATGAAGCTGTGATGTCACTGTGAGGTTGTAATGTCACAGTGAGGCTGTGAGAACACAATGTGGCTATGATGTCACAGTGAAGCTTTGATGATGCAGTGATGTCACTAGGGAGGTTTCGATGTCACAGTGAGGCTGTGAGGTCAATGGTGAGACTGATGTCACAATGAGGCTATGCTGTAACAGGTAAGCCTTTGATTTCAGTGAGCAGTTTGTGAGGTCACTTTGAGGCTGTGATGTTGCAGTGAGGCTCAGATGTCAGGGCTCATTTGCTGAGATGTCAGTGAGGCTGTGACGTCAGGGGTGATGCTTGGATTTCAAAGTGACATTAGGTTGTCAGTGCTGAGGACATGCATTCACACTGAGTCAGTGATGTTACAGGAGAGGTCTGTCATGTCAGTGTTAGCCTGTCATATCACTGGTGATGCTATGATGACACCATGAGGCTGTGCTCTCACAGTGTGGCTGTGATGTCACTGTGAGGTAGTGATGTTATGGTGAGAGTGTGATGTCAGTAGTGACTGTGCTTTCACAGGGAGACTATGTCATTGGTGAGGCTATATTGTCACTTGGGATTTAATGTCACAGTGAGTTTATTGTGTCAAACAGGCTGTGATGTCAGAATTGAAGCTTTATTCACAGTGATGCTTTGATGGCACGATATGGCTGTGATGTCACAATTTGGCTGTGATGTCATGGCGAGCTTGGGATGTCACTGGCAAAGGCGTGATGTCAAAATAAGCCAAACATGTCATTGATGAGTCTGTGTTGTCATAACGAAGCTAGGCAGGATGTCTGTGGTATCGCTTATGATATGATTTCAGACATTAGCCTGTTATGTCACAGTGAGGCTGTGATGTCAGAAATGAGTCTATAGTGCCATAGTCAAGCTGTCATAACACTGTGAACCTGTGTTGTTACCATGAGGCTGTGACATCACAGATAAGTTTTGATGTCATTGTGAGATCACTTTGAAAGATTTGATGTCAGTGGCAAGGCTGTTTTCACCATGAGGCTATGATGTAACAGGTGAGTCTATGGTGAAATGGGTTAGACTGTGAGGGCATACTGAAGCTGTGAGGTCACTGTGAGTCGGTGACATCTGTGGGAAGATTAATATCACAATGAAACAATGATGTAACAAATGGGGCTGTAGTGTTACTCCTTATGATGTCAAAGGCAATGATGTCACTGCTGAGGCTATCACATCACTGTGAGCCTGTGCTAAATGTGGTGAGTCTATGGTGTCATAGTAAGTCTAGGTAGAATGCCAGTGGCGAGGCTGTGATGTCAGAGTGTGAATGTGATGTCACCATAAGGCTGTGATGTCACACTGAGTCTGTAATAACACAGTGAAGCTGTGTCAGTGGTTAGGCTGTGATTTCAGGTGTGAGATTGATGTGAGAGATGAGGCTGAGATGTTGCATTAATGATGTGATATAACTGGTGAGGCTGTGATACCATAGTGAGTTTATGATGTCACCATGAAGCTGTGTTGTCACTGGTGTGGTTGTAATATCATGGTGAGGCAGTCATATCAGTGGTGAGGCTGTGATGTCGCAGTGAGGCTATGTCAGAGTTGTGTATGTGATGTCACCATGAGGCTATTGTGTCAGTGTCAAGGCTGATGTCACAGTGAACTTGTGATGACAGAGTGAGGCTCTGATGTCAGTGTCAGCTTGTAATGTTACACTGAGGCTATGATGTTAGTGGTGAGGCTGATATCACAATGAGGCAGTGATGTCACAATAAAGCTGGAATGTCCATGATGAGAAAGATATCTCAGTGAGTCTATGATGTCACTGATGAGGCTATGTTGTCAGTGGTTAATCTATTACATAACAATGATAGTGGTGACACTGGGTGTTAATGTCTGTGTTGTCACTGGTGTGGCAGTCATGTCAGTGTTCTGACTAATGTCAGAGACGAGGCTAATGTCACAGGTGAGGCTGTGCTGTCACTGTGAAGCTATGGTGTCACTGTGACGTTTGTATGTCACTGCGTGCTCTCATGGATGCCTGAGGTGATGTCACTCTTGAAGCTCTGATGTCACAGTGAGGCTGTGATGTCAGTGGCAAGACTGATGTCACAATGAGTCTATGATGTAAAAAGTGAGCCTGTGGTGTCAATGGGTAGGTTGTGAGGTCACTGTGAAACTGTGATGTCGCAGTGAGTCTCTGATATCAGGGCTGAATCTTTAATATGTCAGTAAGACTATGACATCAATGGTGCTGCTGTGATTTCACAGTGACACTGTGATGTCACTAT
The DNA here is from genome assembly GCA_023101885.1 of Typhlomys cinereus. Classification (NCBI taxonomy): domain Eukaryota; kingdom Metazoa; phylum Chordata; class Mammalia; order Rodentia; family Platacanthomyidae; genus Typhlomys; species Typhlomys cinereus. The sequence continues at coordinate 637,928 of JALPQD010000653.1, forward strand.
CAGATTGTAATGTCATAGTGAGGCGGTGAGGACACAGTGTGGCTATGATGTCACAATGAGCTGTGATGTCACAGTGCAGCTGTGAATTCAGTGGTTAGGCTGTGATTTCAGAAGTGAGACTGATGTGAGAGAGGAGGCTGAGATGTCACATTGATGATGAGATATAACTGATGAGGCTCTGATGGCACAGAGTGGTTAGGATATCACCATGAGTCTCTGGTGTCACTGGTGAGGCTGTAATATCATGGTGAGCCTGTCATATCAGTAGTGAGGCTATCAGGTCACAGTGAGCCCGTGTTGTCACTGGTGTGGCAGTGAAGTTAGTATTCTGACTAGTGTCAGAGGTATCCCTGATGTCACATGTGAGGCTGTGTTGTAACTGGTGAGGCTGTGATGTCAAGTGAGGCTGTAATGTCAGTGGTAAGACTGAGGCCACATTGATGCTATGATGTAACATTTCAACCTGTGGTGTCAGTGGGTAGGCTATGAGGTCACCGTAAGTCTGTAATTCACAGTGAGGTTTGGTGTCACAGTGAGGCTGTGATATTATTGTCAGGTTGTAATGTCACAGTGAGGCTGTGCGAGCACAGTGTGGCTATCATATCATATCACAACACAGTGATGTTGTGATGTCACTGGAGAGGTTTGGATGACACAGTGAGGCTGTGATGTCACAGTGCACTTGTGAGGTCAGTGGTTAGTCTGTGATTACAGAATTGAGACTGATATGAGAGATGAGACTGAGATGTTGCATGGACGATGTGATATAACTGGTGACACTGTAATGCCAAATGAGGTTATGATGTCAACATGAGGTGTCCCTGCTGAGACTGATATCACAGTGAGTCTCTCATATCATTGTTGAGGTTGAGGTATCACAGTAAGGCTGCTGGAACAGTTTGGCTGTGATGTCACAGTGAGGTTGTGATGTCAGTAGTGACTGCTTTCACAGGGAGACTATGTCATTGGTGAGGCTGTATTGTCACTGATGAAGCTCTATTGTCTTAGTAAGTTTAGTGTGTCAAACTGAGGCTGTTATGTCACAGTTAAGCTATGATGTCATTGGTGAAGCTTTATGTCACAGTGATGCTTTGAAGGCACGGTAATGCTGTGATGTGACAATGAGGCTGTGATGTCACCGTGAGGTTGCAATGTCACTGGGGATGTTGCAGTGTCACAGTGTGCTTGTGATATCAGTAGCGACACTGTGGTGTCACAATGAGGCTGTCAGGTTTCAGTGATCTTATGAGATCAGAGGTGAGACTGTGGTGCCATAGAGAGGCCAGGTAGGATGTCTATGATAAGAGTGTGATATCGCATTGAGGCTATGATTTCAGAGGTGAGCCTGTGATGTCAGAGTGAGGCTGTGATGAAACAGTGAGGTTATAATGTTACAGGCAATGCTGTGATGTCACAGTGAGGCTGTTTTGTCACAGAGGTTGGCGTGATATCACAGTGAGTCTGTGATATCAGTGGAGCTAGATTATGACATCACAGTGAGGATGTGATTTCAGTGGTTAGGCTATGATATCAGAATGAAGCTGATGTGAGTGATGAGGGTATGATGTCACGAAGATGCTGGCATGTCACTGGTGAGGCTATGATCCCACCGTGAGGCTTTGATGTCACCATGATGCTGTGATATGACAGTGAGGCTATGACGGCAGAGATAAAGCTTTATGTTCCAGTGATGTTTTGATGGCATGGTATGGTTGTGATGTTGCATTAAGGCTAAATGTCACTGTGAGGTTGTGATGTCACTGGGGAAGTAGTGATGTCAAAGTGAGATTGGGATGTCAATAGCGACACTGTGGTGTCACAGGGAGACTGTCATGTTTCAGTGAGCCTGTGAGGTCAGTGGTGAGGCTGAGGTGGCACAGTCAGGCTAGGTAGGATGTTAGTAATGATGTTGCAATGTAGCATTGAGGCAATGATTTCAGAGGTGAGGATGTGATATCATTGTGAGGCTGTGACATAACAGTGAGGCTGTAACATCAGGGTCATTGCTGTGATGTCACAGTTGGGCAATGATTTGAGAATGATGTCATAGTGAGGCCATCATGTCACAGTCAGGCTATAACCTCAGATGTGTGACTGTGATGTCACAGTGAGGCTGTATTGTCACCATTGATGCCATGATATCACAGTGAGGCTGTGATGTCAGTGGACCAAGCTGTAAGGATGTGACTTTAGTGGTTATCCTATAATATTAGAATGTGGCTGATGTGAATGATGAGAATATGGTGTCCTATGGAGGCTGACATGTCACTGGTGAGGCTGTGATGTCACCATGAGGCTTTGATGTTACCCCATGGCTGTGGTTTTACCATGAGCCCATGATGTCACAGGGACTTGCTGATGTCATGGTGGAGGCTGTGATGTCAGAGGCAAGGCTAATGTCACAGTAAGGCTATGATGTCAGTGTAAGATTGTAATGTCACAGTGAGGTTGTGAGGACAAAGTGTGGCTCTGATGTCACAGTGAGGCTCTGATGACACAGTGATAATGTGATATCAATGGTAAGGTTTGGATTGCACAGTGTGGCTGTGATCTTAGTGCTGAGGCTGATGTCATAATGAGGCTGTGATGTCAGGGCTGATTCTATGAGATGTCAGTGAGGCTGTTATGCCAGGGGTGATGTTTAGAATTCACAGTGAGGTTAGGATGTCAGTTGTGAGGCTGTTCACTCACAGCGAGGCTCTGTGTCATCGGAGAGGCTGTGATGTCACTGTGACATGGTGATATTACTGTGAGGTTGTGATGTGATATCAGTGGTGATAGACTATGACATCACAGTTCAGCTGAGATGTCACTGGTTAGGCTGTGATGTCAGAACTGAGGCTTCTCTCAGGGATGACATTGAAATGTCACAGTGAGGCTGGGCTATTACTTGTGAGGCTGTGATGTCAGAGGTGTGGCTGTGATATCATAGTGAAGATGTAATGAAACAGTGAGGGTATAACATCAGAGTTGATTTGATGTCACAGATGGGCAATGATTTCAGAGGTGAGCCTGTGATTTCATAGTGAGACTGTCATTTCACAGAGGTGAGCCTATGATGTCACAGGAAGTTGGTGATGGTGATGTCACAGTGGAGGCTGTGAGTTCACAGTGATTTGTGATTTCAGTGGCAAGGATGATGTCACAGTGAAACTATGATGTCAGTGTTTCTGCTGTGATGTCACATTGAGGCTGTGATGTCACACTGATGCTATGAAGGAGGTGTGTATGAGATGTTACCACGAGGCTATTATGTCAGTGGCAAGGCTGATGTCATAGTGAATTTATGATGTCACAGTGAGGCTGTGATGGCCCTGTCAGATTGTAATCTCACAGTGAGGCTGTGAGGACACAGTGTGTTTATGATATCAGAGGAGAGGCTGTGATGTCACAGTGAGCTTGTCATATCAGTGGGGAGGCTGTGATATCACATTGAAGCTGTGCTGGCACAGTGTGGCTGTGATGTTATTGAGAGGTTGTAATGTCACAGTGAGGATGTGATGTAAGTAAGGATAGGCTATGACATTGGCTGAGATTTCTGTGGTTAGTGTTTGATGTCAGAAGGGAGGGTGATGTCATTGATGAGGCTGAGATGTCATAATGAGCCTCCGATATTATTGGTGAGGCTGTGATTCCACAGCGAGTCTATGGTGTCAATGTTGAGGCTGTCATGTAACTCTGAGTCTGAGATGTGAGTGATCAGGCTGTGGTGTCATAGCGAGGCTAGGCAGAATGCCTGTGGTATCAGTGATGCTGTGATTTCAGAGGTCAGCCTATTATGTCACAGTGAGGCTGTGATGTCAGAGGTGAGGCTGTCATGTGACAGTGTGGCTGTGATGTCAGAAATGTGGCTAGAATGCCATAGTGCGATTTCACTATGAAGCTGTGATGTCACTGTGAGGCTGTGAGGTCACTGAGGAAGATGTGATGTCAATGGCAAGGCTGATTTCTATTATGTAAGAGATTAGACTGTGAGGTCATAGTGAGGCTGTAAGGTTACTGTGAGGCAGTGATATCTGTGGGAATATTGTTGTCACAATGAGACAGTGATATAACATGTGAGGCTGGGGTGTCACTATTTATGATGTTAAAGGTTATGTCATTACTGAGGCTGTCATGTCACTGTGAGCACATGCTATCTGTGGTGAGGCTGTGGTGTCAGAGTAATGCTAGGTAGGATGCCAGTAATGAGGCCATAATGTCACACTGTGGCTGTGATGTCAACATGAGGCTGTGATGTCACAGTGAGGCTGTGATGTCACAGTGAAACTGTGATATCACAGTGAGGCTGTGAGGTAAGTGATTAGGCTGTGATTTCAGAAGTGAGACTGATTTGAGAGATGAGGCTGATATTTCACATTGACAATGTGATATACCTGATGAGACTGTGATGCTACAGTGAGGTTAGTATGTCACTATGAGGCTGTGGTTGCAGTAGTGATGCTGTAATATCACAATGATCCTGTCCTATCAGTAGTGAGCCTGGAATGTCACAGTGAGGCTATGATGTCAGAAATGAAGTTTTACATCACAGTGGTGCTCTGTTGGCACCATACACAGTGAGGCTGTGATTTCACTGTGAATCTGTGATGTCACTGTTAGGCTGTGAAATCACAGACAGTCTGTGACATCAGAGTGAGGTTGTTAGGTCACTGCAGAAGGTGTGATGTCAGTGGCAAGACTGATTTCATCATGAGGCTTTAATGTAACAGGTGAGTCTATAATGTAACAGATTAGACTGAGAGGACAATGAGACTGTGAGGTCACGGTGAGGCTGTGATGTCACTGCAGAGATTGATGTCACAATGAGGCAGTGATGTCAGTTTAGGATGTCAAAAGCTATTATGTCACTGCTGAGGCGTCACATCAGTGTGACCCTGTGCTATCTGTGGTGAGACTGTGGGGTCCTAGTAAGACTAGGTAAGTACAAGTGGTGAGGCTGTGATGTCACAGTGAGGCTGTGATGTCACAGTGGAGCTGTGAGGTCAATGGTTGGGCTATGATTTCAGAAGTGAGACTGATATGAGAGATGTGACTGAGATGTCATAGTGACGATGTGATATAACTGGTGAGGTTGTGATGCCACATTATGTGGGGGCCTCAATAATCTGGCAACCTTAGACAAAGATGTTTTGATGGAGGAGGTCAAGAGAGCTTAGCTCAGGATGGTTTGAGCTTAGACAAAGATGTTTTGATGGAGGAAGACAAAAGGGGGTGTAGCTCAGGATGTTTTGAAGAAATCTTGCTACATACAGCCTGTGTGCTGGCTCGACCTTTAAGATGATTGGTTGCCCATTTCCCCACCCTGGAATTCCCCTTGTAGTTTCTGCCTTTATTAGATGATGATGGACTTGCAATAAAAGAGTTCCTGCTTTACTAGACTCCCTGTCATGTCTGGTTGTCCTCGGGAAGCAGGGCTGGGAGAAGGCAGACAGCACACTCACCTTTCCCCCATCCCCTTGTGGAGGACCCATGGGACTGGCCTGAAGGACAGAGCTGTGATCCCGGGGACCCCCACAATAGTGAGGTTATGATGTCATCATGAGTCTCTGGTGTCCCTGATAAGGCTGAGATATCACAGTGCGCCTGTAATATCACTGGTGAGACAGTGAGGTCACACTGATGCTGTGCTGGCACAATGAGATTGTGATGTCACAGTGCAGTTGTAATGTCAGCAGTGACTGTGCTTTCACAGGGAGACTATGACATTGGTGTAATAGTTATGCACAGGTGACTGTTAAGGGTTTGAGTTCTGGGCACAGTTGAAGAGAGTTGAATGTTGAGTTAAGCCCAGGGCAAACTAAAGAAGATTGTATAACTGATTGTCCTGGATAATCACAGAGAGCTGGTTGAAAGAGTTGGCATGTTTCTGTTTACTTAGCCAGACATGCTGATCTGGCAAGTAAGGATTGTCCATTTCTCGGCTGTTATGTGGTGATGGTGTGGCCAGTTCCTTTGACTCTGGTGTTGATGAATACTCTCCCATCAAGTTGGACTACAGACTGTAATGGGACTATCAGTAAGAAAATAAATCCCTTGTTCCTTTAAGCCATTTGATGTCATTTATCAGCAACCATGCAGACTGACTACAACAATTGGTGAGACTGTATTATTACTGGTGAGGCTTTAATGTCACAGTGAATTTATTGTATCAAACTGAGACTGTGATGTCACATTGAGGCTATGATATCAGAGGTGAAGCTTTATGTCACAGTGATGCTTTGATGGTACATTATGGCTGTGATGTCACAATGAGATTGTGATGTCACTGTGAGGTTATGATGTCACTGGGGAAGTTGAGATGTCAGAGTGAGGTTGTGATGTCAATAGCGACACTGTGATGTCACAGGGAGGCTGTCATGTTTCAGTGAGCCAGTGAGGTCAGTGGTAAGGCTGTGGTGCAATAGTGAGGCTAGGTAGGATATCAGATATGAGGGTGTGATGTCACATCGAGGTTATGATTTCAAAAGTGAGCCTGTGATATCATAGTGAGGCTGTTATGTAACAGTGAGGCTCTAACTTCAGAGTCGATACTGTGATGTCACAATTTGGCAATGATTTCAGACATGAACCTGTAATGTCACTGCTAAGGCTATCACATCACAGTGATCCTGTGCTATCTGTGGTGATGCTGTGGTGTTCTAGTAAGGCTAGGCAGGCTGGTAGAGCTGAGGGTGTAATGATACCATGATGCTTTGATGTTACCATCTGTCTGTGTTGTCACCGTGAGCCTGTGATGTCATAAGGATTTGGTGATATCAAGGTAGAGGCTGTAAGGTCACAGTGGGACTGTAATGTCAGTGGCAAGGCTGAAGTCACAGTGAGGCTATGATGTCAGCAGAGATGCTATGATGTCACATTGAGGCTGTGATGTCATTGTGAAACTATGTCAGAGGTGTGTAGGTGATGTCACCATGAGACTATTATGTCAGTGGCAAGGCTGAAGTCACAGTGAGTTTGTGATGTCACATTGAAGCTGTGATTTCATTGTCAGGTTGTAATGTCACAGTGAGTCTGTGAGGACACAGTGTGGCTATAAAGTCACAGTGAGGCTCTGATGACACAGTGATGATGTGACGTTACTGGGGAGGATTTTTGGCACAGTGAGGCTGTGATGTTGGTTGTGAGGCTGATGTCACAATGAGGCTGTGACTAATGGGCTGTGTTCTCACTGGTGTGGCAGGGATGTTAGTGTTATGAATAACGTCGTGGCAATGCTGATGTCACAGGTGAGGCTGTGCTGTCACTGGTGAGACAGTGATGTTACAGTCAAACTTTGATGTCATTGTGAATTTGTGTCACTTTGGCTGTCACGTCATGGTGAGGTCATATCACTCTGGAACCTAGGATGTCAGAATGAGGCTGTGATGTCAGTGGCAAGAGTGATGCCACAATGAGCAATGATGTAACAGGTGAGCCTGTGGTGTCAGTGGGCAGACTGTGAGGTCACTGTTAGTCTTTCATTCACCATGAGGCTTTAATGTCACAGTGTGGCTATGATGTCACTGTGTGGCTGTGATGTCACTGTGAGCCCGTGATGTCACAGTAAGATGGTGATGTCATGGTAGAGTCTGTGAGGTCAGAGTGAGACTGTGATGTCAGTGGCAAGGCTGAGATCACAGTGAGGCTATGATGTCAGCAGCGATGCCACATTGAGGTTGTGATGACACAGGGAGTCTATGTCAGAGGTGTGTATGTGATATCATCATCAGGCTATTATATCAGTAGCAAGGCGGATGTCACAGAGAGCTTGTGATGTCACAGTGAGGTTGTGATGTGACCATCAGTTTGTAATATCACAGTGAGTCTGTGAAGACAAGTGTGGCCATGATGTCACAGTGAATCTCTGATAACACAGCGATGTTGTGAAGTTGCTGGACAGGTTTGGATGGCACAGTGAGTCTGTGATATTAGTGATTAAGCTGATGTCACAATGAGGCTGTAATGTCACTGGTGAAGGTGTGATGGCTGTGAGGGCTGGAATGTCAGTGATAAGAAATATGCCATAGTAAGTCTATGGTGTCACTGGTGGAGGTAGGATGTCAGTGATGAACCTATTATGTGACAGTGACACTGGTGAGACTGTGATGACAAAGGCTCTGTTGTCCCTGGAGTGGTAGTGATGTCAGTGTTCTGACTAATATCAGTGGTGACACTGATGTAACACGTGAGTCTGTACTGTTTTTGGTGAGGTCATAATGTCACAGTGAGTCTGTGATACCACTGTGAAAGTTGTATGTCACTTTGGACTGTCACATCACCGTGAGGTGTTATCACTCTGGAAGCTGGGATGTTATAGTGAGGCTGTGATTTTAGTGGTAAGACTGATACCACATTGAGGTTATGATGTAACAGGTGAGCCTGTGGTGTCAATGGGCCATTTATGAGGTCTCTATGAGTCTGTGATGTCGCAGTGAGGCTCTGATGTCAGGGCTGATTCCATGAGATGTCCGTGAGGCTGTGACGACAAGGGTGAAGCTTGGATTTCACACTGAGGTTAGGACGTCATTGGTGAGGCTGTGCAGTCACACTGAGACTGAGATTACAGTGTTTAGGCTCTGATGTCAGAAATAAGACAGATGTCAGTGATGAGGCTGAGATGTCACAGTGAGGCTAGGATGTTACTGGTAAGGCTCTGATGCCAGAGCAAGTCTGTAGTGTCACTGTTGAGGCTGTCATGTGACTGTGAGCATGAGATGTCAGTGAACAGGCTGTGGTGCAATAGTGAGGCTAGGCAGGATGTCCATAGTGTCATTGATGCTATGATCACAGCCTCACCTGTGAAATCAGCATCACCACTGACATTAGAATACTGACATCACTGCCACACCAGTGACAACACAGCCTTTGACATCATAGCCTCACATGTGTTACTATCATGTAATAGTTTCACCACTGATAACATAGCCTCACCAGTGACATCATAGACTCACTATGACATATTTTTCACTACTGACATTCCAGCCTTATTATGACATCCCACCTTCACCACTGACATCACAGCCTCATTTTACTATCAGCCTCATCACTAACATCACGGCCTCACAGTGCCTACAAAACCTCTCCAGTGACATCACAACAACACTATGTCATCAGAACCTCAATGTGACATCATAGCCACACTGTGTCCTCACAGCTTCACAGTGACATTACAACCTGACAGTGCCATCACTGTCTCACTTTGACATCACAAACTCATTGTGACATCAGCCTTGCTACTGACATAATAGCCTCATGGGGATATCACATACAAACCTCTACATAGTGTCACTGTTACATCGCAGCCTCAATGTGACATCACAGCATCACCACTAACATCATAGCTTCACTGTGACATAAGCCTTGCCACTAAATAACAGTCTCATTGTGAGCTCACATTCTCCCCCGTGACATCATCATCCCCCTGTGACATCACAGGCTCATTGTGTCATCACACCACACAGTGACATCAAAGTCTCATGGTCACCTCATAGTCTCATTAGTGACATTCCAGCCTCAGTGTGACATCATACCCTCATTATTCACACCAGCCTCATACTGATATCACAGCCTAACACTGAAATCACTTCCACACTGTGATATCATAGACTCATTCCACTGACATCTCAGCCTCACTGTGATATCACGTCATCACTGGAGATAACACAGCCTCACTCTGACATCACCACCTCACCTCTGAGGTTATATCCTCACTGTGTCATCACAGCCTCACTATGACATCACAGGCTTGCCCCTGAAACCATTGCCCTAATGTCACATCCCAACATCAACTCTGATCTTACAGCCTCACTGTTTCATCATAGCCTCACTATGACATCACAGGCTCGCCTCTGAAATCATAGCCTCAATGCAACCTTACACCCTCATCACTGACATACTGACATCCTATCTAACCTCACTATGGCAACATAGCCTCACCACTGACCTCACAGGCTCACTGAAACATGACAGCCTCTCTGTGACCCTATGGGGTAGCTACTGTCATCACAATATCACTGTGACATCACAACGTTCCCAGCCTCATTGTCACATGACAGCCATAACTTGCCATCAAAGCATTGCTGCGATGTAAAGCTTCACCTCTGACATCATAGCCTCACTGTGACATCACAGCCTCAGTTTGACACAATAAACTCACTGTGACATTAGAGCTTCACCAGTGATAATACAGCCTCACCAATGACATAGACTTCCTGTGAAAGCACAGTCACTGCTGATATCTCAACCGCACTGTGACATCACAAACTCACTGTGACATCAGCCTTACCATGGGCATTACAGTCTCAAGGTGACATCACAGCCTCCACCATAACATCACCAACTGCCTGTGACATCAAGTCTTATGGTGAAACCACAGCCACATGGTAACATCAAAGCCTCATGGTGAAATCACAGCTTTACAAGAGATATCCCTCACTGTGACACCATATGCTCATCAGTCACATCAGCATCATTGTAATATCACAGCCTAACCACTGAAATCACATCCTGACAATGATATCATAGTCTCACTCCACTGACATCACATCCTCAATGTGATATCAAGGCATCACTGCTAACAACACAGTCTCACTGTGACCTCACAACCTCACCTCTGAGGTTATAGCCTCACTGTGACATGACAGCCTCACTATGACATCACAGATTCACTTCTGAAATCATTGCCCAACTGTGACATCACAGCATCGACTCTGAAGTTACAGCCTCACTGATTCATCACAGCCTCACTATGACATCATAGGCTTACCTCTGAAATCATATCCTCAATGCGGCATCACACCCTCATCACTGACATCCTACATTGTTGGATTCCATAACAAGGGATGGGTAGGGGGCTGCATGGACCAGCTGGGCAGGCCCTGGGGCTGAGCGGGATGATGAATTTCGACAGCCCGGAACCCCCTCACCACTGGGGAGAGACACACCAGGCCGGGAGTCCTGTCAAAGCAGGACTTCATTTATTGGGGATAACAAAACAGCTTATATAGACAAAGGACCACAGGGCGGGAAACAGGCAGCCAATTGTGTCAAAGGTCAACACAAACTCCAGGTTCTAGAAGTCAAGCTGGATGTAAATCAGTATGGAAGGCAGGTCAATACCTGAAAGCCAATTAGAGCTCTCTGTAATGTGATCAGGATTATGCCCAGGACACTAGCTATTAGTGCCATCTTTAGTCCCATGTGCTCGGCAATGCCCTGGGGTAAATCCTGGGTGGGTGCAACACTACATAGCCTCACTATGATGCCACAGCATCACCATTAATCTCACAGACTCATTGAAATCTTACAGCCTCTCTGTGACACCACACTGTTGCTATTGATATCAAAACCTTATTGGAACACCACAAATTACCCAGTGACATCACAACTTCACAGTGACATCACAGCATCAGTGTGACATCAGAGACTTACTGTGACATCACAGCCTCACTATGACATCACAAGCTCACCTCTGAAATCATAGCCTTACCTCAATGTGACATCACACGCTCATCACTATCTAAACATCCTATCTAAACTCACTGTGGCAACACAGCCTCACCACTGACCTCATAGGCACACTGAAACATGAAAGCACTTTCACTACTGACATCACAATCTCACTGTCACATCACAACCTCACTGTCACATCTCAGCCACACTGTGCCAGTATAGCCTCACTATGACAACAGAGCCTCACCACTCTCCTCACAGTCTCATTTAAACTGAGAACCTCCTGTAACACTACATTGTTGCTATTGACATCACAATTACTTTGTGACATCAAAACCTCAGCAGTGACATCACAACCTCACAGTAACATCAGATTCATTGTGACCTCACAGCCACCCTGTGACATCACCACCTCTCTGTGACATCAGCCTTGCCCCTAACATTATATCATGGTGACATCATATACACACCTCTGACATAGCCTCACTGTGACATCACAGCCTCTATGTGACATCACAGCATCAACACTGACTTCATAGCCTCACTGAGAGATAACCCTTGCCACTGACATTACAGTCTTTCTGTGGCCTCACAGCCTCCACCATGACATTACCATCTCCATGTGACATCCCAGGCTCACAGTGACACCACATCTACATGGTGACATCAAAGCCTCATGGTGGCATCACTGCCTTACCAGTGACATTACAGCCTCACTGTGACTCCATACCCTCATAACTCACACCAGTCACATTCTGATATTATTGCCTAAACAATGAAATCACATCCTTGCTGTGATGTCATAGCCTCGCTCCACTGACATCACAGCCTCACTGTGATCAGAGAGTGCTCAAAGTGTTCATAGCTCACAATGGGCATAGAGAATTCATAATTGCCATGGAGTGCTCACAGTAATCATGGATTATACTGATCATAGAGAGCTCATAGTGATCCTAGAGAGCTCACTGAGGTAACACATCATACTGGTCAGAAAGAGTGCACAGTGATCATTGCTCATAGTAGTCATAGAGAGCTCATAATGGTCATAGACAACTCACATTGTTCATAGTTCCTAGTGATCATAGAGACCTCACAATGACTATAGCTCACAGTGGTCATAGTTCATAGTAGTCATAGAAAGCTACCAATTTTCACAGAGAGCTCATAGTGATCATAGATCATAGTGGACATAAAGAGCTCACAGTGGTCATAGACAGCTCACAGTGCTCATATTTGTACAGGGCATAGAAAGTTCACAGAAGTCATAGCTCAAAGTTGTTGTAGAGAGGTAACTGTTGTCAAAGATTTCACAATGGCATAGAGAGCTCATAGTGGTCATAGCTCACAGTGGTCATAGAGTGTTTGTAGTGGTCATAGTCCACAGTGGTCATAGAGAGCTTACAGTAGCCATAGAGAACTTATAGTGGTCTTAGCTCACAATGCGCATAAAACTCTCAAAGTCGTCCAAGCTCAAAGGGGATATAGAAAGCTCATAGTGGCCACAGGTTACTCAGAGTAGTCATAGGTCATCATGGTCAGAGAGCTCACAGTGGTCATAGAGAGCTTACAGTGTTCATAGAGAGCTCACATAGTTAATACAGACCTCATAGTGATCACAGCTCACAGTTGTCATAGAGAACTCACAGTGTTCATAGCTCATAGTGGTCATGGAGAGCTCACAATGGAAATAGGAGCCCACAGTCATCATAGCTCATACTGATCATAGAGAGCTCAGAGTTGTCATAGAGAGCTCATAGTGGTGAAAACTCACAGTGCTCATAAAGAGCTTATAATGGACATAGCTTACAGTGGTCATGGAAAACTGATAGTGGTTATGGAGAGTTCAGTGCAGTCATGGACAGCTCACAGTGGTCATAGCTCAGACTGGTCCTAATGATCTCAGAGTTGATATGGCTTACTGTTGTTATAGATAGCTCATAATGTTCATAGACAGCTCAGAGTAGGAATAGTTCAAACTGGTCACAGAGAGCTCACATTAGTCATATCTCATAGTGGTCATACGGAGCTCATAGTGGTCATAGCTCACAGTGGTCATAGAGAACTCACAGTGGTCATAGTTCACAGTGGTCATAGAGAGCTCATGGTAATCATAGATTGCTCATAATAGTAACAGCTTACAATCCTCATAGAATGCTTATAATGGTTCCAGCTTATATTGTTCAAGAGAGTGCATAGTGGTCATACAGAGCTAATAGTAGTCATAGCTCATAGTGGTCATAGAAAGGTCAAACTAGTCATAGCTCATAGTGGTCATAATCCATAGTGATCATAGAGAGCTCACAGTGGTCATAGCTCAAAGTTGTCATAGAGAGCTCAAACTGGCCATAGTGAGCTCACAGGGGTCACAGAGAACTCACAGTTGTCATAGAGACCTCATTGTGGTCATAGCTCACAGTAGTCATAGAGTGCTCATGGTGATTATAGAGAGCTCATAGTGATCATGGCTCATACTCATCATAGAGAGCTCATCGTGGTCCTAGGAAGCTCCCAGTGGTTATTCATCATAGTTGTCATAGAGAGCTCAGAGTGCTCATAGCTCAAAATGGTCACACCTCACAGTGGTTTTATAGAGCTACTAATGTTCATAGTGAGCTCAGAGTGGTCATAGCTCATTTCTCATAGAGAACTCACAGTGGTCATAAAGAGCGATAGTGCTCATACAGAGCTCACAATACCCATAACTCATATTGGTTATACACTACTGAGTGGCCATCAGTCATCATAATCATAGAAAGCTCAAAATTGTCATAGCTCATAGTGGTCATAGAGAGCTCACAGTTTTCATAGCTCATAGTGGTCATAGAGATCACAGAGGTCATAGGTCATAGTGCTTATAGAGCACTCAAAGTGGTGATAGAGAGTTCACAGTCATCATAACTCATAATGGTCATAAAGATTTTACAGTTGTCATGTCTCATAGTGATTACTGAGAGCTCATAGTAACCATAGAGTGATCACTGTGGTTATAGCTGCTAGTAGTCATTGAGAGCTCACAGAGGTCACAGATAGTTCACAGTGGTCATAAGTCATAGAGACCTCACAGTGTTCATATCTCACAGTGGTTATAGAGAGCCCATAGTGTATATGGGGAACTCACAGTAATCAGAGCTCATAGTAGTCATAAAAAGCTCACAATGGCCGTAGCTCATAGCTGTCATAGAGATCTCACAATGCACATAAAGAGATCACAGTGGTGCTAACTCATAATGGTCATATAGAGCTCACAGTGTTCATAGCTCACAGTATTCATAGAGAAATCACAGTGGTCATAGCTCATGGTTCCCATAGACAGTGCATAAAGGACCTAGAGAACTCACAGTCCTCATAGCTTATAGTGGTCTTAGCTTATAGTGATCATACAGAGCTCACACTGCTCATAGGTCATTGTGCTAATATAGGATTTACGGTGGTCATAGAGACATCACAATGGTCATAGTTAGCTCTCAATGGTCATAGAGAGCTCACTCTGTTCATAGAGAGATGGCAATGGTCATAGAGATCTCATAGTGGACATAGAGAGCTCACATTCCTCATAGTGAGCTCATAGTTATCATATCATGGTGTGATAGAGAGTTCATAGTGATCATAATTCAAAATGCTCAGAGAAAGCTCATAATGGTCATAGCTCATACTGGTGTTAGAGAGCTCATAGTGATCATAGAGATTTCATAGTGATCATAGAAAGTTCACAGTGTTCATAGCTCAAAGTGATCACAGAGAGCTCACAGTCATCTCTCACAGTAGTGATAGAGAGCTCATAATGGTCATAGCTCATAGCAGTCATAGAGCCCTCATAATGGTCATAGATAGCTCACAGTGGTTGTAATTGATAGTGGTCATAGAGAACTTATAGCATTCATAGAGAGCTCACACTGATCATAGATCATAGTGTTCATATAGAGTTCAAACTGCTTATAGTTCTTAGTGGTCATAGAGAGCTCATTGTAGTGATACAGAGCTCACAATGGTCATACAGAGATCAAAGTGGTCACAGAGATGTCACAGTTGTCATTGAGAGCTCACAGTTCTTATACAGAGCTCATAGTTGTGATAGCTCACAGAGGTAATAGAGAGCTCATAGTGGTCATGGAAGGTCATAATCCTCATAAAGACCTCACAGTGATCATAGGTCATAGTAGTCATCGAGGACACAGAATGATCATAGAGAAGTCACAGGGATCATAGGTCACAGTGGTCCAAAAGAGCTTACAGTGGTCACAGAAAGCTCAAAGTAGTGATAAAGAACTCAGTGGTCATATCTCACAGTGGTCATAGAGACCCCACAGTGGACATAGGGAGTTCACAGTGGTCATAGCTCATAATGGTGATAAAGAGCTCACAATGGTCGTAGCTCATAGCTGTCATAGAGATCTCACAATGGACATAAAGAGATCACAGTGGTGATAGCTCATAATGGTTATATAGAGCTCACAATCTTCATAGCCCACAGTGGTCATAGAGAAATGACAGTGATCATAGCTCTCATAGACAGCGCATAAAGGACCTAGGGAACTCACAGTCTTCATATCTTATACTGGTCTTAGCTCATACTGATCATAGAGAGTTTGCCCTGCTCATAGGTCATTGTGCTAATATAGGACTCACGGTGGTCATAGACATCAAAGTGGTTATAGCTAGCTCTCAATGGTCATAGAGAGCTCACTCTGTTCATAGAGAGATGGCAATGGTCATAGAGAGCTCACAGTGGACATAGAGAGCTCACATTCCTTGTAGTGAGCTCAAAGTCATCATATCACGGTGGTGATAGGGAGCTCATAGTGGTCATAACACAAAATGCTCAGAGAGCGCTCATAGTGGTCATAGCTCATACTGGTGTTAGAGAGCTCATAGTGATTATAGAGATTTCATAGTGATCATAGAAAGTTCACAGTGTTCATAGGTCAAAGTGATCACAGAGAGCTCACAGTGGTCATATCTCATAGTGGTGACAGAGAGCTTATAGCTTATAGCAGTCATAGAGCCCTCACAATGGTCATTGATTAGTTCACAGTGGTTATAGCTGATAGTGATCATAGAGAACTTATAGTATTCATAGAGAGCTTACACTGGTCATAGATCATAGTGTTTATAAAGAGCTCAAACTGCTCATAGTTTATAGTGGTCATAGAGGGTTCAGAGTGATCATAAAAAAGTCACAGGAATCATAGGTCACAGTGGTCAAAAAGAGCTCATAGTGGTCACAGAAAGCTCAAAGTAGTGATAAAGAACTCACAGTGGTCATAGCTGTCAGTGGACATAGACAGTTCATAATTGACATAGAGAGTTCACAGTGGTCATAGAGAGCTCATAGTGGTCATTGTTTATAGTGCTCATAGAGAGCTTAGAGTAGTCATACAGAGTTCACAGTAGTCATATTGTGGTCACTGGTTTTAGAACACTCATAGTGGTCATACCTCATAGTAGTCTTAACGTGGTGATAGTGGTCACAGCTCATAGTGATAATACAGAGCTAATAATGGCTATAGCAAGCACAGAGTGGTCATAGGGTGCTTATAGTGGTTATAGAGACCTCTAAGTGGTTATAGAGAGGTCATGGGGTTATAGAAAGCTCACAGTTGTTATAGAAAGCTCATAGTGAACCTTGCACACAGAAATCATAGAGAGATCATAGTGGTCATGAAGAGCTCATAGTGGTCATAGAGAGTTCACAGCAGTCATGGACCATAGTGCTCATCCAGAGTTCACAGTGTCATAGCTCATTGTGGTCTTAGAGAGCTCCTGGTGCTCATAGCTCAAAATTGTCAATGAGGGCTTATTGTGATCATAGAGAGGTCACAGTGGTAACAGTTCACAGTGGTCATACACAGCTTACGGTATGGTCCTAGAGAGTTCACAGTGGTCATAGAGAGCCCACATTTGACATAGAAAGCTCATAATGGTCATAGCTTGCAGAGGTCATAGAGAGATCATACTGGTCATAGATCATAGTGCTCATAGGGAGGTCACAGTAGGTAAACACAGCTCACAGTGGACACAGCTCATAGTTCTCATAGATACCTCACAGTGGTCATAGAGAGCTCATATTGGACAATGAGAGCTAACACTGATCATAGGTCATAGTGGTCATAGAGGGCTCATAGTGGTAATAGCTCACAGTGGTCATAGAGAGCTCACAATGGTCATGGAGTGCTCACCATGGTCATAGCTCATAATGGACAGTAAAAGCTCACAGTGGTCATAGGTCATAGTGGTCTTAGAGGTTACATGAGGTCATGAAGGACAAAGAGAGCTCAAGGTAGTCAATAGCTCTTAGTGGTCTTAGACAGCTGATAATGGTCAGAGAGAGTTCACTGTGGTCATAGCTCATAGCTGTCATACAGATCTCATTATGGTCTTAGAGGCATCATAGCAATTATAGATGGCTTACAGTGATACTTGTGAGCTCAAATGATCATAGAGAAGTCATAGTGTTCATAGAAAGCTCTCATTTGTCATAAAGAGCTCAAGTTGTGGTGGCCTCAGTCTAGGTGACTTGGGTAGTCTGGCAGGCTTAGACAAAGATGTTGTGATGGAGGAAGACAAGACGTGGTGTAGCTCAGGATGTTTTGAAGAAATCTTGCTACATACAGCCTGCATGCTGGTTTGACCTTTAAGATGATTGGTTGCCTGTTTCCCCACACTGGAATTCTCCTTGCAGTTTTTGCCTTTATAAAATGGCTATAGACTTGCAATAAAGGAGTTCCTGCTTGACTGGACTCCCTGTTGCATCTGATTGTCCTTGGGAAGGAGGGCTCGGAACGGACGGACAGCGCACTCACCTTTTCCCGATTCCCCTTGTGGAGGACTCATGGGACTGGCCTGCAGGACGGAGCTGTGATCTCTGGGGACCCTCACATCTGGCACCCAAGGTGGTGCATGAAGAACTCATGGACTGTTGAAGAATTCGATTGGGGCCAAGCAGTCTTTGAGGTGAGTGAGACCCTAAGAAATGGGTAACGCAATTACTAAGTCTGAAAACCCAGTGCTCAAGGTGCTGAGATACCTGCTTAAAATAGTGGCTTGGAAATCTCTGATTCCAAGGTCTTAAAACTTTGGGAGGCTGTTTTGAGGACGCCACACTAAGCCACGAATGCTATGGAGAGAGAGGGAGGGGCCAAGTGGGCAGAACAATGCCCATATGCCTTCACAAAAATCTCCCTAATCTGCACGTGGACACATCCCCTGCCAGGCTAGAGCAGGGTACACAGGAAAGGCTGAGGAAGACTACAAATTCCTCAGTCCCTGTTTACGAGGGCTCTGTGCAGGCAGGTGGAGCTGCCTCTGTTTGTGTTTGTCTTCATTAACTTTGTGTTGTATTTTGTGTGGACTCAGACGGTCGAAACAATGGGACAGACTGTTTCTAGTCTCTTATATCTGTTGCTAAGAACTTGTAAAAAGACGTTAGGGAAAGAACACAAACTCTGAATGTTGAGATAAGCAAAGGGAAATTTACCACTCTCTATTCTGATGAATGACCCACTTTCTAAGCCAAACAATGTGTATTTTAAACTGTCTCTTGATTGATTTAAGGAAGCTTCTGCTCCTGCACTGACGGGACCATAAAAACTGTCTGTTGTTCTTTGTACTTTTCCTGTGATGATAAAGAGTTACTTTAAAAAGTTCTGACTTGCTTGGTTATCTAGATTTCCTATAAAATGTGTGTTTTATGTTTCAAAATAACAGCTGTGGCCACTTCAGATTTTATTGTGCGCTTATGATCACATTTTGGTTTTTGACTCTGTTCATTATTTGGCATGCCCAATTTAAATGCACATACACACTTAAAAATGAATCATCTTGGGACTGGAGAGGTGGCTCAGGGGTTAAGCCTCCGCCTTGCAGGCGGAAGGTCCTGAGTTCGGATCCCAGATCCCACGTATAGACGCCAGGCGGAAGCGGGGGCGGCCTGCGCTTCTGGCCCTGGTAGGGCGGAGCCTGTGAATCCCGGGGCAGAAGGAGGTGGAGGTGTCCATGGCGGTTCGCGAATTCGTCCGTGGTTCTACACACACACAGACACACACGCGCGCGCACATACACGCTCACATGCCCACAGTTGAATAAATAATAATAATAATAATAAAAAAAAATTAAAAAAAAAATGAATCATCTTGATAACATTAAAAGGCCTGAGTAGCCGCCCCAGGCCCCAGCCTCTCGCCTCCAGTCCCAGTGTGCACTGACCCCGCCTGCCAAGTCCCAGGTCCCAGGTGAGTCCACCCAGCCCCCCAACCAGTGCCCCTGTCTCCCAGTGGCACCCAGGCGGCCTCTGGCTTTGCCTGGGCCCCGCCCTGGACCTCAGCCCCTTTCTTACTATGGCCCACGCCTCTGCCAGACAGGACTTGCTCACATTCCTCCATCCCTGGAGTTTGGGTGAGCCCTAAGCCAAGTCCCAGGTCCCAGGTGAAGAATTCTGCCATCAACATCAGACCCTCTGCATCTCCGGCCCACCGGCAACCTACCCACGTGGTCCAGGGAAGACACAATACTATTCAGAATTCAATAGAGGCCAAAGGAAACTCAAGCAAAATACTAAGAAACAAAGGCCATACATCTGGAGTTCTCTACAATCATCCTATCACGTGGGAGAGATTCTTCACATGCAGCCTAAAGATAAGTAAACCTTTTTTTTCACCTTACTGATCCTTTCTAGTATCAATTACTGTAGATCAAATTCTCCATACAGCCACCCCCAAAACATCTACAACTCCAGGGAGTACACCACTCACCCTCACATATCACCAGGATACTAAATCACAAAAGTGCACTACCATGCTAATATTCACCCCTCGTCTACTTAACCTGACTTAACTGATGTACTAACAGCCTAATAGCCTCATTTAGGAAATAACAATAACAATAGACAAACATACCCAATCCAAGGCAAGCACTAGTAATAACTGGCAAGGGTAATAATACCAACTAAATCAATTCAGTGAAAAACACACAGAAACTGAAAGGTCCTAAGAAGCAAAACAACAAGCTCAAGTCAAAGTGCAGATCCATGAGAAACAAAACCCAAGAAGACCAATCTCCCACCAAAAGAATTAACCCCATAATGATGGATTCCGACAAGAACAAATTCACAGAAAATAGCCAAGAAAGCCAGACCCAACATAATGACTTTCAGAGTATGATCATTACCATGATTAATACTATGAAAGAGGAAATCTGAGAAGAGTTAAACAACCGCATCAACCACTTTGAACAGGAACAAAACAGGCACTTTGAGGAGTTCAGAAAAAAGTTCAAGAAACAAAAATAGGCATAGAGCAGTTAAAACAGTCTCAGGCAGAGTTTAAAATTGAACTAAAAGACAAGTTATCTTCAACCCAAAACTCAACAGAGGATCTTCTCAGCAGAACAAGTGGAGCAGAAAATAGAATTTCAGGTCTTGAAGACAAAGTGGGAGAATTAACCAGCTCAATGGAAGAGTATGTTAAAGCAAAAAAGATACTTGAGAGGCAGATTCAAGAGATATGGGACACCCTGAAGAAGCCTAACATGCGCATTCATGGAATACCAGAACAAGAATCCCAAAATACCACACCTGAGGAAATATTTCAAATCATCATGAATGAAAACTTCCCACAACTAAAGAATGAGAGGCTAATCCAAATACAATTGGCAATTCGCATTCCAAACAGATATGACCAAAATAGAAAATCACCATGGCAAATAATAGTCAAAACACTCCACATTCAAGACAAAGAAAAGGTGCTGAGAGCTTCAAGAGAAAAAAAGCAAGTCACTTTTAAAGATAAAACTATTACAATAACAAAAGACTACTCACTGGAAACAGTAAAAGCAAGAAGAGCTTGGAGAGATGTACTTCAAGTATTAAGTGAGCAAAAATGCCAACTCAGACTGATATACCCGGCAAAATTATCTGTCATGATTGAGGGAGAAAGAAAAATTTTCCAGCATAAAGACAACTTGAAGGGATACATGTCTACCAAATCAGGCCTCCAAAAAATGCTAGAAATGATACTCAAGCTTGAAGAAAAGAACAAGCATATCCAGGAGGACAGAATGGAAGTATAATACCACCAAAACATAAATATCAAACAATACGCTTATAAAATCCACTAAACATAAAAAATATCCAAAATTAAAAATAATTTCTCAATTATAACATTAAATGTCAATGGTATTAATTCACCAATTAAGAGACACAGATTACAACTTTGGATTAAAAAGCACAATCCAACAATCTGCTGCCTTCAGGAAACTCATCTCACCACAAAAGATAGGCACATCCTAAGAATGAAAGGCTGGTCCAAAATCTTGCAAACTAATGGAACCAGGAAACAGATAGGGGTAGCAATTATGCTTTCAGACAAAGTGGACTTCAAACCAAAGAAAATCATAAGAGACACAGATGGATACTACATTTTAGTCAACAGGTAAAATTCACCAGAAAGACTTCACAATACTGAACATTTATGCACCCAATACGGGACCCTCCACATTCATTAAGCAAACCTTAAAGTGTCTACAGCAAGAAATCAACCATCAAATGAAAATTCTTGGGGATTTCAACACCGCCTTCGCAACATGGGATAGATCAACAAGTCAAAAGCTTAACAGAGACACTTTGGAACTTAATCAAACCCTGAAAGAAATGGACCTTACAGATCTCTATCGAACTTTTCACCCACGCACCAAAGAATACACATTTTTCTCAGCAGCACACGGAACTTTCTCCAAAATAGATTACATATTGGGCCACAAAACGAATCTACACATATACAAGAAAGTTGAAATTCTAACCTGTGCCCTATCAGACCACCACGGCCTAAAGCTGGACATCCACAACACATTAAACAAGAGAAAATACACTAACTCCTGGAAACTTAACACTATGATGCTGAATGAGAACTGGATTCAGGAAGAAATTAAAAAGGAAATTCAAGATTTCCTGAAAGTGAATGATAACGAAAATACAACTTACCAAAATCTCTAGGACACAATGAAAGCTTTCTAAGAGGTAAGTTCATATCTCTTAATGCCTACGTCAAAAAAATGGCAACATCAGAAATAAACAACTTAACAATGCAGCTTAAAGCATTAGAGAAACTAGAGCAATCTAATCCCAAAAGTAGTAGAAGAGAGGAGATTAGCAAAATAAGGGGAGAAATATCTGAAATCGAGATTAAGAAAACGATAGAAAAAATCAACCAGTCAAAAAGCTGGTTCTTTGAAAAAATCAACAAGATTGATACACCCCTAGCTAAACTAACCAAAAGCAAGAGAGAGAAAACCCAAATTAACAAATTAGAAATGAACATGGAGTTATCACTACTGATACCCAAGAAATCCAGAGAATTATAACATCATATTTCAAAAACTTATACTCTGTGAAGTTTGACAACACAAAAGAGATGGATGAATTTCTAAGTAAACACAACTTACCTAAATTGAATCAGGAAGTTGTAAATTATTTAAACAGTCCTATAACATATAAGGAAATTGAGGAAGTAATCTCGAATCTTCCCACCAAAAAATGTCCTGGACCAGATGGATTCAGCACAGAATTCTACCAGACATTTAAGGAGTTAATAACACCAATACTCCTTAAACTGTTCCATCAAATAGCAAAGGAAGGAACACTACCAAATTCCTTCTATGAAGCTAATATCGTTTTAATCCCAAAACCTAATAAAGATTCACTTAAGAAAGAAAACTATAGGCCGATCTCCCTGATGAACACAGACGCAAAGATTCTCAACAAAGTCTTAGCAAATCAGATTCAAAACCATATCAAAAAGATCATTCATGGGGACCAAGTAGGCTTCATCCCCGGCACACAAGGTTGGTTCAACATATGAAAATCAATAAATGTAATTCATCATGTAAACCAGTCCAAAGACCAAGACCACATGATACTCTCGATAGATGCAGAAAAAGCTTTTGACAAGATCCAACAGCCTTTTATGATCAAAACGATAGAGACAGTGGGAATGGAAGGAACCTTATTCAATATAATAAAAGCTACATACAACAAGCCCACAGCAAGGATTATGCTCAATGGGGAACAATTGGAATCATTCCCACTTCGATCAGGAACTAGACAAGGCTGTCTACTCTCACCACTTCTATTCAATATTGTACTTGAAGTCTTAGCTGAAGCCATAAGACAAGAAAGGGACATAAGAGGGATTCAAATCGGCAAGGAAGAAGTCAAGCTATCCCTATTTGCAGATGACATGATCTTATACCTGAGTGATCCCAAAAACTCCACCAGGAAGCTCCTGGAACTAATTGAGAAGTTCAGCAGGGTGGCAGGATACAAAATAAATGTGCAAAAATCAGAGGCCTTCCTATATACCCAGAATGAAAGAAGTGAAAAAGCCTTGAGAGAAACAATACCATTTACTATAGCCCAAAAGAATGAAATACCTTGGTATAAACCTAACTAAGGAGGTAAAAGACCTTTACAATGAAAACTTTAAAACCCTAAAGAAAGAAATAGCAGAAGACACAAGAAGGTGGAAAGACCTCCCTTGTTCCTGGATTGGCAGAATCAAAATCGTAAAAATGACCATCCTACCAAAGGCAATATACAAATTCAATGCTATACCAATCAAAATCCCAAAGCAATTCTTCAAAGAAGTTGGCCAAATAATCTCAAAGTTCATATGGAGGCACAAAGGACCCAGGATAGCAAAAACAATCCTGAGTAACAAAAACACAGCTGGAGGTATTACCATATCAAACCTAAGTCTATACTACAAATCCATAGTTATAAAGACAGCCTGCTACTGGCTCCAAAATAGACACACAGATCAATGGATAAGGATTGAAGACCCAGATATAAGCCCACAGAGTTACAGCCAATTGGTCTTTGACAAAGGGGCCCAAAGGATCCAATGGAAAAAGAACAGCATCTTCAACAAATGGTGCTGGCAAAACTGGATCTCCACATGCAGAAGATCAAAGCTGGACCCGTACTTGTCACCATGTACAAGACTTAATTCCAAATGGATCAAGGACCTTGATATCAGGCCAGAGACTATAAAAACCATAGTTGAAAGGATAGGGAACTCCCTCGAGCTGATTGGGCTAGGCCAATATTTCCTAAACAGACATCTAATGGCACAGTCACTGCTACCAACTCTCAATAGTTGGGATCTTGTGAAATTAAAGAGCTTCTGTTCAGATAAAGAGATTATAACACGAGCTCAAAGGCAACCCACAGAATGGGAGAAAATCTTCACTAACCACACATCTGATAGAACTCTGCTGTCCAGAGTGCACAAAGAACTTAGAAAACTAAACACCAAGGAAACCAATGCCCCAATTAAAGAATGGGCCCTGGAATTTAAAGAAACTTTACCAGGGATGAAATTAAAATGTCTAACAAATATCTGAAAAAATGCTCCACTTCTTTAGCCATCAGGGAAATGCAAATCAAAACCTCCCTGAGATATCATCTCACCCCGGTCAGGATGGCAAAAATCCACAATACAAACAACAACAAGTGCTGGAGAGGATGTGGAGAGAGGGGAACTCTGCTACATTGCTGGTGGGAATGCAGGCTCATACAGCCATTCTGGCGAGCCGTCTGGAGATTCTTAAAGAAATTAAAGATTGAAATGCCATATGACCCTGCTATTCCACTTTTGGGAATAACCCCCCATACAGCAGAGGTTCACCTCCATAGCACAAGCACGACCATGTTCATAGCAGCACTGTTTACAATAGCAAAGTCATGGAATCAGCCCAAATGTCCAACAGTTGACGAGTGGATAAGGAAACTGTGGTACATCTATACAATGGAGTACTACTCAGCCATCAAAAATGATGAATTACTGGAATTTGCCGGGAAATGGATGTCATTAGAACCAATTATATTGAGTGAAGTATCCCAGACCCAGAAAATTAAGCGCTGTATGTACTCCCTAATAGGTGGCTCCTAGTACCAAACCAACCCAGCCCACCTAGAGACAGTAATTCCAAGGATTATGAACAGGAGGGATGGGGTAGGAGGGCCACACCAGAAACAAGGAGAGAAGGGACCATGTTAGAGCAGGGAAAATAGGCCTCCACCAAGGACCCAAATAAGTAATGAGACATCTGATTAAATTCACAGACTTTCGTTCCTGATCATTTACTACTGAGGGGGTGTGATCTCACCAGAAGAGGAGGGCATATAGTCTGGCAGATAAAAAGTAACCATTTTGCAAATGGGTGATAGACCCCTCCCTTAGTATGGTTTCCCACTTTTATTACATCTACCTTTGAATGTGCTTTTATCACAAGACTCTAACAGCTTTTTGTCTCTGGCCAGGGGGTAACATACAATGCCCACCAGGATGGAGTGAAGGGCATTGCAGGAGCAGCAAAACTGCAAAAGAAAATCAACAAACCACAATCCGGAACTTCAGAGACTCTATATCAACCACCTAGAACTAGGCCAGCTTAGTCTCTCCCCATCTTGAAGCTCAGGGAAATTTGCGGAAGAGGGCGCGGTAAGAGTGTAAGAGCAAAAGGATGGGAGGAGCAATGATATGTAAGATACTCCATACAAGTTAGGGCTGAAGCAATCATAATTGGACTTTACATGCCCTGCGCATTGTCCAACACACTATTGACCTCACAAAGTCCAGCATCTGCTAAAGGCACCAAGATGTTTGGAGGCAAGAGATTGGCAGCCACAGCAGTGTTCCTATACCTAAGGGGAACACGGGAAAGTGTTTAGGGAAAGGCCACTGGGTCCTTGTACGTCATCGGAGAGGAGGGCCCAGAGGAAAATCAGACATGCACAAGAAAGGACTCTCTGGGAATTGGGGCGGGAGGCACTGGGGGATGGGAAGGAAGGGGAGTGGGGAGGAAGAGCAGGGGGTATGGGGGGAGGAGGAGGGAGGGAGGGAACTGGTGTACCCATTAAGTTTGTATGAGCTGAAATAATAATAAAAAATGTATTAAAATGATGAATTAATGAAATTTGCTGGGAAATGGATGGAATTAGAAAATATTATATTGAGCGAAGTATCCCAGACACAGAAAATTAAGCTCTGTATGTACTCCCTAATAGGTGGATCCTAGTACCAAATCCACTTACAGACACACTCAAAGATGGATCTCTGTAATACCTACAGTAATTGCAATGACTATATATGGGAAGAAAAGGGAAGGAGGCCCCCGCCAGCAATGGGGAAATAGGGGATCATGCTTCTGTGGAGAAAATAGGCCACCATCAAGGACTGCAATCAAGTAATGAGATATCTGGTTAAGCTCACTACATTCCTTCCTGGTCACTTGCAACTGTTGGGGTGTGATCTTACCAGAAAGTGAAGGCATTCAGTCTGGCAGATAGAAGGTAACCATTTTGCAAATGGGATACTGACCCCCCATACATTCACCGTGGTCTCCTACACTTATTCTATCTATCTTTTTATCTACTCTTATAGTAAGACGCTATTTTAACAACCTTTTATCTCTGGCCAGGGGGTGACATCCAATACCCATCAGGATGGAGCTTAGGATGGTGCAGGAGCAGCAAAACTGAAAAAAAAATTAACAAACCACAATTCAGAACATCAGATTCTCTATATCAACTACCTGGAACCAGGCCAACTTAATCTATCCCCATCTTAAAGCTCAGTGAAATTTGTGGAAGAAGGGGTGGTAAGATTGTAAGAGCCTACAGATGGGGAGGAGTTGTGACATGCAAGATACTTCACAGTAGTTAGGCCTGAAGTAATCATAATAGGACTTTACATGACCTGTGTATTGACCAACATATCATTGACCCCCCCAAAGTCTAGCATGGATCACAGGCACTAGAATCATTAGAAGCAAGGGATTAACAGCCACAATAGTGTTCCCATACTAAAGGGGAACACAAAAAAGTACTCTAGGCAATGCTACAGAGTCCTTATACCTCACCCGAGAGGAGAATCCAGAAGGAAGTTTGACAGACACACTAAATATGCTCTAGAGATAAGGGGGTGGACAATGGGAGAAAGGGAGGGAAGGAAAGGAAGGGGAAAAGAAGGGAGGGAGCAAGGGGATCCAGGAAGCAGTGGAGAGAGGAAATGGAATGGGATACCTATCAAGATTGTATGAGTGGAAAGAATAATATTTTAAAAATTCCTTAAATATCTTTCAAAGAAAGTCCCATTATAAAGAGTATACCTTCAGAAACTTTGAATCAAAATAAATCTTTCCTTCATTAAAAATTAATTAATTAATAATAAATATAAAGTTTCTTAAATAGTAATTTGGTTTTGGTATTAAATTTTAAAGTTGAATCTGCTTTTGATATTTTTCATAATTAAACTAAACTGAGAAACTTAACTAATGAGATTTTATTTTCAATAATAAAGTTTTCATAAATGTTGATCTGCTTTTGATGATGTTTTCAAAGGTGATTTCAAAGCTCTAATCAGTGAATTGTATGTTATTAATATGTATGTTTATGTGTTCTGTGTTTATATGTGGTATGTCTTGTGTTTCAATGTGTTTGTGGCCACTTCAATCTTTTTTATTCATGTTATATGCTAATATTTAATTTTGGCATGCCATTTTTAAATATATGTATGCATACTTAAAAAAATAAGAACAAATAATTTTAATAACATCTAAGACCTTAACTATTTACATTTTGAATCAATCACAACTGTTTTTCTGATAGATTATAAGTTTTCTTTCATGAAAAATTATTTTGCTTGGTTTTGATCTTTAATAAGACAACAAATGAAAATGTCATTGTGGGGCTGGAGAGGTGGCTCAGGGGTTAAGCCTCTGCCTTGCAGGCAGGAGGTCCTGAGTTCAGATCCCAGATCCCATGTATAGATGCCAGGCAGAAGCGGGGGCGGCCTGTGCTTCTGGTCCTGTTAGGGCGGAGCCTGTGAATCCCGGGGCAGAAGGAGGTAGAGGCGTCCATGGTGGTTCAAGAGTTCGTCCGTGGTTCTACACAGATGCACACACATACACACGCACATGAGCACAGTTGAATAAATAATAATAAAAAATTAAAAAAAAAAGAAAATGTCATTGTGTTTTAAAGGTTTTTCCATGTGTTCACAAAAATAACAAAGCCATTATGATATTGCTTGATTAAACTTGCTCACTCCTCCAATTTCTTTTATAGAATTTTGTCCCATCAAATCTATTAACCAGAAAGGTATAATTGTCTTCTAAAAATTTCATTAGAATTTCTTCATTCTCCTTGTAGTATGATATAAGATATAATAGTATCTAAACGTTTATATTGCCAAAAAAAGTTGCTTATCTAAAGAGACATACAGGTATTCTCTTGTGACCATATGCTGCTTGTTCATTCCACTATTTGATAAAGTGTTAACAAGTAACTCTTCTTTCAAAATTGCCAAATCAGACTCAACTCTTAAGTTCTTTTAAAATGAGGTCTATTGTTATCACCTCCATTAAAAGACATTTCTTGAGGGATAGTTAATGTACAAACAGCAGGGAACCATCAAGTAAAAAATACGTATATATGTATTACTTTACATAATTATAAAATACATATTACATATATTATACATTATGCTTATTCCATATTTGAAAAAAGGATATTGAGTCTCAAAAATTAGAAATTAAGAATTAAGCTTCATGTATTCAAGTGTTTTTCAATTGTCTCTCTCTTAATTAAACAGAGATTTGGTTACTCATAAAATCCTAATTCCTAATTCCTCAAGGACTTAACTGCTTAAGATCTTATAGAGTTTAACTATTGTATAAGGGTCATGTATTTTAAAGACAAAGATTTTGGTAATGGGCCTAGATAGGAACTAAAAAATCTTAAATTTCACTATAAAAGAGTCAACTTACAATATTTTCTGATATAGCCTCTATAAATCTTAAATAAGAAATGGCCCCCAGGAGGATCTTTAAAATACCAACTAGATTTAAGACCTCCTCAGATACACCTCATTTAAGTCTTTCCTCCATTTTATACACTTAATATTTTTTAAAAAATAATACAGTTAAAGATGGCTTTATAGTGGCAGTATACCTTTGATATACACCTGTTTTAACCAGACTCGGCTTCCTGGAGTCACGGATGTCTTTGTGTTTTTCCATCATCAGGTTTACCCCTGTGGATTCCTAAATATTTATTCTGCCCAGTGGAAAATCATAGACAATCTCCCTGACAAGATGATAACTCTCAGAAAAAAAAGGAGTTGACATCGATGGAGAACAACTTGAAGAGTCAGATCTTGACCTGAAGGACCCAGAAATGTTTCCTTCTGAGATGGATTCCTGACTCCTATTCAGACTGACTGTGAGATTCTTTCACAAACTGGACTTCAAAAGTTAACTGCTGCTCACCATATGCTAAAGGACATTATTTTCTTTTTAAAATTCACTATTGTGTACTCGCCACATGTTTTGCTTTTTGTTCCTAAAAATGAGCAATTATCTGTTGATTTTTGCTGACATTTATACCACCAATTCTATCTACTCTTTAATGACTAATTATGTTTCTCTTAACTTAGACACTAAGATAAAATTTATGTTTGGTACAAAATTCAGATCCACTTAAATTCCAGAATAGATCTGGTTGGCTTGACACTTAGCACCTAGATAAGTTATTCCTACCTATCAATACTAATCTGTTAGACATATTAAGACTACTCATATTAAGTTTATACAAGCTGCTGACCGCTACTACAATTGTACTCTTAAAGAGACATTCAGAGCCATTTTACCACCTTAGGCTCTACACACTTATACTCATGAGTTTTAATGTTTTCCTACAACCTGGTTCACCATGTTAATTCATGTTGACATTATTATTCTTCTCAAAATCATTACTATAATTCTCTTTCCAATCATCTTCAGATTAATCTTATCTTTAAAAAAATAAGAGAGGGAAATGCCATGTGGTTATCCAAACATCCTTGTGGACAACATCCCAGCATGGCAGAATATCATTTCAAGGAAACATTTTCTGGAAAAAGGACATGGCATTATTTGAAATAAATAAGAAAAATATGGGAATAGTCAGGCCTTAGTATTACTCCCTGTCTTAGTGTTGCAGCCTAGTTCTGGCCTACAACCCACTGGCTGGGAAGTGATACATTAACATATAAATGGGCAGTTGCTAAGTGCTAGAGACTCTCCCTATGTAAATTAAGTTTTGCCTCTGGCAGGAGGATTCCTCCTGTCTACCTCCTGCATATTCTTAGATCTTTTTGTTGTTGTTGTTGTTGTTGTTGTTGTTTTTCTCAGGGCTAGCTAGTTTACAGTCCCTTCCCCACACATTTGATGTTTATACATACTCCAGAGAAAAATCTTCTTTGAAACATTCATTGACCCTTTGCTTTTAGCAATTGAGTGTCATGCCTGCTTTAATTCTACCTGGAGACATCATGTCTGTTTCAACACAGAAAATATATGTCACCTCTGCTCTACTTCTGCTCTTCCTTTGTTACCTGGGATGAATATGTTTTACATAATCCTGTAAAGAATTTGGTTCTGGTCTTCTTTGATGTTTTCCCTGTGGGATAGTGACACATCCCCTAGCCTTTACTCTCGATTTTCTGTTAAAGTATATAAACACTGCCAAAAATTTCAATAAAGAGTTCAGATTCACTTAGCCCAGAGAAATATGTGTCTGTCTCCATTCATCAAAGCCTTGCCTACGTTGTCAAGGGGAACTCTGGATTCAAGATTGCAGCGTGGATTGCAATAGACCACTTTCAATTCTCTGTATGACCACTATGAGATCTCTATGAGCACAGTCGTATTTCTATGACTACTATGAGCTATGACCACTGTGACTTCTGTAAGCCCACTTTGAGTTCTAAGTGAGCACTGTGAGCTCTATATGATTACTGTGACCTCTCTATACAGACCTTGAGCTCTGTATGAACACTGTGAGATCTCCATGACCACTGTGAGCTCTCGATGACCAATATGAACTATGAGCACTGTGAGCTCTCTTTGACCACTGTGAGCAACGATGACCATGAATTCTCTCTGACAACTTTCAGGGATTATTACTGTCAGTTCTCTATAACCACTATGAGCTGTGAGCACTGTGATTTCTCTATGAACACTAGGAACTATAACCAGTGTGAGTACTCATTGCCCATTATGAGCTCTCTATGACCACTTTGAGCAGTGACCACTGTGAGCTTTCTATGACCACTAAAAGCTATGAACACTATAAGGTTTCTATGTCCATTATGAACTCTCTAGGACTGCTGTGAGCTATGACCATTGTGAACTCTTTATGAAAACTATGAGCTATGATCACAGTGACTTCTCTATTAACACTTTGAGTTCTGCATGACTACTCTGACCTCTCTATGACAACTCTAGCTCGCTATGAGCAAAACAACCTATGACCATTGTGATCTTCTATTACCTCTATGAGCTATGACCACTGAGAGTTCTTTATGACTACTATGAGCTATGACCACTGTGGACACTCTATGACCACTATAAGCTATAACCACTGTGCTTCTCTATAACCACTGTGGGCTTATAACCACTGTGAGCTCCCTATGACCTGTGAGCTGTGACAACTATGAGCTTTCTGTGACAATTGTGAGCTCTCTAGGATCACCGTAACCTCTCTACAACCACTTTGAGCTACTTAGGATCACTATGAGCTATCAATGAACACTGTGAGCTTTCAGCAGCACTAAGATCTAGGACCACTCTGAGCTCTCTATGACCACGTCACACTCTATGACCACTATGATTTATGAAAAGTGTGAGATCTCTATGACCACTATGAGTTCTCTATGACCTCTGTAAGCTATGACCACTTTGAGCAGCTGTCTATTACAACAGTGAGTTCTTTATGATCACTGTGAAATCTATATGACCACTTTGAGCTCTCTATGACCACAAGCTATGATCATTGTGAGCCCTGAAGGACCATTATGAACTATGATGACTCTGAGCTGTCTATGACCACTTTGATCTATCTATGATCACTATGAGCTATGACCATTGTGAGATCTCCATTACCACTATGAGCTATGACCACTGTGAGTTCTCATTGTTCATTATGAGCTTTCTATGACCACTGAGCTATGACCACTGTGAGCTCTCTATAACCAATATGAGCTATGACCATGTGAGTTCTCTATGATGATTATGAGTTCTCTATGACCACTGTGAGCAATGACAATTGTGAGCACTTTATGACTACTGTGAGCACTTTAGGACCACTGTGAGCTCTTAATGACTACTATTAGCTATGAGCACTGTGAGCTCTCTATGACCACTGTTAGTTGTAACCCTTGTGAGCTCTCTATGACTACTATGAGCTAGGACCATTGTGAGCTCTCTGTAACCACTGTTAGCTCCATATGATCACTATGAGCTGTGAACACTGTAAGCTGTCTATGACCACTTTGAGCTCTCAGTGACCACTGTAGCCCACTATGAGCAATAGACCTATGACTGTGAGCTTCCTGTGAACCCTGTGAGCTCTCTATGACCACAGGAAAAATGAGCACTGTGAATTCTATGTGCACACTATGAGTTATGACCACTGTGAATTCTCATTGTCCATTATGAGCTCTCTAAGACCACTGTGAGCTTTGGCCACTATGATCTGTCTATGACCATTATGTCTTTATGAGCCCTGTAAGCTCTCTATGACCACTATGAGCTCTCTATGACTACCAAAGTCCACACTGCAACCTCCGAATCCAAGGCTCCCCTCAAACAAGTGTGGCAAAGAGTCAGCGTATGAGAGACAGATACACAACTCTAGGCTGGGTGAATCTGAATCTATTTTATTTGAATTCCATAGCAGCTTTTATATTAGAAACTTTTGGGGCAAAGGATACTGCACCTGCAGACAGACAAGTATCCTTCTAATCAGCACGAGTCACTTTTAGGATAAACATTCTTACAAAGTTTTTTTAAATATTTTTTTTACTCAATTGTTTATGTGTGCTCGTGTATGTGTGTGTGTGTGTAGAACCATGGGTGAATTCGGGAACCACAAGGGACTGCCTCCATCTCCTCCTTGTTTACTCTGCCTAGAGATTCACAGGCTCTGCCCTAGCAGGACCAGAAACGCAGGCTGCCTCCACTTCTACCTGGCATCTATATGTGGGGTCTAGGATCTGAACACAGGACCTTCCACCTGCAAGGCAGAAGCATGATCCCTGAGCCACCTCTCCAGCCCCAAGATAAACATTCTTTAAGAACGTAACCCATTGTTTGAGGGTGAGACATAAATAAATCCTTATCACATATCAACAGATTTTTTCCCAGCCCTACAACAGTTATTTTTCCAACTCCTCAGTATCTCTAAATTATCTATTATACAGTGTCCCACCAAGAAGTCACAGGGTCTAGTCTGTATTGTTGTATTTAGCAAAGACTTTACATGAGATTTAGTTAAAATATACCAAGGTTGAGCTTCTTTTTAATTTATGTTATATATACTATACATTTTTGTAAATGGTAAAGGGGGCACATTTATACATTTTTTTGAGGTTATCAGATTCTGACTGTTATCATATAAGCTGGCCTATATTAGGTTACAATGGTAGGAATTGATATTATCATTTATTTTATTTCTATTTTTATTAAGTCATGTGCTCTATAAGAAAAAGATTTATTTTATTATTTTCTATTATTGAACAGATGACACAGTTTCATATTTGTAGAATTTCTGAATTACTTTAACGAGTCATATTTTTGAGAGAATTCTGTCCACCTATGTTTTAGGACTCAAGGTTGTTCTCTAATTTCTTTAAAATTAGCATATACATTATAGCTAAGAAGTCTATTTATTGTGTATGATTGACCATGAAATTTCTAGTTAGAATTTAATTTAAAGTTAAAAGCAGGCTTGGTTTTTATTTAGGAAACAAGAGACTTAAGGCAAATTTATTTGACATCTCTAGTTCTGCAGGCATGAACCTAGGGGTAGGTGACAACGTAGCTAGCTTTTGGGAAAACAAAGAAACCTGGGAATAAAAAGGATGTTAGAGACAGGAGGCATGAACAATCACAAATATAGAGGAATGTGTCTATCAAAGATAAGAGGCAAGACTCAAAGGGGAGTGGTTCCTAGCAACCATTCAGGCCCCTAGCAATTGCCCATTCTAAAGAGCAGGCTGACAATACCCATGTGTTTTATATCTTTATTATGTATTCCAATATAAGCCAT
Source organism: Typhlomys cinereus (assembly GCA_023101885.1). Classification (NCBI taxonomy): domain Eukaryota; kingdom Metazoa; phylum Chordata; class Mammalia; order Rodentia; family Platacanthomyidae; genus Typhlomys; species Typhlomys cinereus. The sequence continues at coordinate 672,504 of JALPQD010000653.1, forward strand.
GTCCTGTTTTCAAAAGGGGCTTCCTTGAAGCTCTCTTCTCCAGGTTGGGATCAGGACATGACATATGACCACAACGAGCTATGGACACTATGAGCTAAAACTGTCCATGATGAGCTGTCTATGACGACTGTGAGCTCTCTATGCCCAATATGAGCTATTGCTACTGTGAGATCTCTATGATCACTGTGAGCTCTTCATGGCCAGTTTGAGATATGAAAACTATGACTATTTATCACCACCATTGGAAGAACTGACCTATGACCATTGTGAGTTCTCTGTGACCAATGTGATGACCATCCTTAGCTTTTTATGACCATTATCTGCTGTGATCACTGTGAGTCCTGTATGACCACTCTAAGCTCATTCTGACATTCATGAGATATGACCACTGTGAGCTATCTATGACTACTATGAGCTCTCTATGACCAGTATGAGCTATGATGACTCTGAGATCTCTTTCATCACTGTGAGATCTCTATGAATACTGTGATCTATGACCACTGTGAGTTCTCTAAGACCATTATGAGCACTATATGACTACTGTGAGTTCTCTATGACCACTATGAGCTATCTGTGAACATTATGAATGATCTGTGAAAACTCTGAGCTAAGTATGACCATTGTGATCAATGACAGCTATGAGCTCTCTATGACCAGTATCCCCTATGACCACTGTTAGCGCTCTATAACTAACATGAACTCTCTTTTTCCACTGTGAGTTCTCCATGATGACTTAGAGCTCTCTATGACCACTGTGAATGGCAACTATGAGCTATGACCACTGTGAACACTCTATGACCACTGTGAGCTCTTTTTGACCACTGTGAGCTCTCTATGGGCATTGTGATCTATGACCACTGTGAGTTATGACAACTGTGAGCTCTCTAAGGTCACTGTGAGTTGTCTATAACCTCTGTGAGCTATGACAGATATGCATAGTCTGGGACCATTGTGAGTTCTATATGACCACTATGAGCTATTATCATTGTGAGTCCTCTATGACCACTGTGAGCTCTTTATGACCATTATGAGCTATGAACACTGTGAGTTATCATTGTCCATTATGAGCTCACCATAACCACTCTGAGCTATGACCACTGTAAGCTCTCTATAACCTCTGAAAGCTATGACAGCTATTAATAGTCTAGGACCATTATAAGCTATATATGATCACTATGCACTATTATCACTGTAAGCTCTCTATGACCACTGTGAGCAATAACCACTCTATGCTCTCTATGATCACTATCAGCTATAACAACTGTGAATACTCTAAGATTAATGTGAGCTCTCTATGTCTACTGTGAGCTCTCTATAAGCACTATGAGCTATGACCACTATAAGCGCTCTAAGACCACTGTGATCTGTGAACACTGTGAGCTCTATATGACACCTATGAGCTAGGACCACTGTGAGCTTCCTATGAGCTATGTGATCAATGATAAATATGAGCTCCCTATCACCACTGTGAGCTATGACCACTGTGACCTCTATATGACCACAGTAGTCATAATTTATAATGCTCTTAGAGAGCTCACAGTGATCATAACACACAGTGTTCATAGAGAGTTCATAATGCATATTGAGAGCTCACAGCGGTCATAAAGATCACACAGTGGTCACAGGTCATAGAGGCCATAGAGCGCTCACAGTTCATAGGCCAAAGCGGTCATAGATAGTTCACAGTGGTCTTAGTTCATAGTGGTCAAGGAGAGTTCGTATTGGTGATAATGAGCTCAAAGTGGTCATAGCTCATAGTGGTGATACAAAATTAACAGGGGTCATAGATCATATTGGTCATAGAGATTTCAGAGTTGTGATAGAGAGCTCACAGTATTTGTAGCTCACTGTGGTCAAGGAGAGTTCATAATGGTCATAGTCCATAATGGTCACAAAGCTCACAGTGATATGGGTCATAGTTGTCCTAGAGAGCTCACATTGGACATAGAGAGTTCACAGTGGTCACAGAGAGATCACAGTGTCCATTGCTCCTAGCAATCATAGAGAGCTCAGAATTGGCATAGAGAACTCACATTGGTCATAGAGAGTTCATAGTCGTCACAGGGAGTTCACAGTCATTATAGATCATAGTTGTCCTAGAGAGCTCACAATGGTTATAGAAGAATCAGAGTGGTCATAGCTCATATTGGTCACAGAGAGCTCACAGTGCTCATAACTCAGAGTTGTCATAGAGAGCTCAAATTTGTCACAGACAGTTCACAGTGGTCATAGAGCACTCATAATGGACATTGAGATCTCACAGTGGTTTTACTTCATAGTGGTCATAAAGAGCTCATAGGGTTCATAGAAAGTGCTCAATGATTAAATGTCATACTGCTTTAAAAGAGCTCACAGTCATAAAAAGTCACAATTGTCATAGAGAGCTCATAGTGGTCATAGCTCATTGTGCTGATTCAGAACTCACAGTGGTTATAGATCACAGTGATCATAGAGAACTCAAAATGTTCTTAGCTCACAGTGGTCAAAGAACTCACAGTGCTTATTCCTTATAGTGGTAATAGAGAGCTCATTTTGCTCATAGTTTACAGTAGTCATATAGAGCTCATAGTACTCACAGCCCATAGTAGTATTAGACATCTAAGTGTGGTCATAGATCATATACGGCATACAGAGCCCAAATGGTCATAGAGGGTTCACAGTGGCCTTTGCTCACAATGATCATAGAGTCCTCACACTGGCCACTGTTCATAGTCATCATAGAGAGTTCACAGTGGTCACAGAGTGATCACAGAAGTCATAGAAAGCTCACAGTGCCCATAATTCCCAGTGGTCATAGAAGGCTCAAAGCAGTCACAGCTCACAGTGGTCATAAAGAACTCATAATCATCATAACGAACTCACTGTGCTCATACCTCATAGTGGTGATAGAGGAATCACAGTGGTCATAGAGAGATCAAAGTGGCCATAGAGATGTCACAGTGATCATAGAGAGATCACAGTATTCATAGGTTATAATGCTTATAGCAAAAGCACAGTGATAATAGAGAGCTCACAGTGGTCATAACTCAGAGTCGTCATACAGTGTTCACAGTGATCATAGGTCCTATTGCTCATAGAAAGCTACAGTGGTCATAGATAACTCACAGAGAGTATAAACATTCATAACAATCATAGCTCATACTAGTCAGTATAGCTCACAGTGGACACAAACAGCTCATATTAGTCATAGAGAGCACACAGCAATCATAGTTCATAGTCGTCATAGAGAGTTCCCAGCATTCACAGCTCACAGTGGTCCTAAAGAGCTCACAGTGCTCACAGCGAATAGTGCACATAGAGAGCTCAAAGTGGTTATAAGTCATAGTGTTAATAGAGAGCCTATAGGGGTCATAAAGAGCTGACAGTGTTTATACCTCACAGTGGCAATAGAGAGCTCATAATGGAATTATAGTGCTCACTCTGGTTATAGCTTATAGTGGTCTTAAAGTGCTCACAGTGCACATAGCTCATAGTGGTCAAAGAAAGTTCATAAGGCCATAGGTCATAATGTACAGAGAGAGTGAACAGTGGTCATAGAGAGCTCACAGTAGTCTTAGAGACCACAAAGTCATCATAGAGATGTTACAGTGGTCATAGAGAGCTCACAGTAGTCATAGTTTGCTCACAGTGATCATAGCTCATACTGATCACAGAGAGCTTCTGGTGGCCACACATACCTCATGAGGTCACAGAAAACTCAGTGTTGTCATAGATAGCTTAAAGTGGTCATAGACAGTTAACACTTTTCAGATCATAGTGTATGTAGAGAGCTCACTGTGGTCAAAGAGACCGCACAGTGGTCATAGCTCATAGTGTTCATAGACAGCTAACACTAGTAATATTTCATAGTGGTCATGGAGAGCTCACAGTGGTCACAGAGAGCTTACAGTGGTCAAAGGAGCTCACAGCAGTCATAAAGAGATCACAGTGATCATAAAAATCTCAAAATGTTCATAGAGAGCTCATAGTGTTCATAGAGCTCTCACAGTGGTAATACCTCATAGTTGTCATAGAGATCTCAGATGATCAAAGTGAGCTCACAGAGGTCATACATAAAGAGATCACAGTGGTCACAGTTCACAGTGGTCAAAGTGAACTCATGAGGTCATAGAGAGCTCACAGTGGTCACAGTTCACAGTTGTCAAAGAGAGCTCATAATGATCATGGACAGCTCACAGTGGTCATAGCTCACAGTGGTCATAGCTGAAATTATTCATGGAGAGCTCACAGTGATCATAGAGAGCTCACAGTCGCCATAGAGAGCTTATAGTGGTCATAACACAGAGTGCTCATGTAATGCTCATAGTGGTTATAACTCATAGTGGTCATAGACACCTCCCAATAATCATAGTTCATAGTGCTCATAAAGAGCTCACAGTGGTCATAGAGGGCTCAAAGTGGTCATAGATAATTCTAAGTGGTGATATCTCACAGTGTTCATAGAGAGCTAATAGTGATCATTGAGAGCTCATAGTGATCACAGAGAGCTTACAGTGGCCATAGAGAGCTTACAGTGGTCATATGGAGCTCATAGTGGTCATAGAATTCTGTGATAATAAAGAACTCACAGTAGTCATAGTTCATGGTAGTAATAAACAGCTCAAATTGATAATAGCTCCTAGCAGTCATGGAGAGCTCACAGTGGTGATAGGTCATAGTGTTGATAGAGAGCTCACAATGGTCATAGAGAGCTTAGAGTGCTTATAGAGGTGTCAAAGTTCTCATGGGGAGGTCACAGTGGTCATAGAGAGCTCATAATGGTCACAGAGATCTCATAGTGGTCATAGAGAGTAGAAAATCCTCAAAGAGAACACATGGTGGTCATAGAGATATCACAGTATTCATACATCATAGTGCTCATAGAGAAATTACAGTTGCAAAGAGAGCTCATAGTTGTCATAGCTCACAGTGGATATAGAGAGCTCACAGGGCTCATAGTTCATAGTTGTCATAAAGAGCTCACAATGGTCATAGTTTATAGTGGTCATAGAGAGCTCACTATGATCATAAAGAGCTCAAAATATTCATAAGGAGATCCCAATAGTCATAGCTCACGCTGGTCAAAGACAGCTCAGTGTTCACAGAGAGTTCACAGTGGTATAGCTTATAGTGTTCATAGAGAGCTCATAGTGGTTATATTTCACAGTGGGAATAGAGAGCTCATAATGGAAATATAGTGCTCACTGTGTTCAAAGCTCATGGTGGTCATAAAGAGCCCACATTGATCATAAGTCATAATGGCCATGGAGAGTTCACAGTGGTTATACGTCATAATGCTCATAAAGAGCTAACAGTGGTCACAGAGAACTCATAGTGGTCTTACAAAGATTAAAGTCGTCATAGAGATGTCACAGTGGTCACAGAGAACTGACAGTGGTCATAGTCACCTAACCTTGGTCATAGCTCATACTTTTCATAGAGAGCTCATGATAGCTGTAGAGAATCACAGTGGTCAAAGAGGGCAGTCATCATAATTCATAGTGCTCATAGAGAGCTCAAAGTGGTCAAGTAGAGTCACAATAATTATAGCTCATTGGTTATAGAGAAATAACAGTAATCATAATTCATAGTGTTCATGGAGGCCTGACCGTAGTCATAGTGAGCTCATAATAGTCCTAGAGTACTCGCAGGTGTCATAGCTCACACTCTTTTTTTTTTTTTTAAGGGAAAAAGGGAGATTTATTCAGCTTACGGTTCCAGAGGGAAGGTACAGTCTCTCAAAGCAGAGGCGGCATGCATGGCTAGCTGGCCAAAGTTGGAGGAGACTAAATCACCACAGACATTTTGGAAGTTGAGAGCTGCAGACTGCTTGCTGCAAAGGTAGACTTCTTCTAGAGGCAGGGTGGGACTATTTCACTTTAAGGCCCACCCTTTGTGACTGCCTTCCTCCAGCAAGGCTCCACCTCTCAAGGTGCCATGACCTTGCTAAACACATGAGACTGTGGAGGACACATTTCAAACCATGACACTCCACCCCTGTTCCCCACAGGCTCACTGGTATCTCATTATGTAAACCATACTCAGTTCAACTTTAAAAGTCTTCATAGACTACATCAGTATTCCCAACACAGTCCAAAAGTCCAAAGCCTCCTGTAAAATCAAAATACAAGTTACATGTTGGACCCTGAGACCCTCGCCCTAAAATTCACAAAGCAGGCCGGTTCAGGCCCACAGTATAGCCCTTGCTTGTAGTCATTCAGGCATCCATTGTTTATAGCCATCCAAGCATCCATTGTTAGTCATTGCTTAAAACTATGTACAGCCTTGAGCTTTTTACAGGTATTTCCCCACCCCTTAAGACCTCCAGCCCTTCAGTTCTGAAAAGCAAGTTTATACAAAAGGGAATTCCATCAATGAATGTCACCCAGAATGAACAGCCTGCGGTTAAGCAGGTGGACTGGAACAATCACCAAGAGCCAACTCCACCCGAGCTCTTGCCGACCAATGACTGTAAAGGTCATAGAAAATTCCTCAGCTAAGCAACCCCCCCCACCCCAAGACCCCTTAAAAACCCCTTGCCCGAGCTGCTCGGGGCCGCTTCAGTCTCTCCTGCGTGAGAGGTTGCTGGAGCCGCCCGGCACATCGTTAAATAAAACCTCATGCTATTGCAGCGAGAAGGGTCTTGGTCTTTCTCTCGGTGGCCTCGTTCCTGACTGAAAGACAGGGGTCTTTCATTTTGGGGGCTCATCCGGGATTCGAGACCCCCGAGAGATTGCCCCAACACTGGCCTCAGAGGTATGTGAGCGCTCCTGTGTTTACTTGTGCTTTGTTTAAGTCTGTGTCTGTTTGTGTTTGATACTGTGTCTGTTTGTTTCCTCTTATGAGGTTTGGGGCGGACAGAAACTGCGAGACAGACGTGTCATATCACAGAGACTGTGAGGGTCCTGGAGGACGCTCTGGACTCTCTGTAGGGGAAAGGACAGAAGTGTCCGTTCCCCATCTGGTTTTGTCTAATCTGCTGTCCGTAGTTTGTCTAATCTGCAGTCTGTAGTTTGTCTGATCTGCAGTCTGCAATATTTGTGTCTTGTCTATCTTGTCTTGAATCACTAAAAGGATATTAGGAAAAGAACCCAAAATCTGAGTGTTGAGGTAGAAAATTTTGCCTGTGATGATAAAGAGTTACTTCAAATGTTCTAACTTGATTGGTTACTTGGATTTCTTATAATATGTGGGTTTTATGTTTCAAAATAACAAGCTGTGCCCACTATAAATTTCATTGCGCGCTTATGATCACATTTTGGTTTTTGACTCTGTTTACTATTTGGCATGCTCAATTTAAATGCACGTGCACACTTAGGAATAAATCATTTTGATAATGTTAAAAGGCCTGAGTACGTACTGACCAAAATATCTTGTTTTATCTTGAAGCTTCACAAAAAGTGGCATTGTGTTTTTACCTAGAATCTGGTAACATCACTTTTGTTGTTCCTTTAAAAGTTTGTTTTCTCATGAGTAATACCAACATATCTAACAGCCAGAAAGGAAAACTGATTTCTGAAAAATTCATTGGAATTCTTTCATTCTCCTGGTATGTACGAGTTCCCTTTCTTGGGGACAAATCTGCTTTCTAATTCCCTGTTCCCAGGTGTACTCCTGTGTTCTGCTACATAATGATTTTTAAGATGAGGTCTACTGCCTCTTTTAAAGGATATTTCTTACAGGATAACTAATGTGAAAACAGCAAGAAATCATCAAATAGAAAAAAAATATATATGTATAGTATGTAGAGGTAAAGAAGGTTTTAAATTGAGATATGTTACTTACAAAGTTAAAGTACGTGCAGGAGGTTTATGAGTTGGTTACTTAAAAAGAATGTTAAAGTATGTTGTGAAGGTTTGTGGGATGTTAGAGTTATGAGAAGACTGAAAATAAGAGATGATGGTTAAAGAAAATATTATTTGTTATGTTTCTTCCATGTTATAAAACAAAAGATATTGAACCTCAGAAATTAAAAATTAAGAATTAAGCTTCATGTATTTAAATGTATTTCAGTTGTCTGTTTAAAGCAGAAAATTGGTTACTCCTAAAATCCCAACTTCTCAAGGACAGTAGGAAGCTTATCAGTGGGGTCATAAATGAAAACTGGAGAAGTCTGAGACCAGGGCCCTCCCTGCCCCCAGGAAGGTGGCCAGCAGGAGAAGCTGAGGCCCCGCCTCAGTTGCAGTTTGGAACAGACTCAAGGCCAACTAGGGAGTTTCTCTAAATCTTGGACTTTACCATAAAAGAGACTGTGCTAAACCAACCTCTGCTCACCTTTTGGAGCAGGCCTCTCTTGGAGGGGGAGGAAAAGGGCACCTGCAAAATGGGGGAGGGAATGTTTTAACCTCTGTATGAATGTGTGAGTGAGTGTCGGCCTGAGGTGGGAAACCTGTAACACCTCTGGCTCGAGTTTGTAGTCCCACGGCGAGATCCCTAAGATCTCGGGATTTGATTGGGCCAGTTCTGCGTTTCCATGGTGATAACAACAATTTATAGCAAATAGATGTCACCTACTACCTCCTTTTGGCAAGCTCAAATATATCTTTCTTACTGTTGGTACTTTCTCCCATGCCTGCTGGGCATCAGCCTACACAGAAGAAAAATCCATACATGCCATTAGCTATATGCTTCAATGCTTTGCCACACTTGGTCTTCCAGGTCAAATTAAAACTGATAATGGCCCATGCTTTACTAGTAAGACTTTTATAGATTTCCTTAATACATGGCAAGTCTCACACACTATGGGGATCCCCCACAATCCACAAAACAACAGGGGAGCCATCACCTCCTCATGATCAACTAAAAAGAGCACTATTTATTTTAAATATATTAAATTTTTCAAAAACAGATCAGGCTTCCCCTTTTCAAAGGCACTGGACTTCCCTGATCACTACAGCTCCATCTGGGTGCGTTGGAAAGACCCAACAATGGGAGCCTGGAGATGGCCTGACCTCCTTATATCAGCAGGATGAGGATTTGGCTGTGTCTTTCCCCAGAGTGAAAAACGCCCTGTCTGGATCCCCACCAGGGACCTAAAGTACCTCCCACAGGATGATAAACGCAGCTCCAGGGAGTCTTGTACCCCTGAGGATCGCCCCTTTGCTCTCTCTCCAGAACCAGAGGATGACATTGCTGTGCCTGACCATCCTGGTGCTGACAGCCCTCATTTGGCCCTGTGATGGAGGACTTGGAGATTTGCAGGCGTGAACTTCAAGAATGGACTTCTCCCTTACTTTCTCACCCTCTTGGGCCCTCTCATGGTCCTTTTTCTTGCTCATTAGGCCTTGCATCATTAATAGAGCCAATCAATTCATCCAAAAAAGAATAGAGGCTATTAAACTTCATCAGGTTGAGATTCATTACTTGCCACTCAGGATACTAACTCGGGCTATGGCCATCACTCATATACTTCCTCTGCCCTCCATGCTGACCAATAATGGGTAAGATCCTTAAAGCTAGGAACAACCTAATACAGGCCATGGAGAGGCTTGCCCGGACCTTGAAGTGTGATACTCAGAGACGGGAGCAGTTTCCAAAGGGAGATGACCTAAGACAGGGGTCACACGTTTGGTCCCAAGGTGTACTCACAAAAATAAAAAGGGGAGATGTTGGGCTTCATCGAGACCCTGGACAAGGCCTGTTGGTACTTCCTGAGCCTGGCTAGAGTTTCATGACCTGTTTAAGCTGCCTCACCAGCATGATTCAGCACAGCCTTGGGGCTGATGCCATACAGCCTTAGGTTGCAACAGCAACTGGTGCACAGTAATGCACCACTAGCTCATAATAATCTCATGAGGCTACAAATCTCGTGAGACTATGCCTGCTACAGTTGGTGCTGTTAAACTGCCTAGCTGAGAGGGCCAATCAGCAAAGACTCACGCTAGAACTTAAGGGATGTCGGGTGGTGTATATAAGGGCCTGACTGTTGGAATAAAGTTGGTTCCTGCTTTGACAGAGCTCCTGGCCTGGTGTGTCTTTCTCTGGTGGTGAGGGGGGTCCGGGCTGGTGACATTCATCATCCTGCTTAGCCCCAGGTTGTGCCTGGCTAGACACAACCTTCCGCACTAGCTGCCGAGAGCCCGGCACCATATGACCCTGCTATTATTTTGGGAATAATCCCCCATGCAGCAAAAATTCACCTCAATAGCACAAGCATGACCATGTTCATAGCAGCACTTTTTTTACCTTAGCAAAGTCGTGGAATCAACCCAAATGTCCACCAGTTGATGAGTGGATAAGGAAAATGTGGTACATTAATACAATGGAATACTACTCAGCCATCAAAAATGATGAATTAATGAAATTTGCTGGGAAATGTATGGAATTAGAAAATATTATATTGAGTGAAGTATCCTAGACACAGAAAATTAAGCACTGTATGTGCTCCCTAATAGGTGGATCCTAGTATCAAAGCCACTTAGAGACACACTCAAAGATGGATCTCTTTAATACCTACAGTAATTGCAATGATTATAGATGGAAGGGAAGAGGAAGGAGGGCCCTGCCAGAAATGGGGAGAGAGGGGATCATGCTACAGCGAAGAAAATAGGCCACCATCAAGGACTGCAAGTAAGTAATGAGATATCTGGTTAAGCTCACATACTTTCCTTCCTGGTCACTTGCAACTGTTGGGGTGTGATCTCACCAGAAAGGGAGGGCATACAGTCTGACAGATAGAAGGTAACCATTTTGCAAATGGGAAACTGACCCCCTCACACTCACCGTGGTCTCCTACTCTTATTCCTTCTACCTCGGGCTATGGCCATCACTCATATACTTCCTCTGCCCTCCATGCTGACCAATGATGGGTAAGATCCTTAAAGCTAGGAACAACCTAATACAGGCCATGGAGAGGCTTGCCCTCTACCTTTGAATCTACTCTTTCAATAAAACTCTATTTTAACAGACTTGTATCTCTCGCCAGGTGGTGACATCCAGTACCCATCAGGATGGAGCTTAGGACGGTGCAGGAGCAGCAAAACTGAAAAAAAAAAGTCAACAAATCTATAATTCAGAACATCAGAGACTCTATCAACCACCTGGAACCAGGCCACCTTAATCTCTCCCCATCCTAAAGCTCAAGGAAATTTGCAGAAGAGAAGTCAATAATATTGTAAGAGCCTAATGATGGGGAGGAACTATGACATCCAAGATACTCCATACAAGTTAGGGCTAAAGTAATCATAATTGGACTTTACATGACCTGTGTATTGACCAACATATCATTGATCCCCCCAAAGTCTAGCGTGGATCACAGGCACTAGGATTCTTAGAGACAAAGGATTAACAGCCACAATAGTGTTCCCATACTAAAGGGGAACACAAAAAAGTACTCTAGGCAATGCTACTGAGTCCTTATACATCATCAGAGAGTAGGATCCAAAGGGAAGTTTGACACGCACAATAAAAGATGCTCTAAGGATGGTGGGACAATGGGAGCAAGGGAGGGGGAAAGAAAGGGGAAAAGGGGGAAGGAAACAAGGGGATCCAGGGAGGAGTGAAGTGAAGAAAGGGAATGGGGTACTTGTCAAGCTTGTATGAGTGGGAAAAAAATATTTAAAAAATTAAAAGCTGAATGGTTGGTGAAAAAAATGAAATAAAAAAGAATTTTTGAACTACATCAAAAATTATTAACTAACTTATGAGAACGGAGCAGCTAGAAAAAAACTCGTGGAATCCATGTGAAACAGCATGGAACTAATAACAGATTCATAGCACTAGAGGGCTATGAGGGGCTTAGGCGCCAAAAATAGCTGTCAGGGCCAGGTATATTTATACACCTAGGCAAGCCCAGGGAAACTGGCTTTCTCTGGTTGGTTAACTCCCATTGGGCCCAACCCACTTGCTCTTAGGCCCAGGTGGGGCTACAGGCTAAGTTGTTTGTTGGATATGGAGAGCTCATCTCCATAATCCCTTCATAGGGAAGTTGGCTATCTTATTTCTGAGAGGATTAATTAGTCAGTTCCTCAGCAGGAGTGTTTCTTCAGAATGATTCCAGCTCTGGGGAATGACCTGCAGGAATGTCAAAGGCCTTCAAAGACCTTAGAGACTGTCCCAGCAAGAACTGTTTTAGACCTACCTATTTTACCCCTTAAACTTCTGAGGAGGCAGACTGCTGAAGGGATGAGGGGTGATGACTGTTCTGGCTACTTACTGCTGAGTTTAGGCAAAGGAAGTATGAGCAGTCAATGATTCTCATCTATGAAGTGCTGAGATGGTCTAGAGGTCTTTGTAGGATGATTTTACTACATTTAGGTCCATCTAAAATAGATAAAAACAGATAAAATAAGCCTAAAATATCTACCTGTTATCTTTCCTGAAATAGCCACTACCTTTTTCTGGTGTAAAAACCAAGAGCTGTAAATAAGTAATTTACATATTGGAGACCTTTCTCCTTTGGTAAATAAAAATCTATGAGATCGCATTCTAAGGCCTATCCAAAAACATGTAAACTGTCTGAATCTTGGGACAGAGCAATCTAAGTTAGTTTGCTTCTTCCTTCTGGATTCTTTTTTTTTTTTATTCAATTGTGTATGTATGCATGTGTGCGTGCATGTATGTATGTGTGTGGATGTATGTGTGTGTGTGTAGAACCACAGACGAATTCAGGAACCACCATGGACCGTCTCCACCTCCTCCTTGTTTACTCTGCCCCAGGATTCACAGGCTCCACCCTACCAGGACCAGAAACGCAGGTCGCCCCCGCTTCCACCTGGTGTCTATATGTGGGGTCTAGGATCTGAACTCAGGACCTTCCGCCTGCAAGGCAGAGTCTTAACCCCTGAGCCACCTCTCCAGCCCCTTCCTTCTGGATTCTTAAAGCAAAGTGGGACAGGTCTTTTGGGATCAAGGGAAAGTAAAAGAACAATGTAGGGGACATTATTTCCTCACGTGGAAAGTTCTACATATTTCTGAGCATTATCTTAGGACCACTGCTCTAATCTAAATGAAGAACCAGCTTTGATTTGTCAGTGAAACTAGTCTGTTTAACAGCAGATATTTTGTTCTCTGCTTCTTCCTGATTTACTCTTTTAAGTTTATCATTGCCATTTTTCTCTGCTGAATACTAAGCTTAACTTCAGGGAAGCTTTTAAGACAAGACCAAAACTTTACTAAACTTTCCTCTGACATATGTCTCTGGCTTTAGCTCTACAGCAAAAACTGTCTTTCTTGGGTTTCTAAATTGCAAACTTTCCGCTACATGTTATCTGATTCCATCATTCTCAGAAACCTACTTTTTTTTTGTTTTGTTTTCTTTCCCTGTCTGCAAGGGAATTTCAAGTTTGTTGCCTTGAGCATGCCTGCTAGTATTCTATCTATCCCCTTAGGCAAATGTCAAATTTTTGATTTCCTTTTTTTTTTTTTTTCCTTTTTCTTTCCTTCCTTTCTGTTTGAAAAATAAATTTATCTGGAACCTCAGAAAAAGTACTTAAGTAACATAGGCCAAAATCTTGCAAGGAAAGGGAAATGTGAGCCCGAATTGACCCAAATGAACTTAAAATCTTCTGAAAACAGACTATGGTCCAAACTAGGTCCTGATTACATTGATTCTGTTTTGTTTCAAGGGAATGGGGTCTGGCTAAGGTGGAGGCTTGAAATTCCTGTTCTACCTTAGTAGGAGTACACATGGGAGCACAGAATTAGAAAGCAGATTTGTCCTCAAGAAAGGGAGCTCATACATACCAGGAGAAGGAAGAAATTCCAATGAATCTTTTAGAAGACAATTATATTTTCCTGTTTGTTAGATGTGATGGGATAACATTCTATAAAAAAAGTCAGAGGAATGAGCAAGTTTAATTAATCAGTACTATAGTAGCTTTGTTATTTTGGGAATATATGGAAAAATTTTAAAGAACACAATGGCATTTTCATTTGTCGTCCTATTAAAGATCAAAATCAAGCAAGATAATCTTTCATGAAAGAAAAATTCATATCAGAAAAGCAATTTTGATCAATATAAAACATAAGTAGTTAAAGTCATAGATATCATTAAAATTATTTGTTATTAAAGTACGCATACATGTATTTAAAAATGGCATGCCAAAATTTTTATATTAGCACACAACAAAGATAAAAAAATTGAAGTAGCCACAAATTTTTTATGTTGAAACACAAGACACACAACATGTAAACACAGGACATATAAACATACAAACATATGAACAACATACAATTTACTGGCAATTGGTAGTTGTACAAGTTACTGACAACTGTCTTAAAATTACCCTTGAAGGCTTTATCAAAGGTGGGTTAACATTTAAGAAACCCTTACCATTTAAAACGAGATCGCATATTAGTTAAGTCCAACAGCTTAGCTTAATTATGAAAAACATTAAAAGCAGATTAAACTTTAAAATTTAGTACCAAAACCAAGTTGCTATTTAAGAAACTTTATATTTAGATGAAAATATTTGTCTAATTTTCTCTCTTTTTCAAGCAAGGAAATGCACCCTCATGTATAGGTCGGGTTCCCACATATCCTCTGGGGAGATCCAAGATGCTAAAACTGAAGCCTCATCCTAAAATTCTTCTAGGCCTGCAGTTTTAAACTTGAGGCCTCTAGTCTGTAGGTGAGATTTTAAGAAACGTATTTTTGGCTCTTTACAGTGTGAGGGGAGGTTGCCCATTTTTCTAAAGAACGGAGATGAGACCAAAAGAGGAATAGATGAGACAATGAATGTATGGGACCCAAATGTCTTGTGCTTAGTGCGGAACTTGCATTGTTCTTAGGCCACGGCTGTATTCTGTGAGGAGGAAAGAGCTGCCAGGGAAGCCCCATGTTGGGGCACCACAGGGACCCATGGAGTCCCTTGGAGACAGCAATAAGCAGGCGCGAAGTCAACATCATGGACTCCCAGAATAGGGCAAGATGCAAAGCAGATTCTCAGGTTTGCAGACTCGTTTGTTGGAAATATTTGGCTGCTTATATACCCTCTCCAACATTCCATAAGTTCCAGTAGGAGTTTTTGATGTGTTGTCCTGTCCAAGTTGGTCCTCTCAGTCTGGCAGTTTGACGTCAGCACCAGGCACCAGAGCAGATTCTAGCTTGGGGAAGTTGCATTCATGCATAGAGCCCATACAGACAATACAGACCTGCACAGCCCATTCCTCTTACACTTGATGACCACTGTGAGCTTTCTATGGCCATTATAAGCTCACTATGACCACTATGAGCTATCTGTGACCACAGTGATTTATGACCACTATGACGTCCCTAATTCCACTTTGAGCTCTGTGTGATAACTGTGACTTTTCTGCTACCACTGTGAGCTCTAGGATCACTGTGAGCTATGACCACTATGAGCTCTCTATGGCAAGTATAATTCATGACCACTGTGAACTCTCTATGACTACTGTGAGCTATCTGTGGCCATTATTCCTTCCCTATGTGCACTATGAGCTATGACCACTATAAGCTCCCTATGACTGCTATGAGATATAACAAGTATGAGCTTTCTGTGATGACTGTGATTTATCTGTAACCAGCCTGAACTCTCTATGTCCACAAGAGATTTCTAACAGCATTAGGAGCTATGATCACTATGAGCTCTCTGTGATCAATATGATCTATGATCACTATGACTTCCCTATTACAACTTTGAGCTATCTATGACAACCATGAGCTCTCCATGACAATTATGAGCTCTCTATGACCACTGTGAGATCTCTATTTCCACTATGAGCTCTCTATGACAACTATGAGTGTGCTATGACCACTGTTAACTATCTATGACCACTGTGAGCTCTCTATGACCATCGTGATCTCTCTATGACTACTATGGGCTCCCTATGTACATTATTAGATCTCTATGTTCATCATGAGCTATGACCACTGTGAGCTCTCTATTACCCTTATGAGCTCTGTAAGACCACTATGACTTATGACTTCTGTGCTCTCTATGGTCATTGTGAGCTCTGACCATTATGAACTCTGGATGACACTGTGAGTTCTCTGTGACCACTGTGAGCTATGACCCCCGAGAGGTCACTATGACCGCTGTGAGCTCTCTATGAACACTCTGAGCTCTCAGTGACAACTTTGAAATCTCTGATGACTGTGATCTCTCCATGACCACTTTGAGCTCTCTATAACCACTCTGAGCTATGAACAATATGAGCTCTCTAAGATCAGTATGAGCTTTGACCACTGTGAGCTCTCTAAGACAACTATGAGCTAAGACTGCTGTGAGCTCTCTAAGACCACTATGCACTGCCGCAGACCAGAGTCGCGGCCTCGAGACCAGGGCTCCCCAGGACCGGGTGGAGAACAGAACACACGCGGCTCCCTCTCGTCCGTGTGCATCCTGAACCCGTTTATTGAAACTTTCTTGACAACTTTTATACAGAAAATTTTGGGGTAAAGAATGTTGCATACATAATAGATAATCAGCAGTCACCTTCAGGGTGGACCCTTTTTTCAAGAACCTAACCCATTGCTTCAGGGCAAAGGCACTTAACAGAAACATTCTCTCAGTATTTCCAAATTTATCTAATCTATAATGCTTCACCGGATAGCTATGGGGCTGAGCCCACATTTTAACAGAGCCTGCTTTCTTTTAAAATACAGAGGCAGAATGTTCTCCTATTGATTTTAGCAAGGAACATATTTTACAATTAACTATAGGAATCCTCAGCACCCCATAAGTCCCAGCGTGAGCTTTGGCTGTTGTCCTCTCCAGGTTGATACTCTCAGTCAGGCAGGTCGACATAGGCACCAGGCATGGCAGCAGGTTCTAACTTGGGAAGATGTATGCAGCTCATGTAGTCTCTACTATCCAAGCTTAAACCACATCTCTAAGGGGGGGCCTTGGCTTGAATACTCAAGGCCCATAAGCTATAGCTGGTTCTGTCGATGGAGCACTGAGGTATGCACTGAAGGAAAACACTTAAGCAATATAATTATTAAAAGAATAACTTCTATAATAGCATCCTTCTATTCCTTTAATAGTAAGGTTGCTTATGTCTTCCTTTGAGGAATTCCAGAAGTGTATTGCCATCAGTTAGATGACCCATCTGTGAACCATGCATACTCCAAACCTGGGGTCCAGTCAGGCCCCCTATGCCAAGGGTGTCTCTTTCGGGGCAGAGGCGATCTCTGGTGGGAGTGGACTCGAATGGTCCATCTCTGTAATTTCTCATAAGAGTGCTGTTTGGGGTAGGAAAGACACGGCCCCCTTTGCTTCTGACATGGATTCTCCCAGTTTGGATTGCAAATACCATCTCCAGGGGCAGTCTTGGCATCTAGACTTTCTGGCATGATGGTCTCTTCCTTGGCCTTCAGCTAGGGTAAGAGGGTATCACAGCTTCTTTTAAGGTTCCAGTGGACTGAGATGAGAGCATAGTCTTGTACTTCTGGAATTTCTGAGTTAGTACATAGGTGGGAATCTTACCCAACCTATGTTTTAAGACTCTAGAAGTTATTCTCTAATTTCCTTAAAATCAGTGCACACATTTTGGCTAACAAGTCTACTTATTATAAATGACTAGACATGAAATTTCCATTTAGTATTTGACTAAACTTAAAAAGCAGGCTTCTTCTCTAGAACAGAGAGCAGGAAGCTAGTTCCAAAAAACCCTAAGAAAGGGCACTCCTAATTCCCAGAAGAATTTCTGCCAGAGGAAAAACTTGAATTGTCCCAAAAAAACCAAAACCTAGGTGAAGGGCACTCCTAATTCCCAGAATTCTTCCTGCCTGAGGCAAAACCCAAATTATCTAGGAAGAGAGTGCCCAGCCCCTGTTCATGGGTTACTGTGACCTTCCTCAGGGGACAGGCTTTAGGCCTGTGCTGGGAAGAAACACCAAGGCCTGACAATTCCCATATTTTTCCTTATTTCTCTAAAATAAAGCCATGTCCTTATCCCAAAACATGTTACTTTGAATCTACTTTTTCCAAACTGAGACATATTCTACCAGATTAGTTGGATAGGGACGCGGCAATGCACTTTCTAAGACCAGTATAAAGCCATGACCACTGTGAACTCTCTATGGCCACTATCAGCAAAGACAAATGTGAGTACTCTAAACCAATGTGACCTCTATATGACCACTATTAGCTGTCTATGAGCACTATTACCTATGACCACTGTGAGCTTTCTATGACCACTGTGAGCAGTGACACTTATGAGCTCTCAATGACCTCTATGAATTATGAGTGTTATAGGAGCTTTCTATGACACTGTGATCTCTCTATGACAACTGTGAACTATGATTACTCTGTGATCTCTATGTACAGTATGAGCTATGACTACTGTGAGCTCTTATTGTCCATCATGAGCCCTCTATGACCACTGATAGCTGTGACCACTATGAGATTTCTATGACCGGCTTGATCTATGACCACTGTGGGCTCTCTATGACCACTGTTAGCTCCCTTTGAGCAGTCCGAGCTCTCTATGAGCACTATTAGCTATCATCACTGTGAGCTCCTTATGACCACTGTTAGCTCTCTACCACCACTATGAGCTATGACCATTTTGAGTTCTCTAGGATGATTATGAGTTTTCTATGGCCACTGTGACCTATGACCACTATGAGGTTGCTATGACCACAATGAGTAACGACGGCTATGAGCTCTCAATGGTATCTGTGACCTATGACCACTATGAGCTTTGTATGAAAATTATGATCAATTTATAACCGTTGTGTCCTTTCTATGATCACTCTAAGCTATATCCACTGTGAGCTCTCTATGCCCACTATGATCTATGACCACTGGAATCTCTCTTAGAGCACTGTGAGCTCTCTTTACCAACTATGATAGAAGACCAGTGTGAGTTCTCTATGTCCACTATGAGCTTTCTATGACCACTATGAGCTGTGACCATTATGAACTGTAAATGATCTCTGTGAGCTATGACAACTGTTAGCTCTCTATAAAAACTGTGATCTCTCCATGACTGCTATGACATGTTTATGACCACTTGAGCTCTCTATGTGAGCACTATGATCTATGACAACTGTGAGCTCTCTGTGACCACTATGAGTTCTGACTACTGTGAGCCCTTTATGACTTGTATAAGCGATGACTATTCATAGCTCTCTATGTCCATTATGAGCTTTCTATGTCCATTGATAGTTGTAACTACTGTGAGCTCTTTATGACCCCTGTGCCCCTCTATGAGCAATGTGATCTATGGTCAATGTCAGCGCTCTAAGACTGCTATGAGCTATGACCACTGTGATGTCTTTGTGTCCATTATGAACTATGACTATTGTGAGCTCTCAATGACGACTGTGAGCTCTTTATGACCACTATGAACTATGACTATTGTGAACTCACTATTTCCTGTAGTATTTATGTCCTTTGTGAGCCCTCATTGACCATTGTATGCTTTCTTTGACTACTATAAACCATGTGCACTATGAGCTCTCTATGACTACTTAGCTATCTATAACCATTGTGAATTATGACCACCGTAAGTGCTCAATGACCTCTGTGAGCTATGAGCACTATGAGTTGTCTATAGAAATTGTAAGCTCTCTATGACAACTAATATCTGTTATCACTGTGTTATCTCTGTGACCACTATGAGTTATGAGCACTGTGATATATTATTGTCCATTATGAGCTCTTTATTACCACCATGAACTGTGACCACTGAGAGCTCTGTATGACCACTGTGAGCTATGAACTCTGTGCTTTTTCTATGAGCACAGCTCTCCATGAGCACTATGAGCTATGACCACTATGAACTCTCTATGAGAATTATGAGGTATGACCTCTGTGAGCTCTCCATGTCCACTATGACTTATGATTACTGTGAACTCTGTATAGTCTCTATGACCTCTCTATGACCACTGTGAGTTATAACCACTGTGATCTCTTCATCACCATGATCAGCCATGACCATTGTGAGCTGTCTATGATGATTAAGAGTTCTCTATGATCACTCTTAGCTCTGACCACTGTAAGCTCTCTATGACTACTATGAGCTATAAACACTGTGAGCTACCTGAGCATTTTACACTCACTATGACCACTGTGATCTCTCTATGACCATTATGAGCTATGACCACTGTGAGCTTTTTATTACTTCGATGAACTATGAGCACTGTGAGCTCTCAATGTCCATTATTAGTTCTCTATGATCACTATGATGTGTGATGACTATGAGCTCTGTATGTCCACTATGTGATCTCTATGATCCCTGTGATCTGTGATCACTCTGAGCTTTCTATGACTACTGTGAGCAATGACCACTAAGATCTCTCAATGATCTCTGTGAGCTATGAGCACTATGTGCACTGCATGAAAACTGAGTACTCTCTATAAACATTGTGAGCTCTAAATATCCACTGTGTGCTATGACCACTGTGTGATCTCTATGACCACTGTGAGCTATGACCACTATGAGCTCCTTGAGACCATTATGAGCTATGACCACAATGAGCTCTCTTTGTTCATTTTGAGCTATGTATGGCCCTTGTGTGCCATGACCACTGTACGTTATGACTAGTATGAGCTATGACTGCTGTGCGTGCTCTATGAATACTGTGAACTTTATATAACCACTATGAGTTATGATAATTGTGGGACCTCTTTAACTACTATGAGTTATAACCACTGTGAGCTCTTTATGACCACTATGAACTATGACTACTGTGAGCACTCTATATTCTTTATGAGCAATCTATGACTACTGTGATCTGTGACAACTGTGAACTCTCTATGACCACTATGAGCTATGACCTCTGTTGGCACCATATGACCACTATGAACTATGACCACTAATAGCTCTCTGTCACCACTATATGATATGACCTCTCTATGATGATTATGATTTCTGTTTGACCACTCTGAGCTATTAATACTGTGAGCTCTCTATGACTGCTTTGAGCTCTTTATGACCACTGTGAAATATCTATGACTACTATGAACTATGATCACTGTGATGTCTCTGTGACAACTATGAGCTATGACCACTTTGAGCTCTCTATGACCACTATGAGCTCTATATGACTATTATGAGCTGTGACCATGGTGAGGACTCTATGACAATTATGAGCTTTCTATGATCACTGTGTGATCTCTATGATTACTAAGAGCTCTCTATGACAACTGTGAGCTCTCTATAACCACAGAAAGGCATGACCATTATGCCATTTCTATGACTTCTGTAAGCTCTGTATGACCACTGTATGTTCTGTATGAACCCTGTGAGCTCTCTATGACAACTGCATGCTCTCTATGACCACAGTGAGCAATCTATGATGACAGTCAGCTCTCTATGACCAGTCTTCTCTCTATGAGGACTCTGAACTCTTTATGAACATGATGAGCTATGACCATTGTGAGTTCCCTATGAACATTAATAGTTCTATATGACCACTGTGAGCTATGACCACTGTCAGATCTCTATGATCATTATGAGCCATAAGCACTCTGAGTTCTCTCTGACCATTATGAGTTCTTTATGATCACAATGAGCTATGACCAGTGTGTTGTCTATGACCCCAATGTGTCTCTATGAGCACTGTTAGCTCTCTATGACCACTATAAGTTAAGACCACTGTGAGCTCTCATGTACAGTATGAGTTGTGACCATTCTGAGTTATCTGTGACCACTGTGAGCTCTCTATGACCACTGTGACCTCACTATGGAAACTATGAGCTCTCTGTGACCACTATGGGCTCTGACCAACTGTATGCTCTCTATGACCACTATGAGTTCTCTATGGCCAGAATAACCCATAACTACTGTGAGCACTCTTAGCTATCACCCCTATTAGCTCTCTTTTACAATTGTGAGCTGTCTTTGACCATTTTGAACTATTACCATGCCAGTTCTCTATGACCACTATTTGTTCTCTGTGACCACTGGGATCTAGACCCACTATGAGCTCTTGTTGCAGTCGGAGACTACAATCTTGAATCCAGGGCTCCCCTCGACAAGGTGGGCAAGACGTCAGTGAATGGAGACCGACAAACAGCTCTCTGGGCTAAGTGAATCTGAGCTCTTTATTCAAAAATTTGACAGAGTTTATGTACTTTAGAAAATCTAGAGTAAAGGCCAGGGGGTGTGTCATTATACCCATAAGGAAAACATCAAAGAAAACCAGGACCAAATTCTTTACAGGATTATGTAAAACATATTCATTCCAGATAACAAAGGAAGAGCAGAGGTGACATATTTTCTGTGTTGGGACAGACCTGATGTCTCCAGGTAGAGTTAAAGCAGGCATGACACTGTCTGCTAAAAGCAAAGGGACAATGAATGTTTCAAAGCAGATTTTTCTCTGGTTTATGTATAAACATCAAATGTGTGGGGGAAGGGACTGTAAACTGGCTAGTACTGAGAAAAACAACAATAATAAAAAAAGATCTAAGAACATACAGGAGGCACACTCAAATATCAGAGGAAGGAATCCTCCTGCCAGAGGTAAAACTTAATTTACATAGGGAGAGCCCCTACCAACTGCCCATTTAGATGCTAATGTGTCACTCCTCAGTCAGCAGGCTTTAGGCCTGAACCAGACAGTAACACTAAGGCAGGCAGTAACACTAAGGCCTGACTATTCCCATGTTTTCCTTATTTTTCTTATTTATTTCAAATAATGCCATGTCCTTTTTCCAGAAAATGTTTCCTTGAAACAATATTCTGCCATGCTGGGACCTTTTCCACTAGGATGGTTGGATAAGGACGTGGCAAGCCCTATAGGACCATTGTGAGCTATGACCACCATGAAGCTCTTTTTGACCACTGTAAGCACTCTCTGATGACTGTGAGCTCTCTATAACCACTGTAAGCTTTGTGACCACTTTGTGCTATGACCACTGTAAGCTCTTTATGACCACTATAAGCTATGATATGTTTTGCTCTCTTTTACTACCTTGAGCTCTCTATGGGCACTATGAACTATGACCTCTGGGAGCTATCTAAAACCATTATGAGCTATGACAACTGTGAGCTCTCTGTGTCCACTATGAGATATGACCACTATGAGCTTGCTAAGACTTCAGTGAATAGTGACCACTCTTGGCTTTCTATGACAACTGTGCATTCTCTATGACACTATGAGCTATGTCCACTGTGAGCTCTCTATGACCACTGTGAGCACCCAATGAACAGAGAGCTGTGACCACTTGAGCTATGAGCACTATGAGCACTTTATTACAATTTTGATTGCACAACCGTCACTGTGAGTTCTGTATGAAAACTGTGACCTCTCTATTACAACTGTGAACTCTCTATAATCAGTGGGAGTTCTCTATGATCATAATGATCTCTCTATAACCACATGATATTTCTAGTTGCACTGTGACTTATAACCACTATGAGCTCTCTATGACAACTTTGAGCTTTCCATGACCGCTCTCTAAGACCACAATTATCTATGACCACAACGAACTCGCTATCAACATTATGAGCTGTGACCATAGTGACCTCTTTATGACAATTATGAGTTCTCTATGACCACTGTGAGCTCTCTATGACCGATATGAGCTGTAACCACTGTGAGATCTCTGTGACCATTATGAGCTCTCTATGACTACTATTAGCTATGAGTTCTCTATAACCCCAATGAGATCTCAAAGGCCACTGTCACCTCAATGATAACTATCAGCTCTCTAAGACCACTGCCATCTCTCTATGAGCACTATGATCTATTATCACTGTGATCTCTATATTACCAGAGAGAGTTGGACCACTATAAGCTTTCAATGTTCTCTGTGAGTTCTCTCTGCCCACTGTAAGCTCCTGATGACAACTGTGACATATCTATGAATACACAGCACCCTCTACAATCATTGTCATCTCTCTATGATCACTGTCAGGTGTATATGACCATTGTGAGCTTGCCAGGACCACTATGAGATAATGAATACTGTGAGCTCTTGATGACCACTGTGAACTCTCTATTACCACTCTGAGCACTTTGACCATTAAGACATCTCTGTAACCACAATTAAATATAACCACTATTAACTCCCTATGACCACTGGGAGCTTTCTATGACCACTGTGCCATATGATTACTGTGAGCTGTGACCATTATGGAGTTTATGTGGCCACTATAAGTTCTCTATGACCATTGTGATCGCTCTATGAGCACTATGACCTCTGTATGACAACTGTAAGCTTTCACCATTGTGAGCTCTCTATGACAACTATAAGTTATGACTACTCTGAACTCTCTTTGACCACTGTGGGCTCTCTATGTGCCCTATTATCTATGAAAACCTGGAGTGCTCTATGATGACTCTGAGGATTCGATGATCACTGTGAACTCTCTATGACAGCTGTGAGCTCTCTATGAACAGTATAAAGTATGACCTCTGTGATCTCTCTATTACCACTGTGAGCATTCTATGACCATTATGAGCTATGAATATTGTAAGCTCTCTATGACCACTATAATCTTTGACCACTGTAAGTTCTCTACAACCAGAGTGGACTGTTATCCCTATGAGTTTTTTATGACCTCTGTGAGGTCTCTGTGCCCACTCTGAGACTTCAATGACAACTGTGATCTATGGCCACATGAGATTTCTGTGATGTCTGTCAGCTCTGCATGATGACTGTCACCTCACTATGAACTCTCTATGACCACTGTAAGCTCTCTGTGACAATTATGATCTCTTTATGATCAATACGTGTTGATGACTGTGAGCTCTCATTGTCCATTTTGTGCTCTCTGTGTCCACTGTGAATTATGAACCCTGTGATCTCTCTATGTTCACTATGAGCTATGACTACTGTGAACTCTCTATGACCACTAGGTTCTGTGACCACAGTGAGCTCTGTATCAACTCTACAAACTATGACCAGTTTTAGTTTTCCATAAGATCAGTTCCCCATGACCATTGTGAAGTATGACCACTGTGAGCTCTCTATGACCATTATGAGATATGACCACTATGAGACCTCTATGACCATTGTGAGCTATCTATGAGCACTATGACATATGACCACTGTAAGCTCTCTGTGACCAATATGAGATATGATCACTTTGAGCTCTCTGTGGCCACTATGGGCTCTCTATGACCATTATGAATTATAACCACTGTGAGCTATCTATTACCACTCTGAGCTCTTTATGACTACTATTACCTATGAGCTATAACTACAATAATTATAACTACAATGAACTCCCTATGAACATTATGAGCTCCTTCTGAATCATGTGAGCTATGATCACTGTGAGTTATGACCACTATGAGCTCACTGTGGCCACTAAGATCTATCCCACTGTGAGCTCTCATTGTCCATTATGAGCTCTCTATAACCACTGTTAGCTCTCTTGACAACTGTGAGGTCTCTATGAACAATATGAACTATTACCACCATGAGCTCTTTATGAGTACTATGAGCTCTAAATGACCACGAGAGGCTATAACCACTGTCAGCTTTCTGTGATCACTGTAAGCTCTCTATGAACACTGTAAGCTCTTTATGACCACTATTAGTGCTCTATGACCATTTTGAATTTTAAGCATTGTCAACTCTCTATGACCATTGTGAGCACTCTCTGACATCTATGAGCTCTCTATGACCATTATGACCTATGACCATTGTAAGCTCTCTATGACAGCACTGAGCTCTCTATGACCAATATATGGTATGACCACTGTTAGCTTCCAATTACCACTGTGACCTTTCTATTACCACCATGGGCTATGAATAATGTGAGCTTTCTATGACCAATATGAGCAATGAACACTCTGAGTTCTCTATGACAACTGTGAGCTCTATGTGACCACTGTGACCACTATGACCTATGACCACTGTGAGTTTTCTGTGAGTACTATGAGCTCTCAATGGCAACTTTGGGATACGACTACTGTCAGCTCTCTATAACCACTGTGAGCTCTGACCACTGTGAACTCCCTGTAGCTCTCTATGTGAATAAGAGCTTTCTGTGACAACTGTCAGCTCTACATGATGACTGTCAACACTCTATGACCACTGTGATCTCTCTATTACTACTGTAAACTCTGAATATTATGAGCTGTCTGTGACCACTGTATGTTATGACCACCTTGAGTTCTCTTTGACGACTGTAAGCTTTCTATATTCACTATGATCTATGACAACTGTGCGCTCTCTATGACAACTATGAGACCTCTATGACCACTGTGAGCCCTCTTTGACCACTATGAGCTACAACCACCATGAGCTCTCTCTGACCACTATGAGATCCCTATAACTACTGCGAATTATGACCACTGTGAGTTATGATGAATATGAGCTCTCTATGACCAAGGTGATCTCTCTATCACCACTATGACCTCACTATGTCCATTGTGAACTATGACTACTGTCAGTTCTCTGTGAGTACTCGATGACCATTATGAACTATGAGCATTGTGAACTACCTATGACTATTGTGAGCAATCTATGACAATTATGACCTCCCTATGACTACTATGAGATTTGACCACTATGAGCTTTCATTGTCCATTATTTGCTCTTTATGACCATTGTTAGTTTTAAAATCTGTGACCTATCTATATTCACTATGAGCTATGACCACTGTGAGCTCTTTATGACCACTATGAGTTCTATATGACCACTATGAGCTATAACCACTGTGAGTTCTCTATGACAACTATGGTCTGTGACTACTCTGAGCTCACTATCAACACTGAGCTATGACCATGTTGAGCTCTCTGTAATGATTATGAGTTCTCTACAACTACTATGAACTATGACCACTGTGAGCTTTCTATGACCACTATGGTCTATGACATTGTGAGGTCTCTTTCAGCACAATGAGCTATGACCACTGTGAGCTCAAGATAAAGATTAAGTATTCTATATAACCATTGTGAGCAGTGACCACTTTGAGCTCTCTATGATCACTATGAGCTTTCCGTTACCACTATGAGCTCTCTATGATAACTACAAGCTCTCTAACCACTGTGAGTTCAGTTTGACCATTTTGAGATCTCTATGACCATTGTAAGTGTCATAGTTGGACACAGGTATCAACTTGAGTGTTAAGGATTTGAGTTCTGGGCACATTTGTAGAGAATCAGTGGTAGAGTTAAGCCCAGAGCAAACTTGCAGGAAATTGTCTAGCTGTTGGAGAAGGCCCAGCCCACAATGGGTGGGATTAGGCCCTGGAATAAATCACAGAGAGCTGGTTGAGAGAGTTGGCATCCTTCTGTTCACTTGGCCAGACATGATGGTCTGGCATAAGTAAGGATTGTTCATCTCTCAGTTGTTATGTGGTGTTGGTGTGGCCAGTTCCCTTGGCCCAGTTGTTGGTGCATGCTCCCAATCAAATTGGACTGAAACTGTAACCAGGAATTGTAAGAGAAAATAAACCCTTGTTTCATTGAGCTTTTTGATGGTCACTTATCAGCAACCATACAGGCAGACTTCAACAGTGAGCTTTCTATGTCAATTGTGAGTACTTGATGACCACTGTGAGTTCCGTATAACAAAATATATAAACTGTCAGAGAATAAGTTAATAGCCTCTTCATTTTCCTTTAATGACATTATAACTGCCAATAGCTCTTTATGCTGAGCTGATCCCTAGGTAGGCAGGTATTTTTGTTTATATGGCTGAATTGAACTTCCTGGACCAAAGGTAGCATAAGCGGATCCAGTTTTTCCTCCATCTGTGAACACATATGGGGCGTTAGGAATAAGCGTTTTAACAAAGAGTTTGGACTTGGCAAGCAGTAAGTGCTGAAGTGGTGTGACCCATTTAGATGGGCCATAATGGCAACTTATCTCTCCTAAATATCTTTCCACTTCGTCTCCATCCCTTTCTCTCCCTAGCAGAGTTAAATCTGGATACAGGGAATCACTTAACTGTTCTCAGAGCACTCCTAACTCTTCCCTTTAATAAAGGGAGCAGGGCACTCTCTCATGCGACTTTCCCACATCTTTTTCTGGCTTTTGGAGTAGGCGCCACCCTTCTTCACCTCAGGCAAGCGGCTGTTATTCACTGGCCCTTCCAAATGGGAAGCTTTGTTCCCTCACACATCAGCCTGTTCCCTGTTCCCGCATGCTGGCCCACACCCACACGTTGGTCTGCTTTGCGAATGTCTGCTCCCCCCCCCCCGCCTCGCTGTGCATAGCCTCATCGCAGCCGCGCTCGGCTCCCCCCCCCCCCGCGCAGTTCCGCATACCTTTGTGTTGCCTCACTGCAGCTGCACAGCCTCTCCACTGCAGCCAGCGGTGGCTTCTCCGGTTCCAGGAGTCCTGGTCGGATCCCACAACTCTGAGTAACATTCTTAGTGCGAGCACAGGGATGGATTATCATTATCTAAGCAGCAGGCATGCCCACCATCCCCATGGTTTCCTGCACCCTGCATTGGTCCAGCAGAATCCCCACCAAGCCCCAGCTTAGTGTGCCCACAGCTTTGCCTGCCTAGTCCAGGCTCCACGTCTCGAGGTGTCCCCTGCCCAGCCCCAGCAGGTCCTCGGCCCCCTCCCATTCCTGTACCTTTGGCTCCGGTGGAGGCTGGATTGGATCAGGAAGGAAAGCTTTCTTGAGTGCAGCCACCATGGAATGAAAATCCAAAGGCAGCAACATCTTAAAATTTTCTTCTTGTTCTCTGGC
The DNA here is from genome assembly GCA_023101885.1 of Typhlomys cinereus. Classification (NCBI taxonomy): domain Eukaryota; kingdom Metazoa; phylum Chordata; class Mammalia; order Rodentia; family Platacanthomyidae; genus Typhlomys; species Typhlomys cinereus. The sequence goes on from JALPQD010000653.1 coordinate 701,003, forward strand.
TAGATTCTCTATCTTATTCCACGTTTAGGCACACTGAGCCAACTCACAGTCTGCTTCCCACACTCAGCAAAGTGGGGCTCTGGGATTTCAAAACCATGATTCTTTAATACACCTTTCAGTGCTGATAGCACTGGGTCAATATAAACGCCTCACCTCGGAATCCTTGATTAGCTTCATCCAGTTCAGAAATTGCTCCATGTTCGGGCATCAGTTTGTAGTGTCCACTCACCTACAGCATGGCATGATTCAGCCCACTCACACACTCATTCACACGCTCTATTATACAGCAGCTGGCTGCATTGAAGAAGGGGCCATTCCCACCTCCACCTCCATTCCCCAGAGACTCGGTCATGGAACAGGGTGTCTGTCTGGTCTTCAGCAGATCTCAGTTTATCGGGGGAAACAAAGGAACTTATATAGGCAAAAGACAAAAAATGCCAAATGGCCGGCCAATTATGTCAAAGGTCAAAGCATCCTTTAGGTGCTAATGGTCAAGTTCAATGTCAATCAGCATAGGAGGCAGGTAGATACCTGAAAGTCAATTAGGCATCCTGTAATGTGATCAGGGTCATGCCCAAGACCCTTGCTCTCAGCGCCATCTTTAGTCCCATGTGCTTGGCCATGCCCTGGAGAAAATCCTGGGCAGGCCAATAACAACCCTCACAGTGACATCGTACTCTCACTGTGACATCATAGACTCACTATGACATCTTCTCACCACTGACATTCAAGTCTTATTTTGACATCTCATCTTCACCAGTGAAATCACAGCCTCATTGTGACATCAGTCTCATCACTAACATTACAGCATCACTGTACCATCAGTGACATTAGAAGATCACTCTGTCATCAGAGGCCTCACTATGACATCAAAGGGTCACCTCTGAAATCATTGCCCAACTGTGACTTCACAGCATTGACTCTGATGTTAGTGCCTCACTGTTTCATCACAGCCTCACTATGACATCACAGCCTCACCACTGACCTCACAGGTTCACTGAAACACGACAGCATCCCTGTGACACCACAGTGTTACTATTGACATCACACCCTCACTGTGACATCACAATTTCCCCAGTGACATCACAATCTTACAGTAACATCAAAACATCATTGTGACATCATAGCCATACGTGTCATCCAAGCATCACTGCATCATAAAACTTCACTTCTGACATCATAGCCTCACTGTGACATCACAGCCTCAGTTTGACTCACTTCGATATTAGAGCCTCACCAGTGACAATACAGCTTCACCAATGACATAGTCTCCTAGTGAAAGCACAGTCACTACTGACATCACAACCTCACTGTGACATCATAGCCACACTGTGCCAGCACAGTCTCACGGTGAAATCACAGCCTCACCACTGACATGACAGGCTCACAGTGACATCACAGCCTCACTGAAATCAGAGCCTATGTGTGATTTCACAGCCTCACCACTAACATCTTAAACTCACTGTGAAACCTAAGCATTACCCCTGACATCACAGTCTCACTGATATGTCATAGAATGAGGCTTGACATCACAGCCTCACAGTGACTTCACAACCTGCCTATTGACACCATAGCTCACCTGATTCATCATAGTCTCATTTTGATATCAGTTGTGCCGCTGATATCACAGCCTCAATGTGACATCACAGCCTCACCAGTGATATGACTGGCTCACCATGATATCACAGCCACACTAGGGACATCAGACACTCAGGGTGACATCAAACCTCACTGTGGCATCACAGATTCACCAGTTATATCACATCCTCAAAGCAACACCTCACATATCACATCATTCTCACTTCTGAAATCACTACCTAACTACTGACCTCACAGCTGCATTGAGACATCACAGACTCTCTGTAACATCAGAGCCTCAATGCAACATCATAGTCTCACTGTGACCTCACAGTCTGCTCATGATACCCCAGGCTCACCTGTTATATCATAGCCTCAATATGGCATCAGTCTTACCACTGACATCACAGCCTAACTGTAAGACATTCAAGTCTTATTTTGACATCTCATCTTCACTAGTAACAGCACAGCCTCACCTGTGACATCAGGGATGTCCCTGACATTAGAAAAAACATTGACATCACTGGTACACCAGCGACAACACAGCCTCACTGTGACATCAAAGCTACACCTCTGAGGTTATACCATCACTGTGACATGACAGACTCTCTACAGAGAGCATAGTCACAGTGATGTGACAGCCTCAGCAGTGACATCATAGCCTTTGACATAATAAACAGACACCACATCCTCACATGTTATATCACTGCCTCACTGTGACAGCAATCCTCCAATAGACATCTTAGCCTCACAGTGTCCTCACAGCCTCATTGTGATCTCATAGTCTAACCTGTTACATCATAGACTCACCTGTTACATAATAGCCTCATGATGAAATCAGCCTTGCTACTGACATCACATCTTACACAGTGAACTCACAGCCTCACTGTGACATCACAACCTCTCTGTGGTGTCAGAGCATCACCACTAACATTAGTCAGAACCCCGACATCACTGCCACATCAGTGACAACACAGACTTTTACATTACAGCCTCATCAGTGTCACTGTATGTGATACGTTCACCACTGACATTATTTGCAACTGATGGAGCATGATCTCACCAGAAGGTAGGGCATATAGGCTGCCAGATAGAAAGTAACCATTTTGCAAATGGGTGATTGACCCCTCTCTCACCGCAGTCTTCTACTTTTATTCTATCTACCTTTGAATATACTCTTATAACAAGACTCTAATTTGACAGGTTTTTATCTCTGGCCAGGGGTTGACATCCAATACCCATCAGGATGGAGCCAAGGACATTGCAGGAGCATCAAAACTTAAAAAAAAATCAACAAACCATAATTCAGAACATCAGGGACTCTATATCAAGCACAAGGAGCTAAGCCAGCCTAATCTCTCCCCATCCTGAAGCTCAGGGAAATTTGCGGAAAAGGGGGAGGTAAAATTGTAAGAACACAAAGATGGGAGGAGTAATGATATGCAACATACTCCACAAAAGTTAGGGCCAAAGCAATCATAATAGGACTTTGTATGACCTGCACAATGTCCAACACATTATTGACCCTACAAAATCTAGCATGGAGTAAAGGCACTAGAATCCTTGGAAGCTAGGGACTTACAATCACAGTAGTGTTCCTAAGCTTAAGGGGAACACAGGAAAGGGTTCTGGGGTAATGCCCCTGGGTCCTTGCACCTCATCGGAGAGGAGGACCCAGAGGAAAGTTTGACATGCACATTAAAGGATGCTCTGGGGATAGGGGGAGGCAATAGGGGTGAGCACTGGGGATGTGGAGGAGGGGGGAGGGAAAGGGGAAACATGGGAGTTAGGGGGAGGTGGAAGGAGGGAGGGGACTGGTATACCTGTTAAGTTTGTATGAGCGGAAATAATAATAAAAAAGAACCCTGACATCACTGCCACACCAGTGACATCACAGCCTTTTACATCACAACCTCACCAGTGTCACCACATTCACCACTGACACCATAGACTCACCAGTGACATCATAGCCTCACTATGACATCTTTCTCACCACTGACATTCCAGCCTAATTGTGACATCACACTTTCACCAGTGACATCACAGACTCATTGTGATATCAGCCTCACCACTAACATCACAGCCTCACTGTGCCATCCAACCTCTCCAATGATATCACAACATCAATGTGTTGTTAGAGACTCACTGTGACATTACAACCTGACAGTGACATCACACCTTCACTGTGATAACATAAACTCACTGTGACATCATCCTTGCCACTGACATAATAGTCTTATGGTGACATCACATACATTCCTCTGATATACACTCACTGAGACATCCAGCATCAATGTGACAGCACAGCATCACTACTGACATCATATCCTCACTATGACATCAGCCTTGCCACTGACTTCACAGCATCACTGTGACCTCACAGCCTCCACCGTGACATCACCATCACTCTGTGACATAACAGGCCCATGGAATCATCACAGCCACATTGTATCATCAGTCTTGCCATTGACATAGTCTCATGATGACATCACATACACACTGTGACATCAAAGCCTCAATGTGACATCACAGCAGCACCACTGACCTCAGAGCCTCACTGTGACATCAGCCCTGCCACTGATATCACAGCGTCACTATGCCCTCATAGCTTCCACCGAGATATTACCAATGCCCTGTGACATCACGGGTGCACAGTGACACCACAGACACACAGTGACATCAAAGGCACACAGTGGAATCACAGCATTACCAGTCACATCCTGCCTTCAACACTCTCATCAGCCTCATGCTGTTATCACAGCCTAACCACAGAAATCACATTCTTACTCTGATGTCATAGTCTCACTCCACTGACATCACAGTCTCACTGTGATATCACGGTATCACTGGTGACAACACAGCCTCACTGTGACATCACAGCCTCACATCTGACATTATAACCTCACTGTGATACAACAGTCTCACCTCTGAAGTCATTGAAAAAGTATGACATCACATCACTGTGCCATACTGTGCCATCAAAGCATTACTACAACATAAAGCTTCACTTCTTAAATCATAGCCTCACTGTGACATCATGGCCTCAGTTGACACAATAACTCACTGTGACATTAGAGCCTCACCAGTGACAATACGGCTTCACCAATGTGAAAGCAGTCACTACTGATATCACTACCTCACTGTGACATCAATCCTCACTGTGACTTCACAGTCTCACCACTGATAGGACAGTTTCACCATGATATTAAAACCTCACCAGTGAAACCACAGTCTCATGGTGACATCATACCTCACTGTGGCATCACAGCCTCACCACTTATATCACTTCGTCAATGAGACATCTCTGCCCCAACTCTCACATCAGTATCACTTCTGAAATCACAGCCTACTCACTGACCTTACAGCTGCACCATGATATTACATCATCACTGTGACATCACAGCCTCATGGTGACATCACAGTCACACTATGACATCACATCCTCACCACTGGTATCCTACCTAGCCTTACTATCACACCAGCCTCACCACAGTTGCATAAGCTCACAGTGATGTAACAGCTTCAGCAGTGACATCATAGCCTTTAACGTCATAAACAGTGACACCTCAGCCTCACATGTTGCATTACTGTCTCATTGTGACAACAATATTCCCACAGCTATCACATCCTAACAGTGACCTCACAGCCTCACTGTGATATCATAGCATCACCACTGACATCATAGACTCACTGTGACATCAGCCTTGTCAACAACATCACAGTCTCCCTGTGACCTCACAGCCTCCATTGTGACATCACCAACTCACTGTGACATCACAGGCTCATGGTGACACCACAGCCACACAGTGACAGCAAAGACTTATTCTGGCATCACAGCTTCACTGTGACATCATAGCCATACTGTGTTCTAACAGCCTCACTGTGACATTACAACATGACAGTGACATCACAGCCTCACTTTGACATCACGAACTTTCTGTGACATCAGCCTTGCCACTGTTATAATAGCCTCATGGTGACATCACATACACACCTCTGATGTGTCTACGTCTCAATGTGATGTCACAGCATCAGCACTGACATCATAGCCTCACTGTGACATCAAACTTGCCACTGATATCATAGTCTTACTGTGATCTCACAGCCTGAACCATGACATCATCAACTCTTGTGACATAACAGGGTCATAGTGACACCACAGCAACATGGTGACATCCCAGTTTCACCTCTGAAATCATTGGCCAACTGTGACATCACAGCATTGACTCTGATGTTATAGACTATTTCATCAGAGTCACTATGACATCACAGCCTCACCTCTGAAATAATAGCCTCAATGAGAAATCATACCCTCATCACTATGGCACCACAGCTCCAACACTGACCTCACCAGCTCACTGAAATGTCGTAGCCTCCCTGTGACTCCCCAATGTCCCTACTGATATCACAACTCACTGTAACACCACAACTTCCCCAGTGACAACACAACCTCACAGTGACATCGTAGCCTCATTATGACATTACAGCCATCCTGTGTCATCAAATCAGCATGGTGACACAAAGTTTAACTCTGACACATAGCCTCACTGTGACTTCACAGCTTCAGTTTGACACGATAAAATCACTGTGACATTAGAGCCTGTCCATGACAATATAGACTACAAATGACATAGTCTCCCTGTGAAAACATAATCACCACTGACTTCACAACCTAAATGTGACATCACAACCTCACTGTGACATCAAAGCCTCACTGTAGAACCACAGCCTGACCAGTAACATGCCAGCCTCACTGTGACATCATACCCTCATGAACAAGATCAGTCTCATTCTGATATCACAGCCTAACCACTGAAAACACATCCTCACTGTGATGTCATAGTCTCATTCCACTGATATCACAGCCTCACTGTGATAACTCACAGTAACATCACAGACTTTCCTTTGACATCACAGCTTCAGTATAACTGCACAGACTCACCATTGACATGCTAAAATCACTATGAAATCCAAGTATCACTTCTGACATCACAGCCTCAAAGACATCTCATAGAAGCAGCCCTGATATCAGAGCATTACCGCGACATCACAGCCTCAAGTGATCTCACAGCCTGCCCACTGACAACACAGGCTCACATATAATATCATAGCCTCATTGTGATATCAGTCTTGCCACTGACAACACAGCCTCACTGTGACATCTTAGCGTCCAAAGTGATATCACCTCACGGTGACATGACAGCCCACAGTGATATACAAACTTCCAAAGGAGACATGACGGCCACACTGTGACATCACAGCCTCACCACTGGAATCATTCCTAGCCTTACTAGGACACCACAGCCTCACCATAGACACCACAGGCACCCAGTGATGTGACAGCCACAGCAGTGACATCCTAGCCTTTGCCATCATAAGCAGGGAAACCAGAGCCTCACATGTTACATCTCTGCTTCATTTTGACATCAATCTTTTCACATATATCACAGTCTCACATGGACCTCACAGCCTCACTGTGACCCCACCGGATAGCCTGTTGCATCATAGCTTCATTGTGACATCAGTCTTGCCACTGACATCACAGCCTCACTGTGATATCACAGCTTCCAGAATGATATCACTTCATGGTGACATGACAGCCCACAGTGATATACAACCCTCACAGTGACATAATAGAATAACAGTGACATCAAGGCCTCACCAGTGACAACACAGCCTGTCCTGTGATATCAGCATCACCAATGACAATAATCAGATCACAGACATCACTGCCACACCAGTGACAACACAACCTTTGACATCACATCTTCACCAGGGTCACTGTCATGTAATATATTCACCACTGACATCATAGCCTCACCAGTGACATCATAGATTCACTATGACATATTTCTCATTACTGACATTCCAGCCTTATTGAGACATCACACCTTCTCCAGTGACATCACAACTTCACTGTGATATTGTGCCTTCAGAACCTCACTGTGGCATCATAGCCACACTGTGTCCTCAAAGACTCAGTGTGACATTACAACATGACAGTGACATCACATCCTCATTGTGACATCACAAACTCACTGTGACATCACAATCTCTCTGTGATGTCAGAACCTCATAATAACATCACAGTTTCACAGTGATATCATAGCTTCACTGTGGAATTACAGCCTCATATCTGACATCACATACTCACTGTGACATCACAGCTTCACTTCTGAAATCATAGCATCAGTGATACCACAGACATCCTACCTAGCCTCACTATGTCACCACAGCCTCATCACTGATATCTCAGGCTCACGGTCACATGACAGCATCAATAGTGACACCACAAACTTGCTATGGCATCACATCCATACCAGTAACATCCCAGTATTACTGTGAGTTCTCAGCTGAATCACTGACATCAATCTAACTTCTGACTTCACAGCCTAATCACTGAAATCACAGCCTCATTGTGACATCACAGCCTCACTGTGACATCACAGCCTCATAGTGACATCCTAGCCACACTGTGATATCACACCTCATCATTGGTATCCTACCTAGCCTTACCATGACACCACAGCCTCACAACAGATAGCCCAGGCTCACAGTGATGTGACAGTCTCAGCAGTGATATTGTTGTAGTTAAGCACAGGTGTCAACTTGACTCTTGAGGGTTTGAGCTCTGGGCACAGGTGTAGAGAGTTGATGGTTGAGTTAAGCCCAGAGCAAACCTGAAGGAGATTGTCTGGCTGCTGGGGAAGACCCAGGCCATGGTGGGTGGGATTAGGCCCTGGATAAATCACAAAGAGCTGATTGAGAGAATTGGCATCTTTCTGTATAGTTGGCCAGACATGCTGGTCTGGCAAGTAAGGATTGTCCATCTTTCAGCCGTTATGGTGGCCAGTTCCCTTAGCCCTGGTATTGGTGTGTGCTCTCCTGTCAAGCTGGACTATGAACTATAACCGGACTGTCGTAAGAAAGTAAACTCCTTGTTCCCTTAAGCTGTGTTCTGGTCATTTATCAGCAACTATGCAGATGAACTGCAACAGACATCGTAGCCTTTGACATCATAAACAGTGACTGTACAGCCTCACATGATACATCACTGCCTCATTGTGACATCAATCTGCCCACAGATATCACAGGCTCCCAGTGACCTCAGAGCCTCACTGTGACCTCACAGTCTAACTTGTTATATCATAGACTCACCTGTTCCATCATAGCCTCATGTGAAATCAGCCTTGCCACTGACATCACATCTTCCACAATGACTTCACAGGCTCACTGTGATATCATAACCTCTCTGTGACATAACAGGCTAACCTGAAATCATACCATCAGTGACACCACAGACATTCAGCCTAGCTTCACTATCACACCACAGCCTCATCACTGACATCTCAGGCTCACGGTAATGTGACAGCCTCAACGGTGATACCACAGCCTTGCTGTGGCATCACAGGCTCACTTGTTACATCTCAGCCTCATTGTGACATTTCAGCCTCAGTACTTCACTTCTGACATCATACCCTAACCACTGAAATCACAGCCTCACTGTGATATCACAACCTCACAGTAGCATCAGTGCCTCAGTGACATCACAACCTTTCCTGTGATATCAGCGCTTCGGTGTAACTGTACAGCCCCACCACTGACATACTAATGTTATTGTGAAATCCAAGCATCATCCTTGATGTCACAGCTGCACTAACATCTCACAGAATCAGCCCTGACATAAGAGACTCGTTGTGACATTACAGCCTCAGAGTGACCTCACAACCTGTCCACTGACACTACAGGCTCACCTGTTACATCATAGCCTCATTGTGATATCAGTCTTGCCACTGCCATCACAGCCTCACCATGACATCACAGCTTCCGGAGAGATATCACCTCACAGTGACATGAAACCCCACAGTGACATACAATTTTCACAGTGACATTACAGCCTCAGTGTGACATCAGCATCACCACTGACATCAGTCAGAACGCTGACATCACTGCCATACCAGTGACAACACAGACTTTGACATCACAACCTTGCCAGAGTCATTGTCACATAGTAGGTTCACCACTGACATCATAGCCTCACCAGTGACATCATAGACTCACTATTACATCTTTCTCCCCACTGACATTCCAGGCTTATTGTGACATCATACTTTCACCAGTGACATCATGGCCTCATTGTGACATCAGCCTTACCACTAACATCACAGCATCACTGTGCCATCAAATACTCTTCAGTGATATCACAACATCACTGTGTCATCAGAGCCGCACTGTGACATTACATCCTGACAGTGCCTTCACAGCCTCACAGTGACATCACAATCATACCCTGAAATCAAAGTATCATTGTCACAATATTCACCTCTGACATCCTAGACTCACTGTGACATCACAGCCTCAGTTTGACACAATAAACTCACTGACATTAGAGCCTCCCCAGTGACAATACAGCCTCACCAATGACATAGTCTCCCTGTGAATGTGCAGTCACTACTGAAATCACAATCTCACTGTGGCATCACAACCTCACTATGACATCACAGCCACACTGTTCCAGCACAGACTCACAGTGACATCACAGCCTCACCACTGACATAGTCTCCCTGTGAAAAGAGTCACTACTGACATCACAATCTCACTGAGACATCATAGACTCAACTGGTGAAATCAGCCTTGTCACTGACATCACATATTCCACAGTGACATCAGAGTTTCACAGTGATATCAGAGCCTTACTGTGGCATTATAGCTTCATTTCTGACATCTCAGCCTCATTGTGACATTTCAGCCACATCACTGACATTAGTCTCACTTCTGACATCACAGCATAACCACTGAAATCTCAGTCAAATGGTGATGTCATAATCTATCATCACCTATATCACAGCCTCACTGTGATATCACAAGCTCATGATAACATCACAGCCTCACAGTGACATCACAGTCTCTCCTCTGGCATCGGAGCCTCAGTGTGAATGTACAGCCTCACCACTCCTAAATTTACAGTGAAATCAAAGCATCATCCCTGACATCACAATATCACTGATATCTCATAGAATAGGCCTGACATCAGAACCTCAATGCAACATCACAGACTCAGTAACCACACAGCCTGTCCAATGAAACCAGAGGCTCACCTGTTACATCATAGCCTTATTGTGACATCAGTCTTGCCACTGACATCACAGCTTCACCACTGATACGACAGGCTCACCTTGATATCACAGCCTCACTAGGGACACCACAGTCTCATAATGACATCATAACCTCACTGTGGCATCACAGCCTCACCTAGTATGTCACATCATGAATGCCACATCTCAGGCTCATCTCTTACATCAGTCTTATTTCTGAAATAACAGCCTAACCACTGACCTCACCGCCAAAATGTGGCATCACAGCCTTACCACTGTTATGACAGTCTTATGTGACATTACAGCCTCTTCTCTGATATCACAGCCTCACAGTAACTTCACAGACTGCCCACTGACACCACAGGCTTATCTATTACATCATAGCCTAAATGTGACATCAGTTTTACCACTGACATCACAGCCTCACCACTGATGGCACAGCCTTACATGTGACAATGGGGATGCCATTGACATTAGTCAGAATACTGACAAAATTCCCACATCAGTGACAACACAGCCTCATTGTGACATCACAGCCTCACCTCTGAGGTTATAGCTTCTCTGAGACATGACAGACTCACCACAGATAACACAGGGTCATGGTGATGTGAAAGCCTCAGTAGTCACATCACAGTCTTTGACATCATAAATGGTGACACCACAGCCTCCCATGTTACATCACTGCCTCATTTTGACATCAGTCCTTCCAAAGACATCTAAGGCTCAGAGTGTCCTCACAGCCTCACTGTGAACTCACAGTAACCTGTTATATCATAGACTCACCTGTTATATCATAGCCTCATGGTGAAATCAGCCTTGCCATGGCATCACATCTTCCACAGTGAACTCATAGCCTCACAGCATCACTGGTGACAACACAACTCACTGTGATATCACTGCCTCTCCTCTGAGGTTATAGACTCACTGTGACATGACAGCCTCACTATGAAGTGACAGGGTCATCTCTGAAATCATTGCCCAACTGTGACATCACAGCATCGACTCTGACGTTATAGACTCACTGTGACATCACAGCCTCAGTTTGACACAATAAACTCACTGTGATATTAGAGCTTCACCTGTGCCAATACAGCCTCACCAATGACATAGTCTCCCTTTGAAAGCACAGTCATTACTGACATCACAACATCACTGTGACATCATAGCCACTCTCAGCCAGCACAAACTCACCATGACATCATAGCCTCGCCACTGATAGGATAGGGTCACCATGATATTACAGGGGCACCAGTGACACCACAGCCTCATGGTGACATCATAACCTCACTGTGGCATCACAGCCTCACTAGTTACATCACATCGTCAATACAACATATCAGCCTCATCTCTCACACTAGTTTCATTTCTGAATCACAGCTTAACCACTGACCTCACGGCTGAACTGTGACATCATAGGCTCCCTGTGACATCATGCCTCGTGGTGACATCACTGCCACATTGTGACATCACAGATTCACCACTGGAATCCTACCTAGTCTTACCATGGCTCCACAGTCAAACCACAGAGAGCACAGGCTCACAGTGATGTGACAGCCTTAACAGTGACATCAGAGCCTTTGGCATCATAAACAGTAGCACTGAGCCTCACATGTCACATCACTGCTTCATGGTGACATCAATCTTCCCACAGATATCACAATCTCATGGTGACCTCACAGTCTAACCTGTTATAGACTCATCAGTTCCATCATAGCCTCATGGTGAAATCAGCCTTGCTCCTGACATCACGTCTTTCACAGTGATATCACAGTCTCACTGTGACATTATTGTGCCTCATGTCTGATATCACAGCCTCACTATGACATCAAAACCTCACCTCTGATATCACAGACTCACTGTGACACAATGGGCTAACCTCTGAAATCATAGCATCAGTGACACCATGGATATGCTGCCTAGCCTTGCTATGACACCACAGCCTCATCACTGACCTCTCAGGCTCATGGTAACATGACAGCCTTGCTGTGGATTCACAGCCTCACCAGGAACATGTGACATCTCAGCCTCATCACTGACATCAGCCTCACTTCTGACATCACAGTCTAACCACTGAAATCTCAGCTGAAATGGGATGTCATAGTTTATCACAGCCTCATTGTGATATCACAACCTCACAGTAACATCGCTGCCTCACCTCTGACATCACAGCCTCAGTGTAACTACAAAGCCACACCACTGATGTCCTAAACTCATTGTGAAATCCAAGCATCAACCTTGATATCAAAGCCTCAGTGACATCTCATAGAATCTGCCCTGACATCAGAGCCTCACTGCGACATCACAACCACCCAGTGACCTTGCAACCTGTCCACTGACACCACAGGCTCACCTATTACATCATAGTCTCATTGTGACATGACTCTTGCCACTGACATTACACCCTCAAAGTAACCCCACGATTTACCCACTAACACCACAGACACACCTGTTACATTATAGCTAACCTGATAAATTATACACATATATATAGATCATACATATAACTCACACATATAGCTAATGCATATAGCTCACTGTCACATCACGGTCTCATCAGTGATATCACAGCCTCATCATGACATCGCAGCCTCAACATTAGTATCCTACCTAGCCTTACCATGTAACACAGCTCAACACAGTTAGCACAGGCTCACCACAGCCTTACATATTACATCACTGCTTCATTGTGACATCAATCTTCCTACAGATATCACAGCCTCACAGTGACTTCACACCCTCACTGAGACCTCACAGTCTAATCTATTACATCATAGACTCACATTATATCATAGCCTCATGGAGAAATGAGCTTTGCCACTGATATCACATCTTCCACAGTGACCTCACTGCCTCACTGTGACATCACAACTTCTCTGTGATGTCAAAGCCTCAGAGTGACCTCACAGCTTCACAGTGATATCACAGCCTCACTATGCCATCCAAACCTCACCAGTGACATCACAACATCACTGTGTCATCAGAGCCTCACTGTGACATTACAGCCTCACTGTGACATCACAACTTCCAGAGTGATATCACCTCACAGTGACATGATAGCCTACAGTGACATACAACCCTCACAGTGACATCATAGCCTCACTGTGACATCACGGCATCACCATTGACATCATAGCCTCACTGTGACATCATCCTTGCCACTGACATAACAGTCTCACCATGATAGCACCAAGTCCTTGTGACATCACAAGCTCATGGTGACACCACAACCACACGGCGACACCAAAGCCTCAAGAATGCATAACAACCTCACCATGACATGCCAGACTCACTGTGACATTGTACCCTCATCACTTACATCAGCTTCATTCTGATATTACAGCCTCACCACTAAAATCATATCCTCAGCCACAATATACCAACACAGCCTCAATGTGACATCACAGCCTCACCAATGATATGACAGGCTCACCATGATATTAAAGCCTCACCTGTGACACAACAGCCTCATTGTGACATCATAATCTCACAGTGGCATCATAGCCTCACCAGTTACATCATATCATCAATGTGATATATCAGCCTCATCTCTCAAATCAGTCTCACTGCTGCACTGTGACATACAGTCTCACTGTGACATCACAGACTCACCACTGGTATCGAACCTAGCCTTGCCATGACACCAACACCTCAGTACAGATAGCACAGCTTCCCAGTGACTTAACAGCCTCAGCAATGACATCAAGCCTTTGTCATAATAAACAGTTTTACCACAACCTCACATGTTACATCACTGACTCATTGTGACATCAATCTTTCCACAGATATCACAGCATCACTGTGACCTCACAGCTTCTCAGTGACCTCACATTCTAACCTGTTATATCGTAGAGCCACCTGTTACATCATAACCTCATGGTGAAATTGGTTTTGCACTGACATCACTTCTTCCACAGTGACCTCACAGCCTCACTCTGACATCACAACCTCTCTGTGATACAACAGCCATGATGTGTTAACACAGTCTCACTGTGACATCACAACTTCACTACTGATTGCACAGGCACAACCTGATACACAATGATACCACAGCCTCATTGTGACATCACAACCTCATGGTGGCATCATGGCCTCACTGCCGCGCTCCTATCCAACTAATCTGGTAGAATATGTCTCAGTTTGGAAAAGGTGGATTCAAAGTAACATGTTTTGGGATAAGGACATGGCTTTATTTTAGAGAAATAAGGAAAAATATGGGAATTGTTAGGCTTTGGTGTTTCTTCCCAGCTCAGGCCTAAAGCCTGTTCCCTGGGGAAGGTCACAGTAACCCCATGGGCAAGTGCTAGGAATTTCTCAGTATGTCACAATAAAGCCCATGGACAGGTGCTAAGTATTCTTACCTAGATTTTGTTTGGGTTAATTCAAGTTTTGCCTCTGGCAGGAAGAATTCTTCTGGGATTTAGGAGTGCCCTTTCTTAGGGTTTTTTGGAACTAGCTTCCTGCTCTCTGTTCTAGAGAAGAAGCCTGCTTTTTAAGTTTCAGTCAAATACTAAATAGAAATTTCATGTCTAGTCATTTACAATAAGTAGACTTGTTAGCCAGAATGTGTGCACTGATTTTAAGGAAATTAGAGAATAGCTTCTAGAGTCTTAAAACATAGGTGGTTAAAATTCCCATCTACATACTAACTCAGAAATTCCAGAAGTATAAGACTTTGCTATCAGTCCACCAGGACCTTAAAAGAAACTGTGATACCCTCTTACCCTGGCTAAGGCCAAGGAAGAGACCATCATGCCAGAAAGTCTAGATGCCAAGACTGCCCCTGGAGATGGTATTTGCAATCCAAACTGGGAGAATCCATGTCAGAAGCAAAGGGGGTCGTGTCTTTCCTACCCCAAACAGCACTCTTATGAGAAATCACAGAGGTGGACCATTCGAGTGCACTCCCACCAATGATTGCCTCCGCCCCGAAAGAGACACCCTTGGCATATGGGGCCTGACTGGACCCCAGGTTTGGAGTATGCATGGTTCACAGAGGGGTCATCTAACTGGCAATACACTTCTGGAAATACTCAAAGGAAGACATAAGCAACCTTTTTATTAAAGGAATAGAAGGATGCTATTATAGAAGTTATTCTTTTAATAATTATATTGCTTAAGTGTTTTCTTCAGTGCATATATCAGTAGTGCTCCATCGACAGAACCAGCTATAGCTTATGGGCCTTGAGTATCCAAGTCAAGGCCCCCTTAGAGATGTAGTTTAAGCTTGGATAGTAGAGACTACATGAGCTGCATACATCTTCCCAAGTTAGAACCTGCTGCCATGCCTGGTGCCTATGTCGACCTGCCTGACTGAGAGTATCAACCTGGAGAGGACAACAGCCAAAGCTCACGCTGGGACTTATGGGGTGTTGAGGACTCCTATAGTTAATTGTAAAATATGTTCCTTGCTAAAATCAATAGGAGAACATTCTGCCTCTGTATTTTAAAAGAAAGCAGGCTCTGTTAAAATGTGGGCTCAGCCCCATAGCTATCAGGTGAAGCATTATAGATTAGATAAGTTTGGAAATACTGAGAGAATGTTTCTGTTAAGTGCCTTTGCCCTGAAGCAATGGGTTAGGTTCTTGAAAAAATGCCCACCCTGAAGGTGATTTTTGCTGACTAGAAAATTGTATGTCTGTTGTAGGTGCAACATTCTTTACCCCAAAATTTTCTGTATAAAAGTTGTCACGAAAGTTTCAATAAATGGGTTCAGGCTTCACTAGGACGAGAGGGAGCTGAGTGTGTTCTGTTCTCCACCTGGTCCTGGAGAGCCCTGGTCTCGAGGCTGCGACTATGGTTTGTGGCACCTCACCAGTTATATCACATCATCAATATGATATCTCAGCCTCATCTCTCACATCAGTCTCACAGCTGCACTGTGACATCACAGCCTCACTGTGACATCACAGCCTCATAGCAACATCACAGCCAAACTGTGACATCAGAGCCTCACCACTGGTATCAAATCTAGCCTTAACTTGTCACCACAGACTTACCACCAATAACACAGACTCATAGTGATGTGACAGCCTCAGTAGTGACATCATAGCCTTTGACATCATAAATAGTTTCACCACAGCCTCACATTATGTCACTGCCTCATTGTGATGTCAATCTTTTCACAGATATCACAGCATCACATTGATCTCATAGCCTTTCTGTGGCCTCACATTCTAACCTGTTATATCATAGACTCACCTGTTACATCATACTTGTCATGGTGAAAATGGTCTTGTAATGACATCACTCTTCCATAGGAACCTCACAGCCTCACAGTGACATCACAGACACACTGTGACATCACAGCCTCACCACTGGTATTGTACCTAGCCTTACTATGACAACACAGCCTCACCACAGATAGCACAGGCTCACAGCAATGTGACAGACTTAGCAGTGACATCATAGCTTTTTCCATCATAAACAGTGACACCACAGCCTTACATGTTACATCACTGCTTCATTGTGACATCAATCTGCCCATAGATATCACAGCCTCAGAGTGACCTCATAGTCTCACTGTGACCTCACAGTCTAAACTATTACATCATAGACTCACCTGAAACATCATAGCCTCATGGAGAAATGAGCTTTGCCACTGACATCACATCTTCCACAGTGACCTCACAGCCTCACTGTTACTTCACAATCTAATGTGTAATCATAGCCTCATGGTGAAATCAGCCTTGCCACTGACATCACATTTTCCACAGTGACCTCACAGACTCACTGTGACATCACAACCTCTCTGTGATGTCACAGACTCACAGTGACTTCCCAACTTCACAGTGATATCACAGCCTCACTGAGGCATTATGGCCTCATTTTTGAATTACAGCCTCACTGTGACATCACAGCTTCATGAGACAAAACAGCCTAACCTCTGATAGCATAACATCAATAACCCCAAGGACATCTTGCTTAGCCTTGTTATGACACCACAGTCTCATCACTGACATCTCAGTCTTACTGTAACATGACTGCCTCAACAGTGACACCACAACCATGCTGCGGCATCAGAGCCTCACCAGTAACATTCCAGCCTAACTGTGACATCTCAGCCTCACATCTGATATTACAGGCTAACCACTGATATCACAGCCTCACAGTGATATCGCAACCTCACATTAACAACACAGACTCACAGTAACATCACAGCATCTCCTCTGACATCATAGCCTCAGTGTGACTGCACAACCTCACCACTGAGGTACTAACCTCACTGTGAAATCCAAGCATCACCCCTGACCTCACAGCCTCACTGAGACATACAGGATAACCTGTCACAGTCCAAGCTGCAACCTCGAATCCAGGGCTCCATTCAACAAGGTAGGCAAGGCTTTGGCAAATGGAGGAAAGACAGACAGCTCTCTGGACTGAGTGAATCTGAATTCTTTATTGAAGTTTTTAAGCAGAGTTTATATACTTTAGAAAATCCAGAGTAAAGGTCAGGGAATGTGTCACCATGCCTATAGGGAAGTCATTAAAGAAAACCAGGACCAATTTCTTTATAGGATTATGTAAAATGTATTCATTCCAGGTAACAAAGGAAGAGCAGAGGTGACATATATTTTCTGTGTTGGAGCAGACATGATGTCTCCAGGTAGACTTATAGCAAGCATGACACTCGGTTGCTAAAAGCAAAGGGACAATGAATGTTTCAAAGTAGATTTTCTGTGGTTTATGTACAAACATCAAATGTGTGGGGGAGGGACTGTAAACTAGTAGTCCTGAGAAAAACAACAACAATAAAAAGATCTAAGAACATACAAGAGGTAGACTCAAAATCCAGAGGGAGGAATCCTGCCAGAGGCAAAACTTAATTTACATAGGGAAAGCCCCAAGCATCTAGCAATTGCCCATTTAAATGTTAATGTGTTACTCCCCAGCCAGCAGGCTTTAGGCCAGAACCAGATAGTAGCAGTAAGACAGGCAGTAACACTAAGGCCTGACTACCCCCTTATTTTCCTTATTTCTCTTATTTATATCAAATAACATCATGTCCTTTATCTAGAAATTGCTTCCTTGAAACAATATTCTGTCATGCTTGACCTTATCAAAACAGCATAGTTGGATAAGGATGGGCATTTCCCTCTCTTTTCCTTTTCTTTTTAAAGATTAGATTTGTCTGAAGAACACTGGAAAGAGAACGATAGCAATGACTATGATAAGAATTGTCAGGACAATATGAATTAACGTGGTGAACCAGGGTGTAGGAAAACATTAAAACTCATATGAGAATTTACATAAGTTTGTAGAACCTTAAGTTGATAAAATGGCTCTGAATGTCTCTTAAAGAGTACAGTTGTAGTAGCAGTCAGCAATTTGTATAAATTTAATATAAAATAGTCTTAATATGTCCAATAGACTAGTTTTGATAGGTAGGAATAACTTATCTAGACGTTAAGTGTCAAGCCAACCAGATCTATTCTGGAGTTTTAATGAGTCTGAATTTTGTCCCAAATATAAATTTTATCTTACTGTTTAAGGTAAAAGAAACATAATTATCCATTAAAAAGTAGATACAATTGGTGGTATAAATGTCAGCAAAAGTCAACAGAAAATTGTACATTTTTAGGAACCAAAAGCAAAACATGTAACAAATACTCAATGGTGAATTTTAAGAGGAAAATAAAGTCCTTTAGCATATGGTGAGCAGCAATTAACTTTTAAAGTCCAGTTTGTGAAAGACTCTCAGAGTCAGTCCAAATGTGTCAGGAATAATTGGACATTGCATGCCTGACGCAATGTCCAACACACTATTGACCTCACAAAGTCTAGCATCTGCTAAAGGCACCAAGATCCTTGGAGGCAAGGGATTGACAGCCACAGTAGTGTTCCTATGCTTAAGGGGAACACAGGAAAGGGTTCAGGGAAATGCCACTGGGTCCTTGTACATCATCGGAGAGGAGGGCCCAGAGGAGAGTCAGGCATGCACATGAAAGGACTCTGGGAATTGGGGCGGGAGGCACTGGGGGATAGGGAGGGAGGGGTGAGGGGAGGGGGAGCAGGGGATTTGGGGGGAGGAGGAGGGAGAGAGGGAACTGGTATACCCATTAAGTTTGTATGAGCTGAAATAATAATAAAAAATGTATTATAAAAAAAAAGAAACATTTCTGGCTCCTTCAGGTCAGGATCTGGCTCTTTGACTTGCTCTGTATTAATGTCAACTCCTTTTTTCTTGTATGTTGAAAGCTGTCATCTTGTCAGGGAGATTGTCTATGATTTTCCACTGGGCAGAATAAATGTTGGGGAATCCACAGGGATGAGCCAACTGATGGAGAAACACAAAGACATCTGTGACTCCAAGGAGCTCTGGGTCTGGTTATGACAGGTATATGTCAAAGGCATTTTTACTTTAACCATTATCTCTAATTTTTAATCTTTTCATAAACCTAATATCCCACCAACCTTTATAACATATTTAACATTCTTTTAAGTAACCAATTCATAAACCTTCTGTACACACTTTAACCTTTCTTCTTTAATTTTTTTTATTATTTATTCAATTGTGCGTGTATGCGTGTGTTTGTGTGTGTGTGTGTGTGTGTGTGTGTGTGTGTGTGTGTGTGTGTGTAGAACCACAGATGAATTCGGGAACCACCATGGACACCTCCACCTCCTTCTTGTTTACTCCGCCCCGGGATTCATAGGCTCTGCCCTACCAGGGCCAGAAATGCAGGCCGCCCCTGCTTCTGCCTGGCGTCTATACATGGGGTCTAGGATCCAAACTCAGGACCTTCTGCCTGCATGGCAGAGGCTTAACCCCTGAGCCATCTCTCCAGCTCCACACTTACCTTTTAAGCAACAGGTCGCATCCCATAAACCTTTTGTACATCTAAGTACTATACATATATACATATGCATATATTTTTACTTGATGGTTTTCTGCTGTTTTTACATTAATTATCCCTCAAGAATTGTCTTTTAAAGGAGGTGATAATAGATAACCTACCTCATCTTTAAAAGAAATTAAGAGTTGAGTCTGATTTGGCAATTGTGTAGACAATATACATTTGTATATAATATATACACTGAAATCTAAGACATTGACATTAAGTAACCATAAATTTTGTATCTTTAAAGCATATGAAACTTATAAACATAAAAGAAAACTTTTGATTTAAGGTAACAGCCTTAAAACTTATTTTGAAATGAAAATGTTAAATAACTTGTAGTACTTTAATATCTTTTGGAGCAAAATTAATTATAACACAAGTCAGAAAAAGTTCTTTAAATTATGTAGAGACTGAGACATTAAATATGGAATAAACAAGCAGCACATAGTCACAAGAGAACCTGTATGTCTCTGTTTTTTCTGGCAATAGAAATATTTAGATATTGCTATATCTTACCCTAAGAAGAATTAAAAAACCTCATTGAATTTTTTTAGAAGACATTTGTATTACCTGGTTGCTACATTTGATGGGATAAAATTTTATGAAAGAAGTCAAGAGGAATGAGGAAGTTTAATTGATCAGTATTATGGTGGCTTTGTTATTTTTAGAATATAGGGAAAAACCTTTAAGAACACAATGGCATTTTCATTTGTGGTCCTGTTAAAGATCAAAACCAAGTGAGATAACATTGTATGAAAGAAAACTTACAATCTATCAGAAAAACAGTTGTGATTGATTCAAAATGTAAATAGTTAAGGCCTTAGATGTTATTAAAATGTATTGTTCTTATTTTAGTATGCATACATGCATTTAAAAATGGCATGCCAAAATTTTAATATTAGTGTGCAACATGAATCAAAAAGTGGCCATAGATTTTTTATGTTGAAACACAAGACACACAGAACATAAATATACAAACACATTAATAACATACAATTCACTGATAACAGCCTTAAAATTACCTTGAAAAACGTCATCAAAACAGATCAACATTTATGAAAGACTTACCATTGAAAACAAAATCTCATATTAGTTAAGTCCAGAAGTGTAGTTTAATTATGAAAAACAAAAAAGCAGATTAAACTTTAAAATTTAGTACCAAGAACAAATTATTAAGAAACTTTATATTTCATAGATGAATATATTTGTCTTTTTTTCTTTTTCTGAAAATTTATCATTTCCCAAAGTGTCATTTTATTTTTAAAGTCCAAATATGTATATTATTGTTTCCCAAGCTGAGATCCTCTTGCCACAGCCTGTAAAAGTGGCAGTTTTGAAAGTTTTTTTATGGATCTCAAAAACATTTGAATTAATTTTAGAATATTAGGATTTTATACTAATTTTTTGTTTTTTCTTATATTTAAAAATATTACGAAGAACATGTTTTTGTCCTCTTATATTTATTTTTTATTTATTTAATTTTTAAAATCCATGTGAAACCAAATTCTGGAATTTACACTCCCTTCAATAAATGAAAGATGTAAATTTACAACTTAATATATAAAGCCAGCCAATTGTTTTTCACTGCTTCTAATCTTTTTTGTTTTAACATTGTGTTTTCTGTGTGATGGTGCTGTATATAGCCTGTATTTTTTCCATTGATAGAGGTCACTGTTCAACCCATGCAGGCTCTTTTAATTTCCATTGCATCTTAGCAGCATAATAGGTAACAGTGGCCCCAATTAAAAATATTTGTTACTATTCTACAGGATCAGGAATTACTAAAGCTATTTCCATTGAGGGCAAATCCCCTGGTCCCCATAGCAGAAAAAGAAGAGAGGGAATGACATAAGTCTGAAAACTTTTTGATTTAATATCAGGACAGCTTTGGCAGTGACTCAGCATAGCCTTTGATATCATAAACAGTGTCACCACAGCCTCACATGTTATATCACTGCTTCATAGTGACCTGAATCTTCCCACAGATATCACAGCCTCACTGTGACCTCACAGTCTAACCTGTTACATCACAGACTCACTGTGAAATAACAGGCTAATCTCTGAAATCATAGCATCAGTGACACCAGGGACATCCTGTCACAGCTTCACTGTGACACCACAGCCTCATCACTGTCATCTCAGGCTCACAGTCACATTACAGTCTCAACAGTGATGTGCTAGCTTCACTGTGACATCACAGCCTCACTTCTGAGCTTATAGCCTCACTATGATATGATGGGCTCAGATGACATCACAGGCTCACCCCTGAAATCATTCCCTAACTGTGACATCATAGCGTTGACTCTGACCTAATAGCCTCACTTTTTCATCTCAGCCTCACTATAACATCACAGGCTCACCTCTGAAATCATAGCCTCAATGCAACATCACACGCTTATCACTAACATCTTACCTAGTCTCACTACAACATCACAGCCTCACCACTGACCTCACCGATCCACTGAAACATGACAGACTCCCTGTGATACCACAGTGTCACTACTGACATGACAACTTTACTGTGACATTACAAATTCCCCAGTGACACCAAACCTCACAGTGACATCTCAGCCTCACATCACATCACAGCCATACTGTGCCATCAAAGCATCACTGTAACATAAAGCTTCATCTCTGACATCCTACCCTCACATTGACATCACAGCCTCAGTTTGACACAATAAACTCACTGTGACAGTAAAGCCTCAGCACTGACAATACAGCATCACAAATGACATAGTCATTGGTGGAAGCACAGTCATTAATGACATCACCTCATTGTCTTTTTTTTTTCTTTTTCCGGTGCTGGGGGCCGAACCCAGGGCCTCACGCTTGCTAGGCAAGCGCTCTACCACTGAGCTAAATCCCCAACCCCATTTTTTTTTTTTTTTGAGGATTAAGGTAGAGTTTATTAGAGGAGAGAAAGGTTGGAATTCATGGACTCCAGATGTGGAGTGCCATGAGGAGCTAGGGCGCCTCCATGAGAAGCGGAAATGAAACAGAGCTCATGGCACTAGAGTGCCATGAGGGGCTAGGGAGCCCATGAGAACTCACAGTGCCTAAGCATGGAACTCATGAGGAGCAAGGAACAAGAAACAGACTCATGGCACTGGATTGCCATGAGGGGCTAGATTGCCTCCAAGAGAAGTAGGCAGCTGGAAACGGACTCATGGCACTAGAGGGCCATGAGGGGCTAAATCGCCCCTCATTGTCTTTTCAAAACCTCACTGTGACATCACAGCCTCACCATTGAAATGACAAGCTCACTGTGATATCACAGCCTCACCAGGGACACCACAGCCTAATGGTGACATCATAACCTCACTGTGCCATCACAGCCTCACTAGTTACATCACATCGTCAATACAACATATCAGCCTCATCTCTCACATCAGTCTCACTTCTGAAATCACAGCCTAACCACTGATCTCACAGCTGAACTGTGACATCATAGGCTCCCTGTGACAGTGCCCCATGGTGACATCACTTCCACACTGTGACATCACAGACTCACCACTGGTATCCTGTCTAGCCTTACCACAGATAGCACAAGCTCATATTGATGTGACAGCCTCAGCAGTGACATCATAGCCTTTGGCATCATACACAGTGGCACCAGAGCCTCACATGTTACATCAGTATCTCATGGTGATATCAATCTTCCCACAGATCTCACAGCCTCACAGTGACCTCACAGCCTCACTGTGACCTCACAGTCTAACCTGTTACATCATAGACTCACATGTTCCATAATAGCCTCATGGTGAAATCAGCCTTGCCACTGACATCACATCTTCCACAGTGACCTCACAGCCTCACTGTGACATAACAACCTCGTTGTGATGTCAAAGCCTCAGAGTGACATCACAGCTTCACAGTGATATCACAGTCTCACTGTGACATTATTGTGCCTCATTTCTGATATCACAGCCTCACTGTGACATCAAAACCTTACCTCTGACATCACAGACTCACTGTTATATAACAGGCTAACTTCTGAAATCAGCATCAGTGACACCATGGATATGCTGTCTAGCCTTGCTGTGATACCACAGCCTCATCACTGACCTCTTAGACTCACGGTAACATGACAGCCTCAATAGTGACACCACAGCCTTGCTGTGGATTCACAGTAACATCCCAGCCTCACTATGACATCTCAGTCTCATCACTGGCATCAGCCTCACTTCTGACATCACAATCTAACCACTGAAATCTTAGCTAAACTGGGATGTCATAATCTATCACCACTGATACCACAGCCTCACTGTGACATCATAGACAAATGGTGACATCTCAGACACACTGTGACATCACATCCTTACCAATGGTATCCTACTATGTCTTATTATGACACTACAGCCTCACCACAGATAGCACAGGCTCACAGTGATGTGATAGCCTCAGCAGTGATACTATAGCCTTTGACATCATAAATAGTTAACCCAAAGCCTCACATGTTACATCACTACCTCATTATGACATCAATCTTCCCACAAATATCACAGCCTCACAGTGACTTAGCAGCAACACTGTGACCTCACAGTCAAACCTGTTACATCATAGACTCATCTGTTACAACATAGCCTCATGGTGAAATCATTCTTGCCAATGACATCACATCTTCCACAGTGACCTCACAGCCTCAATGTGAGATCATAACCTCTGTGTCATGTAATAGCCTCATAGTGACAGCACAGCTTCACAGTGATATCGCAGCCTCACTTTGGCATTATAGCCTCATTTCTGCCATCATTGTCTCACTGTGATATCACAGCCTCAGTTTGACACAATAAGCTTACTATGACATTAGAGCCTCACCAGTGGTAATACAGCTTCACCAATGACATAGTCTTCCTGTGAAAGCACAGTCACTACTGACATCAGAGCCTCATTGTGATATCACAACCTCATTGTGACATCACAGCCACACTGTGCCAACCCAGCCTCCCTGTGATATCAGAGCCTGACCACTGATAGAACAGGCTCACTCTGATATCACAGGAATACCACAGCCTTTTGTTGATATCATAACCTTACTGTAGCATTACAGCCTCACCAGTTATATCACATCATCATTGCTACATCTCGGCTTCATCTCTCACATCAGTCGCACTTCTTAAATCACAGTCTAACCTCTGACCTTCATAGCTACACTGTGACATCACAGTCTCACAGTGACATCACAGCCTCCCTCTGCCATTATGGGCTCACAGTGATACCACAGCCACATGGTGACATCAAAGCCTTACTGCAACATCACAGCCTCACAGTTAACTCACAGCCTGCCCACTGACACCACAAGCTCACCTGTAATATCATAGCCTCATTGTGACATCAGTCTTGCCACTGACATCACAGCCTATCAAAGACATCACAGTTTCCACAGTCATATCACCTCCCGGCTATGTGACAGCCCACAGTGACATACAACCTTATAGTGAGATCATAGACTCACTGTGACATCACAGCCTCACCAGTGACAACACAGTCTCATGTGTGACATCAGCATCACCACTGACATCACAGATTCACTGTCCTATCATAACCTCTCCAGTGACATCACAGCCTCACCACTGGTGTCCTACTTAGCCTTACTATGACACCACAGACTTACCACAGATAGCACAGGCTCAAAGTGACATGACAGCCTCAGCATTGGCATCATAGACTTTGACATCCTAAACAGTGACACCACAGCCTCACATGTTACCTCATTGTGACATCAAACTTCCCACAGATATCACAGCCTTACATGACCTCACAGACTCACTGTGACCTCATAATGTAACCTATTACATCATAGACCCATCTGTTCCATCATAGCTTCATGGTGAAATCAGCCTTGCCACTGACATCACATTTCCACAGTGACTTCACAGCCTCACTGTCACATCACAACGTCTCAGTGATGTCACAGACTCATAGTGATTTCAAAGTTTCACAACCATATCACATCCTCACTATGGCATTATAGTCTCATTTCTGACATCACAACTTCATTGTGACATCTCACCTCATCACTGACATCAGCCTCATTTCTGACATCACAATCTTACCACTGAAATTTCAGCTGAACTGTGATGTCATATTCTAACACCACTGACATTACAATCTCAATACGATATCACAACCTCAGTGTGACATCACAGATACACAGTGGCAGCACAGCCTCACTGTGACATCACAGCCTCACTACTATAGGACTGGCCCACAGTGATACTCCAGTCTCATCTGACACCACAACCTCATGTTGACCATACCTCACTATGGTATCACAGCCTCACCAGTTATATCACGTATTCAATAAGACATCTCAGCCTCATTTCTCACATCAGCCTCTCTTCTGAAATCACAGCCTAACCACAGACTTCACAGGTGCACTGTGACATAACAGCCTCACTGTGATATACAGCTTCATGGTGACATCCCAACCACACACATTGTCCATTATGAGTTCTCTATGACCACTGTAAGATATGACCACTGTGAGTTCTCTATGACAACTATGACCTATAACCATTGAGAATTCTCTTTTATCACTGTGACCTTTCTATGAGAACAATGACACTATGATCACTCTATGACCTCAGTAAGCTATGGTGACTATGTGCCCTCTCTGGCAAGTGTGAATTTTCGTGTCCACTGTGAGCTCTCTATGACCATTATGAACTCTCTAAGACCACTATGAACTATGGCCAGTTTGAGGTCTCTATTTTCATTGTGAGCTCTCTGTAACCACTATAAGCTTACTGTGACCAATTTGAGCTCTCTATGTTAAATTTTGAGCTATAACCGCTGTGAGCTTTCTATGACCACTGTGAGCTGTGACCACTATGAGCTCTCTATGACCACTATAGACTGTGACCACAATGAGCTTTCTATGACAACAGTGAGACAACTGTGAAATCTTTGATGACTGTGACCTCTCTGTGATCACTGTGAGCATCCTATAACCACTAAGAGCCATGAGCACTTTGAGTTAACTGTGAACAGTATCAGCTCTCATTGACTCTGAGCTACAAACTCTGTACATCTCTATGAATACTATGAGCTATGTCCACTGTGAGCTCTGTAAAAACATTATGAGCTCTCTGTGACCACTATGAATTATGACCACTGTGAGCTCTCATTGACCACTGTGAGCAATCTATGAAAAGTGTGAGATCTGACCACTCTGAAATATGATAACTGTGAGGGTTTTATGACCATTGTGAGTTCTCTGTGTCCACTATGAGCTATGACAACAGCGATCTCATCACTATGACCACTGAGCTCTCTGTGACAACTCTGAACTATGACCACTGTGAGCTCTTTATGACCAGTATGAGCTATGACTAATGTGATCTGTCTATGACAAATGTGAGGTATGACCACTGTGAGCTCTCTAGGATCACTATGAGCTCACAATGAACAGAATAAGCAATGACCACTATGGGCTCTCCATGTCCACCATGAGCACTCTATGACCTTTGTGAGCTATAAACACACTATGAGGTCTGTGAGTTATGACTAGGATGAACAATCTATGACCACTGTGAGTACTGTATGACCACTGTGAGCTGTAACACTTATGAGCTCTCCATGATCACTGTACGCTGTGACCACTATGATTTCTCTGTGACCACTATGAGATATGACCAATGTGAGCGCTCTGTGACCAGTTTGAACTCTGACTACTCTGAGCCCTCTATGAACATTATTTGCTATCTATGACCACGGTTAGCTATAACAACTGTGAGATCATTATGACCACTATGAGCTATGACCATTGTGATCTATCTAAAACCTATGACCATTATGAGCTATCACCACTGTGAGCTGTTTATGACCACACTGAGCTCTCTATGATCGGTATGAAATATGACCACTGTGAGCTCTTTATTTCCATAGTGAACTCTCTGTGAGCACTGTGAGCTCACTATGGCCATTGTGAGCTCTACATGACGATTATGAGCTAAAACCATTGTGAGTTCTCTATGACAACTGTAAGCTGTGACCTTTATGAGGTCTGTATTACTACTATGATTTCTCTATGACCACTGTGAGCTCTCTATGACCATGATGACCTATGACTACTCTGAGTAATCTGTGGCCACTATGAGCTCTCTATAACCACTTTGAGCTTGGATGACTTTGAGAGCTTTATGTGCACTGTGAGCTATGACCACTACAATTTCTTTATGACCACTGTAAGCTCTCTATGACCACTGTGGACTATGACCACTACAAAAACTCTATGACCATTGTGAGCTATAACTACTATGAGCTCTCTCTGACCATTGTGAAATCTTTGATGACTGTTACCTCTGTACGAAAACTTTGAGCTCTCTATGACCACTGTGAGCTTTCTATGCCCTGTACAATGAATGAACACTGTGAGCTGCCTACAGCCACTGTGATTTCTTTATGTCCACTATTATCTATGACCACTGTGAGATCTCTGTGAAAATCATTAGCTTTCTATGACTACTATAAGCTATAATCACTGTGAACTCTCTATGAATACTATGAGTTATGAACACTCTGAGCTCTCTATGACCAATATGATGTGTTACCACTGTAAGTTCTCTAGGATCACTATGAGCTCCCTATGGCCAATATAATCCATATTGATTGTGAGCTTTTTATGGCAATTATGAATTCTCTGCCCATTGTGAGCTATGACCACCTTGAGTATTCTCTGGCCACTGTGAGCTCCCTAGGATCACTGTGAGCTTTCTTGAACACTATGAGCTATGACAAATCTAATCTTTCTATGACCACTTTGAGCTAAAACCATTGTCATCTCTCTATTGCCACAAAGGAACTCTGTCATCACTATGAGATTTGACCACAATGAACTCTGCCAATTGTGAGCTCTCTACGACCACTGTCAACTTTCTGTGACCACCTTGAGCTCTGTAGACCACTATGAGCTATGACCACTATGAGTTTTCTATGATCACTATGAGCTATAAGAACTGTGAGCTCACTATGACTACAAGGAATCACTGTCACCACTATAGTCTATAACCACTATGACTTCTCTATTTCCACTGTGAATTCTCTATGACCACTGTGCATTCATTTTTGTATACTATGAGCTCTCTATGGCCACCTTGAAATATCTGACAACTGTGATGTTTCCGTGACTACTTTGAGCTCTCTATGACCACTCTAAGCTATGACCACTGTGAGCTATCCATGACAACTATGAGCTATGACAACTGTGAGCTCACTATGAACATTGTTATCTCACAATGACCACTGGGAGCTATGATCCCTGTTAACTCTCTAGGAACACTATGAACTATGACAATTTTGAGCTTTCTATGCCTACAAGAGAAATCTATCATCACTATGATCTATGACCACTATGAGCACTGACAATTGTATCAGTATAACCGGTGTAAGCCCTTTATGACCACTGTAAACTCTATGACCACTGTGAGCTCTCTAGACCACTATGAGCAATGACAACTATGAGCTCTCTATGGCCACAAGACATCACTTCTACAACGATGATTTATCATCACCATGACCATGACCTCTCTATTACAACTGTAAGACCTCAATGACCACTGTGAATTCTCTATGACCACTGTAACTTCTCTATGACCAACTACGAGATCTCTGCTTTAACTGTGATCTCTCTGTGTTTAATGAAAACTGTCTGTGACCACTGTGAGCTCCTATGAACACTGTGAATGCTCTAGGACCACTCTGAGCTCTATATGAAGACTATGAACTTTCTATGGTGATCATGAGCTGTGATCTCTGTGAGCTCTCTAAGACCACTATGAGCTATGACAACTATGACCTCTACATTACTACTCTAAGCTCTCTATGAACACTGTGAATACTGTATAAACACTGTAAATTCTCTAAGAACACAATGATCACTGTAGGATGACTGTAATCTCTGTAACCATTATGATGTCTCTATGACCACTATGGGATCTCTATGACCATTGTGAGCTATCTATCAATGTGGTGAGCTCCCTACAATGACAGTGACATGTCTAGGACCAATGTGAACACTCTATGACTGTGGAGAGCACTATATGACTACTATAAGCTGATTGTGACAAATATGAGCTATGACCATTGTGACCTTTCTTTGACCACTGTGAGCTGTTTATGTCCAATGCGAGCTCTCTATGACCACTATGAACTATGATTATTGTGAAATCTCTATGACCACTGTGAATTATGAGCACTGTAAGCTCACTGTTCCCATTATGAACTCACCCTGACCACTGTGAGCTCACTGTGGCCATTGTGAACTCTCTATGACCACTATGAGCTATGACTGCTGTGAACTCTGTACTACTATTGTGAGCTATAATCACTATGAGCTCTCCATAACAACTGAGACCTCTTTATGACCATTGTGAATTCTCTATGACCACTATGGGCCCTCTATGACTAAGATTACCTATTAAAACTGTGAACACTCTATGACCACTGAGCTATGATTACTATGAGCTCTCGATGAGCTCTGTGAGCTCTCAATAACCATTGTGGCTCTGAGACAACTGGGAGCATTCTATAACAACTGTTAGCTTTCTATGACCACTGTGAGCTCTCTATGACCACAATTAGCATGACCACTGTGAGCTCTCAATGAAAATTATGAGCTCTCAATGACCCCTGTGAGATATGACCACTGTGAGATCTCTATAACTATTTTGAGCTCTCTATGATCACTGTGAGCTCTCTGTGACCACTGTGAGAGCTCTGAGCTTTCTGTAATAAACATGAACTATGAACACTATGAGCGCTAATGATCACTATGAGCTCTTTGACCACTGTGAGCTCTCTATAACCACTGTGAGTTCTCTTTTACCACTGTGAGCTATGACCACTGTAAGCATTCTATGCACAGTGTGAGCTGTAACCACTCTGAGCTCTCTTTGACCACTGTGAGCTGTCTATAAGGACTGAGAGATCTTATGACCAGTGTGAGTTTTCTGTGAGAACTATGAGCAATGGTCACTGTGAGCTCATTATGAAATCTGTGAGCTCTTTATGAACATAATGAACTCTCTATGAACATATTGAAATATCTGACAACTGTAACTTCTCCATGACCACTTTGAATTCTCTATAACCATTCTGAGCTATGGCCACTGTGAGCTCTTTATGACCAATATGAGCTGTGACCACTTGGAGCTCTTCATGACAACTATGAGCTATGACTACTGTGAGGTCTCTATGACCACTATGAGCTATGAGCACTATGAGATCATTGTGAACATTATTAGCTCTCTAACATCACTTTGAGGTATGACTAAGGTGAGCTCTGAGGACTCTGTGCTCTGTATGACAATTATGCGTTATGACCACTGTAAGCTGTCAAGAACCAGTGTGACCTCTCTATGTCAAGTATAAGGCATGATAATTTTTAACTCTATATGACCACTGTGAGCTCTCTATCACCACTATGATCTATGAACAGTGTGAGCTCTCTATTACCATTGTGAGTTCTCCTTGTCCACTCTGAGTTCACTATGGCCATTATGAGCTCTTTATGACCAAAATGAGCTATGACTACTATGAGCTATCTATGATCATTGGGAGCTGTGAACACTATGAGTTGGCTATGACCACTGTGAGCTCTCCATGACCACTGTGAACTCTGTATGAACACTATGAGCTCTCTATGACCACTCTGAGTCCTCTATGACCTCTGCGAGCTATTACAACTATAAGCTCTATAAGAGAACTGTGAGTTTATAATGACAACTGTGACCTCTCTGTGACCACTTTGATCTCTGTATGACCACTGTGATCTCTGTATTACTACTGTGAGCTCTCTATGAATACTATGAACTTAGAACCATGGTGAGCTCTGTATGAACACTATGAACTATGAGCACTTTGAGCTCTTCAGAAACACTGTGATCTTTGATAAGTGTGAGCTCTCAATGAACACTGTGAGCTCTCTATGACTACTGTGAGCTATGAACACTATGAATTCTCTATGACCACTATGAGCTATGACCACCGTGAGCTATCATTGACCATTATGAGCCCTCAATGACTCCTCTGAGCTGTGACCATTATGAGCTTTCTATCAACACTGTGAGATAAGACCATTGTGAACTCTCTGTGATCATTTTAAGCTATGAACACTGTGAACTCTCTATCACCACTGTGATACGATGATTATGAGCTCACAATGAGGAATGTGAGCTCTCTATGTCTTCTGTGAGCTATGATGATTGTCATCTCCCTGTGAACAGAATGAGTTCTCTATGATCATTGAATGCCAGCTATGACTAACTATAATGTCACTATGACTACCTTGAGTCTTACATTACCACAATGACGTATGAGCAGTGTGAGCTCTCTATGATCACTATGAGCTAAGACCCCTATGAGCTCTGACTGTAAGTTCTCTAGGTCCTTTATGCGTTCTTGACGAGAACTATGAGCTATAACCACTATAATTTCTCTATGACCACTGTGAGCTATGAACATTGTGAGCTTTATATAACCATTATGAGCTTTCACTACCATGATCTCTTTATGTGCATTATGAGATCTCTGACAGCTATGAGCTATGACCATTGTGAGCTCTTTATGACCACTAGGAGTTATGTCCACTATGGGCTCTCTATGACTACCATGAGATATGACCACTGTGAGGTCTCTATGGCCTCTATGACTTATGACAACTGTGAGCTAACTGTGACCACTGTGAATTCTCAATGATCACTATGAGCTATGTCAACTATGAGCTCTTTATGACCATTATGAGCTATGACCACTGTGAACTCTTTATCACCATTGTGAGCTCTTTATGAGCACTATGCCCTATAAAAACTGTGAGCTCTCTATGACCACTATGAGCTATGACTATTTTGAACTCTATGAATATGATGATTGGTGGCCACTCTTAGTTGTCTATGACCAATATGAGTTACGAGCACAGTGATCTCTCTATGAGAACTATCACCTCTTTATGACTTCTGTGAATTCTCTATGAGAAATGAGCTATGACCATTGTGAGTTCACTTGAACATTATTAAGTCTCTAAGACCACTGTGAGGTGTGATCACTGTGAGCTATGAGCACTCTGAGCTCTCTATGACAACTATGATAACCACTGGGCATTCTCCAAGACCATTATGAGCTCTCTATGATAAGTATGAGCCATGACCATTGTGAGCTCTCTACAATCACCATTAGCACCCTATGGCCACTGTAAGATCTCT
The DNA here is from genome assembly GCA_023101885.1 of Typhlomys cinereus. Taxonomy (NCBI): domain Eukaryota; kingdom Metazoa; phylum Chordata; class Mammalia; order Rodentia; family Platacanthomyidae; genus Typhlomys; species Typhlomys cinereus. Next base: position 734,720 of record JALPQD010000653.1, read on the forward strand.
AAAATCACCATGAGCACCCGATGGCCATTGTGAGCTATGACCACAATGAGCTCTCTCTGACAACTGTGAGTTCTCTATGACCACTGTGAGCTCTGTATGACCATTATGAACTCTCTATGACCACTATGAACTCTGACCAGTGTGAGGTCTCCATTTCCATTGAGAGCTCTCTGTAACCACTGTGAGCTAACTATGGCTAGTTTGAGCTCTCTATGACAACTTTGAGCTATGACCACTGTGAGCTCTCTATGACCACTGTGAGCTGTGACCACTATGATCTCTCTATGACAACTGTGAGATCTCTATGACGACTGTGTGCTCTCTATGACCGCTGTGAGATCCCTATGACTGCTGTGATCTCTCTATGATGCTGTGAGCTGTCTATGAACTGTGAGCCCTCTAGGACCACTGTGAACTCTGCATGACCAGTGTGAGCACTCTAAGATTACTATGAGCTATGACTATTCTAAGCTCTCTGTGAGCTATGACCACTGTGATCTCTCTATGACAGCTATGAGTTCTCCGTGACCACTGTGAGCTCTCTATAACAACTATGAACTATGAACAGTTTGACCTTTCTATGACAACTATGAGCTATGACTATTATCAGCTCTGTATGACCACTATGTGCTCTCTATGAACAATATGAGCTAGAACTACTATGAGCACTCTATGAGGATGAGCAATCTATGACCACTATGAATTCTCTGTGACCACTATAAGATATGACCAATGTAAGCTTTCTGTGGCCAGTTTGAACTACAATTATTCTCAGCTGTCTATGAACATTTTTAGCTATCTATGAACATGGTGAGCTATAACAACTGTGAGATCATTATGAGCACTATGTGCCATGACCGCTGTGATCTATGACAATTATGACCTCTCTATAGCCATTATGAGCTATCACCACTGTGAGCTCTCTATGACCACACTGAACTCTCCATAACCACTGGGAGCTCTCCATGATCCCTGGAAGCTATGGCCAGTAGGAGCTCTCTATCACCACTACACATTCTCTATGAGTTCTCTATAATTCTCTGAGCTTTCTATAACCAGTATGAGCTATGACCACTGTGAGATCTCTACTTCTATTTTGAACTCTCTGTGACCACTGGAACTTTGTATTACTATTATGAGGTATAATCACTATGAGCTCTCCATAACCACTGTGAGCGCTCTATGACCATTGTGAGTTCTCTATGACCACTATGGGCTCTCTATGACTCAGATTAGCTATTAAAACTGTGAGCACTTTATGACCATTGAGCTGTGATTACTATGAGCTTTCAGTGAGCTCTTTGAGCTCTCTATGACCATTGTGGCTCTCTGAGATACTTGGGAGCACTCTATAATAACTGGTAGCTCTCTATGACCACTGTGACCTCTCTGTGACCACAATGAGCTATGACCACTCTGAGCTCTCAATGACAATTATGAGCTCTCAATGACCACTGTGAGCTATGACCACTGTGAGATCTCTATGACTACTGTGAGCTTTCTATGACCACTGTGAGCTCTCAGTGACCACTGTGAGCTCTCAATGATCACTGTGAGCTATGTCCACTGAGAGATCTATGTGACCACTGTGAATTCTCTGTGACCACTATGAGCAATGACGACTGTGAACTCATTATGCAATCTGTCAGCTCTCTATGAACACAATGGGCTCTCTATGAGCACTTTGAAATATGTGACAACTGTGACCTCTCCATGACCTTTGAACTTTCTATGGCCATTCTGAGCTATGGCCACTGTGAGCTTTTTATGACCAATATGAGCTATGACCACTGTGAGCTCTCCATGACAACTATGAGCTGTAACCATTCTGAGGTCTCTATGATAACTATGATCTAATTGCACTGTGAGATCATTGTTTACATTGTTATCTCTCTAAGATCACTTTGAAGTATGTCTATGGTGAGCTCTGAGGACTCTGTGCTTTCTATGTCAACTGTATGTTATGACCACTGTGAGCCATCAAGGACCACTGTGACCTCTCTAAGACAAGTATAAGCCATGACAAGTGTGAGCTCTATATAACCACTGTGAGATTTCTATAACCACTGTGAGCTCTCTATCAACACTGTGAGCTATGAACACTCTGTGCTATTTCCATTGTGAGCTCTCCTTGTCCACTGTGAGCTCACTATAGCCACTATGAGCTCTTTATGACCAATATAAGTTAGCACTACTATGAGTTATCTATGATCACTGATAGCTGTGAATATTATGGACTGGCTATGACCACTGTGAGCTCTCTATGACCACTGTGAGATCTCTATGATGACTGTCACGTCTGTATGAACACTGTGATCTCTCTATGACCACTTTGAGTTCTCTATGACCAGTGTTGTGGCATTATTGATTGAGGGAGGCCCTAGCCCAGGCTCCTGAATGCAGGAGGTCTGGCTCCAGACAAGCCTGAACAAGTTCAGACATGCCCCAGACATGTCTCAATAGAGGAGCCATACAGGCAGAGGAATGGAAAACAATGGGAAGGAGAGATGAATATCCAATGGAAGGTGAATGAACAACCAATGGGAAGTAGCCATCTAACCTGGACACCTAGTAAACAGCCAAATAATTGGTGGTTGGTCCTCCCATCCCCTGAACGAAGGTATGGCAACACCTGATTGGACCCTGACCCTATATACGCCCAAATCTTCTTGAATAAAGCTGAGTCTGCAGCCAACTCATCCTCTGCTGCTTCTCACCTGACCCCATCACTGGATTGCCCATTCATCTCGAGCACATGAGTCCCCTGTCAGTTTCCATTCTTTCCCCAGCTGGCCCAGTGGGGATTCAGCAACATCTCTTGCTCCAACGTGGGGTGGTACCACCTTCAATGTAGACGAGACACCCACTCTGGTAAAGCTCAATGAGAGGCCCCCTTTAGTATTTGGTTCCTGTGCTTATGGCACCTGAAGGTGAGAAGGTGGCCCTCCTCTTCCCCTTTCCCTGTTTTTCCATCATTGTGCCCTTAATGTTAGGAACACAATTGTTTGCTTAATTTGCTGATGATCAAGGAGCCCCTCTTAAGGAAAACAATCGCTCGTTTGATTTCCCCACGATCAAAGAGTAACTCTAAATCAATGGTTTTCCCAGCAAGTTTACATAAGAAATTGGTTCCCTCAGAACTCGGAGCCCAGTTTCGATTACATTGAATCAGGCTGACCTGGGGGCATATGGCCTGGGGGAGTAAACAACTCCTGAAGTCCATCACTAAACACAGGACGCTTGGATCCAAAACACCTCTGTGTATGTCCTGCACTAAGTCTCTCCTTGCATGTTGGCTACCCTTTTAGGAGTTGTTTTCACTTTCACCTTGGTTCTAGTCATTGTTTTTATTTTCCGCTCTTTTTTGCCTTGTCCGCTCACCTCCTAGTCATCTCTGCTCCATTAGGGAAGCTTGCTTCTCCAAAATGGGTAATTCACTGCCTCATCAGAAGGCACCCCAGCGGACTGCCCTTAAGGCTCTACTAGACTTATGTAGGATCAAAGTGACCCTGAAAGACGTAGAAGATTTTTGGGAGGAAGCTTTAATCTTAGCTCCTTGGATTTCCCCAGAAAATCTCTGGGACCCAGAGATCCAGATAGAAGTGCTCTTCCTATCCTGTAAGAGGGAAGTCCAGGAAGACCATATGCCTCCAACCCCCTTTGTTCCCATCCTCCTTGGCATCGTAGCATCGTAGCAAGCCTTAAAGGATTCTCCACTGAGGAAGTGATTAATTACTGCAATGAAACTTGTGGAGAGAACTCAAATTAGCCTTTATTCTTCCTGCGGATCTTTCCCTTCCCCCTCTCTGGTCGAGGACTCTGCAGAGGGCTCATGGGTCCATGTAGGGGGCATTCCACCCCCTGCCAATATCCCCTTCCCTCCTCTTCTTCTTCCTATAGCTTTTGTCTCCCCTGTCTTTCCTGGCTGTATTTTCTGGTTCAGATGATACTGGTCTCCCAACATGTGTCTTAAAATCTCTCCTAGAGATTAGAGGCATCAAGGTTAAGACTGCTGGCCTGGAGGAATTTTGGAATGATGCTGCAGTTTTAGCACCTTAGATCTATCCAGAGAAAATGTGGGAACCGGACTATGGATGAGGATGCTTTTTCTTGCTAGATGTTTTTCATAATTAATCTAAGCTGCCAGACTTAAGTAATATGAGGTCTTGTTTTAAATAAGGTTTTCCTAAATGTTAGTTCACCTTTGATATAGTTTTCAAGGGTAATTTTAAGACAGTTGGTGGTAAATTGTACAGTTGCCAGTAAAATGTTAATCATGTGCTTATATTTTTTATGTTCTGTGATTACATGTTGTGTGTCTTGTGTCTGTGGCCACTTCAATTTTTTTTCATTTCTATTGTGCGTAATACTAAAATTTTGGCATGCCATTTTTAAATATATGTATGCATGCTTAAATATAAGAACAGATAATTTTGATGACATCTAATGCCTTCTAACTCTTATGTTTTATATCTATCACAGCTGCTTTTCTAATAGATTGTAAGTTTTCTTTCATACAAGTTTTCTTACAGGTTTTTTTCATATATTCCCAAAATAACAAAGCTATTTTACAGGTCCTCGGGGCATCCATTCAGACCTTGGACATTCCTAAAGGCTACCAAAGGCCTGTTGGAAACCTGGCTGTCCTCCATTGAAGCTATGCCTTACTAATTTACAATTGTTAGGTTCTGATTTATGTCTCCTCAGCTCTTCTGGATATTTTCTGTGCCTGTGCTGCCTCCAGCCCCTCTGCCTGCTCCTGCCCTGACAACAACCTCCTTTTCTCTGTCACATACTCGAGTTCCCCTTTGGGACCATGATTCCTTCTCTGCAGTAATCTCATGATGGTAGTCTATGACAGGTAAGGCTCCACACGAGGGTGGTATCCAATCTAAGACAGTCACAGTCACTTATTTTCCACACAGCTGAATAGGCTTGGGGTTGCCCCAGCTATCATGGTCACCACTAAAAAATTTATAAATAAATAAAAGGATAAAAATGTGGCACTATCGATACAGGGAGGCCCTAGCCCAGGCTCCCGAATCCAGAAGGTCTGCCTACAAGTTTGGACATGCCCTAGACATGTCCCAATAGAGGAACAATAGAGGCACAGGGATGGACAACCAATCGAAGGAAGGATGGACAACCAATGGGAAGAAGGAATGAACAACCAATGGGAAAAAGGGATGAACATCCAATGGGAAGGAAGGATGAACAACTAATGGGAAGAGGCCATCTAACCTGGACATCTAGTAAACAACCAAATGATTGGTGGCTCTTCCTCCCATCCCCAGAGCAGAGAGATGGCAACACCTTATTGGATCCTGACCCTATATAAGCCCAAACACTTCCTGAATAAATCTGAGTCTCCAGCTAAACGTCCTCTGCCTGCTGCTTCTCACCTGACTCCCAGGATCTGGGTGGTAACCTGGTCACTGGCTCGCCCATTTCCCCTCTTCCTCCCCGCTGGACCGGTGAGGGATTTGGCAACACAGTGTGAGCTGTACAATAATTGTAAGCATGCACTCCCTGAGGTTTCTATGGCCACTATGAACTCTGTCAATTCTGAGCACGCTATGAAGACTATATAACTACTATGAGCTCTGAACTGTGAGCACTCTATGACCCTCAGAGGTATGACCACTATGAGATCTCTATGACCATTATGAGATCTCTATGACCACTGTGAGCTCTCTATGACCACAATGAGCTATGACCACTTTGAGCTCTCAATGACCATTATGAGCTCTCTAAGACCACTATGAGCTATGACTACAGTGAGCTTTTCATGATCACTGTGGGTGCTCCAAAACCATTATAAGCTCTTTATGTCTACTATGAGCTATGACCACTCTGAGCTATCTGTGACAAATATGAGCTATGAACACTGTGATCTCTCAATGATCACTATGAGCTTTTTGACCACCATGAGCTCTCTATAACCACTGTGAGTTCTCTTTTACCACTGTGAGCTATGACCACTACAAACACTCTGTACAGTGTGATCTGTGACCACTCTGAGCTCTCTTTGACTACTGTGAGCTCTCTTAGGACCACCAAGAGATCTGTATGCCCAGTGTGAGTTTTCTGTGAGCACTATGAGCAATGGTGTCTGTAAGCTCAATATGAAATCTGTGAGCTCTCTATGAACACAATAAACCCTCTATGACCATTTAAAAATATCTGACAACTCTGACATCTCCATGACCACTTTAAACTCTCTATGACCATTCTGAGCTATGGCCACTGTGAGCTCTTTATGACCAATATGAGCTGTGACTACTGTGAGTTCTCCATGACAACTATGAGCTATGACCATTGTGATGTCTCTATGACCACTATGAGCTATGAGCACTGTGAGATCACTGAGAACATTTATTAGCTCTCTAAAAACACTTTGAGTTATGATCACGGTGAGCTCTGGGGACTTTGTGCTCTCTATGAAACTATGCATTATGACCAATGTGAGCTGTCAAGGACTACTGTGACCTTTCTAAGTCAAGTATAAGCCATGACAAATGTGAGCTCTTTATAACCACTATGAGCTATCTATGACCACTTTGAGCTCTCTATGTCCACCATTAGCTTTCTATCACCACTAGGAGCTATGAACACTATGAGCTGTCTATTTCCATTGTGAGCTGTCCTTGTCCACCGTTAGCTCACTATGGCCATTATGAGCTCTTTATGATCAATATAAGCTATGACTTCTGTGAGCTATGTATGATCATTGGGACCTGTGAACACTATGAGCTGGTCATGACCACTTTGAGCTCTCTTTGACCACTGTGACCTCTGTATGAACACTGTCAGCTCTCTAAGACCACTATGAGCTCTCTATGATGAGTATGAGCTCCATATAATAATTGTAAGCAATAAACACTATAAGGTTTCTATGACCACTATGAGTTATGTCAACTCTGAGAACTCTATGAGCACTATGAGATATCACCACTATGAGATCTCTATGACCACTGCAAGTCCTCTATGAGCTCTCAATGACCACTGTGGGCTATGCCCACCATAAGCTCTCTATGACCATTATGAGTTCTCTATGGCCACTATAAACTATGACCACTGTGATCTCTATGACCACGGTGAGCTCTCTCTGACCACTATAAACTCACTATGACCACTGTGAGCTATCAACACTGTGAGCCCTCTATGACTACTTTGAGCTCTCTTGGACTACTATGAGCTATGAGCACTCTGAGCTCCTATGGCAAATATGAGCTCTGATCACAGTCAGCTCTCTATGACCACTATGAGCTCTCTATGCCCACTATGTGGTATGACCACCATGAGCACTCTATAACCACTGTGAGTTCTCTATGACCACTATGATGACTGTGAGCTCATTATGGCCATTATCTGCTCTCTTTGACCACTATGAGCAATGACCACTGTAGGGTCTCTATGACCATTGTGAGTTCCCTATGACCACTGTAAGATCTTTATGATCACTCTGAACTTTCTATGTCCACTGCGAGCTCTCTATGAACACTGTGAGCTATCTATAACCACTGTGAACTCTTTATGACTACAGTTAGTTGTGTCCACTCTGAGCTATCAATGACCAATATGAGCTATGACCACTTTGAGCTCTCTATGAAAACTATGAGCTATGACCACTATGAGATTTCTATGAACACTATGAACTATGACCACTCTGATCTCTCTATGGCCACTCTGAGCTCTCTATGACCACTATGAGCTAGGAAAACTATGAACACTCTATGAGCACTGTTAGTTATGACCTCTGTAAGTTCTCAATTACCATTATGAGCCCTCTCTGACCACTGTAGGTTATGACCACTATGAGCTCTCTATGACCAGTATGAGTTATGAACACTATAAGCCCTTTATGTCCCCTGTGAAATCTTTGACCACTGTTAACTCTCCATGACCACTATAAGCTCTCTGTAACCACTATGAGCAATGACCACTGTGAGCACACTATGAGCATTTTTAGCACTCTAACATTATTGTGGCTATTACTACTGTGAGACCTCTATGACCACTATGAGTTATGACCATTGTGAGCGTTTTTTGACCACTGTGAGCTATGACCACCATGACCTATCTAATACCACTTTGAGCTCTCTATGAAAACTGTGACCTCTCTAGGATCACTGTGAGCTCTCTATGACCACTTTGGGCTCTCTATGACTACTATGAGGTAAGACCACTGTGATAACACTATGAATATTAGTAGCTCTCTATGACCACTGTGAACTCTTTATGATCACTACGAACTATGATCACTGTGACCTCTATATGACTGCTATAAGCTCTCTATGAAAAGTATAAGCCACGACCACTATGAGCTCTCTATATCCACTGTGAGCTCTCAAAACCATTGTGAGCTCTCTATGGCCATTATGTGCTTCCTGTGACCAGTATGAGCTATGGCCACTATCAGTTCTCGGTGACTGCTATGAGAAATAACCATTATGAGCTCTTGGTGACAACTGTAAGTTCTATTGGAACACTGTGACTTCTATATGACCACAAGAGATTTCTTACCGAACTATGGAGTATGACCACTATGAGTTCTCTGTGACCACTGTGAGATATGCGCACTATGACTTCTTTATCACAACATTGACCTCTCTATGACAACTGTGAGCTCTCTGTGACATTGTGAGCTCTATAAGAACACTGTTAGCACCCTATGACTACTATGAACTATGATGACTGTGAGCTGTTTATGTCCATCATGAACTATAACTATTGGGAACTATCTATTACCAATCTGAGCTCTCCATGACTGTAGAACGAATGGACAATGATTGTGCCCACAGAGGCTTCCATATAGAGAGGCTCCTTGGACTCCTCCCTGCTGCTAAGCATGCAAATCTCATGAGACTACAAATCTCGTGAGACTACGTTTTCTCCAGAGCAAAGACAGTTGGTGCTGTTAATTGCCTGGCTGAGAGGACCAATCCAGACAGGACAATTCAACAAAGACTCACGCTGGGACTTATGGGATGTTGGGTGGGGTATATAAACAGGCTGATACTTAAAATAAATGAGCTGCAAGCCTGAGAGCTTAAAAGCCTGAGAGCCTGCTTTGCCACTCACCTGCTCCTGGAGTCTGTGCTGTTGACTTCGTGCCAGCTTATTCCCACCCCCAAGAGTCTCTGTGAGCCCCCGTTACACTCTTACATTGTTACATCTGTAATAGTTACATTGTTACATCTGGCGCCCAACGTGGGGCTTCCAGGGAGACCCTTTCCTTGTCTCAGCACCAGTGTGGAGCACTGTGCCCCCTTCGGCAGTTGTTCGGTAAGCTGGCCCCTTTGTTTTTGTCTTCACGAGAGGTGAGCATGAAGGTCCCTTTCCCTTTCTCTGTGTTTGTCTGTCTACCGATAGGGAGCATACAGCCTTGGCCTACAAACCACAGAACTTCCCCACTATACGTTCCCTGTCTCATCTTTCCTTTTTAGTCTTGTCTCTGTTCTTAAAAATAACCTGTAACACTTCAAGTTAGAATTCTTAAAGGATATTAGAAATGGAAACTCCCATTTTGGTAAGTTCTGCTTATTTACAAAAGAAACATAATAGATGCTGATGGCTCAGGTTCTATTGAATGCTTTTAATTATTAATGAAAGAGACATTCTTACGAAGATTAAAATCATTGAAGTAATTGCTTAAATTTTCATTGGGGAAAGTTAAATGAGAGATATTCAATTTTATTTGAGTAAACTACTTAGTAGTATTTGGTCTCTAGGCCAATTATTATTGTAATGGGCCAAAACAATAATTTCTATCAGCATTATAACAAGCCATACAGAAACTTTTGGTTGTTAATAAAAAAAAAAAATCTTGGGGCTCTTAAAGATTTTTACTGAATGCCAATTAGAACCTGTTATAAATACTGGGCTTTCCTGCCTCACAATACTCCCCTGTCTCTTGTCCAATGGAGGGACCCCGTCATGCTGCTATGGCAGAGTCCCGCTTCCTTATTAACCTAGGGTCGAGGATATGCTTGTGTCTTCCCTTAGGATTCCACTTAGCCAATATAGGTGCCAGCTCGAGATGTAAAACAGGCAACAGAGTTTGTAAAGCCTTCCCAGGAACCAGATTCATAAAATGAGTAAATCTGTGGCCACTTCAATTTTTTTTATTTCCCACTTCAATATTTTTTTATTTCTGTTGTGCACTGATTTTTTTTTTCATTTCTGTTGTGCACTGATTTTTTTTTACATCTCTATTGTACACTGATTTTTTTTGACATGCCATTTTTAAATATATGTATACATACTTACTTTTGATGTAACAATGTAACTGTTACAGATGTAACAATGTAACAGTGTAACAAGGGCTCATGGAAACCCTTGGGCATGGGGATAAGCTGGTGCGGAGTCAACTGATTCCGGGAGCAGATGAATGGCAAAGCAGGCTCTCAGGCTTGTAGGTTCTCAGGCTTGTGGCTCATTTATTTTAAGTATCAGGTTGCTTATATACCCCACCCGACATCCCATAAGTCCCAGCGTGAGTCTTTTCTGAGTTGTCCTGTCCGGATTGGTTCTCTCAGTCAGGTGGTTTAACAGCACCAACTGTCTTTGCTCTGGAGAAGGCGTAGTCTCTCGAGATTTGTATGCTTAGCAGGAGGGAGGAATCCAAGGAGCCTCTCTGTATGAAAGCCTCTGTGGCACAATCATTGTCTGTTCCTTGTACACATGACCATTATGAGCTCTCTATGATCTCAATGAGCTATGACCATGGAGAGCTTTTTTTGACCACTATGAGCTTTCTGTGGGCACTGTGAGCTATGACTACTATTACCTCTGTAGTACAATTTTGGGATCTCTATGACAACAGTGAGTGCAGTATGACCACTGTGAGCTCGCTATGACTATTGTGAGCTCGCTATGACCACGGTGAACTCTATATGACCACTGTAACCTTTCTATTATCACTGTAAGGTATGATCTCTATGAGTTATGACAACTGTGAGCTCTCTTTGACCACTGTGAGTTCTCTTTGACTACAATGAGCTCTCTATGACTACTCTGAGCTATGAGCTATGAGCACTATGGGCTCTCTATGACCACTCTGATATCTCTGATGACTATAACTTCTCTATGACCACTTTGAGTTTTGCATGACCACTATGAGTTATTACCACTGAGACATTTGTAAGATCAGTTTGAGCTATGAGCACTGTGAGCTATCTATGACCACTCAGAGCTCTTTATGACAACTATGAGTTTTCTATGATCATTGTAATTTCTCTATGACCAATATCAGCTAAAACCACTATGAGTTTTATATGATCAGTGAGGTGTCTGTGACCACTATTAGTTATGACCACTATGAGCTCTCTATGAACATTATTAGATCTCTATGACCAATGTAAATGATGACTACTGTGAGACCTCCATGAACACTATGAGTTATAATGACTGTGAGCTCTCTATTACCATTATGAGTTCTCTATAACCACTATAAACAATGACCACTGAAAGGTCTGACTACTGTGAGCTCTGCATGTCCACTCTGTCTTACGACCACTGTGATCTCTCTATAAACACAATGAGCTTTGATTACTGTGAGCACTCTATGACTGCTTTGAAGACCCTATGAAGGCCACCATGAGCTATGGATACTATGAGTTCTCTATGACCAATAGGAGCTATGACCACTGTGAGCTCTATGTAAACAGTATGAGCTATGATCACTGTGAACTTTGTATCACCACTGTGCACTATGATCACTATGCACTCTATGTGATCACTGTGAGTTCTCTATGACCACTGTGACCTCTCTGTGACCACTGTGAGCTCTCAATGACCACTGTAAGCTATGAACACTATGACCTCTGTTATATATTTGATGGCTATGACCTCTCTGTGATCACTTTGAATTCTTTATGAACACTATGAGTAATGACTACTATGACCTCTCTAAGACTTATATGACCTATGACCATTGTGATCTTTCTATTAGTACTGTGAGCTGTTTATGTCAACTATGACCTCTCCATGACCACTGTGATTTCTCTATGCCCACTGTGAGCATTCTATAACCTCTGTGAGGACTCTGTGACCATTATTAGCTATGATAACTATGAGCTCACTATGAACATTATCTGTCTAGGACCACTGTGAGCTATGACTACTATAGGATCTCTATGACTACTATGAGCTATGCCAGCTCTATTACCATTATGATATCTCTATGACCACTGTGAGCTCTCTATTTCCATTGTGAACTTTCTAGGATCACTGTGAGCTCACTACAGCCATCATGAGCTCTCTATGAACACTATGAGCTATGACCAGCATGAGCTCTCTATGAGTTCAGGAGTCAGGCAAGTGGCAAGGCAGACTCCGCAGTCTTTTTTTTTTTTTTTTTTTTTTTTGCATTTTCAATCTTTTTATGAATCTAATATTGCCTTAAAAATAAAGCCTAATAACTTTAAATAAATAATCAAAGAGAAAAAGAGAAAATCTGAAAAAAATAGTTTCTTCTCTAAAATCAAATAGAAAATTGAAAGAAATAAAACTGGGAAGAGACCAGATATGAACAGCATGAAGAGTAACAAATAAAAAGGATTTTACTACAGAACTTATTAACAGAGATGATTTGAAAGTTTGAACAGCTAGTACAGGTTTACTTGAAAATTCCCTGATACTTCTACTCGCTGCATAAATGACAAGCAAGACCTGTAATCTCTAAGAAGAAAACAAGGGTGAGTAGCATTTACATAGCAATTGAAATGAATATATGGAAATGCATGGTTATTTTTTGCTGGCCAACTTGTAGATTTCACTTAATTTTTTCTGACTTTGTGAATGTAATGAATTACTGGTTAATTTGTACCTAACTTTTTTTTTTTTTTAATAGTTGAGACTCTGGGCCTCTTTTGTTTTATTTTATTTTTTTTATTTTATTATTTTTTTATTAAAAATTTAATTATACATTTTAAAATTTTTTACCAGTTCCCTCCCTCCCCCTTCCTCCCTCTCCCCTTCCCCCAGTGCCTCCCCCCCAATTCCCAGAGAGTCCTTTATTGTGTATGCCTAACTCTCCACTGGGTCCTCCTCTCCAATGACATATAAGGACCCGTGGCATTTCCATAAGCCCTTTCTCTTGTTCCCTTAAGCATAAGATCACTACTATGACTGTCAATCCCTTGCCTCCAGGGGTCTCGGTGCCCTTAACAGATGCTAGACTTTATGAGGGCAACAGTGCGCTGGACATTGCGCAGGGCATGCAAAGTCCCATTATGATTGCTTTGGCCCCAACTATTGTTGAGAATCTTGCAAATCGTTGCTCCTCCCATCCTTTTGCTCTTACAATCTTACCGCCCCCTCTTCCGCAAATGTCCCTGAGCTCCAGGATGGGGAGAGATTAGGCTGTCCTAGTTCTATGTGATTGATATAGAGACTCCGCAGTCTTGCACGCTCATTTATTTTAAATATCGGGCTGATTATATACCCCACACAGCATTCCATAAGTTCCAGTGGGTGCTTTTGCTGCGTTGGCCTGTTGGGCTGTCTGGGTTGGTCCGCTCAGTCAGGTGGTTTGATGTCAGCACCAGGCACTGCAGCAGATTCTAGCTTGGGAAAGTTGCATTTATGTATGCAGCCCATACAGACAATACAGGTCTGCCTGGTCTGTTCTTCCTACATATCCATCCTTTTTATTTATTTTGACAGCCAGCAGAAACCATAGTTCTTTGCTGTGACCTTGTTGACACTATCTCAGAGGGAGTCAACATGACAGACCATGCCTTAGGTCTTAGGTCATCCTGTCTCTTACCCATCGTTTACCACTGGCCCTCAAAAGAACGCACCTCTGGAAGGCCTGTTAGGGTATGTGGATAGTAGATTAGAACAAGGCCTCACGAATCTCTGCAATCCAAGCTTGAACCACATCTCTAGGGCAGCCATGGCTTGGATGTTCAAGGGTCATAAGCACTTGTAGTATGGTCTTATTGGTGGAACACTGCTGCGAGATGTGCTGAAGCAAACACTTAAGCAATATAATTAATAAAAGAACAATTCCTCCCATAATAGCATAAGTTATACTTTAAAAGGGATCAAACAAACTTTTAAAGTTGTTGCAGATTCTGGTTTCAAACACAGTATCGATATGCAGGGGAGCCACATAAGTCATGTTAATATGTTCTATCTGTTGGCTCAAAGTCAATAAGTAATTAAGAGGGCCTGATACCAAGGCCCCTTGATGTACTGAGAAAGTTGTTCATGAACCTTGGACATGTTGGAGACCTGACAAGGTGTTAAGGATATGAAGGCATATGGAGGGTCACACGAAGCAAGAGCAAACCTTTAGGGCCTTGAAAGCCAGGTCAGACACCTGTTGAAAATATGTATCCAAACGTGGTGGATTATGATATGGGATCACTATATTGTCCATAACCTGTGAGCATATCCATTGTGTTAGTAAGATCGTACTGAAGGTTGAGGCAAGCTTGTGCTTCTACCTGATCATCATATGCAGAGAACCAATTCAGGAAAATGACAACCTCCAAGCCCACCAAGATGATACCAATCATAATGGGTTTGGCACTGCATAGCCTTATTCAAAATAAGGGCCTGATTCATTGGTCACCTTACAAATCAGGGAAAGATCAGCACATGGGGTAGGCAACCAAGGCTGTCATCTTGTCAGGGAGACTGTCTATGATTTTCCACTGACCAGAATAAGTATTTGGAAATCCACAGGGGTGAACCTGCTGATGGAGAAACACAAAGACACCCAAGATTCCAGTAGAGCCCTGGGTCTAGTTAGGACAGGTATATGTCAAAGGTATTCTGTCACTGTAAAATCATTACAGTGTATAAAATGGAGGAAAGAAATAATTTACGTGTATCTGAGGAAGTCTTAAATCTACTTGGAAGATGGTTTACAAAGATCTTCTTAAGGTGTCATTTCTTATCTAAGAAGTATAGAAGCCATGTCTGAGAAAATATTGCAAGTTGACTCTTATATTGAATTTAAGATTTTCAGTTCTTAGGCCCATTACCAAAATTTTTGTCTATAAAATAAATGCCCTTATAATATAAATATAATAGTTAGACTCTATAAGATCTTAAGCAGTTATGCCCTTTAGGAGTTAAGATTTAATGGGTAAGCAAAAGAAAACTTTTGATTTAAGTAAACAGCCTTAAATCTCATTTTGAAGTGAAATATTAAATAATTTATAAAAATTTCAGATAATTGTAGTACTTTAAAATCTTTTAGAGCCAAATATATAGATTAATTATAACACAAGTCAGTAAAAGTTTTTTTTTAATTTTGTAGAGACCAGGAAATTATTAAAAATGGAATAAACAAGCAGCACATGGTCATAAGAGAATACCTGTATGTCTGTTTAGATAAGCAATCTTTAAAAAAATAAAATCTCTGCAATTACCATTACTGAGTAGAGCCTCCCACAAATTCATGAGCTATATTTTTTGTATAGAGCCATTACTAGTCCATTAATATTTTTGACCATCTAATTTCTGTTGCAAGAAAGTGTCCAATTTCTGTAGTTTATCTTCAAAAATTTGTCTTTTAAGAATTTTTGAACTACCTCAAAAATTATTAACTAATTTATGAGAAGCAATCAGCTAGAAAAAACTCATGGAATCCATGAGAAACAGGCATGGACCTAAAAATGGATTCATAGCACTAGAGGGCTATGAGGGGCTAGAGTGCCAAAGATGGCTGCCAGGGCCAGGTATATTTGTATACCTAGGCAAGCCCAGGGAAATTGGCTTTCTCTGTTTGTTAACTCCATTGGGCCCAACCCATTTGCTCTTAGGCCTAGGTGGGGCTATAAACCAAGTTGTTTTTGGATATGGAGAGCTCATCTCCATAATCCCTTCATAGGGAAGTTGGCTATCTTACCTCTGGGAGAATTAATTAGTCAGTTCCTCAGCAGAAGTGTTTCTTCAGGATTATTCCAGCTCTGGGTGAAGACCTTCAGGAATGTCAAAGACCTTCCAAGGCCTTAGAGACGGTCCCAACAAGGATTGTTCTAGACCTACCTATTGTATCCTTTAAACTTCTGAGAACCCAGACTGCTCAAGTGATGAGGGGGAATGACTGCTATGGCTACTTCCTGCTGAGTTGGGACAAAGGAAGTGTGAGCAGTCAATGATCCTCATCTATGAAGTGCTGAGATGATCTAGAGGTCTTTGATGGATGACTTTACTACTTTTATGTCCATCTAAAAGAGAAAAAATTTTCCCCATCAGACCAGGTCTTGCATAGTCCAGCCAGGACACACTGCAACCTAGGTAAGCTCCCCTTGCTCACCCCCAAAACCCCACATAACCCACTAGTCCCAGCTCCTCCCACCAGCCAGCCGGAGCAAGTGCTGCCCTGGGCAGGGGAGGACCCCTGGGCAATGCTCCAGGGCCAAGTTAATTGCACCTGCCATCTCCCCACTTTCCCCACCCACTCCAGTCCTGCACAGCCCAGGAAGAACACACTGCAACCTAGGTAAGCTCCCCTTGCTCACCCCCAAAACCCCAATCAACCCACTAGTCCTAGCTCTTCCCACCAGTCAGCCTGAGCAGGAGCTGCTCCAGGCCAACTAATTCAGCTCAGTGAAAAACACACAGAAATTTAAAGGAGGTCTTAAGAACTAAAATGACAATGCCCAAGTCAAAGTGCAAATCCATGAGAAACAAAACCAAAAAAAAAAATGTCCCACTGAAGGAATTAATCCCATAATGATACACTCCAACCAGAACAAATCCACGGAAAATAGCTAGAAAGCCTGACCAAGATAACGACTTTCAAAACAGGATCATTACCATAATCAATATTATGAAAGAAGAAATCCAGGAGGAATTAAATAACCACATCAACCACTTTGAAGAGGAACACAACAGACATTTGGAGGAATTGAGCAAAACAGTTCAAGAAACAAAATAGGTATACATCAGTTAAAACAGACTCAAGCAGAGTTTAAAACTGAATTAAAAGACAAGTTAGCTTCAACCGAGAACTCAACAAAGAGTCTTATCACCAGAACTAATGAAGCAGAAAGTAGAATTTCAGACCTTGAAGACAAAGTGGGAGTACTAAACAGCTCAATGGAAGAGATTGTTAAAGCTAAAAAGATACTTGAGAAAAATATTCAAGAGTTATGGGACACCCTGAATTCTTGCTCATGGAATACCAGAGCAAGAATCCCAAAATACCACACCTCAGGAAATTTTTCAAACTATCATCGAAGAAAACGGGAGCTCTCTTTTTATTATCTAAAAAAAGAGAGGCCCATCCATATACAAGAGACAGATATGACCAAACAGATATGACCAAAATAGAAACTTGCCATGGCAAATAATAGTTAAAATACTCCACATTCAAGATAAAGAAATGGTGCTGAGAACTTCAAAGAAAAAAAAAGTCATTTTTAAAGGTAAACTTATTAAAATAACAAATGATTTCTCAATGGAAACAATAAAAGCAAGAAGAGCTTGGAAAGATGTACTTCAAGTATTGAATAAGTAAAAATGTCAACCTAGGCTGATATACCCCGCATAACTATTTGTCATGATCGAGGGAGAAAGAAAAATTCTCCAGCCCAAAGACAACTTGAAGAGATACATGTCCACCAATCCAGGCCTTCAAAAAATGCTAGAAATGATACTCAAGCTTGAAGAAAAACACAAGCATACCCAAGAGGACATAAGGGAAGTATAATACCACCAATACCTTAAAGCGAAACAATACACTTACAAAAGCCACTAAACATAAGGAACCTCAGAAAACTACTTAAGTAACTTAGGCCAAAATCTTTAAAGGAAAGGGAAATGTGAACGTGAGTTGATCCAAATGCATTTAGAATTTTCTGAAAACAGAGTATGTTAGGTCGAGATTCCATTGATTCTGTTTTGTTTCAAGGAAATGGGATCTGGCTAAGGTGGAGGCTTGAAATTCCTGTTCCACCTTATTAGGAGTACACATGGGAGCACAGAATTAGAAAGCAGATTTGTACTCAAGAACGGGAGCTCATACATACCAGGAGAAGAAAGAAATTCCAGTGAATCTTTTAGAAGACAATTATATTTTCCTGTTTGTTGATTTGATGGAATAACATTGTATAAAAGAAGTGAGAAGAATGAGCAAGTTTAATTAATCAGTACTATAGTGGCTTTGTTATTTTGTGAATATATGGAAAAACCTTTAAGAATACAATGACATTTTCATCTGTAGTCTTATTAAAGATCAAAATTGAGATAATCTTTCATGAAAGAAAAACAATCTATCAGAAAAACAATTGTGATCAATAATATAAAACATAAGTAGTTAAGGTCTTAGCTGTCACTAAAATTATTTGTTCTTATTTTAAGTATGCATACATATATTTAAAAATGGCATGCCAAAATTTTTATATTAGTGCACAACAGAGATGAAAGAAAATTGACGTGGCCACAGATTTTTTATGTTGAAACACAAGACACACATCATGTAAACACAGAACATATAAATACACAAACACATGAACAACATACAATTTACTGGCAATTGGTAGTTGTACAAGTTACTGACAACTGTCTTAAAATTTCTCTTGAAAGCTTTATCAAAGGCAGTTTAACATTTAGGAAAACCTTATCATTTAAAACAAGATCTCATATTAGTTAAATCCAGCAGCTTAGCTTAATTAAGAAAAACATTAAAAGCAGATTAAACTTTAAAATTCAGTACCAAAACCAAATTGCTATTTAAGGAACTTTATATTTAATAGATGAATATATTTGTCTAATTTTCTTTTTTTTCTAGCAAAAAAAAAGCACCCTAATACATAGGTCATGTTCCTACATATTTGCTGGGGAGATCCAAGGTGCTAAAACTGCAGCCTCATCCCAAAATTCCTCTAGGCCTGCAGTCTTAACCTTGAGGCCTCTAGTCTCTAGGACAGATTTTAAGAAACGTATTTGAGGCTCCTTCCAGTGTGAGGGGAGGTTGCCCATTTTTCTAAAGAACAGAGATGAGACCAAAAAAGCAACAGATGAAACAAGGAATGTATGGGACCCAAATGTTTTGTACTCAGTGGGGAATTTGTATTATTCTTAGATCACAGCTGTATGCTGTGAGGAGGAAAGAGCTGTCTTGGAAGCCCCACATGGGGCACTAGATATAGCAGTCTCGGGGACCCATGGAGATCCACAGGGACTCACAGAGATCTTTGGGGTCAGCAATAAGCAGGACCGAAATCAATATCATGGACTCCTGGAGTAGAGCAAGTTGCAAAGCAGGCTCTCTAAGTTTGCAGACTCATTTATTACAAATATTGGGCTGCTTAGTTATACCCCACCCAACATTTCATAAGTTCCAGTGGGAGCTTTTGCTGTGTTGTCCTGTCCAAGTTGGTCCTCTCAGTCCAGCAGTTTGATGTCAGCACCAGGCACAACAGCAGATTCTAGCTTGGGGAAGTTGCATTCGTGCATGCAGCCTATACAGACAATACAGGCTTTTCTAGTCCATTCCTCCTGCACTTGATGACCACTGTGAGCTATCCATGACCACCATAAGCTTTCTATGGCCATTATAAGCTCACTATCACCACTATGAGCTATCTGTGACCACAGTGATTTATGACCACTATGACCTCCTAATATCACTTTGAGCTCTCTGTGACAATTGTGAGCTCTCTGGGACCACTGTGAGCTCTCTATGACCACTATGAGCTATGACCACTATGAAGTCTCTATGACTACTATGAGTGCTATATGACTGTATAAGCCATGACCACTGTGAGCACTCCATGACCACTGTGAACTCTCTATGGCCATTATGCAATCCCTAGCAACACTGTGACCTATGACCACCATGAGCTCTCTGTGATCTCTGAGGATTGTTACCTCTCTGTGACTACTTTGAGTACTATGTGACCACTAAGAGCTATGTATGACCACTATGAGTGGTCATAACTGTGAATTCTTTTTGACCATTGTGAGCTCATTATGACAACTATGAGTTCTCTATGACCACCGTGATTTCTCTATGACCAGTATGAGCTATGACCACTCTAAGCTCTCTATGACCACTATTAGCTCTCTATAACCACTATTAGCTATGACCACTGTGAGCACACCATGTTTATTATTACCTCTCTATGACTACTGAGTTATGACCACTGTGAGCTCTCTATTGCCACTATGAGCTCTCTATGACCACTATTAGCTATGACTACCATGAGCTATTGATGACAATTGTGAGCTGTCCATAGCCACTTTGAGTGCTCTATGACCACTGTGAGCTCTCTATGACAACATCAAGTATGAATTGTTAGCTCTCTATGGCCACTATGAACACTCTATGAACACTAGGAGCAATGAGCAGCGCGAGCTGTATGACTTCGGTGAATAATGACAACTGGAAACTATCTATGACAACAATGATCTCTCTATGACCATTTTGAACTCTCTATGACCACTGTGAGTTCTCCATGACATATATGAGCAATGTATGACCACTGTGAGTTCAATATGACCACTGTGAGCTATGAGCACTATGAGCTGTCTATGACCACTGTGAGCTATGATTACAGTGAGTTTTCTATGGCCAATGGGAGCTCTCTATGACCATTTTGAGCTCTCTAAAACCACTATGACCTATGAGGACTGTGAGCTCTCTATGACCACAGTGAGATATTATGACTGTAAGCTCTCTATGACCACTATAAGAACACTATGAAGCTCCCTATGAGCACTATGAGCTTTGAACACTGTGAGCCATGACCACTCTGAACTCTGTATGACCATTATGAGATATGACAACTATGATCATTCTATGACCACTGCGATCTCTGAAAATTGTGAGCACTCTTTGAGAACTATGAGCTACGACCACAGACAGCTCTCTATGACCATAGTGTAATATGACCACTGTGAACTGTCTATGACCACTATGAGCTATGACCACTGGGAGGCCTCTGTGACCACTATGAGCTCCCTATGACCACTATAAGCCATGACCACTGTGAGCTCTCTATGACCTCTGTGAGCTATGAACACTTTGAGCTGTCTGTGATCACTATGATCTCTCTATAACCACTATGAGCTATGAAAACTGTGAGCTCTTCAGGGACATTTGCGGAAGAGGGGGCGGTAAGATTGTAAGAGCAAAAGGATGGGAGGAGCAACGATTTGCAAGATTCTCAACAATAGTTGGGGCCAAAGCAATCATAATGGGACTTTGCATGCCCTGCGCAATGTCCAGCGCACTGTTGCCCTCATAAAGTCTAGCATCTGTTAAGGGCACCGAGACCCCTGGAGGCAAGGGATTGACAGCCATAGTAGTGATCTTATGCTTAAGGGGAACAAGAGAAAGGGCTTATGGAAATGCCACTGGGTCCTTATATGTCATCGGAGAGGAGGACCCAGTGGAGAGTTAGGCGTACACATAAAGGACTCTCTGGGAATTGGGGGGGAGGCACTGGGGGAAGGGAGGGGGAGGAGGGGGTTTAGGGGAAGGAGGGGAAGGGAGGGAACTGGTAAAAAATTTTAAAATGTATAATTAAATTTTTAATAAAAAAAGGAAAAAATCTTGGAAAAGAAAAAAAAAAAAAAGAAACTGTGAGCTCTTAATGACCATTGTGAGTAATGACCATTGTGAAGACTCTAAGCCATCTATGAGCTATCAACACTGAGATCTCTGTAACCACTGTGAGCTCTTTCTAACTACAATGAGCTATGACCACTGTTATCTCTTTAGTTCTATAAGTTATGACCAATGTGAGCTTTCTATGATCACTGTTATCTCTCTATTACAATATGAGCTATGACTACTGTGTGCTCTCTATGACCACCATTAGCTATGACAACTGTGATTTTCTCCATGACCCCTGGGAGCCCTCTATGACTACTAAGATCTATGATCATGGTGACCTCTCTTTGACATTGAGCATTCTATGACCAGTATGAGTTATGACCACAGTGTGATCACTTTGTTCATTAAGAGCTCTCTATGACCACTGTGAGCTATGACCACTATAAACTCTCTCTAACCACTGTGAGCTCTCTATGTCCCCTTTGAGCTATGACTACTGTGATCTCTGTATGAACACTATGAGCTATGACAATTGTGCACTCTTGATGACTCCTGAGAGAAGTATGAGGTCTCAATGACCCTTTTGAGCGGTGAGCACTATGCACTATCTGTGAAAACTGTGAGCACTCTATGATCACTCTGAGCGCTGAATGACAACTGTGAGCTATGACCACTGTGTGATCTCTATGGCCACTATGAGCTATGATGACTGTGGGCTCTTATTGTCTATTATGAGATTTCTATGACCAATATGATCTATGACCACTGTCAGCACTCTATGACCACTATGAGCTCTCTATGATCATTGTGAACTATGAACAGCAGCAGCTCTCTATCGCAATTATGAGTATGATTACTGTGAGCTCTCTATGGCCACTATGAGCTATGACCACTATGAGTTACACATGACCATTATGAGCTTTGACTCCTGTGATCTCTCTGTGACCACTGTGAGCAATCACCTTTAAGAGCACTCAATATTGTCTGTGAGGTATTAGAACTAGGCACACTCTATGACAACTGTGAGCTCTCTATAACCATTATGAGTATTCTGTGGCCTCTAAGAGCTATGACTACTGTGTGATCACTCTGACCACTAGGTGCTATGACCACTGTGAACTCTTGTCAATTATGAGCTCTCAATGACTACTGTGAGCTGTGACCAAAGTGAGATCTTTATTACCAGTATGATCAATGACTACGGTAAGCTCTCTATACCCTCTACAAACTCTCTATGAACAGTAGGGGCTCTGAACATTGTGAGTTCTATGTGATCACTGTGACCACTGTGATCATTTTATCATCACTATGAGCTATGAACATTTTGAGTTCTCTAGGATGATTATGAGTTCTCTATGACCACTGTGACTTATGACCATTATGAGCTCGCTATGACCACAATGAGTTGTGACTGCTATGAGCTCTCAGTGGTTTCTGTGAACTATGACTACTATGAGCTCTGTATGAAAACTGTGATCAATTTATAACCACTGTGTCCTTTCTATGACCACTATGAGCTATAACCACTGTGAGCTCTCTATGCCCACTATGACCTATGACCACTAGGATCTCTCTTACAGCACTGTGAGCTCTCTATATCAACTATGATCCAAGACCAGTGTGAGTTCTCTATGTCCACTTTGAGCTCTCTATGACCACTATGAGCTATGACCATTATGAACTGTAAATGATCTCTGTGAGCTATGACTATTGTGAACTCCCTATTTCCTCTAGTATCTATGATCACTGTGAGCCCTCATTGTCCATTGTGTGCTTTATTTGACCACTGGAAGCTATGTGCACTATGAGCTCTCTATGACCACTGAGCTATCTATAACCATTGTGAGTTATGACCACTATAAGGTCTCAATGAACTTTGTGAGCTATGAGCACTATGAGTTGTCTATAACAATTGTAAGCTCTCTATTACCACTAATATCTGTTATCACTGTGTGATCTCTGTGACTACTATGAGTTATGAGTACTGTGATATTTTATTATCCATTATGAGCTCTTCATTACCACTGTGAGCTGTGACCACTATGAGCTCTGTATGACCACTGTGAGCTATGAACTTTGTGCTTTCTCTATGAGCACTATGAGCACTCCATGAGCACTATGAGCTATGACAACTATGAACTCTCTATGAGAACTATGAGGTATGACCACTGTGAGCTCTCTATGTCCACTATGACTTATGATTACTGTGAGCTCTCTATGATCTCCATGACATCTCTATGACCACTGTGATCTCTTCATCACCATGATCAACTATGACCATTGTGAGCTGTCTATGCTGATTATGAGTTCTCTATGACCACTCTTAGCTCTGACCACTATAAGTTCTCTATGACTGCTGTGAATTAGGACCACTGTGAGCTCTCTAGAACCATAATGATCTATGACCACTGTGACTCTCTTTGAGTATTTTATGCTTGCTATGACCACTGTGATCTATGACCACTATGAGCAATGACCACTGTGAGCTCTTTATTATTTCTATGAACTATGAGCACTGTGAGCTCTCAATGTCCATTATTAGTTCTCTATGATCACTGTGATGTATGATGCCTATGAGCTCTGTATGTCTGCTATGTGCTTTCTATGATCCCTATGATTTATGATTACTCTGGGCTTTCTATGACCACTGTGAGCAATGACCACTAAGATTCTCTGTGAGCTATGAGCACTATGTGGACTGCATGAAATGTGTGCTCTCTATGATCATTGTGAGTTCTAAATATCCGCTGTGTGCTATGCCAGTGTGATCTCTACGACCACTGTGAGCTATGATCACTATGAGCTCCTTGTAACCACTATGAGTGCTCTATGTCCATTTTGAGCTATCTATGGACCCTGTGAGCCATGACATCTGTACGCTGTCTCTGACCAGTATGAGCTATGACCCCTGTGAGCGCTTTATGAACACTTTGAGTTTATATGACTACTATGAGTTCTGACAACTGTCTGACCTCTTTGACTCTTATGAACTATAACCACAGTGAGCTCTATATGACCACTATGAGGTATGTCCACTGTGAGTTCTCTATGTCCATTATGAGTTCTTTATGAACACTGTGAGTTATTACCTCTGTGAGTTCTCTACAAGCACTATGAACTATGACCACTGTGAACTTTCTGTCACCACCGTGAGCTCTCTATGATCACTAGTGCTATGGCCACTGTGAGCGCTCTATGAGGACTATGATCTATGACCAATGTTAGCTCTCTATCACCACTGTGACCTATGTACATTTTGAGTTATCTCTGATGACTATGATTTCTCTATGATCACTGTGAGCTAGGATCACTTTGTGCTCTCTATAACTACTATGAGCTATGACCACTGTGTCATCTCTATGACTGCTATGAGGAATGATCACTTTCAACTCTTATTCTCCATTATGAGCTCTCTATGACCACTGTAAGCTCTCTAGACCCACTATAATTAAAGACCACTCAGAACTGTCTGTAACCACTATGAGCTATGAACATTGTGAGCTATCTATGTCCACTGTGAGCTATGACCACTGTGAGTTCTCTATGACACTACATGCTCTCTAAGTCCTCTGTGAGCTATGACCAATATGAGCTCTCAATAACCTCTGTTAGCTATGAGCACTGTCAGTTCCATGACACTATGAGCTCTCTATGACCACTACGAACTCTGTATGACCACTGTGAGCTCTCGATGACCACTATGAGGCTCAATGACCTCAGGGAGCTAAGACTACTATGAGCTCTCTATGACTTTGAACTCTCTCTGAGCACTATAACCTATGATAACTGGAACTGTCTATGACCACTATGAGCTATGACCACTGTGTCATCTCTAGGACTATTATGAGCTATGATCACTGTGAGCTCTTATTGTCCATTATAAGCTTTCTAAGAAAACTGTGAGCTGTGACCACTGTGAGTTTTCTATGACAACTAGCAGCTATGTCCTCTGTGAGCTCTCTGTGACCACTGTGAGGTCTCTCTGAACATTATGATCTATAACCACTCTGAGGTTTCTTTTACCATTATGAGCTATGAACACTGTGAGCTCTCCATATCCACTGTGAGCTATGACCAATGTGAGCAATGCATGGCCACTATTAGCTCTCTATGAGCACTAGGAGCTATGACCACTGTTATCAGTCTCTGACACTGTGACCTCTTTATGATCACTTTGAGCTCAAAGACTCTATGACCATTGTGAACACTTTGTGACCACTGTGAGCTTTCTATGAGCTCTGTGACCTATGATCACTGTGAGCTCTTCCTGATCACTATGAGCTATAAACTTCATGAGCTCTCTATGACTACTGTTTGCTATGACCACTGTGAAGTCTTTGTGACAACTTTGAGCTCTCTGTGACCACTGTGAGCTCTTAATGACCACTATGAACTATGAGCACTGTGAGCTCTCTATATGGCCACAATAAGCTCTCTATGATCACTATGAACTATGAACTCTGTGAGCATTCTATGACTACTATGATCAATGACCACTGTTAGATCTGCACCACTATGAACTAAGACCAATTTGATCTCTCTATGAAGATTATGAGTTTTCTGTGACCACTGTGAACTATGACCACTGTGAGCTCTCTATAACCACTATGAGCTATGAAGACTGTGAGATATCTATAACCAATGTGATCTATCTATTACCGCTATAAGCTATGATCCCTAATATCTCTATGAACTATTATCACTATGAGCTTTCTGTTAGCTCTCTATGACCACCGGAAGCTTTTTATGACCACAGTGAGCTTTCTATGTGCGCTATAATGTATGACAAATGTGGCTCTTTATGTGTGTTAAGAGCTATGACAACTGTGAGTGCTCTATGACTACTCTGAGCTCTCTATAAACACAATGAGCTATGACCACTATAAGTTTTCTAAGACCACTGTGAGTTCTTTATGACCACTGTGAGTTCTCTGTGACCCCTGTGAGCTCTCCGTGACCACTGTGAGCTCTCTATGAACACTGTGATCTATGACCACTGTTAGCTTTATATCACCACTATGAGCTATGACGTTTGAGCTCTCTGTGACACTTATATGTTCTTTATGACCACAGTGATCTATAACGACTATGAACTATGACCATGTCGAGCTATGACCACTATGAGCTCTCTATGAGCACTATGAACAATGATTACTGTGACCTATCTAAGACCACTGAGCTATGAAGAGTCTTAGTTCTTCATGACCACTGTGATCTGTCTATGTACATTATGAGCTCTCTGTGTCCACTGTGAGCTATTACCACTGTGAGATCTCTATGAACACTGTTAGGTCTCTATGACCCCTGTGAGCTATGACCACTGTGAACGCTATCTGACCACTATTAATTATGACCACTGTGAGTGCTCTATGACCATGGTGAGCTATGACCACTTTATGGTGTGTATGACCACTAAGAGCTATGACTACTTTGAACTCTATGTCTATTATGAGCTCCCTATGACCTCTGTATACTTTAACCACTGTGAGCTCTCTGACCACTATGATCTATGACCACTGTGAGCCCTCTAAGAACAGTATATGCTCTCTATGACCACTATGAGCTTTGAGCATCGTGAGCTCTCTATGTCCTTTATGTGCTTTCTGTGGTCATCTGTGAGCTATGACCACTGTGAGCTCTCTATGACCCCTGTGAGTTATGAAATTTGTGACATCCCTATGACCAATATGAGCTATGACCACTGTATGATGTCTATGACCACCTATGAGCTCTATATGACTACTATGAGCTATGAACACTGTGAGCTCTTCATGACCACTGTGAGCTTTGAGCATTATGAGCTCTCTATGTCAATTATGAGCTCTGTATGATCACTGTGTTCTATGACCACCATAATCTCTCTAACACAACTATGAACTATGAAAAATTTGAGCTCTCTATGATTATGAGTTCTCTATGACCACTAAAAGCTATGACCACTCTGAGATCTCTGTGACCACTATGAACTATGAATACTGTGAGCTCTCTATGAAAATTATGAGTTATGACCATTGTGAGGTCTCTTTGACCACTGTGAGCTCTCTATAAGCACTATGAACTATGACCACTATGATATCTCTTTGACCACTTTTAGCTCTGTGTGAGTACTGTGAGCTCTGTATTATCAATATAAGCTCTCTATGACCATTATGAGCTGTTTGAAAACTATGACCTATGATTCCTGTGAGCTCTTTATGACCAATATGAGCCATGACCACTCTGAGCTCTTTGTGCCCACTATGAGCTAGGTCCACTGTAAGCTCTCTGTGTCCACTATGATTTTTTTTGACTACTGTGAGCTATGACCATTATAAGTCTCTAATATCTCTGTGAGCTATGACCACTATGGGCCCTCTTTGACAACTTTAATCTCTCTATGACCACTGTGACCTCTCTATGACAACTTTGAGCTCTCCATGACCACTGTGAGCTCACTATGACCACACTGAGCTCTCTTAGGACCAGTGTACACTGTGATCACTGTGAGTTCTTCATTACCACTAAGAACTTTGACCACTGTGAACTTTCTATTTTCATTATGATCTAGGAATACTGTTAGCTCTCTATGATCACTGTGAGCTATGACCATTGTGAAGTCTCTATGACAATTAGGAACTCTCTGTGACCACTAAGAGCTCAAAATGACTTCTGTGAGCTATGAGCACTATGTGGTCTCTGTGACATCTATGAGCTCTCTATGATGTCTTTGAGCTCTGTATAATGACTCTGAACTCTCTACCACCATTATGAGCACTTTATGGCCATTATGAGCTGTGTATAACACATACGGGCTATGACCACTGTGAGGTCTCTATGATCACTATGAGCTCAGTATGACAATTTGATCTATGACTACTCTGAACTCTTTATGGCCACTATGACCTATGACCACTGTGAGCTCTCTATAAGCACTATGACCTATGGCCACTGTAAGCTCTCTATGTCCTCTAGGAGCCATGATGACTGCGACCTGTCTATGGGCACTATGACATCACTATGACCACTATAAGCTATACTACTATGAGCTCTCTAAGACCTATGTGAGATATAAGCACTATAAGCTATCTTTGAGAATTGTGATCTCTCTTTCAGCATTGTGACCTCTTAATTACCACTGTGAGCTCTCTATGACCGGTGAGCTAGGACCACTGTGAGTTCTCTATGACCACTATGTTCTGTGACCACTGTGAGTTCTCCATAACCATTATATGCTCTGTATGATGATGATGAGCTGTGACCACTCTACTTTCTCTATGACCAGTATGATCTGTGACCACTGTGAGCTCTCAATGACCACTATAAGCTTTCTATGACCACTCTAAACTATGACCACTGTTAGCTCTCTATGACCACTGTAACCTATGACCATTGTGAGCTTACTATGACCACTGTGAGCTCTCTATGTTCACTATGAGTTTTGACCACTATGTGCTTTCTATTATCACTAAGTGCTCTCTATGATGACTGTAAGCTATGACCCCTGTGAGCTCCCTATTACCACAGTGAGCTATGACCAGTATATGAGCTTTCTACGAAATCTGTGAGCTCTCTATGACCACTGTGAGCTCTCTTCGACACTGTGAGCTTTCTATGACCACAGTGAGATCTCTATCATAATTGTCACCTCTCTATGAACACTGTCAGCTGTGTATGAGGACTTTGAGCTCTCTATGACCATGATGAGATATGACCACTGTCAGCTCTCTATGATGATTCTGAGCTCTCTATGACTATTATGATCTATGACCACTGTGAGCTTTCTGTGACCACTATGTGCTATGACACCTGTGAGGTCTCTATGACCACAATGAGCTCTCTGTAACCACTATGTACTCTCTATGGCCATTTTGAGTTGTCTAGGACCACTATGAGCTATGATCCCTATGACCTCTCTATGACCACTGTGAGCTATGATTATAAACACTCTAGGTCTACTGTGAGCTCTCTATGACCACTGTGAGCTTTGACCTCTTTGAACTATGTTCACTGTGAGCCCTCTATGATCACTGTGAGTTTTCTATAACTATAGTGAACTCTGTATGGCCACTATGAACTCTGTGTTGCAACTGTGAGATTTCTATGACCAATGGGAGTTCTCTGTGACAATTGTGAATTCTGTACATCCACTGTGAGCTCATTATGTCCATTATGACCTCTCTATGATCACTATGACCTGTGACAACTATGAGATCTCTATGACAACTGTGAGTTCCCTTATGTCCACTATGAGCTATGACTGCTATGACTCTCTATGACCAATAAATCCACTCTATGATGACTGTGAACTCTCTATGATCATAAGTGAGACCACTATGAGCTCTCTGTTACCACTGTGGGCTCTCTATGAAGTCTGAGAGCTTTCTATGATAATTGTGAGCTCTCTATTACCACTATGAGCCTTCTATGAGCATTATGCGATATAACCACTTTGAGCTCTCTATGACCCCTATAAGCTATGATTACTGTGAGCTCTCTATGGTCACTATGAGCTCTCTATGATTACTATGAGCTATGATCACTATGAGCCCTCTATGAAGACTGTGAGCTATGAGCATTATGAGCTCTCTATGAGCACTATGAGTTCTCCATGTAAACTGTCAGCTTACTTTGTCCACCGTTAGCTCTCTATGACCACTGTGAGTTCTCTAAGACCACTATGAGCTATGACTACTGTGATCTCTCTAGTACCACTTTGATCTGTCTATGACAACTGTGATCTCTTTTTGACAGTATGTTCTATGCCCACTTGGAGCTATGATCACCTTAAGCTCTCTGTGGTGATTATGAATTTTGTATAGCCATTGTGAGCTATGAGCACTGTAAGCTCCCTATGACCACTATGTGCTCTGACCACTGTGAGCTCTCTGTTACCACAGTGAGCTATGATTAGTATGAGTTTTCTTTGACTTATGTGAGCTTTGTATGATCATTGTGAGCTCTCTATGATAATGGTGAACTTTCTATGATGACTGTCACCTCTCTATGAACAATGTCTGCTCTCTATTTCAACACTGAGCTCTCTATGAACTATATGATGTATGACAACTTGAGCTCTCTATGACCACTGTGAATTCTCTTTGATGATTTTGAGCTTGCTGTGATGATTAATGTAGCAGTCTCGGGAACCCACAGAGACTCTTGGGGCCAGCGATAAGCAGGTGCAGAATCAATGGCACAGACAGTGGAAGTCAGGCAAGTGACAAAGCAGGCTCTCAAGCTTTCAGGCTTTTAGGCTTGCAGACTCATTTATTGTAAGTACTGGGCTGCTTATATACCCCACCCAACATTCCATAATTCTCAGCGTTAGTTTTTGCTGAGTTGTCCTGTCCGGATTTGTCCTCTCAGCCAGGCGGTTTGACGTCAGCACCAGGCATGGCAGAAGGTGTAGCTTGGGGAAGTTGCATTCATGCATGCGGCCCATACATATCATCTCTTGAGTGGCATGCTCCCGAGGTGGAGGTATTGTAAGTGATGGTTGGCCAGAGACTTTAACACAGCCCTGCCAGGTCCATTCCTCCTACATATCCATGCTTTTTATTTATTTTGACAGCCAGTGGGAGCCAGAATTCATTGTTCTGACGTTGTTGACCCTGCCTCAGAGGGCATCCAGCCTTAGGTTGTCCTGTCTCACAGGATCTTACCTGTCATTGTCAACCGGCCCTCAAAGGATCTCACTTCTGGAAGACATGTCAGGATACATAGACAGTAGACAGGATACAAGGCCTCACAAATCTTTGCAATTCCAGCTCAAACCACGTCTCTAGGGGCACCATGGCTTGGATGTTCAAGGGCCATAAGCACTTGTAGTATGGTCTTGTTGATGAAGCTCTACTGAGAGATGTGCTGAAGGAAACACTTAAACAATATAATTAAAAGAACAATTGAACCTTTTCAAAATAAAGGGAATCAGGGCCTGATTCATTGGCCACCTTACAAATCAGGGAAAGATCAGCAAGCAGGGCAGCCATCCAAGGCTGTTTGGCTGCATTGGTTCCTACATTAATAGGGAAAGCTTCTCTCCGCAGAAAGTTGGAAAACTGTGGGCACATCTGGAGCATAGGGGCTTGGGGCACCATTAATGGAGATGGAGCCATCAAGGCTGAAGGGATGGACCCAGTGGTAGTAACAGCAAGTTCTCGGCAAGGTTATGGCAGTGGGGAACCACTCACAGGGATTGGGGGCTTCTTTGCCTGATTTAAGCCATGGACAGACAAACATCATCCTAGTGGTGGAGCATGCCAAATTGCTTGATCTGCTTACACAAAGAGGTCTGTTTCTCCCTTTAATCTCAGATTCTTGTGAGAACAGATGGTAGAGCAGAGATCCACGTTCCAGAGAGTGCCCTTCTCCTTCTTGCCCATCTCCACCACTTTCTGCCCCCAGCCACGCTGCTCATGTCTAGTTGCTGCACCTTGGCCTAGAGCTGCCACAGCTCAGCTTGGCTGTACTCCACAAGAGGCTGGCCATGTAGAGAAAGGGAAATGGACCTTCAGGCTCACCTCTCATGAAGGTAAAAATCATAAACACAAAGAGGCCAACTTACCGAAAAACTGCCTAAGGGGTGCATTACTCAACACTAGTGCCAGGAGGGGAAAGGGACGCCATGGAAGCCCCACATTGTGGTGCCAGACTTAACAGTCTCAGGGACCCAGGGAGACCCTTGGGGGCAGGTATAAGCAGGTGCAGAGTCAAGGGCACAGACCCCAGAAGTCAGGCAAGTGGCAAAGCAGGCTCTCAGGCTCTCAGGCTTGCAGGCTCCTAGGCTTGCAGACTCGTTTATTGTAAATATCGGGCTGCTTATATACACCACCCAACATCCCATAAGTCCCAGCATGAGCTTTTGCTGAGTTGTCCTGTCCAGGTTGGTCCTCTCGGTCAGGTGGTTTGACGTCAGCACCAGGCATGGCATCAGGTGTAGCTTGGAGAAGTTGCATTGGCTCATGAGGCCCATACATATCATCCCTGAGTGGCATGCTCCCCAAGTGGAGATTTTTTTTTTATTTTTGCTCATACAAACTTAACAGGCACCCAGTCCCCTCTCTCCCTCCACCTCTTCCTGGATCCTCTTGCTCCCTCCCCCTTTTTTCCTTCCTTTCCCCCTCCCTCCCTATCTCCCAGTGCCTCTTCCCTCCCATCCCTGGAGCATCCTTTAATGAATATGTCAATTCTGGGTCCTCCTCTCTGATGAGGTGTAAGGACTCAGTGGGATTTGCTAGAATTCTTTCTTGTGTTCCCCTGAAGTATAGGAACACTATTGTGGCTGTTAATCCTTAGCTTCTAAGGACCCTAGTTCCTTTAGTCCCTGTTAGGCTTTGAGGGGTCAATAATGTGATGGTCATTGCGCAGGTTATGCAAAGTCCTATTATGATTGCTTCGGCCCTAACTTGTATGTAGTATCTTGCATATCGTTGCTCCTCCCCATCTTTAGGCCCTTACAATCTTACTGCCCCCTCTTCTGCAAATTTCCCTGAGCTTCAGGATGGGGAGAGATTAAGCTGGCCTAGTTTCAGGTGGTTGATATAAAGTCTCTGACATTCTGAATTATGGTTAGTTGATTTTTTTTTCAGTTTTTCTGCTTCTGCAATGCAATTGGCTCCATCCTGATGGGTATTGGATGTCACCCCCTAGCCAGAGATAAAAAGCTGCTAAATTAGAGTTTTATTATAAAAAGTAGGAGACTGCTGTGAGGGGGGTCAGTCTCCTATTGCAAAATGGTTACTTTTTATCTGCCAGACTATATGCCCTCCCCTTCTGGTAAGATCATACCCCATCAGTTGTAAATGATCAGGAAGGAAAGTCTGTGAACTTAACCAGATGTCTCATTGCTTACTTGCAGTCCATGATGGTGGCCTATTTTCTCAGCTGTAACATGATCCCCTCTCTCTTTGTTTCTGGTGGGGCCTTCCTTCCCCATCCCTCCTGATTATAATCTTTGCAATTACTGTAGGTATTACAGAGATTTATCTTTGAGTGTCTCTAAGTGGGTTTGGTACTAGGATCTACCTATTAGGGAGTACATACAGCGCTTAATTTCCTGTGTCTGGGATACTTCACTCAATATAATTGTTTCTAATTCCATCCATTTCCCGGCAAATTCCATTAATTCATCATTTTTTATGGCTGAGTAGTATTCCATTGTATAAATGTACCACATTTTACTTATCCACTCGTCAACTGTTGGACATTTGGGTTGATTCCATGACTTGCTATTATAAACAGTGCTGCTATGAACATGGTCGTGCTTGTGCTATCAAGGTGAATTTTTGCTGTATGGGGGGTTAATCCCAAAAGTGAAATAGCAGGGTCATATGGCATTTCAATCTTAAACTTCTTTAAGAATTGCCAGATGGCTCGCCAGAGTGGCTATATGAGCCTGCATTCCCACCAACAATGTAGGAGAATTCCCCTCTCTCCACATCCTCTCCAGCATTGTGGATTTTTGCCATCCTGACCAGGGTGAGATGATATCTCTGGGAAGTTTTGATTTGCATTTTTCTGATGGCTAAGGATGTGGAGCATTTTCTAGGATATTTGTTAGACATTTTAATTTCGTCCCTGGTAGTTTCTTTTAAGTTCCAAGGCCCATTTTTTAATTGGCCCATTTGTTTCCTTGGTGTTTAGTTTTCTAAGTTCTTTGTGCACTCTGGATAATAGAGATCTATGCAATACGTGGTTAGTGAAGATTTTCTCCCATTCTGTGGTTTGCCTTTGTGCTCAAGTTGCAATCTTTTTATCTGAACAGAGGCTCTTTAATTTCACAAGATCCCATCTGATGAGTGTTGGTTGTAGTGACTGTGTTATTGGATGTCCATTTAGGAATGGTTGGCCTTGTCCAATCAGCTCGAGGGAGTTCCCTACCCTTTCAAACAAGGTTTATAGTCTCTGGCCTTATATCGAGGTCCTCGATCCATTTGGAGTTAATTCTTGTACATGGTGACAAGTACGGGTCCAGTTTTAATCTTCTGTATGTGGATATCCAGTTTGACAGCACCATTTGTTGAAGATGCTGTTCTTTTTCCATTGGATTTTTTGGGCTCCTTCGTTCAAAGATCAAATGGCTGTAGTTGTGTGGACTTATATCTGGGTCTTCAACCCTTATCCACTGATCTGTGTGTCTCTTTTGGAGCCAATACCAGGCTGTTTTTACAACTATGGATTTGTAGTATAGACTAAGGTTTGGTATGGTGATACCTCTAGCAGTGTTTTTGTTACTCAGGATTGTCTTTGCTATCCTGGGTCTTTTGTGCCTCCATATGAATTTTGAGATTGTTTGGTCAACTTCTTTTTTTTTTAATTTCCTCATACAAACTTAACAGCTACACCGGTGCCCTCCCTCCCTCCAACTCCCTACCCCCCTCCCTCCCCATCCCCCAGTGTTTCCCCAGAGCATCCTTCAATGTGCATGCCAAACTCTCCTCTGGGTCCTCCTCTCCAATGAGGTGCAAAGATCCAGTGGCATTTCCCTGAACCCTTTCCTGTGTTCCCGTTAAGCATAGGAACACTGCTGTGGCTGTCAATCCCTTGTCTCCAAGGATCCTAGTGCCTTTAGCAAATGCTAGAATTTGTGGGTCAATAGTGTGTTGGACATTGCACAGGGCATGCAAAGTCCAATGATGGTTGCTTCGGCCCTAACTTGTGTGGAATATCTTGCATATCATTACTCCTCCCATCCTTGTACTCTAACAATCTTACTGCTCCCCCTTCTTCAAATTTCCCTGAGCTTCAGGATTAGGCTGGCCTAGTTCCAGGTGGTTGATATAGAGTCTCTGATGTTCTGAATTATGGTTTGTTGATTTGTTTTTTCAGTTTTGTTACTCCTGGAATGCCCTTCACTCCATCCTGATGGGTATTGGATGTTACCCCCTGGCCAGAGTTTAAAAAGCTGTTAAACTAGAGTCTTGTTATAAGAGAATATTCAAAGGTAGATGTAATAAAAGTAGGAAACCATGGTGAGGGAGGGGTCAATCACCCATGTGCAAAATGGTTACTTTCTATCTGCCAGACTATATTCCCTCCCCTTCTGGTAAGATCATACCCCATCAGTTGTAAATGATCAGGAAGGATAGTCTGTGAACTTAACCAGATGTCTCATTACTTACTTGTAGTCCTTGATGGTGGCCTATTTTCTCTGCTGTAACATGGTCCCCTCTCTCCCTGTTTCTAGTGTGGCCCTCCTTTCCCATCCTTCCTGCTCATAATCTTTGCAATTACTGTAGGTATTACAGAGAATTATCCTTAAGTGTCTCTAAGTGGGTTTGGTACTAGGATCCACCAATTAGGGAGTACATACCGTGCTTAATTTTCTATGTCTGGGATACTTCACTCAATATAATTGTTTCTAATTCCATCCATTTCCTGGCGAATTCCATTAATTCATCATTTTTGATGGTTGAGTAGTACTCCATTTTATAGATGTACCATATTTCCTTATCCACTTGTCAACTGTTGGACATTTTTATTGATTCCATGATTTTGTTATTATAAACAGTGCTGCTATGAACATGGCCATGCTTGTGCTATTGAGGTGAATTGTTGCTGTATGGGGTGTTATTCCCAGAAGTGGAATAGCAGGGTCATATGGCATTTCAATCTTTAATTTCTTTATGAATCCCCAGACGGCTCACCAGAGTGGCTATATGAGCCTGCATTCCCACAAACAATGTAGGAGAGTTCCCCTCTCTCCAGATCCTCTCCAGAATTTGCTGTTGTTTGTATTGTGGATTTTTGCCATCCTGACCAGGGTGAGATGATATCTCAGGGAAGTTTTGATTTGCATTTCCCTGATGGCTAAGGAAATAGAGCCTTTTTTAAGATATTTGCTAGACATTTTAATTTCATTTCTGGTAAAGTTTCTTTTAAGTTCCAGGACCCATTTTTTAATTGGGCCATTTGTTTCCTTGGTGTTTAATTTTCTAAGTTCTTTGTGCACTCAGATATGTGGTTAGTGTACTATTTCTCCCATTCTGAGGGTTGCCTTTGTGCTGGACTTACAATCTCTTTATCTGAACAGAAGCTCTTTAATTTCACAAGATCCCATCTGTTGAGAGTTGGTTGCAGTGACTGTGCTATTGGATGTCTGTTTAGGAACTATTGGCCTAGCCCAATCAGCACGAGGGAGTTCCCCACCCTTCAACTATGGTTTTTATAGTCTCTGCCCTTATATCGAGGTCCTTGATCCATTTTGAATTAATTCTTGTACGTGGTGACAAGTACAGGTCCAGT
Organism: Typhlomys cinereus; assembly: GCA_023101885.1. Lineage (NCBI taxonomy): Eukaryota > Metazoa > Chordata > Mammalia > Rodentia > Platacanthomyidae > Typhlomys > Typhlomys cinereus. Next base: position 771,474 of record JALPQD010000653.1, read on the forward strand.
TTTAATCTTCTGTATGTAGAGATCCAGTTTTGCCAGCACCATTTGTTGAATATGCTGTTTTATTTCCATTGGATTTTTTGGGCCCCTTTGTCAAAGATCAAATGGCTGTAGTTGTTTGGGCTTATATCTGGGTCTTCAATCCTTATCCATTGATCTGTGTGTCTATTTTGGAGCCAGTGCCAGGCTGTTTTTATACCTATGGATTTGTAATATAGACTAAGGTTTGGTATGGTGATACCTCCAGCAATGTTTTTGTTACTCAACATTGTCTTTGCTATCCTGGTTCTTTTGTGCCTCCATATGAATTCTGAGATTGTTTGGCCAACCTCTTTAAAGTTGCTTTGGGATTTTAATTGGTATAGCATTGAATTTGTATATTGCCTTTGGTAGGATGGTCATTTTTACAATGTTGATTCTGCCAATCCAGGAACATGGGAGGTCTTTCCACCTTCTGATGTCTCCTGCAACTTCTTTCTTTAGGGTTTAAAAGTTTTCTTTGTAAAGGTCTTTTACGTCCTTGGTTAGGTTTATACCAAGGTATTTCATTTTTTTAGGGGCTATAGTAAATGGGATTGTTTCTCTCAGGGCATGTTCACTTCTTTCATTCTGGGCATATAGAAAGGCCACTGATTTTTGTATGTCTAATTTATATCCTGCCACACTGCTGAACTTCTGTATTAGTTCCAGAAATTTCCTGGTGGAGTTTTTGGGATCACTCAGGTATAAAATCACATCATCTGCAAATAGAGATAATGTGACTTCTTCCTTGCCAATTTGAATCCCTTTTATGTCCCTTTGTTGTCTTACGGCTTCAGCTAAGACTTCAAGCACAATATTGAATAGAAGTGGTGAGAGTGAACAGTCTTGTCTAGTTCCTGATCAAAGTGGGAATGCTTCAATTTTTTCCCCATTGAGTATAATCCTTGCTATCGTCTTGTTGTATACAGCTTTTATTACATTCCACCTGTCCATAGGGTTTTGATCATAAAGGTCTGTTTGATCTTTTCAAAAGCTTTTTCTGCATCTATCAAGACTATCATGTGGTCTTGGATTTTGGACTGGTTTATATGGTGAATTACATTAATTGATTTGTGTATATTGAACCAACCTCGTGTGCCTGGGATAAAGCCTAGTTGATCCCCATGAATGAGATTTTTGATATGTTTTTGAATCCGATTTGCTACGACCTTGTTGAGAATCTTTGCATCTGTGTTCATCAGAGAGATTGGACTAAAGTTTTCTTTATTAAGTGTATCTTCATTAGGTTTTGGGATTAAGATGATATTAGCTTCATAGAAGGAATTTGGTAGTGTTGCTTCCTTTGCTATTTGATGGAACAGTTTAGGGGTATTGGTTTTATTAGCTTCTTAAATGTCTGGTAGAACTCTGTGCTGAATCCATCTGGTCCAGGACATTATTTGGTGGGAAGATTCGAGATTACTTCCTCAATTTCCTCATATGTTATAGGACTATTTAAATAATTCACAACTTCCTGATTCAATTTATAAGTTGTGTTCACTTAGGAATTCATCCATCTCTTTTGTGTTGTCAAATTTCACAGATTATGTTTTTGAAATATAACGTTATAATTCTCTGGATTTCTTGGGTATCTGTAGTGATAACTCCATTTTCATTTCTAATTTTGTTAATTTGGGTTTTCTCTCTCTTGCTTTTGGTTAATTTAGCTAGGGGTGTATCAATCGTATTGATTTTTTCAAAAAAACCAGCTTTTTGACTGGTTGATTCTCTGTATCTTTTTCCTAATCTCGATTTCAGATATTTCTCCTCTTATTTTGCTAATCTCTTCTTTTCTACTGCTTTTGGGATCGGATTGCTCTAGTGTCTCTAAAGCTTCAAGCAGCATTGTTAGGTTATTTATTTCTGATGTTTCTATTTTTTGATGTAGACATTAAGAGCTATGAACTTACCTCTTAGGACAGCTTTCATTGTGTTCCAAAGTTTTTGGTAAGTTGTATTTTCATTATCATTCGCTTCCAGGAAATCTTGAATTTCCTTTTGAGTTTCTTCCTTCATCCAATTCTCCTTCAGCATCATAGTGTTAAGTTTCCAGGAGTTAGTGTATTTTCTGTTGTTTGTTGTGCTGTGGATGTCAACCTTTAGACCATGGTGGTCTGATAGGGTACAGGCTATAATTTCAGTTTTCCTGTATATGTGGAAATTTGTTTTGTGGCCCAATGTGTGATCTGTTTTGGAGAAAGTTCCATGCACTGGTGAGAAAAATGTGCAGTCTTTGGTGCGTTCATGAAAAGTTTGATAGAGATCTGTAAGGTTCATTTCAGTAGGGGTTTGATTAAGTTCCAAAGTGTCTCTTTAAGTTTTTTATCTGTTGTTCTATACCATGTTGAAAGGGCGGTGTGAAATCCCCAAGAATTATCATTTAGGGGTTGATTTCTCACTTTAGATATTTTAGTGTTTGATTAATGAATGTGGGGGGGGGCGTATTGGATGCATATCTGTTCAGTATTGTGAAGTCTTCCTGGTGAATAACACCTAGGTTGAGATATTTTAAATTATGATTGATCAGAGACTTTAATGCAGGCCTGCCTGGTCCATTCCTCCTATAGACTGTGACCTCTCTATGGCAACTGTGAGCTCTCTATGACCACTGTGAGCACAGTAAAATCTCTATGACTATTGTTACCTCTCTGTGACTACTGTTAATACTCTATGATGACTCTGAGCTCTGTATGACCACTATTAGCTGTGACAATCATCAGTTCTTTATGGCCACTTTGAGCTATGACCACTGTAAGCTCTCTATGATGAATTTAAGCGATGTACAACCACAGTGGAAAAAAATCTATGACCACTGTGAGCTCTCTATACCACCGTGAGTTCTCTATCACCATTGTCAGCTCTCTCCGAACACTGTCAGCTGTATTTGAGGTCCCTGACCTCTATGGTCATGATGAGATGTGATGACTGTCAACTCTCTATGATGATTCTGAGCTTTCTGTGACTACTATGATTTATGAAAACTGTGAGCAATCTATCACCATTATTAGCTATGAGCACTGTGAACTCTCTGTGAAGATTATGAGTTCTCTATTACCATAGTGAGTTATAATCACTCTGGGCTCTATATGACCAATATGAGCTATGACCATTATGAGCTAATTATGACCACTATGAGCTCTTTATGACTACTCAGAGCTTTCTGTGGCCACTGTGAGCTCTCTATGGCCACTGTGAGTACTCTATAAGCACTATGAGCTGTGACCACTATGATCTCTCTATGACCTCTGTGGGCTATGATGAATATGAGTTCTCTAAAGCCACTGTGAGATCTCTCTGACCATTGAGATCTTTCTCTGACCAATTTGAGCTCTCTATAATGACTGTGAGCTCTCTTTGACCATTGTGAGCTTTTTGTACCCTCCCTTATCTATGACCACTGTGAGCTATGACAACATGAGTTATCTATGACCACTGTAAGCTCAGTAGGAGCACTCTAAGCTCCTTATGATGAATGTGAGTTCTCTGTGACCACTATGACTTCTCTATGATATCTATGAGCTATGAGCACTGAGAGCTCTCTATGACCACTCTGATTTCTCTATAACAACTCTGATTTCTCCATGACCACTATGATCTCTTCATGAGCAATATGAGGTATGAGCATTGTGAGCTCTCTATGATCACTATAAATCTATGAAAATGTGTACTCTCTTTTACCACTGTGAGCTCTCTGTGATCACTGTTAGCTGTCTATGAGCATTAGGACTATGACCACCATGACCTCTGTGAGCTCAATATGTACAATATGAGCTCTTGATGGCCACTATGAGCTATGACCCCTGTGACCTCTTTATGACCACCTTGAACTCCCTATGACAACTGTGAGCACTGTATGACCACAGTAAGCAATCGGTGACTACTATGAGCTCTCTATGACCACAGTGAACTCTATCATCTCTGTCAACTCTCCATGACCACTGTCAGCTCTCCATGGTGACTCTGAACTCTTTATGGCGACTATGAGCTAAGAACATTGTAATAGCTCTATGACCATTATGAGCTGTCTGTGACCACTCTGAGCCCTCTTTGACAACTGTGAGCTCTCTATGACCACTATAAACATTCCATGATTATTCTGAGCTCTCTAAAACCACTGTGAGTTTTGTGACCATTTTGTGCTATGACCACTGTAAGCTCTTTCTGATCACTATAAGCTATGACATATGTTTTGCTCTCTTTTACTACTCTGAGCTCTCTAAGTCCACTATGAACTATGACTTCTATGAGCTATTTTATGAGGTATGACCACTGTGAGCTCTCTATGTCCACTATGAGCTATGACTGTTATGAGTTTGCTAAGACTCCAGAGAACAGTGACCACTATGAGCTTTCTATGGTAAATGTGAGTTCTCTATGAGAACTATGAGCTATGACTACTGTGAGTTCTCTATGACCACTGTGAGCTCTCTATGACCACTATGAGCTGTGATCACTGTGAGCTGTGAGCACTATAAGTGCTCTATTACAATTTTGATTGCGCTATTGCTACTGTGAGTTCTGTATGAAAACTGTTACCTCTCTATTACAACTGTGAACTCTCTATAATCAGTGGGAGTTTCTATAATCATAATGATCTCTCTATAACCACAACGAGCTCTCTAGTTGCACTATATGTACTAGAGAACTGTGAACTCTCTATGACAACTGTGAGCATTCCATGATCACTGAGCTAAGAATATTTTGAGCTCTCTAGGACCACAATTATATATGACTACAAGCTATAACCACAGTGACCACTCTATGACAATTATGAGTTCTCTATGATCACTGTGAGCTATGACCACTGTGAGCTCTCTATGACCAATATGAGCTGTGACCACTGTGAGATCTCTATGACCACTGTGAGCTATCTGTGATCAATATGACATATGACCACTGTAGGATCTCTATGATCAATATGATATATGATCACTGTGAGCTCTCTGTGGCCACTATGGGCTCTCTATGACCATTATGAATTTTGACCACTGTGAGCTATCTATTACCACTCAGCTCTTTATGACCACTATAACTTCTCTATGAGCTATAATTACTTTGAACTCCCTATGAACATTATGACCTCCCTCTGAATAGTGTGAGCTATGATCACTGTCAGTTATGACCACTATGAGCTCTCTGTGGCCACTAAGATCTATGCCACTATGAGCTCTCATTGTCCATTATGAGCTATCTATAATCACTGTTAGCTCTCTTGACAACTATGAGGTCTCTATGAGTGCTAGGAATGATGAACTATGACCACCATGAGTTATTTATGAGTGCTATGAACTCTCAATGACCATGAGAGCCTACGACCACTGTCAGCTCTCTATGATCACTATAAGCTCTCTATGAACATTGTGAGCTCTCTGTGACTATTGTGAGTGCTCTATGACCATTTTGAATTTTGAGCATTGTCAACTATCTATGACCATTGTGAGCACTCTCTGATATCTATGAGCTCTCTATGACCAATATGACCTATGGCCATTGTGATCTTTCTATGACAGCACTGAGCTCTCTATGACCAATATGTGTTATGACCACTATGAGCTCCCAATTACCATTGTGAGCTTTCTATGACCACCATGAACTATGAATAATGTGAGCTTTTTATGACCAATGTAAGCAATGAATACTCTGATCTCTCTATGACAACTGTGAGCTCTACGACCTATGACTATGACCTATGACCACTGTGAGTTTTCTATTAGCACTATGAGCTCTCAATGACAACTTTGGGCTATGGCCACTGTCAGCTCTCTGTGACCGCTGTAAGCATTCTATATTTAATGTGAGTTTTCTGTAACTACTGGGAGCTATGGCCACTGTGAGCTCTGATCACTGTGAACCCTCGTGGCTCTCTATGTGAGTAAGAGCTTTCTGTGACGACTGTCAGCTCTGTATGATGACTGTCAGCACTCTATGACCACTGTGATCTCTATGAGCACTATGATCTCTCTATTGCTACTGTGAACTCTGAATATTATGACCTGTCTGTGGCCACTGTATGCTATGAACACTCTGAGTTCTCTTTGATGACTGTGAGCTTTCTATATTCAGTATGATTTATGACCACTGTGAGCCCTCTATGACCACCATGAGCTCTCTATAACCACCCATGAGCTCTCTCTGACCACTGTGAATTATGACCACTGTGAGCTATGATTAATATGAGCTCTCTATGACCAAGGTGATCTCTCTATGACCACTATGACCTCTCTATGACCACTGTGAACTATGACCTTTGTCAGCTCTCTATGACAACTATGAGATTGCTAAGGCTGCTGTGAGCACTCTGTGACCATTATGAACCATGAGTATTGTGAACTATCTATGACCATTATCAGCACTCTGTGACAACTATGAATTCCCTATGATTACTATGAGCTATGACCACTATGATCTTTCATTTTCCATTAGTTTTAAACCCTGTAACCTATTTATGTTCACTATGAGCTATGGCCACTGTGAGCTCTCTATGACCACTATGAGCTCTATATGACCCCTAAGAGCTATAACCACTGTGAGCTCTCTATGACAACTATAGTCTATAACCACTGTGAGCTCACTATCAACACTGACCTATGACATGTTGAGCTCTCTGTAATGATTATGAGTTCTCTACAATTACTGTGAGCTTTGACCACTGTGAGCTCTCTATGACCACTATGGTGTATGATCACTGTGAAGTCTCTTTCAACACTATGAGCTATGATAATTGTGAGCGCAAGATAAAGATTAAGTATTCTATATAACCACTGTGAACAATGACCACTTTGAGCTCTCTGTGACCACTGTGAGCTCTCTGGGACAACAATGAATAATGGACACTGTGAGCTTTTTGCAATAATATTGAGCTGTGACCACTTTGAGCTCTCTATGACTGCTGTGAACTCTACATGACCATTATGAACTAAGACCACTATGAGAGAAATGTGAACACTATGTATTTTCTATGACCTCTGTGATTTCTCTGTGCCAACTTTGAGTTTTCTATGCCAACTCTGAGTGTGGTCATTGTTAGCTTTCTATTATGACTATGAGCTAGGAACATTATGAGCTCTCTATGACCATTAAGAGCTATGAGCACTAAGAGCACTCTATAATCACTGTGACCTCTCTATGAACACTGTGAATTATGACATCTATGAACACTCTATGAGCACTATGAGCTATGACCACTGTGAGATCTCTATGACTAGGGTAACATCTCTGATAACTGTGACCTCTCTATGAGCACTTTGAGCTCTCTCTGGCCACTGTGAGCTATGATCACTGTGAGCACTCTCTGACCACTATGATCTATGAAAACTGTAAGCTCTCTATTAATGGAGAGAGCTGTGACCACTATGAACTTTCTAGGCCCTCTGTGACCTCTCTTTGCCCACTGTGAGCTCTTGATCACAACTGTGAGCTATGACCTCAGTGAGCTCTCTTTGACAACTTTGACCTCTGTATGTCCACTATGACCACTCTATGACCACTATAAACTATGTATGACAACTGTGAGTTATGACCAGTGTGTGCTATGACCACTATAAGCTCTCTGTTGCCACTGCAAGCTGACTAATTCAATTATGATCTCTCTATGATCTCTCTGTGTTACCACTGTCAGCTATGACTGTGAGCACTATAAGCTTTCACCACTCTGTGCTGTCTTTGGCCACTGTGACCTCTCTATATGCATTATGACCTATAACACCTGTGAGCTCTCTATGACCACTATGAACTCTCTATGACCACAGTGAGCTCTCTAGACCACAATGAGCACTCTATGACCATTGTGAGCTTTTTATGGCAGCTGTAAGTTTCTACAAAGAAACCCTATGAGGTATGACCACTGTGAGTCCTCTATTTCCTCTGAGAGCTCTCTATCACCATTATGAGGTATGAAAACTGGGAACTCTATGTGATCAATATGAGCTATGACCACTGTGAATTCTCATCACCACTATGACCTCTCAATGACCACTTTAAACTATGATCCATATGAGCTCTCTAAGACCTCTATGAGCTATGACTACTATGAACTCTCTATAACAACTGTGAGATATCTATGACCACTGTCACTGCTCTATGACCACTGTGTGCTCTCTCTTAAAACTGGGAGGTTTCTATGGCAATGGTCATCTCACTATGATAACTGTCAGCTCTCTATGTCCAATGTGAGCCCTCTATGACCACTGTGAGCTCTCTCTGACCACTATGAACTTTCTATCAACATTATGAGTTATGATCACTTTGAGCTTTCTATAACGATTATGAGTTCTCTATGACCACTGTGAGCTCTCTATGAGAACTACAAGCTCTCTGACCACTGTGAGCTCAATTTGACCATTTTGAGATTTCTTTTTTATTATCATTATTTTATTCAATTGTGTGTGTGTGTGTGCGTGTGTGTATGTATGTGTGTATGCGTATATGTGTAGAACCATGGGCGAATTTGGGAACCATCATGGACCACCTCCACCTCCTCATTTACTCTGCTCTGGGATTCACAGGCTCCGCCCTACCAGGACCAGAAACGCAGGCCGCCCCCGCTTCTGCCCAGCATCTATACGTGTGGTCTAAGAACCGAACTCAGGAACTTCCATCTGCAAGGCAGAGGCTTAATCCCTGAATCACCTCTCCAGCCTCCATTTTGAGATTTCTATGACCATTGTGAGTGTCATAATTGGACACAGGTATCAACTTGAGTGTTGATATCTGGGCATATTTGTAGAGAATCAGTGATTGAGTTAAGCCCAGAGCAAACTTCCAGGAGATTGTCTAGCTGCCATAGAAGGCCCAGCCCACAGTGGGTGTATGAGGCCCTGGAATAAATCACAAAGAGCTGGTTGAGAGAGTTGGCATCCTTTTGTTCACTTGGCCAGACATGCTGGTTTAGCAAGTAAGGATTGTCCATCTCTCAGCTGTTATGCAGTGTTGGTGTGGCCAGTTCCTTTGGCCCAGTTGTTGGTGCATGCTCCCAGTCAAGCTAGACTGAGAACTGCAACCAGGAATTGTAAGAGAGAATAAACTCTTTTTCCCTTAAGCTCTTTGATTATCACTTTTCAGCAACCATACAGGTAGACTGCTACAGTGAGCTCTCTATATCAATTGTGAGCACTCACTGACCACTGTGAATTCCCTATAAGCAACTATGAGCTGTGATCATGGTGAACTCTCTCTGACTACTGTCAGTTCTCTGTGAACACTTTCAGCTCTCTATGAGCACTGTGAGTACTCTCTGACCACTATGAGTTATGAGCACTATGAACTTTCTATTTTGAGCATAGTATGACCACTATGAGTTTACTTTGACCACTGTGACCTCTCTATGACCATTGTGTGCTCTCTATGACCAATGCCAGCTTTCAATAACCACTGTAATCTCACATTGAGCACTGTGAGTTCTCAATGACCACTATGATCTATAATCACTGAGAGCACTCTATGACCACTGTGAGCTTACTTTGACCACTATGACCTCTCTATATGACCACTATGGGCTCTTCATGACCTATGTCAGCTCTCTATGAACACTGTGGGCTTTCTGTGACCACTGTGACCTCACCTTGACCACTGTGAGCTCTCTATGACCATTGTGAGACCTCTGTAACTACTGCCAGCTCTCTATGAACATTGTCTGTTCTCTATGACCACTGTGAGAGCTCTCTGATGACTATGAGCTGAGCACTATGAACTTTCTACGACCATTATGAGCATAGAATGACCACTATGAGCTCTCTATGACCACTAAGAGCTGTGACCACTATGAGCTATCTGGGACATTATAGCTCACAGTAGTCATAGTTCATAGTAGTCCTAGAAAGCTAATAATGTTCACAAAGACCTGACGGTGTCATAGATCATAGTGGACCTGAAGAGCTCACCATGATTATAGACAGCTCACAGTGTTCATACATTTTACAGGGCATAGAGAGCTCACAGTGGTCATAGTTGAAAGTGGTCATAGAGAGCTCAAAATTGTACAGTTGTAACAGTCATCAAAGACTTAACAATGGCCAGAGAAAGCACATAGTGACCATAGATCACAATGGCCATAGAGTGTTCATAGTTCTCATAGTCCACAGTGGTCATAGAGAGCTCATAGTGGTCACAGAGACCTTTTAGTGGTCATAGCTCACAGTGCACATAAACCTCTCAAAGTCATCCAAGCTCAAAGTGGTTTTAAAGAGCTCATAGTGGCTAAAGATTACTCAGAGTAGTCATAGGTCATCATGGTCATAGAGAGCTCATAGTTGTCATAGAGAGTTCCCAGTGGTCATACAGAGGTCACATTGGTCATAAAGAGCTCACAGTGTTGATAGAGAGTTCACAGATTTCATACAGACCTCATATTGGTCACAGGTCACAGTTGTCATAGAGAATCACAGTGTTCATAGCTCATAGTGGTCATGGACAGCTCACAATCGCCATAGTGAGGTCAGAGTAGTCACAGAGAGTTTGCAATAGAAATAGAGAGCTCAGAGTGGTCATAGCTCATACTGGTCATAGAGAGCTCAGTGTGGTCATAGACAGCTCACATTGGTGATAGCTCATAATGTTCATAAAGAGCAAAGAGTAGTCAATGTTCAAACTGGTCAGAGAGCTCACATTCGTCATATCTCATTGTGGTCATAGAGAACTCACAGTGGTCACAGCTCACAGTGGTCATGGAGAGCTCATAATTGTTATTGCTCACAGTGGTCATAGAGAGTTCACAGTGGTCATAGATTGCTCATTCTAGTAATAACTCACAGACCTCATAGAGGGCTCATAATGGTTCTAGCCCATTTTGTTCATAGAGAGCGCATAGTGGTCATACAGAGCTCGTAGTAGTCATAGCTCATAGTGGTCATAGAAAGGCCAAACTGTTCATAGCTCATAGTCATTGTAGAGAGCTCAAGTTGTCATAGAAAACTCATAGTTGTCATAGAGAGCTCACAGTAGCCACAGCTCACATTTGTCACAATGAGTTCAGAGTAGTCATAGCTCATGGTAGTCCTAGAGTGCTCAAACTGGTCATACAGATCTCACAATGGTCCTTGACAGCTCACAGTGGTCATACTTCACACTTGTCATAGACAGATCACAGTAGTCATAGCTCATACTGGTCATAAAGAACTCACAGTGGTCATAGCTCAGAGTTGTCACAAAGAGCTCAGTGGTAATAGTGATGGGATCACTCTTGTCATAGCTCAGTGGTCACAGAGAACTCACATTGGTCCTAGAGCCCTCACATTTGTTATAGTTCAGAGTGGTCACAGTTCACACTTTTCATAGATTCCTCACAGTGGTCCAGGCTCACAGTGGTCAAAGAGAGCTCATAGTGGTCATAACACATAGTGGTCATAGAGAGTTTGTAATGTTGATACAGAGCTCAGAGTGGACATAGCTCATAGTATTCATAGAGATATCACAGTGTTTATAGCTCACAGTGGTCATACAGAGCTGATAATATTCACAGTTAGTTCAAACTGTTCATGGCTCTTAGTGGTAATAGAATGCTCACAGTAATCACAAAAAGGTCACAGTCATCAAAGATTTCACAGTTGTCATAGAAAGCTCAGAGTGGTTACAGCTCACAGTAGAACTCACAGCAGTCATAGCTCAAAATTGACATAGAGCGCTCAAAGTGGTCATAGTGAGCTCACAGTGGTCACAGAGAACTCACAATGGAAACAGAGAATTCACACTGGCCACAGTTCATAGTGGTCATAGAGAATTCATAATGGTCATAGAGAGCTCACAATGGATATAGAAACTCATATTTGCCACAGAGGACACATAGACAACATAGCTTACCAAGGTCATAGAGTGATAATAGTATCATTGTGCTCAACAAAAGGTCACAGGAGTCAAAGAGAACTCTCAGTGGTCATAGGTCATAGTTGTCTTAGAGAACTCACAGTGGTCATATCTTACAGTGGTTGTAAAGAGCTCTTAATGGACAATGTGTGTTAACAGTGGTGATGGCAAATAATGGTCATAGAGGGCTCACAGTGGTCATAGATCACAGGGCTCATAAGAGCTCACAATGGTCATGGAAAGCTTAGAGTGGTGATAGCTTATACTGGACATAAAGACCTCAAAGTGGTCACAGCTCATAATAATCATTGTGAAGTCATAAGGGACAAAAACTGCTCATACGGATCAGAACTAATAGTGGTCTTAGAGAGCTCACAGCAGTCTTAGCTCATAATTGTCATAGAGAGCTCACTGTGATCATAGCTCATACCTGTCATACAGAGCTCAATTGTCATAGAGACCTGACAGTGGTCATAGAGTGCATACAGTGGTATTTGAGAGTTCTCTCTTACAACTGTTTACTGTCTATGAGCACTGTGACCTCACTGTGACCACTTTGAGCTATCTATTAACAGTGTAAGCTCTCTATGACCATCATGAGCTGTCTGTGACCACTGTGAACTCTCCTATGATCACTATGACTTATGACCACTGTGATACCTCTATGACCACTATGAGCTTTGAATACTGTGAGCCCTTTATGACGAGTATGAGCTATGGCCATTGTGAGTTTTCTATGTCCTTTATGAGCTCTCTATGACCACTGTGAATTATTACCACTAGGACCACTCTATGACCATTATGGACCAAAACAACCGTGAGATATCTATGACCACTATGAGATCTCTATGAGTAATATAACCTCTCTATGACCCCTGTCAGCTATGACAACTGTGACTTCTCTATGATCACTAAAATTTATAACCACTGTGAGCTCTCTTTGACCACTGTATGCTCTATAAGACTTTTATGATCTATGACCACTGTGAGGACCACATGACCACTATGAGCTGTTTATGACCACTGTATTATGACCTATTAACACTGTGAGATTTCTATGACCACTATGAGTTATGACCACTGTGACTTCTGTATGATCACTTTGAGCTCTCAGTTACCACTGTGATCTCTCTCTAACCACTGTAGCTTTCTATGAAAAATATGACCTATGAACACTTTGAGTTTGCTATGACCACTGTGAGCTATGACCATTGTGACCTCTTTATGATTACTTTGAGCTCTCTGTGACCACTGTGAGTTCTCTGTGTCCACTGTGAGCTCTCTATGATGACTGTAAGCTATCTGTCACCATTGTGATTTATGAACACTGTGAGCTCTCGATGACCACTGTTATGTCTCCTTGTCCATTATGAACTCTCTATGACCACTGTGTGCTATGACCACTGTGAATACTCTATGGTCACTGTCAATTACCTATGTGCACTAGGAGTTATGACCATTGTGAGCTTCCTATCACCACTATGAGCTATGTCCACTATATGCTCTCTATGAGAACTGTGAGCTTTTTAAGACCACTATGAGCTATGAACACTGTGAACTCTCTGTGACCATTTTGAGTTCTTTATGACCACTGTGAGTTCTCCATAACCACTGTGAGCTCTCTATGACCATTATGATCTCTGATTACTCTGAGCTCTCATGTTTAAATGTGATGTATAACCACCGTGAGTTCTCACTGACCACTTTTAGGTATGACCAGTGTGAGCTCTCTATGAAAACTGTAATGTAGGACCACTGTGGTTTCTCTGTGACCATTGTGAGTGTTCTATGACCACTCTGAGTTATGTGCACTATGAGTTCTCTATGACCACTATGAGCTATGGCCAGTGTGAGTTCTCTGTGACCACTGTGAGCTTTCTGTGATCATTTCAGCTATGATCACTGTTAGCTCTCAATGAACATTATGAACTATGATCACTTTGAGCACTCTATGGCCATTATGAGCTCTCTATCACCACTACGAGGTATGACAACTGTGAGTTCTCTATGATCTCTGTAAGCTATGAAAACTTTGAGTTCTCTGTTACAACAGTGACCTATGACCACTTTGAGATCTCTATCAACATAGTGAGTTTTCCATAAACACTGTGAGCTCTCTATGACCATTATGAGCTAAGAGCAGTGTGAGGTTTCTATGACCACTGTGAGTTCTGACTACTGTGAGGTCATTAGGATCACTATGATCTATGACCACTGTGAGCTTTCTATTACCACTGTGAGCTTTTTATGAGCAATATTATATATGACCATTGTGAGCTCTCTATGACTACTATGAGGTATGACCACTGTGAGCTCTTTATGACCATTATGATCTCGGACCACTGTGAAATCTCTAGGTCTATAACCACTATGAGCTATGGCCACCATGATTGATCTATGACCACTGTGAGCTCTCATGACGACTGTAAGCATTACCACTGTGAGTTGTCTATGACCACTTTGAGTTCTCTATGGCCACTATGAGCTATTTCTACTGTTAGGTCTCATGTTCCATTATGAGCTCTCTATGATTTTTGTGAGTTATGACAACTCTGAGCTCTCTATGAGCACTATGAACTATGACTCCTGTTACCTCTCATTGTCCATTGTGAATTCTCTATGATCACTGAGAGCTATGAACACTGTGAAAAATCAATGAACACTGTAAGCTCTCTATGACTACTATGAGTTCTCCATGACCACTTAGAGCTCTCTATGACCACTGTGAGTTCTCCATGACCACTTAGAGCTCTCTATGACCACTGTGAGCTCTCTATGACAACTATGAGCTATGACCACTGTGAACACTTTATGACCACTGTGAGCTGTTTATGACTACTGTGAGCTATGAACACTGTGAGTTATGACAACTGTGAACTCTCTATGGGCACTGTGAGCTATGACCACTGGGAGCTCTCGATAACCTCTGTGAGCTATGACAGCTATGAGTAGTATATGACCATTGTGAGTTCTATATAACCACTATGAGCCTATTATCACTGTGAGCTCTCTATGGCCATTGTGAGCAATAACCTCTTTGAGCTCTCTATGACAATTATCAGCTATGACAACTGTGAACGCTCTATGACTAATGTGAGCTTTCTCTGTCTACTGTGAGCTCTCTATAAGCACTATTAGCTATGACCACAGGAAGCACTCTAAGATCACTGTGATCTGTGAACACTGTGAGCTCTATATGACACAATGAGCTATGACCACTGTGAGCTTCCTATGGCCTATGTGAGCAATGATAAATATGATCTCCCTGTGACCACTGTGAGCTATGACCACTGTGATCTCTATATGAACACTATGAGAAATGAATACAGTGGTCATAGCTCATAATGCTTTTAGAGATATCACAGTGCTCATAACACACAGTGTTCATAGAGAGCTCATAATACATACTGAGAGCTCACAGTGGTCATAGCTCATAGTGGTCATAAATATCTCACAATGGTCATAGGTCATAGGTGCCATAGAGAGCTCACAGTTCATAGGTTAAAGTGTCATAGATAGCTCACAGTGGTCATAGCTCATTGGTGTCATACAGAGCTCATACTGGTAATAATGAGCTCAAAGTGTTGATAACTCATAGTGGTGATACAAAGTTAACAGAGGTCATAGCTCATAGGGGTCATAGAGAGCTCAGAGTCGTCATAGAGAGCTTAAATTGGTAACAGAAAATTCACAGTGGTTATAGACAACTCATAATGGACATTGAGATCTCACAGTGGTTTTACCTCATAGTAGTCATAAAGAGCTACAGTTGTCATAGAGAGCTCTCAATGATCAAATGCCATATTCTAAAACAGCTCACAATTGTCATAGAGAGCTCATAGTGGTCATAGCTCATTGTGCTGATACAGAATTCACCGTGGTTATAGAGCATAGTGGTCATAGGGAACTTGAAATGCTCTTAGCTCACAGTGGTCAGAGAACTCACAGTGCTCATTCCTCATAATGGTAATAGAGGGCTCACTTTGCTCATAGTTCACATTGGTCATAGAGAGCTCATAGTACTCACAACCCATAGTGGTATTAGACAGCTCAATGTGGTCATAGCTCATATATGACATACAGAGCTCACAATGGTTAGAGAGAGCTCACAGTGATCAGAGGGCTCATAGTGGTCACAGCTGACAAAGGTCATAGAGAGCTCATAATGTTCGTAGAGAGCTCATACTGGCCATAAAGAGCTCACAGTTGTCATAATTCATAGTGTCATAAATTATAATCATCAAACAGAGTCCATAATCATCAAAGAGAGCTTATAGGGTCATAGACATATCATACCATTCATAGATCAGTGTGCTCCTAGAGAGCTCACAGTGGCTTTATCTCTTAGTATTCATAGAGATCTCACAGTAGTCATAGAGACTTCAAAATGGCCATTGCTCACAATGGTTATAGAGACCTCAAAGTGGCCACTGTTCATAGTCATCATAGAGAGCTCACAGTGGTCACAGAGTGATCACAGAAGTCATAGAAAGCTCACAGATCCCATAACTCCCAGTTGTCAGAGAAGGCTCAAAGTGGTCACAGCTCACAGTGGTCATAAAGAACTCATAATCATCATAGAAAACTCACCTTGGTCATACTTCATAATGGTGATACAGGAATCACAGTGGTCATAGATCATAATGGAAATAGAGAGCTCTTAGTGTTCATAGCTCATAGTGCCATAGAGAGCTCACAGTGGTCATAGATCATAGTGCTCATAGGGAGCTCACAGTGGTCATAGAATGCTTACGGTGATCGGAGAGAGCTGAAAGTGGTTCTAGACATGTGACGGTCGTTATAAAGGGCTCACTGTGGTCATGCAGAGCTAACAGTGGTTATAGCTCATAGTGGTCATTGAGAGCTCACAGTGGTCATAGCTCATAATGGTCACAGAGGGTTCACAGTGTTTATAGCTCATAATTGCCACAAAAAGCTCATAATGGTCACAGAGAACTCACAGTCGTCATATGGCACTCACAGTGATTATAGAGAGCTCAAAGTAGCCGTAGAGATGTCACAGTGGTCATAGAGAGCTCAGAGTTGCAATAGACAACTCACAGTATTCATAGGCATAGTGCTCATAGCAAACCCACAGTGGTAATAGAGAGCTCACAGTGGACATAGCTCATAGTCATCATAGAGCGCTCACAGTCGTCATAGGCCATATTGCTTATAAAGAGCCACAGTGGTCATAGATAACTCACAGACGTCATAAAGAGTTCATAATAATCAGAGCTCATACTAGTCAGCATAGCTCACAGTGGACACAGACATCTCACATTAGTCATAGAGAGCTCACAGCAATCATAGTTAACAGTCATCATAGACAGCTCACAGCATTCACAGCTCACAGTGGTCTTAAAGAGCTCCCAATGCTCCCGGCTCTCAGTGCACATAGCGAGCTCAAAGTGGTCATAAGTCATAGTGCTCATAGAGAGCCTATAGTGGTCATAAAGAGTTCACGGTGGTTATACCTCACAATGGCAATAGAGAGCTCACAATGGAAATATAGTGCTCACTCTGGTCATAGCTCATAGTGGTCTTAAAGTGCTCACAGTGGACATAACTCATAGTAGTCAAAGAAAGCTCATAAGGGCCATAGGTCATAATGGTCACAAAGAACTAACAGTGGTCATAGAGAGATCACAGTGGTCTTAGAGACCACAAAGTCATCACAGAGATATCACAGTAGTCATAGAGAGCTCACGGTAGCCATAGTTTTCTCACAGTGATCATAGCTCATATTGATCACAGAGAGCTCCTGGTGGCCATACATACCTCAGTGAAGTCACACTGAACTCAGTGATGTCATAGAGAGCTTAAAGTGGTCATAGTCAGTTCACACTCATCAGATCATAGTGTTCATAGAGAGCTTACTGTGGTCAAAGAGAGCTCACAGTGGTCAAAGAGAGCTCACAGTGGTCATAAAGAGATTACAGTAGTCAAAGTGAGATCATTGTGTTCATAAAGATGTCAAAGTGGTCATAGAGAGTTCAGTGTTCACAGAGATCTCACAGTGGTTATACTTCACAGTTGTCATAGAGATCTAAGAGTGGTCAAAAAATGCTCAAAGGGGTCAAAGTGAGCTCACAGAGGTCATAGAGAGGTCACAGTGGTCACAGTTCACAGTGGTCAAAGAGAGTTCATAATGATCATAGAGAGCTCACAATGGTCATAGCTCACAGTGAAAGGTAGAGCTCATAGTGGTCATACCTGAAATTAGTCATGGAGAGTTCACAGTGACTATAGGGAACTCACAGTCGCCATTGAGAGCTCACAGTGATCATACAGAATTCATAATCATGATAGAGAGTTCACAGTAGTCATAATATTAGTGCTCATGTAGTGGTCACAGTGGTTATAACTCATAGTGGTCATAGACATCTCACAATAGTCATAGTTTATAGTGCTCATAGAGAGCTCACAGTGGTCTTAGAGAGCTCAAAGTGGTCATAGATAATTCAAAGTGGTGATATTTCACAGTGTTCATAGAGAGCTAATTGTGAACATTGAGAGCTCACAGTGATCACGGAGAGCTCACACTGATTATAGAGAGCTTACTGTGGTCATACAGAGCTCATAATAGTCATAGCATTCTGTGATAATAGAGAACTCACAGTGGTCATAGCTCATAGTGGTCATAAACAGCTCAAATTGATAATAGCTCATAGGAGTCATAGAGAGCTCACAGTGCTGATAGGTCATAGTGTTCATAGAGAGCTCACAATGGTCATGGAGAGATGAAAGTGCTCATAGACACATCAAAGTACTCATGGGAAGGTCACAGTAGACATAGAGAGCTCATAATGGTCACAGAGAACTCATAGCGATCATAGAGATGTCACAGTGTTCATAGATCATAGGGCTCATAGAGAAATCACAGTTGTCAAAGAAAGCTCACAGTTATCATAGCTCATAGTAGTCATAAAAACCTCACAGTAGTCATAGTTTATAGTGTTCATAAAGAGCTCACTGTGGCCATAAAGAGCTCAAAGTATTCATAAAGAGGTCCCAGTAGTGATAGCTCATACTGGTCAAAGACAGCTTAGTGTTCAAAGAGAGTTCACAGTAGTCATAGCTCATAGTGTTCATAAAGCGATCACAGTGGTTATACTTCACAGTGGGAATAGAGAGCTCATAATGGAAATATAGTGCTCACTGTGTTCATAGCTCATAGTGATTATAAAGAGCCCACAGTGATCATAGGTCATAGTGGTCATGGAGAGTTCACAGTGGTCATACGTCATAATACTCATAGAGAGCTAATAGTGGTCACAGAGAGCTCACAGTGTCTTAGAAAGGTTAAAGTTGTCATAGAGAACTCACAGTGTTCATTGTCAGCTAACCTTGGTCATAGCTCATACTTTTCATAGAGAGCTCATGATGGTTGTAGAGAATCACAGTGGTAAAAGAGGTCTCAGTCTGGTTATAGAGAACTCACAGTCATCATAGTTCACAGTGCTCATAGAGAGCTCAAAGTGTTCAAAGAGAGTCACAGTAATTATACTTCATAGTGGTTACAGAAAGCTAAAGGTAGTCATAGCTCATAGTGGTCATACAGGCCTCACAGTGGTCATAGAGAGCTCATAATAGTCTTAGAGAACTCACAGCTATCATAGCTCACAATTTTCATAGGGAGCTCATAATGGACAAAAAGAGCTCACAATAGTCATAGCTCAGAATGGTCATAAAGAATTCACAGAGGTCTTAGCTCATAGTGGTCATGCAGAGTTCACTTTTTTCAAAGGTCACATTGCTTACAGAGAGCTCAAAATGGTCATAGATCACAGTGCTCATAGATCACTCATGGTGGTCATAGAGAGATCATGTGGGCATAGCTCACTGATGTCTTAGACAGCAAATAGTGATCATAGTTTGCAGTGGTTCTAGAGAGCTCATATTGGTGATATGGATATCAGAGTGGTAAAAACTTATAGTGGTCATAGAGAGTTCAGAGTGGTGATCATAAGCTTACTGTGGAAATAGTTCATATTGGTCATATGGTCATAGAAGTTATAGTTCACAGTGGTCATGGAGAGCTCACAGTGATCATAGAGAGGTTACTGTGGTCATAGCTGAAAGTAGTCATGAAGAGCTCACAGTGGTCATAGAGAGCTCATTGTGGTCATAGGGAATTCATAATCTCACATTGATCATAATTCAGAGCTCATGAAATGCTCGCAGTGTTCATAACTCATAATGGTCATATAGCTCTCACAGGTCATAGTGCTCTTACAAAGCTCAGTGTTTTCATAGAAACTTTATATTGCTCACAGAGAGCTCAAAGTATTCATAGAGAAGTCACAATAGTCATAGAGTACACAAAGTGGTCACAAAGAGATCAGAGTTGTAATAGAGAGCTAATAATGCTTATAACAAACTCACAGTGATCAAAGAGAGCTCATAATGGTCATAGTTCATAGTGGTCGTAAAGAACTCACATATCTCAAAATGTTCATAGAGCGCTCACATTGGGCATAGATAGCTCACAGGTTTGATAGGGAGCTCACAGTTGTCAAAGAGAACTCATAATTGTCATAGAGATCTCACAGTGGTCATAGCTCACAGTGCTCATGAAGTGCTCACAGTGGTCAAAACTTGTAGTGGTCATAGACAATTCACAATAGTCATAGTTCGTAGTGCTCATGGACTGTTCACCATAGTCATTTAGAAGACACAGTGATCATCAAGAGCTCAAAGTGGTCATAGAGTACTCTCACAGTTTTCATAAAGAGTTCATAATAATCACAGAGAACTGACAGTGGTCATAGTACAAAATGTTCATAGATATCTCATAACTCACGTTGACCACTGTGAGAATTCTAGGACCACTGTGAACTCAAAGAGAGCTCAAAGTATTCATAGAGAAGTCACAGTGGTCATAGAGTACACAAAGTGGTCACAAAGAGCTCATAGTGGTCATAGAGAGCTCATAGTGATGATAGCACATAGTAGTCATAGCTCAATTGTCATAGAGAATTCATAGTGGTCACAGCTCATAGTGGTCATAGAGAGCTAACAATTTTCATACCTCATAGTGGTCGTGGAGGGAACTCGCAATGGTCATTAAGAGCTCAAAGTGGTCCTAGAGTTCTCACAGTGGTGAAAGTGAGCTCATACAGGTCATACAAACTCACAGTGGTCATAGCTCACAATAGTCATAGAGAACTCAGTGGTCATAGCTTATAATCGTCATAGAGATCTCACATGTGGTCATAGCTAATATGTTAGAGCTCACAGTGGTTATAGAACTATGTAGAAATAGAGAGTTCACAGTGATCATAGCTCACAGTGGTCATAAAGAGCTCAAAATGGTTAAAGAGGGGTCCCAGTGGTCATAGCTCATACTGCACAAAAGAGCTCCTAGTTTTCATAGAGAGTTCACAGTGGTCATAGATCATGTGGTCATAGAGAACTTACAGAGCTTATACTTCACAGGGCTTATAGACAGTTCATAATGAAAATATAGAATTCAGTGTGGTCATAGATCATGTGGTCATATAGAACTCACAGTGGTCACAGAGAGCTCACAGTTGTCTTAGGAAGCTCAAAGTCATTACAGAGATGGTAAAATGGTCATAGATTGCTCACAGTGTTCGTACTGAGCTCACTTATCATAGATCAAGGTGGTCATAGAGAGCTCATGGTAGACACAGAGAGCTCACAGTGGTAATAGACATTTCAGAGTGGTCATAGAGAACTCATAGTGTTCACACAGAATTCATAGTGGTCATAGATCAGAGTGCTCGTAGAGAGCTCGAAATGGTCATAGAAAGCTCATAGTGGTCATAGAGAGTTCACAGTGATGATAGCACATAATAGTCATAGAGAAATCAATTGTCATAGAGAATTCACAGTGATCACAGCTCATAGTGGTCATAGAGAGCTAACAGTTGTCATACTTCATAGTGGTCATGGAGGGAGCTCACAGTGGTCATAAAGAGCTCACAGTGGTCCTAGAGTTCTCACAATGGTCAAAGTGAATTCATACAGGTCATACAAACTCACAGTGGTCATAACTCACAGTAGTTAAAGAGAACTCAGTGGTTATATAGCTTATAATTGTCATAGAGATCTCACATGTGGTCATAGCTAATAGTGGTCGTAGAGAATTCACTGTGATCATAGAGAGCTAGTAGTTGCCATAGAAAGCTCACAGTGGTCACTGAGAGCTTGCCTTGGTTAAACTGAGCTCACACAGGTCATAGAGGGCTCATAGAGGTCATATCTCGCAGTGGTCAAAGAGAGCACACAGTGGCGATAGCTCATAATTGTAGTAGAAATTTCACAGTGTTCATAGCTCATAGTGGTCATATAGAGCTCACAGTGGTCCTGGAGATCTCACAGTGGTCAAAGTGAGCTCAAAGTGATTATAGAGATCTCAAAGTTATGATAGAGAGCTAATAGTAGTTATAGAGAGCTCATAGCTATCTATAAAGAGTGGTCATAGCTCAAAGTAGTCATTGAGAACTCATAATGGTCATAAAGAATTCACAATGGTCATGGAATAAAAGTAGTCATACAGAGCTAATAGTGGTCATATAGAGTGCTCACAGTGGTCATCGGTCATAGTGCTCATAGAGAGCTCAAAGTCATCATGGTGAAATCACAGTTGTCATTGATACCTCACAGTGGTCATAGAGAGGTCACCATAATCATACCTCATAGTGGTCAGGGAGTTCACTGTAGTCATTGAGAGCTCACAGTTGTCTTAAGAGAGCTCATAGTGGTCATAGCGAGTTCACAGTGGTCATAGTGAGTTCAGTGGTCAAAGTGAGCTCACAGTGATCATAGAGAGCTTAAGGGGGTCATAGAGAGATACTAGTGCACATAAAGATCTCACAGTGGTCAAAGCTCTCAGTGGTCATAGAGAGCTCACTGTGATCATAAAGAGCTCACAGTGATTATAGAGAGCTCACAGTATTCAAAGTCAACTCACAGGGATTATAGATAGCTCAAAGTGATCAGGAGAGCTAATAGTGGTCATAGAGAGCTCACAGTTGTCATGGCCACAGTGGTCATAGAGCTTATAATGGTTATAGAGAATTTACATTGGTCATAGCTCACAGTGGTCATATTTTGCCCACAGTGGTCATAGAGTGTTCACAATGGTCAATATGTGCTAACACAGGTCATAGAGAGCTCATAATGTTCATAGCTCTCAGTGGTCAAAGAGAGATCACATTAGTCATAGGTCATAATTGTCACAGATCGCTCATAGTGGTCATTGCTCACAGTGGTCAAATGTCATGGAACTCAGAGAGCTCATATTGGTCATAATGAGGTCACAGTGGTCATAGAGAGCTTATAATGGACATAGCTCACAGTGATTTTAGCTATAAGGAGCTCATAGTCATCACAGAGACCTCACAGTGATCAGAGAGCTCATAGTGGTCATAGGTCACAGTAGTCATAGAGAGCTCATAGTGGTCATAGAGGGCTCAGGGTGGTAATCTAGAGTTCTTACAGCTCATAAAGAACTCACAGTCTTCAAAGAGACATCACAGTGCTTATAGCGCATAGCGATCATAGAGAGTTCAAAGTAGTCACATCGTACAATGGTCATAGAGAGCTCATAATGGTCATAGAGACCTCACTTAGTCAAAGATCATAACAATCATTGAGAGCTCACAATGGACATAGTTCAAAGTAGTGATGAAGAGCTCACAGTGGTCAAAGTTCATAGTGGTGCTAGACATCTCACTGTGGTCATAGATCACAGTACTCATAAAGAGCTCACTGTGGTCGTAGAAAGATCTCAGTGGTAATAGAGAACACAAAGTGGTAATAGCTGATAGTGGACATAGAGAGATTACAGTGTTCATAACTCTATGTTAAAATAGAGAGTTTACAGTATTCATACTCATAGTGGTCATAGAAGACTCAAAATGTTCATAGATAGCTCACAGTAGTCATAGCCCATAGTTGTCATAGAGAGCTCAAAGTGGTCATAGACAGCTTACAATACACATAGACAACTCAGAGTCGTCATAGCTCATGGTGGTTATAGAGAGCTCACAGTCGTCATAGGTTGTATTGCTCAAAGAGAGCTACAGTGGTCATTGAGAACTCATAGTGGTCACAGTAAGCTCACAGTGTTCATAGCTCAAAGTAGACATAGAGAGCTTATAGTGATCATAGAAAGCACACAGTAGTGATAGAAAGATCACAGAAGTCACAGAGAGCTCAGAGTGGTCATGTAGAAGTCATAGTCATCATAGAGAGCTCAGAATGGTGATAAAGAAAACATAGTAGGCATAGAGAATTCACAGGGGTCATAAGTCACAATGCTCATGGAGAGCTCACAGTGAGCAAAGAAAGATCACAGTGGTGTTAGATCATAGTGGTCATAGAGATCTTACAGATACCATACAGTGCTGACAGTGGTTATAGGGAGTTCATAGTGGTCATACAGAAACCACAGTGTTCATAGCTCATAGTGGAATTAGAGAGCTAATAATGGATACAGAGAGCTTACAGTGGTCAGAGCTTACAGTGGTCATAAAGCGGTCACAGTTGTCATAGCTTATAGTGGTCAAAGAGAGCACATAGTAATAATAGTTCTTACTGGTCATGGAGAGCTCACATGGTCACAGCTCATAGTGTTCACAGAGAGCTCACAGTACTCATAGCTTAGAATAGTCATAGAGAGCTTAGAGTGTTCATAGGAAGCTCACAGTGGTCATAAAGAGCTCACTGTGGTCATAGCTCATATTTGTCATACAGACCTCATAAGGGTCATAGAGAGCTCACAGTGGACATATACAGCTTAGACTGCTCATAGAGCACTGAAAGTGGTCATAAAGTGAATACCGTGATCATAGAGAGTTCACAATTTTCACAAAGAGCTCATAGTGGTCATGGAGAGCTCATAATGGCCATATAGATCACAGCGGTCACAGCCGATAGTGGTCACAGAGAGCTCACAGTGGTCATAGCTTAAATTTGTCATAAAGAGCTTATAATATTCATAGAAAGCGCATAGTGGTCATAGAGAGCTCCCAGGAGTCACAGCTCACACTGGTCATAGAGAGCTCACAGTGCTTATAGCTCATAATGGACATAGAGATATCTCAGTTGTCAAAGAGAACTCATAGTTGTCATAACTCACAGAGGTCATAGAGAGCCCATAGTGTTCATAACTCATAGTCATAATAAAGAGCTCAGAGTGGTCATAGAGAACTCTTTCATCATAGATAATAAGGGTCATAGAGGGCTCATAGTGGCCATAGTTCATGGTGGCCATAGAGAGGCCACAGTAGTCATAGTCATGGTGGTCATAGAGAGCTCATAGTGGTCACAAAGAGCTCACAGTGGTTACAGCTCATAGTGATCATAGAGAGCTCACAGTGGTCATAGCTCACAGTGGTCATACGGAGCTAACAGCAGTCATAGAGAGCTAACGATTTTCATAGCTCATAGTTATAATGAGTTCATAATGTTCACAGCTCATTGTTGTCATTCAGAGCTCATAGTGGTCATAGGGAGCTCACAGTGACAATAGCGTATAGTTGTCACACACGGATCATAATGTTCATAGAGACCTCATAGTGGTCATAGAGAGCTAACATTGGTCATTGAGAGCTCACAGTAATCATAACTAAAAGTGGTAATAAAGAGCTCAGAGTGGTCATTGCTCACAGTGATCATAGAGAGCTCACAGTGGTCATAGTTCATTGTTGTCATAGAGAGCTTACTATGGTCACTGAGAACTCACACTGGTGATGGAGAACTCACAGTGATCAGAGAGAGCTTAAAGTGGACATAGAGGTGTCATAGTGATCATAGAGATCTCACTTTTGTCATAGAGAGCTCATACTTTTCATATCTCACAGAAGTTATAATTGGCTCATAGTGCTCGTAGTTCATACTGGTCATCACAGTGGTCATGGAAAGCTCACAGTTTTCAAAGATCATAATAGTTATAGATAGCATACATTGGCCATAGTTCATAGTGGTCATAAACAGCTCACAGTGGTCACAGACACTTCACAGTTGCCATAGCTCACAGTGGTCATAGAGACCTCATGGTAGTCATACTTAACAGTGGTCATAGAAAGCTCATCATGGTCATAACTCATAGTTATCATAGAGGGCTTATAATGGCCATAGAGAGCACAGAGTTGTCATAGCTCACAGTAGTCATAGTTACCAGTGGTCATAGCTCACATTCATCACAGACAGTTCATAATGCACAATGAGAATTGATAGTGCTCATCACTCACAGTCATCATAGAGAGCTCTTGGTGGTCATAGCTCACAGTGGTCCTGTTGAGCTCACAGTGGTCATAAAGCATGCAAAATGGTCATACAGAGGTCTCATGGGTCATAGTTCATGTGGTCATAAAGAGTTCCAAGTGGTCATAGAGAGCTTACAGTGGTAGTAGGGAGCTCACAGTAATCACAGAGAGTTCAAACTGGTCACATAGAGTTAACAGTGGTCATACCTCACGGTGGTCATAAAGAGCTCACAGAGTGTTCATAGAGACCTCACAGTGTTGATAGATCATAGTGGGCCTAGAGAACTCATAGTGGTAATAGTTTATATTGGTCATAGAGTGGTCACAATAGTCATAGCTCACAGTGGTAATTGAGAGCTCACAGTGGTCATAGGTATTCTAGCTCACAGAGAGTTTCATTGATCATAGAGAGTTCAAAGTGGTCATAAAGAGCTCAATGTGATCATAGAGAAGTCACAGTTATCATAGCCCTTAGTGGTCATAATGAGCTCACTATGGTCATAGAGTCACAGTGGTCATAGCTCTCATAGTAATCTTAAAGAGCTTACAGTGTTCTTATCTCCTAGTGGACACAAAGAGCTCATAGTTGTCATACAGAGCTCACAACAGTCATACAGTACTCACATTGTTCATAGCTCACAGCAGTCACAGAGAGCTCACAGTGGTCAAATCTCACAGCTTAAAGTAGAGATAGTTCATTGTGGCCATAGAGAGCTCATAGACATCGTAGAGAGCTCACAGTGGTCATAGCTCATAGTGGTCATAGAGAGCAAACAGTGGTCATAAGTAATAATGCTCATAGAGAACTCAGAGTGTTCATACAGAGCTGACAGTCCTCTTTGAGAGCTCAAGGTGGTCATAGAGAGGTTTCAAAGGTCAAAGAGCTCACATTGATCATAGAGAGCTCACAGTAGTCATACCTCACAGTGGTCATAGAATATTTACAATGGTCATGGAGCATTCAAAATGGACATAGAGAGTCACAGTAGTCATAGAGGTCTCACAGTGGTCATAGAGAGCTTACAGTGTTCATAGCTCAGAGTAGTAATAGAAATTTCACAGCAGTCATATGTCATACTTGTCGAGAACTCATAATCGTTATACAGAGCTCAGTAATCATAGCTCATAGTAATGATAGAGAGCCGATCACAGTGATTATAGAGAGCTCACAGTTGTCATAGTTCACAGAGATCATAGAATATAGTGTACAGTGAGAGATACAGTGGCCATAGTTCATAGTGGTCATAAAGACCACACAATGTTCATAACTCATAATGGTCATAAACAGCTAAATGTGGTCAGAGCTCACATGAGTCATAGGGAGCTTGCAGTGCTTATAGGGAGCTCACACTAGTTATAGGTCATACTGCTCTTAGAGAACTCACAGTGGTTAGAGAGCTAACAGTGGTCATATAGAGCTCATAATGGTTATAGAGAAGTCACAATATTTATTGAGAGCTCACAGTGGTCATAGAGAACTCATAGTAACAATAGAGAGTTCACAGTCGTGATACAGATTTCATAGGGGTCAGAGAAAGCTCACAGTGGTCATAGCTCACAGTGCTCTTTGAGAGCTGACAATGGTCATAGCTTATAGAGGTCATAGAGAGCTCATAGTGGTAAAGAAGTGCTCAGAGTGGTCAGAACTCAGAATGGCCATAGAGAAATCAAAGTCATCATAGCTCATAGTGGCCAAATAGAGCTCACAATGGTCAATGCTTATAGTAGTCACAGAGTGCTCATAGTGGTCACAGAGAGTTTAAACTGGTCATCACTTATAATGATAATAGAGAGTTCAGAATAGTCATATATAACAGTGATCACAGAGCACTCACAATGGTTATAGTTCATAATGGTTATAGAGAGCTCATAGTGGTTATAGAGGGCTCATAGTGTTCATAGTTGTCATACCTCAAAGCAGTCATAGAGAGCTCAAGTGGTCATAAGGAGCTCACATTTGAAATAGAGACTGCATAATTCTTACAGTTCACAGAGGTCATTAAAATCTTGTAGTGGTCATAGAGAGCTCTCAGTGGTAATATTTCACAATGATCATAGACATCTCACGTTGTCATAGATAACAGTGGTCATAGAGCATTCATAATCGACTTGGAGATCTCAGAGTGGTCATAGTTCAACGTTGACATGATGAGCTCACAGTGGTCATACCTAATAGTTATAGAGAGCTCACAGTGGTTATAGAGAGCTCATAGTGATTACAGTTCTCAGTGGTCATAGATAGCTCACAGTGGAGATAGCTCATAGTTTTTATAGAGAGCTCATGATGGCCATATTGAGCTCACAGTGATCTGAGAGAGTTCACAATGGAAACAGATATCTTGCAGTGGTCATAGAGATTTCACAATTCATAGTTCTCATAGTTCATAGTAGTCATAGGTATCTCACAGTGGTCATAGCTCACAGTGGTCTAAAAAGGTAATAATGTTGATAGTGATTTCATAGTTGTCATAGCTAATAGAGGTCACAGACCACTCACAGAAGTCAGGGAATGCTCACAGTGGGCATAAAGAAATCATAGTAGTCATAAAGAGCACATAGTTGACATAAACAGCTCACAATAATCATAGAAAGCTCACAGTGGTCATAGGTCATATGAGTCTTAGAGAGGTCACAGTAGTCTTTACTCATAGTGGACATAGAGAACTCAAAGTAGTTATAGAGAGATTACAGTGGTCATGGAGAGCTCATAGTGTTCATAGTTCACAGTGGTCACATTGATCTCAGAGTGGTAATAGAGAATTCACAGTGATCATAGAGAGTGCATAGTGGTCATAGCTCACAGTGGTTATACAGAGTTCACAGTGGTCATAGCTTATAGTGTTCAAATAGAGCTCACAGTGGTCATAGCTCTTATTGGTCATAGAGAACTCATAGTAGACATAGCTCATAGTGGTCATAAAGAACTTTATAGCGGCCATACATTGCTCACAGTGGTCATAACTTTATAGAGAGCTCACAGTGGTTATAGGACATAGTGGACATGCAGAGCACATAGTGGTCTAGATAGATATCAGAGATATCAGAGTGGTCACAGAAAGCCCAGTGGTCATAGCTCTCAGCGGTAATAGAGTGCTCACTGTGGTCAAAGAGAGCTCACAGTAGTCATAGAAAGCTCACAGTGGTCATAGAGAGCTCATAGAGGTCATAGCTCATGATGGTCATAGCAAACTCACGGTAGTCATAGTGAACTCACAGTGGTCATAGTGAACTCACTGTTGTCATAGAGAGCCCAAAGTTGTAATACCAAGGTAATAGTGGTCATAGTTCACAGTGGTCACAGAGAGCTCACAGTGTTCATAGAAAGCTTTCAGTGGTCATAGCTCATTGAGATCATATTGAGCTCATAGTGGTCATAGATAGGTCAGATTGGCAATAGATAGTGTCATAGTTAGGCACATTTGTCAACTTGACTGTTGAGGGTTTGAGCTCTGGGCACAGTTGTAGAGAGTTGATGGTTGAGTTAAGCCCAGAGCAAATCTGAAGGAGATTGTCTAGCTGCTAGGGAAGACCCAGCCCATAGTGTGTTGGATTAGGCCCTGGATAAATCACAGAGAGCTGGAAGAGAGTTGGCATCCTTCTGTATACTTGAACAGACATGCTGGTCTGGCAAGTAAGGATTGTACATCTCTCAGCCATTATGCAGTGATACTGTAGCCAGTTCCCTCAGCCCTATGTTGGTGCATGCTCTCCCATCAACCTGGACTAAGAACTGTAACAAGAAATCATAAGAGAATAAACCCCTTATTCCCTTAAGCCGTGTGATGGTCATTTATTAGCAACCATGCAAGCTGACTGCAGCAGATAGTTCACAGTAGTCATAGCTCATGGTGGACATAAAGAGCTCTCAGTGATCATAGCTCATAGTGGTCATAGGATACTCGCAGTGTCCTTATAGAGCTCAGTTGATTTAGAGAGCTCAAAGTAGTTATAAAGAAGTCATAGTGCACATATCTTATAGTGGTCACCGACAGCTGATGGTGATCATAGTCCATAGTCTGGTTACAAATTTCTTGTGGTCATAGAGAGCCCATAATGGTCATAGAAAACACACAGTCAACACACAGAGCTCAGAGTTGTTATGTCACATAGTGGTGGTGCTCATAGCTCCTAGTGGTCATAGAAAGTGCATAATGGTCATGGTCATAGAGAGCGGCCATAGAGAGCTCACAGTGTTCATAGAGAGCTAATAATGGTCATAGTGTTATCACAGTGGTCATACGTCATAGTGTTCATAGAGAGCTCACATTGTTCATAGTTCATTCAGCTCATAAAGAGGTAACCGTGGTCATAGAAAGCTCATAGTGATAATAGAGAGTACATAATGGCCATAAGAGCTCACAGTAGTCATGGAGAGCTTACAGTGATTATAGACAGCTCACAGTAGTCATTGGTTATACTGGTCATAGAGAGCTCATAGTGGTCCTAGAGAGATCACAGTGGTCATAGGTCATATTGGTCTTAGAGATCTCACAGTGGTCTGGATAGGTCACAGTCATCAGAGGTGTCAAAATAGTCATAAATAACTCATAGTGTTCCTACAGAGTTCAGAGTGGGCACAGTGTGCTCATAGTGGTGAAAGCTCACAGTGGTCATAAATAACTCACAATGGTCATAGAGAGCTCAAAGAGTCATAGCTCACAGTGGTTATAGTTTGCTCACAGTAGTCACAGACACCCGTGTTTATAGAGATCTAACAGTAGTCATAAAGAGCTCACAATGGTCATAGAGATCTCACAGTGGAAATCCATAGCACTTAATGGTCATAGCTCACAATGGTCATAAAGAGTTCACAGTGTCATAGTAAGCTCACAGTGATCATAGGTCATAGTGGTCATAGAAAGCTCATATGGGTAAAAGAGAGCTCACAAGAGTCATAGCTCATAGTGGTCATAGAAATCTCACAGTGTTCATTGCTCACAGTGGTCATAGTGAGGTAATAATTTCCATAGTGAGCTTAGAGTGGTCCTAGCTTATAGTGACCATAGAGAGCTCAAAATGATAATAAATAGCTCACAGTGGTCATAGCTCACAGTGGTCATAAAGACCTTATAGTGGCCATAGAGAGCTCACAGTACTCTTGGAATGCTCACAGTAGAACTAGCTCACAGCAGTTATAGCTCATACTGGTCATACAGAGTTCACTCGTAGAGGTCATAGAGAGCTCGCAGTGGTCTTAGTCCATATTGGTCATACAGAAATCAGTGGTCATAGTGCACAATGATCATAGAGAATTCGTAGCAGATATAGGGAGCTGAAAGTGGTCATAGCTCATAGTGTTTATAGAGAGCACCATGGTCATAAGTCATAGTGGACATAGATAGCTCAAAGTGGTCAAAGAGAGCTCACCGTGGTCATAGCTCATAGTGGATAGAGAGCTCAGAGTGGTCATAGCTCATAGTGGTCATAGAGAGCTCATAGTTTTCATAGATTGCTCAAAGTAATCATGAAGAGCTCACAATTATAGAGAGCTCAGAGTTGTCATGGATAGGTCAAGGTGGTAATAGGAAGATCATAGTGGTTATAGATCACAGTGGTCACAGAGAGCTCATAGTGGTACCTCATAGTACTGTTAGAAAACTCTTGTGGTCATAGAGAGCTCACAGTGGTCCGAGAGAACTTACAATGATCACAGAGAGCTCATACTGGTTATTTCTCATAGTGGTCATGGAGAACTCATAGTGGTCATAGTTCATACTGATCACAAGGAGCACATAATGGCCATAAAGAGCTCATACTGATTTGGAGAGCTCATCATGGTCATGACTTATACTGGATATAGAGAACTCATAGTGGTCATAGAGAGCTCACAGTAGTCATAGTTCATAGTGGTCACAGAGAGTTCACAGTGGTCACAGAGAGCTAATGTTCATAGTGTTATCACAGTGGTCAAACCTCATAATAGTTACAGAGACCTCACAATACTCATAGAGAGCTCATAATAGACAATGAAAGGTAACAGGGTCAAAGCTCATAGTGCTCATAGAGAGCTAACAGTTGTCATATCTCACAGTTGTCATAGAGAGGTCATAATGGAAATTGAGAGCTAACAGTAGTAGGAGCTCATAGTGATCATAGAGAACTCACATTGGTCATAGCTTACAGTGGTCATAGAGAGCTCAAAGTGATCATAGATAACTCACAGTGGTCATAACTTATAGTCGTCATGAGAGCTCACAGAAGTCATAGATAGATCACAGTGGTCATAGTTCATAGTGGTCATAAACAGCGCATAATGGACCTAGAGACCTCACAGTGGTCATAGATCATAGTGGTCATAAAGAGCTCCCAGTGGTTATACCTCATAACAGTCATAGAGAACTCACAGAAGTCATAGACCATATGGCTCATCAAGAGCTCACAGTGGTCACAGAGATCTCACAGTGGTCATTCTGAGCTCAAAGATGTCACAGAGATATCACAGTTATCATAGAGCACTCACAGTTATAGAGAACTCATAGTTGTCATAGCTCACAGAGGTCATAGTTAGCTCATGTTGGCCATACCTCAAAATAGACAGACTCATAGTAGCCATAGAGAGATCACAGTGGTCATAGCTCATAGTGTTCATAGAGAGATCACAGTAGTCATAGCTTATAGTAGTCATAGAGAGCTCAAAGTGGTCATAGCTTATAGTAGTGATAGAGAGCTCACATGGTCATAGATCATAGTGATCCTAGACAGTTCACAATGGTCAGAGCTCACAGTGGTCATAGAAACCTCATACTGCTCCTAGCTCATAGTGGTCATAAGGAGCTCACAGTGTTTATGGAGAACTCACTGTTGTGATAGAGATCTCAAAGTATGAATACTAAGTTTTCATAGCTCACAGAGATCATAGAGAGCTCACAGTGGTCACAACTCATAGTGGTCATACAGAACTCATAGGGAAAATAACTCATAGTGGTCATAGAGAGCTCACAACGATCACAGAGAACTCACAGTGGTCCTACCTTACAGTTTTCATAAAGAACTCACCCTGGTCATAGCTAAAAGTGGTCAGAGAGAGCTTACAGTTGTTAGACCTCATATTTAAACTTGAGAACTCAGAGTGATCAGAGATCATAGAGGTCATACAGAGCACACAGTGGTTATGGAGAACTCACAGTGGTCATAAAGAGCTCAAAGTGATCACAGAGAGTTCACAGTGTTCATAGTTCATAGTGGCCTTAAAAAGCACACAGTGCTCATAGACAGCACATAGTGGTAATATCTCATATTGGTGATAGAGAGCTCACAGTGGTTATAGATCACATTGGTCATAGAGAGCTCATAATGGACCTTGAAAGACTCCAGAGTTCATAGCTCATAGTAGTTATAAAGAGCTCACAATGGCCATAGCTCCTAGTGCACATAGGGAATTGACAGTGATTAGAGTGCTCACAGTGGTCATAGCATACATTTGGTCATAGAGAGCTCATAATGGACAAGGGGATATAACAGTGGTCATCAAGAGCTCACAGTGTTCATAAATCACAATGTTGAAAGATAGTTCACAGTCATCATGGCTCATAGTGGTCATAAAGAGCTTACAGTGGTCATTAGGAATATTTTTCATATAGAGCTACAGTGGTCATAGAGAGCTCACAGTGGTCACAGAGAGCTCAAAATAATCATAGGTCACAGTGGCCATAGCTCATAGTGGTCATAGATACCTCATAGTGGTCATATATTGTATTTTTCATAGAGAGCTAGAATGGTTATAGAGAGTGCAAAGTGGCCACAGAACCCTCACCGTGGTCATAGCTCATAGTGGTCATAGAGAATTCACAGTGCTCAAAGATCATAGTCAGCATACAGACTTAAGAATGGTTATCGAGAACTCATAGGTGTTGTAGAGAGCACACAGTGGTCATGTAGAGCTGATAGTGGTCATACAGAGCTTAGAGTTGTCATAGATCATAGTCCTCATAGTGAGCTACAGTGGTCATAGAAAACTTATAGTGGACATAAAGAGCTCAAAGTGGTCACAGAGAGGTTACAGTGGTCATCGCTCATAGTGGACATAAACAGCTCAAAGTGGTCATCTAGAGCTCACAGTGGTGATAGAGAACTCAAAGTGGTCATAGCTCACAGTGGTCTTACAGAGCTCACAACAGACAATGAACCACAACAGTGGTCATTGCTCACAGTTGTCATCGAGAGATCTCAGTTGTCATAGCTCATAATAGTGGTAGGTACCTCACAGTGGTCATAGCTCATAGTGGTTATAGCAAGCTCAGAGTGTTCATAGGTCATAGTTTTTTAGAAAGCTATGGTTGTTAGAGAGAAATCACAATGGTAACTAAGAGCTCAAAATGATCATAGAGAAGTCACAGTGGTCATAGCTCATAATGGTCATAGAGATCTCACAGTGGTAATAGGTCATATTTTTAAAAGAGAACTACAGTGGTTATAGACAGCTCATAGTAGGCATATGGACCTCCTAGTGGTCATAGATCATAGTGGTCTTATAGAGCTTGCAGTGGTCAAAGAGAGCTCACAGTAGTCATAACTCATAGTGACCATAGAAAAGTCAGAGTTGTCATAGCTGATAGGGGTCATAGAGAGGTCATAGTATTCATAGAGATCTCATAGTGATCATGGATATCTCACGGTTGTCATGGTCCATAATAGTCATAGAGTGGTCCTAGTGGTAATAGCTCACAGTGGTCATGGAGAGCTCATAAAGGACATAGAAAGCTCACAATGGTCATAGCTCAGAGTGTTCACAGTGGTTATAGGTCATAGTGGTCATATAGAGCTACCAGTGGTCACAGACAGCTCACTGTATCATAGAGAGCTTACCCTGTTAATAGAGAGCTCAAAGTGGTCACAGGGAGGTCACAGTGGTCATAAACAGTAAACAGTTATAATAGAGAACTCTCAAACACCACTGTATGCACTCTATAACCACTGTGAGATCTCTATGACAATTGAGCTCTGTATGACGGCTATGAGCTATGACCACCACGGTGAGCCCTTTATGACAACTGTGAGCTAAGACTGCTATGAGCTCTCTAAGACCACTATAAACTCTGACCTCTAAGAGTACTCTTTGTCCCTTATGACCTCATAGTGACCACTATGATTTCTGACCACTTTGAGCTCTTTATATCCATTATAAGCTATCACCACTCTGAGCTTTCCATGACCATTGTGAACTCTTATGAGCCCTGTGAGCTCTCTATTTGCTGTGACCACTGTTAGCACACATTGTCCATTATGAGCTCTCTATGACTACAGTAAGATATGACCACTGTAAGTTCTCTGTGAGAACTATGACCTATGACCACTAAGAGTTCTCTTTGACTACTGTGACCTTTCTATGAGCACAATGACACTATGATCTCTCTATGACCTTGGTAACCTATGGTGACTATGTGCCCTCTATGACAAGAGTGAGTTTTCTATGTACACTGTGAGCTCTATATGACCATATGAACTCTCTATGACCACTATGAACTATGGCTAGTGTGAGGTCTCTATTTTCATTGTGAGCTCTCTTTGACCACTGTGAGCTGTGACCACTGTGAGCTCTCTATGACCACTATGGACTATGACCACTATGACTTCTCTATGACAACTTTGAAATCTTTGATTACTGTGACCTCTCTGTGATCACTGTGAGCATTCTATGACCACTAAGATCCATGAGCTAAATGTGTACATTATCAGCTCTCTGTGACCACTGTGAACTACAAACACTGGGACATCTCTATGCTTACTATGAGCTATGTCCACTGTGAGCTCTGTATCAACATTATGAGCTCTCTATGGTCACTATGAGTTATAACCACTGTGAGCTCTCTTTGACCACTGAGCCTGGACCACTGTGAGGAATCTATGAAAAGTGTGAACTGTGATCACTCTGAGCTATAACAAATGTGAGAACTCTATGACCATTATGAGTTCTCTGTGACCACTGTGAACTATGACAACAGTGATCTAATCACTATTACCACAGAGCTCTTTGTGACAACTCTGAGCTGTAAACATTGTGAGCTCTTTATGGCCAGTATGAGCTATGACCACTGCGATCTGTCTATGACAAATGTGAGGTATGAACACTGTGAGCTCTCTAGGGTCACTATGAGCTCACAATCAACAGAATGTCCACCATGAACACTCTATGACCTTTGTGAGCTGTGACCACTATGAAACCTCTATGACAAATGTGAGATTTCTATGTCCACTGTGAACTTTCTATGACCACTGTGTGTTCTTTCTGATTGCTGTGAGCTCCCTATGACTGCCATGATCTCTCTATGATGTCATGAGCAGTCTATGAACATTGTGAGCTCTCTAGGACTTCTGTGAGCTCTGTATGACCAGTGTGAGCATTCTTAGACTACTATGAGCTATGACTACTCTGGGCTCACTGTGACAAATGTGAGCTATGACTACTATGAGCTCTCAATGACAGGTATGAGTTCTCTATGACCACTGTGAGCTCTCTAAAATGAGTATGAGCTAAGAACAGTTTGACCTTTCAATGACAACTATGAGCTATGACTACTATGAGCTTTGTATGACCACTATGTGTACTCTATGAGGTCTGTGAGCTAATACTAGGATGAGCAGTCTATGACCACTGTGAGCTCTCAATGACCCCTGACAGCTATGACAATTATGAGCTCTTCATGACCACTGTGAGCTGTGACCAGTATGAGTTCTCTATGACCACTGAGATATGACTAATATGAGCTCCCTGTGACCAGTTGGAACTATGACTACTCTGAGCCCTCTATGAATATTATTAGCTATCTATAACCACGGTGAGCTATAACAACTGTGAGATTATTATGACCACTATGAGCTATGATGACTGTGATTTATCTATGACCACTATGACCTCTCTGTGACCATTATGAGCTGTCACCACTGTGAGCTGTCTATGAGTACACTGAGCTCTCTATAACCAGTATAATCTCACCATGACTATTAGGAACTCTCTGTGAGGACTGTGAGCTCTCTATCACAACTAAAAGTTCTCTATTAGCTCTTTATAACCTTCTGAGCTGTCTATAACCAGTATGAGCTATGAACCACTGTGAGCTTTCTATTTCCATTTTGAATTCTCTGTGACCACTGTGAGCTCACTATGGCCATTGTGAGCTCTCCATGAACTCTATGAGCTATGAACACTGTGAATTCTCTATGATGACTATGACCTGTGATGACTATGAGATCTATGTGACCTCTTTGAGCTCTCTATGAACACTGTGAGCACTCTGTGACTACTGTGTGCTCTCTATGACCATTGCAATCTCTCTATGACTACTTTGAACTCTTTATGACCATGATAATCTATAGCTACTCTGAGTTATCTGTGGCCACTATAGCTGTCTATAACCATTTTGAGCTTGGATGATTTTGAAAGCTTCATGCACACTGTGAGCTATGACCACTACAAGTTCTCTATGACCACTGTGAGCTCTCTTTGACCACTGTGGGCTATGACCACTACAAACATTCTATGACCATTGTGAGCTATGACCACTATGAGATCTCTCTGACCATTGTGAAATCTTTGATAACTCTTATCTCTGTACGACAACTTTGAACTCTTTATGACCACTTTAAGCTATGATCGCCGTGAGGTCTCTATGCCCTGTGCAATGTATGAACATTGTGAACTCAGTAAAACCGCTGTGAGCTCTTTATGTCCACTATGATCTATGACCACTATCAGCTCTTTATGAAAATTATTAGCTTTTTATGGCCACTATGAGCTATGACTAGTGTGAGCTATAACAACTCAGATCTCTATGATCCCTATGAGCTATGACTACTGTGAGTTGTCTATGACCATTATGAGTTCTCTATGACTACTATGAGCTATGACCACTGTGCACTCTCTATGATTACTATGAGCTATGAACAGTCTGAGCTAGCTATGGCCCATATGATGAGTTACCACTATGAGCTCTCTATGGAAATTATGAACTCTCTGTGCTCATTGTGAGCTATGACCACCTTGAGCATTCTTTGGCCACTGTGACCTCTCTAAGATTACTGTGAGCTTTCTTTGAACACTATGAAATGTGACAATTCTGAGCTTTGTAGGACCACTGTGAGCTAGGACCATTGTGATCTCTCTATTGCCACAAAGGAACTCTGTCATCACTATGAGTTTTGACCACGATGAACTCTGCCAATTGTGAGCTCAGTATGGCCACTGTGAACACTGAACTGTGACCACATTAAGCTCTGTAGACCACTATGAGCTATGATAAGTGTGAGCTTTCTATAATGATTATGAGCTATAAGAATTATGAGTTCTTTATGCTTACAAGGAATCACTATCACCAATATATTCTATAATCACTATGACTTCTCTATGTCCACTTTGAATTCTCTATGACCACTGTGTGCTCATTTTTGTATAGTATGAGTTCTCTATGACCACCTTGAAATATCTGATGACTGTGATGTCTCCATGACTACTTTGAGCTCTCCATGACCACTCTAAGCTCCGGCCTCTGTGAGCAATCCATGAAAAGTATGAGCTATTGGGCTGAGGAGGTGGCTCAGGGGTTAAGCCTCCGCTTTGCAGGTGGAAGCTCCTATGTTCGAATTCCAGATCCCACGTATAGACGCCAGGCAGAAGTGGGGGCGGCCTGCGTTACCGGTCCTGGTAGGGCGGAGCCTGTGAATCCCAGGGCAGAAGGAGGTGGAGGCGTCCATGATGGTTCGCGAATTTGTCCGTGGTTCTACACACACACACAGACACACACACACGCGCATGCACATACACACGCACATGCGCACAGTTGAATAAATAATAATAAAAATTTAAAAAATTAAAAAAAGGAAAGAAAAGTATGAGCTATTATCTCTGTGAGCTCACTATGAACATTATTAATTTACTATGACCACTGTGAGGTATGATCATTGTGAACTCTCTAAGAACACTGTGAGCTATGACAATCGTGAGCTTTCTATGCCTACAAGAGAAACCTATCATCACTATGGGTTATGACCAGTAAGACCACTGAGAATTGTGGGGTCAGTATAACCAGTGTGAGCTCTTTGACTTCTGTAAACTCTCTATGACCACTGTGAGCTCTCTAGACTACTATGAAAAATGACAACTATGAGCTCTCTATGGCCACAGATCCTTATTGCAACAATGATTTATGATCAGTATGACATCTCTATTATCACTGTGAGCTCTCAATGAACACTGTGAACTCTCTATGACCACTGTGACCTTTTTATGACCAACTGTGAGTTCTCTGTTTTCACTATGATCTCTCTGGGATGACTGAAAGCTGTCTTTAACCACTGTGAGCTCCCTTGGATAACTGTGAACTCTATATGACCACTATGATATCTCTAGGACCACTCTGAGCTCTTTATGAAGACTATGAACTCTCTATGAGAACCATGAGCTATGATCATTGTGAGCTCTCTAATTCCACTATGAGCTATGACAACAATGACCTCTATATTGTAAGCTCTCTGTTAATACTGAGCACTCTGTGACCACTGTGAATTCTTATGAACACTATGATCTCTCTAGGATGACTGTAAAATCTCTATAAACATGAGCTCTGTATGACCACTGTGGGATCTCTATTGTAACAGTGTCACAGTGCCTTGGGGGCTTATGGAGACCTTTGGGGGCAGGGATAAGCTGGCGCCAAGTCAACAGCACAGACTCCGGGAGTCAGGCAAGTGGCAAAGCAGGCTCTCAGACTCTCAGGTTTGCATGCAGGCTCATTTATTATAAATATCAGGCTGCTTATATTCCCCACCCAACATCCCATAAGTCCCAGCGTGAGCCTTTGCTGGTTGTCCTGTCCAGATTGGTCCTTTCAGTCAGGCGGTTTAACAGCACGAACTGTCTTTGCTCTGGAGAAGGCGTAATCTCTTGAGATTTGTAGTCTCATGAGATTTATATGCTTAGCGGGAGGGAGGAGTCCAAGAAGCCTCTCTGTATGGGGGATGGAAGCCTCTGTGGCACAATCATTGTCCGTCCTTCCTACATATCCATCCTTTTTATCTAGTTTTGACAGCCAGTGGGAGCCAGAATACTTTGCTTTGACCTTGTTGACCCCGCCTTAGAGGGTGTCCAGCATTATGGACCATACCTGCCTTAGGTCATCCAGTTTGAGCTCTCTATGACAACTTTGAGCTATGACCACTGTGAGCACTCTATGAATTCTGTGACCTCTATGAGCAATGTTGACTGTGAGCTCACTATGAAAACTCTGAGCTCTCTGTGAACACAATGAGCCTTCTAGGTCCACTTTGAAATATTTGAGAACTGTGACTTCTCCATGGCCTTTGAACTCTCTATGACCATTCTGAGCTATGGCCACTGTGAGCTCTTCATAACCAATATAAGTTGTGACCACTGTGAATTCTCCATGACAACTATGAGCTATGACTACTGTGATGTCTCTATGACCATTATGAGCTGTGAGCACTGTAAGATCATTGTGACCACGCCACGTTGAGTTATGATCACAGTGAGCTCTGAAGACTCTGTGCTTTCTATGACAATTATGCGTTATGACCACTGTGAGCTCTTCTAAGTGAAGTATAAGCCATGACAAATATGAGCTCTATATGACCACTCTGAGCTCTCTATGGCCACTATCAGCTTTCTATCACCAATATGGGCTTTGAACACTGTGAACTATTTCCATTGTGAGCTCTCCTTGTACACTGTGAGCTCACTATGGCCACTATAAGTTCTTTGTGACCAATATAAGTGATGACTACTGTGAACTATCTATGATCACTGGGAGCTGTGAACACTATGAGATGGCTATGACCGCTGTGAGCTCTCTATGACCACTGTGAGGTCTCTGACCACTGTGATCTCTGCACGAACACTGTGAGCGCTATATTATTACCATGAGCTCTCTATGAATACTATGAACTTAGACCATGGTGAGTTCTGTATGACCACTATGAACTATGAGCACTTTGAGCTCTTTAGGAACACTATGATCTATGAGCAGTGTGAGCAGTTAATGAACACTATGAGCTCTCTATGACCACTGTGAGCTACGACCACTGTGCACTATCAATGACCATTATGATCCCTCAATGTCTCCAATGAGCTATGAACATTATGAGCTTTCTATCAACACTGTGAGATACGACCACTGTGAGCTCTCTATGATCACTTTGAGCTATGAACATTGTGAACTCTCATCACCACTTTGACATGAAGATTATGAGCTCAATGTGAGGAACGTGAGCTCTCTATGATCACTGTGATCTCTCTATACCAGAGTATGCTGTCTATGATCACGGAATGCTAGCTATGACCACTATGATGTCTCTATGACCACCTTGAGGCCTCTATTACCATAATGACCTATGAGCAGTGTGAGCTCTCTATGATTACTATGAGCTAAAGCACTATAGTTATGAGGACTATGTGTTGTCTAGGTCCTTTATTATTTCTCTTTGAGAACTATGAGCTATGACCACTGTAATTTCTCTATGATCACTGTAAACTATGAACACTGTGAGCTCTATATGACCATTATGAGCTATCAATACTGTGATCTCTTTTTGTGCATTATGAGATTGCTATGACAGCTACGAGCTATGACCATTGTGAGCTCTTTGTGACCACTATGAGTTACGATGACTGTGAGCTCCCTAAGTCCACTATGGGCTCTCTATGAGCCCCATGAAATATAATTATTGTGAGGTTTCTATGGCCTCTATAACTTATGACAACTGTAGGCTATCTGTGGCCACTGTGAGTGCTCAATGACCATTAGAAGCTATGACCACTATTATCTCTCTATGGTCAGTATGAGCTCTCAATGACCACTATGAGTTATTTTAAATGTGTGCTCTTTATGACTATTATGAGCTATGACCACTGGGAACACTCTATCACCACTGGGAGCACTCTAGAAGCACTATGAACTATGAAAACTGTGAGCTCTCTACAACCACTATGAGTTATGACCATTTAGAACTATCTATGATTATGATGATTGATGGCCACTTAGTTGTCTATGACCAATATGAGTTATGAGCACAGTGATCTCTCTATGAGCTCTATCAACTCTCTATGACCTCTGTGAGTTCTCTATGAGAAATGAACTATGACCACTGTGAGTTCACTATGAACATTATTGGGGGAACCAGTTCCCACTCACGCATCCATTCACTCACTCAAATACACAGCTGCTGGCTGTGATGAAAGCAGGTTCCAGCCATCCACACCTCCGCCTCTACCTCCAGAGAATCAGCACAGAACGGGGAGATTGTCAGAAGCAGATCACTCTTTATTGGAGGGAGAAAAGGAACTTTTATAGACAAAAGCCACCAAGGTGGGAAACAGGCATCCAATTGTATCACATGGTCAAGACATCCTACAGGTGCTAATGGTCAAGTTCAATGTCAATTAGCACAGGGAGCAGGTAGATACCTGAAAGCCAATTAGGGCTCTCTGTGAAGTGATCAGGTTATGCCCAAGACCCTTGCCCTCTGTGCCATCTTTAGTCCCATGTGCTTGGCCATGCCCTGGGGTAAATCCTGGGCAGGCCCAACAATTATTAGCTCTATAAGACCACTGTGAAGTGTAACCACTGTGATCTATGAATACTCTGAGCTTTCTATGACAACTATGATGAATAACCACTGGGAGCTCTCTAAGACCACCATGAGCTCTCTATGATAAGTATGAGCCATAACCACTGTGAGCTCTCTATAATCACCATGAGCACCTATGGCCACTGTGAGCTCTTTATAATCACCATGAGCACACTATGGCCACTGTGAGCTATGACGACAGTGAACTCTCTCTGGCAACTGTGAGTTCTCTATGATTACTGTAAGCTCTGTATGATGATTATGAACTCTCTATGACCACTATGAACTATGACCAGTGTGAGGTCTCCATTTCCATTGTGAGCTCTCTGTGACTACTGTGGGCTAACTATGGCCAGTTTGAGCTCTCTATGACAACTTTGAGCTATGACCACTGTGAGCACTCTATGAATTCTGTGACCTCTATGAGCAATGTTGACTGTGAGTTCATTATGAAAACTCTGAGCTCTCTATGAACACAATGAGCCTTCTATGCCCACTTTGAAATATTTGACAACTGTGACCTCTTCATGACCTTTGAACTCTCTATGACCATTCTGAGCTATAGCCACAGTGAGCTCTCTCTGCTCACAGTGAGCTGTGACCACTATGAGTTCTCTATGACAACTGTGAGATTTCTATGACCATTTTGAATTCTCTATGACCACTATGTGCTGTCTATGAGCACTGTGAGCTCCCTATGACTGCTGTGATCTCTCTATGATGCTGTGAGCAGTCTATGAACACTGTGAGCTCTCTAGGACTACTGTGAGCTCTGTATGACCAGTGTGAGCACTCTATGACTACTATGAGCTATGACTTCTTTGAGCACTCTGTGACAAATATGAGCTATGACTACTGTGAACTCTCTATGACAGCTATGAGTTCTCTATGACCACTGTGAGCTCTCTATAATGACTATGAGCTATGACCAATTTGACCTTTCTATGACAACTATGAACAATAACTACTATGAGCTCTGTATGACCACTATGCGCTCTCTATGAACAATGTGAGTTAGAACCACTATGAGCAATATATGAGGACGAGCAATCTATGACTACTGTGAGCTCTCTATGACCACTATGAGTTCTCTATGAACATTACGAGATATGATCAACGTGAGCTCTCTGTGGCCAGTTTGAACTATGA
Source organism: Typhlomys cinereus (assembly GCA_023101885.1). Lineage (NCBI taxonomy): Eukaryota > Metazoa > Chordata > Mammalia > Rodentia > Platacanthomyidae > Typhlomys > Typhlomys cinereus. The sequence goes on from JALPQD010000653.1 coordinate 815,255, forward strand.
CTACTCGGAGCTCTCTATGAACATTACAAACTATTTATGACCATGGTGAGCTATAACAACTGTGAGATCATTATGACCACTATGAGCTATGACCACTGTGATCTATGACCACTATGAACTCTCTATGGCCATTATGATTTATCACCACTGTGAGCTGACTATGACCACACTGAGCTCTCCATAACCACTGTCAGCTCTCCATGACCCCTGGAAGCTATGAACAGTAGGAGTTCTCGATGAGCACTGCAAGCTCTCTATCACCACTACAAGCTCTTTATGAGCTTTTTATAACCCTCTGAGCTCTCTATAACCAGTATGAGCTATGACCACTTTGAGCTCTGTCTTTCCATTGTGAACTCTCTGTGAACACTGTGAGATCATTATGGCCATTGTGAGCCTCCATGACCATTATGAGCTATGAACACTGTGAGTTGTCTATGACAACTGTAGCTGTGACCACTATGAGGTCAATATGAACTCTTTGGGCTTTCTATGAACACTGTGAGCACTCTGTGGCCACTGTGAGTTCTGTATGATCACTGTGATCTCTCTATGACCACTGTAATCTCTCTATGACCATGATGACCTATGATTATTCAGAAATCTGTGGCCATTATAATCTCTCTATAACCCCGTTGAGCTTGGATGATTTTGAGAATGTTGCATACTGTGAGCTAAGAAAATTATACGTTCTTTATGACCACTGTGACTTCTTTATGACCACTGTGGACTATGATCACTACAAACACTCTATGACCATTGTGAACTATGACCACTATGAGATCTCTCTGACTATTGTAAAATCTTTGATCACTATTACCTCTCTATGACAACTTTGAGCTCTCTATGACCACTTTGAACTATGACCACTCTGAGTTCTCTAAGCCCTGTACAAGGTATGAACACTGTGAGCCCTGTATAACCACTGTGAGCTCTTTATGTCCACTATGATCTATGACCACTGTGAGCTCTCTGTGAAAATTATTAGCTTTCTATGACTACTATGAGGTATGACAGTATGAGCTATAACAACTGTGAGATCTCTATGATCCCTAGGAGTTATGACCACTGTGAGTTGTCTATGACCATTATGAGCTCTCTATGACTATTATGAGCAATGACCACTGTGCACTCTCTATGACTACTATGAGCTATGAACAGTCTGAGCTATCTATGGCTCATACGATGAGTTACCACTATGAGCTCTCTAAGTCACTGTGACCAGTATAGTCCATGATGACTGTGAGCTCTCTATGGCAATTATGAATTCTCTATGCCCATTGTGAGATATGATAATTTTGAGCATTCTCTTGCCACTGTGAGATCTCTAGGACCACTGTGAGCTTCTTTGTACACTATGAGATGTGACAATTCTGAGCTTTGTATGACCACTATGAGCTAGGACCATTGTGATCACTCTATTGCCACAAGAGCTATGAGCTATTACCACCATGAACTTTGCGAATTGTGAGCTCAGTATAGTCACTGTGAGCTCTCTATGATCATTATGAGCTATGATAACTATGGCTACAGGGAATCACTATCATCACTATAATCTATTACCACTATGACTTCTCTATTACCACTGTGAACTCTCTAGGAGCACTGTGAGCTCTTTTGTATACTGAGCTCTCTATGACCACTTTGAAATATGTGACGACTGTGACCTCTCCATGATTACTTTGAGCTCTCTATGACCACACTAAGCTATGACCACTGTGAGCTATCCATGACATCTGTGAGCTATGATCACTGTGAGTTCACTATGAACATTATTAGCTCGTTATGAACAATGTGAGGTATGACCACTGTGAGCTCTCTAGGAACACTATGAGTTATGACAATTGTGAGCTGTATGGCTACAAGAGAACTCTATCACCACTATCAGCTAGGAGCACTTTGAGTACTGATAATATGAACACTTTATGACCACTGTAAACTCTCTATGACCACTGTGAGCTCTCTAGACCTCTATGAGCCATGACCATTATTAGCGCTCTATGGCCACAGGAGATCACTATTGCAACAATGATTTATGATCACTATGACCCCTCTATTACCACTGTGAGCACTAAATAACCACTGTGAATTCTCTATGACCACTGTGACCTCTCTATGACCAACTGTGAGCTATCTGTCTTCACTCTGACCTCTCTATGATGACTGAAAGCTGTGTTTCCACTGTGAACTTTCTAGAACTACTGTAAGCTCTATGTGATCACTGTGATATCTCTAGGACCACTCTGAGCTCTTTATGAAGACTATGCACTCTCTATGAGGACCATGATCTATGATCACTGTGAGCTCTCTATGTCCACTATGACCTATAACAACTATGACCTCTACATTGCTACTGTAAGCTCTTTATGACTACTGTGAGCACTCTGAGAACACTGTGAATTCTCTATGAAAACTATGATCTCTATAGGACAACTGGAAGATCTCTATAACCACTATGAGCTCTCTATGACCACTGTGGGATCTCTATGATCATTGTGAGCTATCAATGTGGTGAGCTCCCTACAACAACGGTGACATCTTTAGGACCAATATGAACTCTACCACTGTGGAAAGCTTTATATGACCAATATAAGCTCTTTGTGACAAATATGAGGTATGACCACTGTGATCTCTCTTTGGCCACTGTGAGAAGTCTATGTGAACTATGACATATGACCACTGTGAGCTCTTTATCACCACTATGAACTATGACCATTGTGAACTCTTTATGGCCACTATGAACTATGAGTACTGTAAGCTCACTATTCCAATTGTGAACTCTCCCTGACCATTGTGAGTGCACTATGGTCATTATGAACTCTCTATGACCATTATGAGCTATAATCACTGTGCATTCTGTATGATCACTGTGAGCTATGATCACTATGAGCTTTCCATGACCACTGAGAGCTCTCTATGACCATTGTGAGCTCTCTGTGATTACTATGAGCTCTCTATGAGTAAGATTAGCTGTGAAAACTGTAAGTGCTCAATGACAACTGAGCTGTGATTACTATGAGCCCTCTATGAGCTCTGTGACCTCTCTATGACCATTGTGAGCTGTCTGTCACAACTGGGAGCACTCTATGACAACTATTATCTCTCTATAACCACTATGAGCTATGACCACTGTGGGCTTTTCATGATCACTCTGAGTGCTCCAAAACCATTATGAGCTCTCAATGACCACTGTGAGCTATGACAATTATGAGTTCTCTATGACACTGAGATTTCTATAAACACTGTAAGTTCTCAATGATTACTGTGAGCTCTCTATGACCACTGTGAGCTCTCTATGACCACTGTGAGCTCTCTATGACCACTGAGAGATCTGTGTGACCAGTGTGAATTCTCTGTGACCAGTATGGCAATGACAACTGTGAGCTCACCATGCAATTTGTGAGCTCTCTATGAACACAATAAGCTCTGTATGACCACTTTGAAATATCTGACAACTGTAACCTCTCCATGACCTTTGAACTCTCTATGACCATTCTGAGCAATGGCCACTGTGAGCTCTTTATGACCAATATGAGCTGTGACCACTGTGAGCTGTCAAGGGCACTGTGACCTCTCTAAGACAAGTGACAACTGTGAGCTCTGTATGACTACTGTGAGTTCTGTATGACTACTGTGAGCTCTCTATGACCAGTATGAGCTCTTTTTCACCACTATGAGCTATGAACACTGTGTGCTCTCTATTTGTGAACTCTCCTTGTCCACTCTGAGCTCACTATGGCCACTATGAATGAGCTCTTTATGACCAATATAAGCTAGCACTACTGTGAACTATCTATGATCATTGGGAGCTGTGAACACTCTGAACTGGCTGTGACAGCTGTGAGCTCTCTATGACTATTTTCAGATGTCAATGACCACTGTGATTTCTATATGAACACTGTGAGCTCTCTATGACCACTATGAGCTCTCTATGACCAGCATGAGCTTTCTATAACAATTATAAGCATGCACACTCTAGGGTTTCTATGACCACTATGAGCTCTGTCAACTCTGAGTACTCTATGAGCACTATGAGGACTGTATAACCACTATGAGCGCTGTTCACCATAAGCACTCTATGACCACTCTGAGGTATGACCACTATGAGATTTCTATGACCACTGCGAGCCCTCTATGAGCTCTCAGTGATGACTATGGACTATGCTCACTGTAAACTCTCTCTGACCATTATGAGTTCTCTATGGTCACTATGAGCTATGACCACTGTGTTCTCTATGACCACTGTGAGCGCTCTATGACCACTGTGAGCTCTGAATGACTACTATGAGCTATCTGTAGTGACTGAGCTCTCTATGACCATATTAAATTATGACCATTCTGAGATCTCTATGACCAATATGAGATATGACCACTGTAAGCTTTCTATGACAAGTATCATCTATGACCATTGTGAGTTTTCTATGACAACTATGAGCTATAAACACTCTGAGCTCTCTATGGTCACTGTGATCTCTCTATGGCCACGATGAACTAAGACGACTATGAGCACTTTATGAGTAATGTAACATATAAGCAGTATAAGCTCTGTATGACCACTGTGAGAACTCTATGACCACTGTGCACTATGACCACTATGAGCTCATTATGACCACTGTGAGCTATCACCACTATAAGCTCACTATGACCACTTTGAAATCTTTGACGACTGGTACCTCTCTATGACCACTTTGAGCTCAATGAACACTATGTGCTCTCTAGGACCACTGTGATATTTCTATGTTCACTGTGAGTTCTCTATGATCACTGTGGGCTCTCTATGACCACTGTGAGTTGTCTATCAAAATGATGAGCTCTCTGTCAAAAATGTGACCACTTGAGGAACACTGTGTGCTCTCTATGACCAAAGAGAGCTCTACCTGACCACTCTAAGCTCTCCATGATGATTTTTCAGATATGATCACTGTGAGATTTCTTTAACCACTATGAGCTATGAGCATGTGATATGTCTTTGACCACTGTGAGCTTTCTATGTCCACTATGACCTAGGACCACTGTGATCTCTCTAGAATTACTATGAGCCCTTTTTGACCACTATGAACTATGACCACTGTGAGCTCTCCATTTCCATTGTGAACTGTCTATGACCACTGTAAGCACACTATGGACATTATGAGCTTTTGATGACCACTAAGAACTATGTCCACAACAAGCTATCTGTGACCACTGTGGCCTGTGACCACTATGAGCTCTCTCTGGCTGCTGTCAACTCTCTATGACTACTGGGAATTCTTTATGACCACTTTGAGCTTTGTATGAACACTTTAGCTGTCTATGGCCTCTGTGAGCTCTCTATGACCATGATGAGATGTGACCACTCTGATATCTCTAAAACCAATATAAGCTATGACTACTGTGAACTCTCAATGACCACTATGGGCTATGACCACTGTGAGCTCTCTACGGTCATTATGAGCTCTCTGTGACTGCTGTAAGCTGTCTATGACCACTGTGAGCTATGAGCACTGTGAGTATTCAATGCCCAGTGTGGGATATGACCACTCTGAGCTCTCTATGACTGCTCTGATTTCGCTATGACCACTCTGAGGTACTTTTTAGCTCTCTTTGACTATTATGAGCTATAATCTCTCTGACTAATCTGTAACAAATATGAACGATCACCACTGTGAGCTCTCTATGATCACTATGAGCTCTCTATGCCACTATGAGGTATGATCACCATGAGCACTCTGTGACTCCTGCGAGGTATAGGCACTATGAGCCCTCTATGACCAATATGAGCTTTGACCACTGTGAGCTCTCTATTTCCATTGTGAACTCTCTGTGATCATTGTAAGCTCATTATGGCCATTACAGCTCTCTATGATGACTATGAGCTATAACTAATGTGATCTGTGACCACTATAAGCTTTCTATGATTGCTGTGAGCTGTCTATGACACTACTGTCAGCTTAGAATGACCACTGTGAACTATCTATAACCACTGTGAGTTCTTTATAATCTCAATGAGCTATGATCACTCTGAGCTATCTTTAACCAATATGAGCTATGACCATGTGAGCTCTCTATGAAAACTATGAACTATGACCATTGTGAGCTTTCTATGACTAGTATGAGCTATGAACACTCTGAGCTCTTTATGGCCATATGAGCTCTCTATGACCACTATGAGCTAGGACAATTATGAGTGCTCTTGAGAACTGTTAGCTGTGAGCTTGGAATCTATTACACTGTGAGCTCTCTATGCCCACTGTGGGCTATGATCTCTATGAGCGCTCTATGACCAATGTGAGTTATGACCACTATGAGCTCTCTATGATTACTGTGAAATCTTTGACGACTGTTATCTGCCTATGACCTCTATGAATTCTCTATGACCATTATGAGCTATGACTACTGTGAGTTCACTATGACCATTATTAGCTCTCTATGACCACTGTGAGCTCTCTATGACCACTTTGAGCTATGAGCACCGTGAACATTCCATGTTCAGTGTGATATATGACTAACCTAAGATCTCTATGACAACTCTGAACTCTCTGTGACCACGGTGAGCTCTCTATGACTACTTTGAGCTCTGTTGGACTACTATGAGCTATGACCACTCTGAGCTTTCTGTGACAAATATAAGCTATGATCACAGTGAGCTCTCTAGATCACTATGAGCTGTCTATGACCACTATGAGGTATGACCACTATGAGCACTCTATGACCACTGTGAGTTCTCTATGACCACTATGAGCTATGATCACTGTGTGCTCTCTATGACCACTAAGAACTTTGACCACTGGGAGCTCTCTATTTCCATTGTAAACTCTCTGTGATGACGGTGAGCTCATTATGGCCATTATCAGATCCCTATGACCAATACGAGCTATGACCACTGTGAGCTGTGGTGACTATAAGCTCTCTATGACCACTGTGATCTCTCTATGTCCACTGTGAGCTCTCTTTGAACACTGTGAGCTCTAAATGACCACTGTGAGCTATCTACAACCACTATGAGCTATTTATGACTACAATGAGCTATTTCCACTCTGAGCTATCAATAACCAATATGAGCTATGACCACTTGGAGCTCTCTATGAAAACTATGAGCTCTCTATGACCACCATGAGCTAGGAGCTCTCTATGACCAGTGTGAGCTATGAATACTATGAGTACTCTATGTACCCTGTGAAATCTTTGACCAATGTTAACTTTTTATGAACACTATGATCTCTCTGTGACTACTATGAGCTATGACAACTGTGAGATCTCAATGACTAGTATGAGCTATAACCACTATGAGCTTTTGATGACCACTGTGAGTGCTCTATGCCCATTATGAGCTGTGACTGCTGTGAGCACACTGTGAGCATTTTTAGCTCTCTAACACTAATGTGGATATTACCATTGTGAGACCTCTATGACCATTATGAGTTATAACCATTTTAAGCTTTTTATGACCTATCTAATATCAATTTGAGGTCTTTTTAAAACTGTGACCTCTCTAGGATCACTGTGAGGTCTTTATGACCACTTTGAACACTCTATGACTACTATGAGGTAAGAACACTGTGATAACACTATGAATATTAGTAGCTCTCTATGACTACTATAAACTGTTTATGAGCACTATGAACTATGATCACTGTGACTTCTCAATAACCGCTATGAGCTCTCTATGTCTAGTATAAGCCATGACCACTATGAGCTCTCTACATGCACTGTGAACTCTCCAAACCATTGTGCGCTTTCTGTGGCCATTATGTGCTCCCTGTGACCAGTATGAGCTACGACCACTATGAATTCTCTGTGACTACTGTGAGATATGCGCACTATGACTTCTTTATCACCACTTTGACTTCTCTATGACAATTGTGAGCTCTCTATGACATTGTGAGATCTATAAGAATACTGTTAGCACTCTATGACCACTATGAGCTATGATCACTGTGAGCTTTTTATGTCCACCATAAGCTACGACTACTGTGAACTATCTATTACCAATCTGAGCTCTCTATGACCATTATGAGCTCTCTATGATCTCAATGAGCTATTACCACTGAGAACTTTCTATAACAAGTATGAGGTTTCTGTGACCACTGTGAGCTTTGACAATTATTACCTCGGTACTACAATTTTCAGCTCTCTATGACAACAATGAACTCACTATGACCACTATGAAGTCACTAGGACTTCTGTGAGCTCACTATGACCACTGTGAGCTCACTAGGACTTCTTTGAGTTCACTATGACCACAGTGAGCTCTCAATGACCACTGTGAGCTCTCTTTGACCACAGTGAGCTCTTTATGACTGTGAGCTATGACCATTCAGCTCTTTATGATCACTCTGATATTTCTGACGATGGTAAGCCTCTATGACCACTTTGAGTTCTGTATGATCACTATGAGTTATGACCACTGAGACATTTATAAGACCAGTTTGAGCTATGAGCACTGTGAGGTCTCTATGACCACTCAGAGTTCTTATAACAACTATGAGTTTTCTATGACCACTGTGATTTCTCTGTGACCAGTATGAGCTATGACCACTATGAGTTTTATATGACCACAGTAAGATGTCTGTGATCACTATTAACTATGACCACTATGAGCTCACTATAAACATTATTAGATCTCTATGACCAATCTGAGCTATGACTATTGTGAGACCTCTATGAACACTATGAGGTATGATGACTTTGAGCTCTCTATTACCATTATGAGTGCTCTATGACTACTATAAACAATGACCACTGAAAGGTCTCTTTGACTACTGTGAGCTCCACATGTCCCTATGTCCTGTGACCACTGTGTGCTCTCTATAAACACAATGAATTATGATCATTGTAAGCACTCTATGGCTGCTATGAAGTCTCTGTAACCATAATGAGCTATTGCTTCTATGAGTTCTCTCTGACCAATAGGAGCTATGAGCACTGTAAACTCTGTATCACCACTGTGAGCTATGACCACTATGCACTCTATGTGATCACTGTGAGTTCTCTATGACCGCTGTGAGCTCTCTGTGACCACTGTGAGTTCTCGATGACCACTGTAAGCTATAAACACTATGATCACCCTATGACCACTGTGATATCTTTGATGACTGTGACCTTCCTATGACCACTTTGAGTTCTCTATAACCACTATGAATAATGATTACTATGACCTCTCTAAGACTTATATGACCTATGACCACTGTGAGCTTTCTATTAGTACTGTGAGCTGTTTATGTCAACTATGAGCTGTCCACGAGCACTGTGATTTCTCTATGCCCACTGTGAGCATTCTATGACCCCTGTAAGCACTCTGTGACCATTATTAGGTATGACAATTATGAATTCACTATGAACACTATTACCTGTCTAGGACCACTGTGAGCTATGACCACTGTGAGATCTCTATGACTACCTTGAGCTATGACAACTCTATTACCATTATGATATCTCTATGACCATTTTGAGCTATTTCCATTGTGAACTCTCTGAGATCACTGTGAGCTCACTATGGCCATCATGAGCTCTCTATGAACACTATGAGCTCGCTATGACTCCAGGAGTCAGGCAAGTGGCAAAGCAGGGTCATGTCTTGCAGACTCATATGTTGTAAATATCTGGCTATGTATATACCTCACACAACATTCCATAAGTTCCGGTGGGTACTTTTGCTGTGTTGGCCTGTCTGGGTTGGCCCACTTGGTCAGACGGTTTGATGTCAGCACCAGGCACTGCAGCAGATTCTACCTTGGGGAAGTTGCATTCATGCATGCAGCCCACACAGGCAATACAGGCCTGCCTGATCCATACCAGCTACATAGCCATCATTTTTATTTTCATTGACAGCAAGCAGGAGCCAAGAGTTCTTTGTTCTGACCTTGTTGACCCGGCCTCAGAGGGTGTTCAGCATGATGGACCATGCCTGTCTTAGATCATCCTGTCTTACAGGATTTTTCTCATCATTGACTACAGGCCTTCGAAATTTCTCACCTCTGGAAGGCATGTCAGGGAGGTGGATAGTAGATTAGAACAAGATCTCATGAATCTCTGCAATCCAAGCTTAAACCACGTCTCTAGGGGGCCATGTCTTGGATGTTCAAGGGCCATAAGCACCTGTAACATGGACTTGTTGATGGTACTCTGCTATGAGATGTGCTGAAGCAAACACTTAAGCAATATAATTAATCAAAGAACAATTCCTCCTGTGATAGCATAAGTTTCAATCTAAGAGGGATCAAACAAACTTTTAAAGTTGTTCCAGATTCTGGTTTTAAACACAGTGTCTATAAGCAGGGAAGCCACATGTGTCATGTTACTATGTTCTTTGTGTTGGTTCAAAGTCAGTGAGTAATTAAGAGGGCCTAAGACCAAGGAACCTTGAGTACTGAGATAGTTGTTCATGAGCCTTGGACATGTTGAAGACCTGATAAGATGTTAAGCATATGGAGGCATATCGAGGGTCACACGAGGCAAGAGCAAGACTTTAGGGCCTTTAAGTCCAGGTCAGACACCTGTTGAAAATATGTAGCCAAACCTGTGGTGAATTGTGATATAGGAAAAATATATTGTCCATAACCCATGAGCATATCCAATGTGTTGGTAAGACCATACTGAAGGTTGAGGCAGGCTTGTGCTGCTGCCTGACATCATATGCAGAGTACCAATTCAGGAAAATGACTGGTTCTGAGTTCATCTTAAGGAAATGATACCAATCATAATGGGTTTGGAGCTGCATGGCCCATTGGCAAAGAACCTATTCAAAATAAGGAGAGTAAGGGCCTGGTTCATTGGCCACTTTACAAATCATGGAAAGATCAGCAAGCAAAGTAGTCACCCAAGGCTGTCATCTTGTCAGGGAGACTGTCTATGATTTTTCCCTGGGCAGAATAAATGCTTGGGAATCCACAGGGGTCAACCTGCTGATGGAGAAACACAAAGACAGCCATGACTCCAGTGGAGCCCTGGGTCTGATTAGGACAGGTGTATGTCAAAGGCATTCTCTCACTGTAAAACCATTAAAATGTATAAAATGGAAGAAAGAATTAAATGAGGTGTAGCTGAGGAAGTTTTAAATCTAGTTGGAGCATAGTATTACAGAGATCTTTCTGGGGAACATTTCTTATCTAAGAAATACAGAGGCCATGTCTGAGAAAATATCGTGAGTTGATTCTTTTGAATTTAAGATTTTGTAGTTCTTAGGCTCATTACCAAAATTTTTATCTTCAAAATATATGGCCTTTATAATATAAATATAATAGACTCTATAAAATCTTAAGCAGTTATGCCCTTTAGGAATTAGGATTTAATGCATAAGCAAAAGAACACTTTTGATTTAAGATAAACAGCCTTAAATCTTATTTTGAAATGAAAATGTTAAATAATTTATAAATATTTCAGATAATTGTAGTTCTTTAAAATCTTTTAGAGCTAAATATATAGATTAATTATAACACAAGTCAGTAAAGTTTTTTAAATTTTGTAAAGACTGGGAAATTATTAAATATGGAATAAAGAAGCAGCACATGGTCATAAGAGAATACCTGTATGTCTGTTTAGATAAGCAATCTTTAAAAAAATAAAATATGCAATTACCATTACCAAGTAGAGCCTCCCACAAATCCATGAGCTATATTTTTTTGCATAGAGCCTTTACTAGTCCATTAATATTTTAACCTTCTAATTTCTGTTGTGTCCAATTTCTGTAGGTTGTCTTCAAAAATTTGTCTTTTAAGAATTTTTGAACTACCTCAAAAAATTATTAACTAACTTGTGAGAAGCAATCAGCTAGAAAAAACTCATGGAATCCATAAGAAACAGGCATGGAACTAAAAATGGATTCATAGCACTAGAGGGCCATGAGGGGCTAGTGCGCCAAAGATGGTTGCCAGGGCCAGGTATATTTGTATACCTAGGCAAGCCCAGGGAAACTGGCTTTCTCTGGTTGGTTAACTCCCATTGGGCTCAACCCACTTGCTCTTAGGTCCAGGTGGGGCTAGAGACCAAATTGTTTGTTGGATATGCAGAGCTCATCTTCATAATCCCTTCATAGGGAAGTTGGCTATCTTACCTCTGGGAGGATTGATTAGTCAGTTCCTCAGCAGGAGTGTTTCTTCAGGGTCATTCCAATTCTGGGGGATGATCTTCAGGAATGTCAAAAACCTTCAAAGGCCTTAGAGACTGTCCAAGCAAGGATTGTTCTAGACCTGCCTACTGTATCCTTTAACCTTCTGAGGGACCCAGACTGCTCAAGGAATGTGGGTGGATGATGGTTCTGGATACTTCTTGCTGAGTTGGGGTAAAGGAAGTGTGAGCAGTCAATGATCCTCATCTATGAAGTGCTGAGATGGTCTCAATGTCGTTGAATGAATTTACTACTTTTAGTTCCATCTAAAAGAGACAAAAACAGATAAATTAAGCCTAAAATATCTACCTGTTATCTTGCCTGAAATAGACATTACCTTTGTCTGGTGTAAAAGCCAAGAGCTGCAAGTAATTTACATATTGGAGTCCTTTCTTTTATGGTAGATATAAATCTCTGAGGTTGAATTATAAGGCCTGTTCAAAAACATGTAAACTGTCTGAATCTTGGGGAAGAACAATCTAAATTACTTTGCTTCTTCCTTCTGAATTATTAAAGCAAAGTGGCTCAGGTCTTTTTGGGACCAAAGAATGTAAAAGAACATATACAGGGGACATTGTTTCCTTACATGTACAGTTCTACATATCTCTGAGCATTATCTTAGGACCACTGCTCTGATCTAAATGAACAGCCAGCTTTGATTTGTCAGTGGAGCTAGCCTGTTTAATAGCAGACATTTTATTCTCTGCTTCTTCCTGGTTTAACTCTTTTTAGTTTGTCATGGCCATTTTCCTCTGCCAAACATTAAGGTTCACTTCAGGGAAACTTTTAGGACAAGAGTAAAACTTTACTAAACTTTCTTCTGACATATATCTCTGGCTCTACAGCATAAGTTGTCTTTTTTGGACCTCTAAACCACAAACATTCTGCTACATGCTATCTGATTCTATCATTCTCAGAAACATATTTTTTCCGTTTTGTTTTCTTTCCCTGTCTGCAAGGAAATATCAAGGTTGTCAGCTTGGGCATGCCTGCTAGTATTCTATCTATCCCCTTAGGCAGATGTCAAGTTTATGATTTCCTTTTTTTCTTTTATCTTTCCTTCCTTTCCGCTTAAAAAATACATTTATCTGGAACCTCAGAAAAACTACTTAAATAATTCAGGCTAAAATCTTGCAAGGAAAGAGAAACGTGAACCTGAGTTGATCCAAATGCACTTAGAATCTCCTGAAAACAGACTACGCTAGGTCCAGATTACATTGATTCTGTTTTGTTTCAAGGGAATGGGGTCTGGCTAAGGTGGAGGCTTGAAATTCCTATTCCACTTAGTAGGAATACACATGGGATCATGGAATTAGAAAGCAGATTTGTTCTCAAGAAAGGAAACTCATACGTCCAGGAGAAGGAAGAAATTCCAATGAATCTTTTAGAAGACAATTATATTTTCCTGTTTGTTAGATTTGATGTGATAACATTCTATAAAAGAAGTGAGAGGAATGAGCAAGTTTAATTAATCAGTAGTATAGTGGCTTTGTTATTTTGGGAATATATGGAAAAACCTTTAAGAACACAATGACATTTTCATTTGTAGTCGTATTAAAGATCAAAATCGAGATAATCTTTCATGTTCTGTGCTTACATACTTGTGTTGAAACACAAGACACAAAGTATGTAAGCACAGAACATATAAACATACAAACATAGGAAATACATACAATTTATTGGCAACTGGCAGTTGTACAAGTTACTGACAACTCTCTTAAAATTACTCTTGAAAGCTTTATCAAAGGCAGTTTAACATTTAGAAATACCTTATCATTTAAAAGAAGATCTCATATTAGTTAAATCCAGCAGCCTAGCTTAATTATGAAAAACATTAAAAGCAGATTAAACTTTAAAATTCAGTACCAAAACCAAATTGCTATTTAAGGAACTTTATATTTAATAGATGAATATATTTGTCTAATTTTCTCTTTTTTTTCTAGCAAGTTAAAACACCCTCATCCATAGGTCGGGTTCCCATACATTCTCTGGGGAGATCCTAGGTCCTAAAACTGCAGCCGCATCCCAAAATTCCTCTAGGCCTGAAGTCCTAACCTTGAAGCCTCTAGTCTCTAGGAGAGATTTTTAAGAAACATATTTTTTAAAGAACAGAGATGAGACCTAAAGAGGAACAGATGAGACATGAATGTATGGGATCCACATATCTTGTGCTTAGTGGGGAACTTGTGTCATTCTTAGGCCATGCTGTATGCTGTGAGGAGGAAAGGGCTGCTGTGGAAACCCCATGTTGGGGGACCAGATGTAACAGTCTCTGATACCCATGGGGACCCACAGGGACTCACAGAAACCCTTGGAGGCAGTGATAAGCAGGCATGAGTTCAACATCATGGACTCCTGGAGTAAGGCAAGTTGCAAAGTAGGGTCTCATGCTTGCAGACTCGTTTATTGCAAATATTTGGCTGCTTATATACTCCACCCAACATTCCATAAGTTCCAGTAGGAGCTTTTGCTATGTTGTCCTTTCCAAGTTGGTCCTCTCAGTCTGGCAGTTTGAAGTCAGCATTAGGCACCACAGCTGATTCTAGCTTGGGGAAGTTGCATTTGTGCATGCAACCCATACAGACAATACAGGCCTGCTTAGTGCATTTCTCCTACACTCAATGACCACTGTAAGATATCTGTGGCCATCATAATCTTACTATGGCCATTATAAGCTTTCTAAGACCACTGACCTATGACCACTATGAGCTATTGTGACCACAGTGATTTATGATGACTATGACCTCCTTAATATGACTTTGAGCTTTCTGTGACAACTGTGAATTCTCTGAGACCCCTGTGAGGTCTTTAGGACCACTGTGATCTCTATATGACCACTATGAGCTATCTATGACAAGTATAAGCCATGACCACTGTGAACTCTTTATGACCACTATGAGCTCTCTGTGGCCATAATGCATTCCCTGTGAGCACTATGAGGTATGACCACTATGAACTCTCTATGACTTCTATGATGTATAAGCAGTGTAAGCTCTCTGTGATGACTGTGTATTACCTGTGACCACCCTGAGCTCTCTATGGCCATAAGAGATTTCTAACAGCATTAGAGGCTATGACCACTATGAGCTCTCTCTGATCAGTGTGATCTATGACCACTATGACCTCCCTATTACAACTTTGAAGTATCTAGGACAACCTTGAGTTCTCTGTGACAATTGTGAGCTCTCTATGACCACTGTGAGATCTCTATTTCCACTATGAGCTCTCTATGACAACTGTGAGAGTGCTATGATGACTGTTAACTATCTATGACCACTGTCATCTCTCTATGACCAGTATGAACTATGACTACTGTGAACTTCTTATGACCATGGTGAACTTTCTATGACCACTGTGGAGTCCCTATGTATGGCACTTCTGATTCAGGGAGGCCCCATCCTGGCTCCCAGCTATGGACAAGCCTGGGCATGTATAGACATGTCCCAACAGAGGACTGTGCAGGCAGAAGGATGAACAACCAATGGAAAGTGGCCATCTAACCTGCACCTGCAATGGACACCTAGTAAACAGTTAAATGACTGGTTGCTGTCTGTCCCCTCGCCCTCCGAAGGAGGGATGGCAACACCTGATTGGACCTTGACCTTATATAAGCCCAAAACACCCTTAATCACTTTGAATCAGTGGCATCTCCTCCACTGCTGCTTCTCACCTGATTCCTAGGGTCTGGCGGTGACCCTGTCACCAGCTCACCCATTCACCTCGAGGCCCTCCCCCGCCACGGCTAGCCCGGCAGGGGATACAGCAACAATTGGCATTCCAATGTGGGGCCACCTTCGGTGTAGGACACCCACTCTGGTAAAGTTCTGTGAGCCAGCCCTCTGGTTTTGTGTTCCTGTGCTTACGGTGCCTGAAGGTGAGCAGGTGGCCTCCTCCTCTTCCCCTTTCCCTGTTTGTCCTTAGAAACACAGTTGCTTGCTTTGCTGATGATTAAGGAGCCCCACTTTAGGTTAGGAAAACAATCATTTGCTTGATTTGCCGATAATCAAGGAGCCCCTATCGCTCCCTTGATTTCCTCATGATCAAAGAGCCCCTCTAAAATAAGGCTTTCCTCCCGCTAGTTCACATGAGAAATTGGTCCCCTCAGAACTCAGAGCCCAGGCTCCATTATATTGAATCAGCCTGATCCTGAGGCACCATATGTGCATATGTCCTGGGGGGGTAGTAAGGAAATCTGGAAGTCCCCCACCAAGCATAAAACATTTGGGCCCAATACATTTCTTGTCTCATCTGTGCCTCTTTTGGTCTCATCTCTGTTCTTTAGAAAAATGGGTAACCTCTCCTTACACTGTAAGGAGCCCCAGATTGTGTCTTAAAATCTCTCCTACAGACTAGAAGCCTGGATGTTAAGTCTCCTGGCAAAGAGGAATTCTGGAATGAGGCTGCGGTTTTAGCACCTTTGATCCCCCCAGAGAAAATGTGGGAACCGGACTATGGATAAGAATGTTTTCCTTGCTAGATGTTTTTCATAATTAAGCTAAGTTGCCGGACTTAACGAATGTGAGGTCTTGTTTTAAATAAGGTTTTCCTAAATGCTAATCTGCCTTTGATAAAGCTTTCAAGGGTAATTTTAAGATAGTTGCTGGTAAATTGTACAGTTGTTGGTAAGATGTTATTTATGTGCTTGTTCATGTTGTGTACATGTTTTATGTTCTGTGTTTACATGTGTGTCTTGTGTCTATGGCCATTTCAATTTTTTTTTCATTTCTGTTGCACACTGAAAAATTCTGGCATGCCATTTTTAAATACATCTATGCATATTTAAAAATAAGAACAAATAACTTTGGTAACATTTAAGGCCTTAACTGAAAAATTCTGGCATGCCATTTTTAAATACATCTATGCATATTTAAAAATAAGAACAAATAACTTTGGTAACATTTAAGGCCTTAACTAGTTATGTTTTATATCGATCACAATTGTTTTTCTGATAAATTGTCAGTTTCTCGCTTGGTTTTGATCTTTAATGGGATTACAAATGTAAATGCCATTGTGTTCTTAAAGGTTTTTCCATGTGTTCCCAAAATAACAAAGCAACTATGATATTGCTTGATCGAACTTGCTCATTGACTTCTTTTATAGAATTTTATCCCATCAGTCTAACTACCAGGAAAATATAATTGTCTTCTAAAAAGTTTATTGGAATTTCTTCCTTCTCCTGGTATGTATGAGCTCCCTTTCTTGGGGACAAATCTGCTTTCTAATTACATGCTCCCATGTATATGCCTGCTAAGGTGGAACAGGAATTCAAGCCTGCACTTTAAAATATAATTGTCTTCTAAAAAGTTTATTGGAATTTCTTCCTTCTCCTGGTATGTATGAGCTCCCTTTCTTGGGGACAAATCTGCTTTCTAATTACATGCTCCCATGTATATGCCTGCTAAGGTGGAACAGGAATTCAAGCCTGCACTTTAGTCAGACCCCATTCCTTTGGATAAATGCTGGACCCAGCATAATCTGTTTTTAGGAGATTCTAAGTGCATTTGACTCAACTCAAGTTTATGTTTCCTTTTTCCTTGCAATATTCTGACCTAAGTTTCTCTGAGGATCCATCTGCCTAAGGGGATAGATAAATTACTAGCAGGCATGTCCAGCTGACAAACCTGAAATCCTCTTCCATACAGGCAAAGAAAAAAAAATGTTTTAACTGTGTCTTGAGCACTGCTCTTCCTGGCCCATAAAACAGAAGTCAAGGATGGCCATATGCCTCCTGCCTGTCAATATTAACGGCACCTGGAATGTTTCAAACTATCCTTTAACGTATCAAGATTAATGGGACTAAAGTTCTAATTATTACTGCTGTGTTCTTTGGCAAACAATTATGGGACAGGACACCTGCCTTCTTTTCACCTGTAAATATGGCAACTTGGTTAACTTTTGGAGTTGCCCTTTTAGTGCTAATTATCCTATTTGAATGCAAATGGAAAGCAGTAAGGATTCAGCTTTTACAAGACAAGCCTGCATTAAGCAGGTCCTGAGGGCATCCATTCAGGCTCTGAACATTCCAAAGGCCAACAAAGACCAATTGGAAGCCTGGATATCCTCCACTGAAGCTATGCCTTACTAATTTACAACTGTTAGGTTTTGACTTATGAAATTCCCTTCCCCATAAGCAAAATGAATGCTGGCTTTTTACTTAGATTTGAGGAGTGGTCCTAAGGAGGACTAATTCAGATTGTTCTGTACAAAAAATCAGACAGTTCATATGGTTTTAGACAGGTTTTAGAATGAGATCTTGGAGATTTAATAGCCAGAGAAGAAAGGTCTCCAATATATAGATTACTTACAGCTCTTGGCTTTTATACCTTGCAAGCATGTGTTTTTTACTAACTCTTGCTTGTACCCACAGTAAGATTGCTAAGAGGTCTTTGATATCCTTGAAGGTCATCCCCCACTGGTGGAAACACCCTGCAGGAACACTCTTGCTGAGGAACTGACTTGAATCTTCCCAGAGATAAGATAGCCAACTTCACTATGTAGGGATTATGGAGCTCTCCTATTCAACAACTTGATCTCTAGCTTCCACCTGGGTTTAAGGACAACTGGGTTGAGCCCAATGGGAGTTAACCAAAGAGAAAAAAGCCAGTTTCCCTGGGCTTGCCTAAGTGTACAGATATACCTGGCCCTGGCAGCCATCTTTGGCACCCTAGCTCCTCATGGCCCTCTAGTGCTATGAGTCCATTTTTAGTTCCATGCCTGTTTCTTATGGACTCCAAATTTTTTTCTAGCTGCCCATTTCTCATAAGTTAGTTAATAATTTTTTGAGGTAGTTCAAAAATTCTTAAAAGACAAATTTTTGAAGATAACCTACAGATATTGGGGATTTTCTTGTGACAAAAGTTAGAAGGTTAAGAACGTTAATGGATCAGTAAATACTCTACTCAGTATTGGTAACTACAGAAGCTTTATTTTTTAAAGATTGCTTATCTAAAGAGAATGCAGGTATTCTCTTGTGACCATATGCTGCATGCTTATTCCATATTTAATAATGTTCTGGTTTCTACAAAATTTAAAAAGCTTTTATTTACTTGTGTTGAAGATACAAAACTTGTGGTTGTTTAATGTTTAAGTAGTTAAGTAAATTGAGAGCTACAATATCTTGGGTGACAAATGAAGAAGCATCCAGTTTCGTGCAAATGTTATTCCCAAGTGTTTGGAGTGATTTTTCACAGTTTAAGAAAGCATATTTCCCAAAGGAGTGATAATGAATATTGAATATTTTCACTCTCAAAGCTATAGATATGATTTTGCTAGATGATCCAGTTATGTACTAGACAATTTAAGTGGACCATGAAATACCTATTAATGCAGACTTGGGTATCAAGCAGTGACCTGAGGTATTCTATCAAGTTCTTCCATGTAAAGTAGTTTTAGTACATTATAAGCTTAAATAAAATTATGACTTGCTTGTTAAAACCTTTATGTTAAGAAAATTGTTTATAACATAATGATTGTAGTTAGAGAACTTTTTATGTTTGTTCTAAGCATGATAAATGGAAACAGAGTTCTGTCTTTAGAAACAATGGTTTGTAGACATTAAAAAACTAATATGCAAGTGTTATTCTGCATTAGTTTTTATCTTCTTGCATAAAGTATTTTTTGTTATACCTTGGTAAAAATCTGATGAACTGGCTTCATTTTCATGATTTGTAAGTGTGCCTAGATATCTTTTATGATTTTTAAGTGTACCCGAAGGTAGAAATACATGTGTTTATAAAACTGTCTTGTTTGTATATTTGCATTTCTGACCACACTGTA
Organism: Typhlomys cinereus; assembly: GCA_023101885.1. Lineage (NCBI taxonomy): Eukaryota > Metazoa > Chordata > Mammalia > Rodentia > Platacanthomyidae > Typhlomys > Typhlomys cinereus. Next base: position 835,116 of record JALPQD010000653.1, read on the forward strand.
TCTAATTATTTTCATTCAATCTTAAGATACATTTAAAAAATTTAGTTTTAATGTCTATTATAGAGGAAGAAAACTGCCTTTTAATTGTTTATAGTGAATAAATTTGTGTTTTTTTTCTTAACTGTAGCTTGAGCTCTGTTATGCACTGCTTAATGATATTGGTGGAAAAAATTACCGTAGAAGTTAGTTAATACTGATACAGTGCTAGTTAATATATCATGATATAATTTATTTCTTGCTTTGAAATATGTACAATTTTTGGTGTTTGATTTTCTTCTATGATTTATAAATAGCTTTTTTATAGAATTGTTATTGCCACATATAAAATAGTATAGTAGTGATTGTGCAGACCTTAGAAATTAGACTGTTATAATTAGTAGTGTAATTAAAGAATTTAATTTAAGACACTACAATGGGGACAAATGAAATGGGAAAAGCTTTGAATGAGTTGTCATCATTGATGAGTATTTCTAGTTCTTTTCCAAAAAGAAAAAGTGTGGTCTCTGTCATCTTTAACATTTTGATTTACTAGTTTTTGCTTGTGTGCCTTTAATGTTTTCAAGTCATTCCCGGCTTCAATTAAGTTACAATATTGGTTCACAAAGTGCCATCCATTTATCCTCCTGGATGTGATGTATTGAAAAGTTAGGTTTTGTCCTTTTTCTTGTTTATTGGGTCTCCAACATTTCCAAGGCTCGTTAACAACTTATAGATACTGGGTTTATAACCTGCTTAATACTGGATTTGTAACCAGAATCTGGAACAACTGTTCCAGATTGACCCAACCAACCCGGAGCCCCACGCGTCCCGGCGGCGGCAAGCACCCAGGTCGACTGTGGCTTGGCCTGCGCCCCCGGCCTGGACCCACCCCAGCCCCCTCTGCACCGCCCCACCCCTGCCCAAGGTGAGTGAGTGAGAGAGAGAGAGAGAGCACAGCTCAGCCCCCAACCAACCCGGAGGCCCACGCATCCCAGCAGCGGCGAGCACCCAGGCAGACTGCGGCTTAGCCTGGGCCCTGCCCCAGACCCAAGCCCGGCCAGCAGCACCACGCTGCCCAGCCCCCGGCTTTGCCTCTGGGGCCCCGCCCCTCTCCGCGCCTACCTTCCCAGGTTGCAGGTGAAGAATTATGCCATCAACATCAGACCCTCTGCCTCTCTGGCCCACCGGGGACCTACGCATGTGGTCCACTGAAGACACACTGCTACTCAGAATTCAATAGAGCCCAAAGGAAACTCAAGCAAAATTCTAAGGAACAAAGGGAGCACAGGCCATACATCTGGACTCCACTACAATCATTATATCATGTGGGAGAGTTTCTTCTCATCCAGCCCAAAGATAAGTAAACTTTTTCTTATCACCTTACTGATCCTTTAAAGTATCAATGCTATAGATCAACTTTCTCTTACAGCCACCACACAACATATAACTCCATGGAGTACACCACTCACCCCCACATTTCACCAAGAAACTAAATCATAAAAGTGTACTACCAAACTAATATTCACCTCCTGGTAACATAACCTGACTTAACTGAAGTACTAACAGCCTAGTAGCCTCATCTAGGATATAATAATAACAATACACAAACATACCCAATCCAAGGTAAGCACTAGAAATAACTGGGAAGCGTAACAATACTAACTACGTCGATTCAGTGAAAAACACAGAAACTGAAAGGTCCTAAAAAAACAAAACAACAATGTACAAGTCAAAGTGCAGATCTACGAGAAACAAAACCCAAGAAGACCACTCTCCTGCCGAAAGAATCAATCCCATAATGAGGGATTCTGACCAGAACAAATCCACAGAAAATAGTCATGGGAGCCTGACCCAACATAACAACGTTCAGAGTATGATCCTTACCATGATTAATACTATGAAAGAGGAAATCCGAGAAGAGTTAAACAACCATATCAACCACTTTGAACAGGAACACAACAAGCACTTGGAGGAGTTGAGAAAAACAGTTCAAGAAACAAAAATAGGTATGGAGCAATTAAAACAGTCTCAGGCAGAGTTTAAAATTGAACTAAAAGACAAATTATCTTCAACCCAAAACTCAACAGAGAGTCTTATCAGCAGAACAAATGAGGAAGAAAATAGAATTTCAGATCTTGAAGACAAAGTGGGAGAATTAACCGGCTCAATGGAAGAGATTGCTAAAGCCAAAAAGATACTGGAGAGGAACATTCAAGAGATATGGGACACCCTGAAGAAGCCTAACATGCGCATTCATGGAATACCAGAACAAGAATCCCAAAATACCATACCGGAGGAAATATTTCAATTCATCATAAATGAAAACTTCCCACAACTAAAGAATGAGGGGCCTATCAAAATACAAGAGGCATTTCGCACTCCAAACAGATACGACCAAAATAGAAAATCGCTACGGCAAATAATAGTCAAAACACTCCACATTCAAGACAAAGAAAAGTGCTGAGAGCTTCAAGAGAAAAAAAGCAACTCACTTTTTTTTTTTTATTTCAGCTCATACAAACTTATTAGGTACACCAGTTCCCTCCCTCCCTCCTCCTCCCCCTGTACCCCCTGCTCCCGCTCCCCACCCCTTTCCCTCCCCATCCCCCAGTGCCTCCCACTCCAATTCCCAGAGAGTCCTTTCTTGTGCATGTCTGATTTTCCTCTGGGCCCTCCTCTCCAATGACGTACAAGGACCCAGTGGCCTTTCCCGAACCCTTTCCCGTGTTCCCCTTAGGTATAGGAACACTGCTGTGACTGCCAATCCTTTGCCTCCAAGAATCTTGGTGCCTTTAGCAGATGCTAGACTTTGTGAGGTCAACAGTGTGTTGGACAATGCGCAGGGCATGCAAAGTCCAATTATGATTGCTTCAGCCCTAACTAGTATAGAGTATCTTACATATCATTGCTCCTCCCATCCTTATGCTCTTACACTCTTACCGCCCCCTCTTCCGCGAATTTCCCTGAGCTTCAAGATGGGGAGAGACTAAGCTGGCCTAGTTCTAGGTGGTTGATATAGAATCTCTGAAGTTCTGGATTGTGGTTTGTTGATTTTCTTTTGCAGTTTTGCTGCTCCTGCAATGCCCTTCACTCCATCCTGGTGGGCATTGTATGTTACCCCCTGGCCAGAGACAAAAAGCTGTTAGAGTCTTGTGATAAAAGCACATTCAAAGGTAGATGTAATAAAAGTGGGAAACCACAGTGAGGGAGGGGTCTATCACCCATTTGCAAAATTGTTACTTTTTATCTGCCAGACTATATGCCCTCCTCTTCTGGTGAGATCACTCCTCCTCAGTAGTAAATGATCAAGAACAAAAGTCTGTGAACTTAATCAGATGTCTCATTACTTATTTGGGTCCTTGGTGGAGGCCTATTTTCCCTGCTGTAACATGGTCCCTTCTCTCCTTCTTTCTGGTGTGGCCCTCCTACCCCATCCCTCATGTTCATAATCCTTGGAATTACTGTCTCTAGGTGGGCTGGGTGGGTTTGGAACTAGGAGCCACCTATTAGGGAGTACATACGGCGCTTAATTTTCTGGGTCTGGGATACTTCACTTAATATAATTGTTTCTAATGACGTCCATTTCCCGGCAAATTCCAGTAATTCATCATTTTTGATGGCTGAGTAGTACTCCATTGTATAGATGTACCACAGTTTCCTTATCCACTCGTCAACTGTTGGACATGTGGGCTGATTCCATGACTTTGCTACTGTAAACAGTGCTGCTATGAACATGGTCGTGCTTGTGCTATCGAGGTGAACCTCTGCTGTATGGGGGGTTATTCCCAAAAGTGGAATAGCAGGGTCATATGGCATTTCAATCTTTAATTTCTTTAAGAATCTCCAGATGGCTCGCCAGAGTGGCTGTATGAGCCTGCATTCCCACCAGCAATGTAGCAGAGTTCCCCTCTCTCCACATCCTCTCCAGCATTTGTCGTTGTTAGTATTGTGGATTTTTGCCATCCTGACCGGGGTGAGATGATATCTCAGGGAAGTTTTGATTTGCATTTCCCTGATGGCTAAAGAAGTGGAGCATTTTTTAAGATATTTGTTAGACATTTTAATTTCATCCCTGGTAAAGTTTCTTTTAAGTTCCAGGGCCCATTTTTTAATTGGGCCATTGGTTTCCTTGGTGTTTAGTTTTCTAAGTTCTTTATGCACTCTGGACTATAGAGCTCTATCAGATATGTGCTTAGTGAAGATTTTCTCCCATTCTGTGGGTTGCCTTTGAGCTCGCATTACAATCTCTTTATCTGAACAGAAGCTCTTTAATTTCACAAGATCCCAACTGTTGAGAGTTGGTAGCAGTGACTGTGCCATTGGATGTCGGTTTAGGAACTGTTGGCCAAGCCCAATCAGCTCGAGGGAGTTCCCTATCCTTTCAACTATGGTTTTTAAAGTCTCTGGCCTGATATCAAGGTCCTTGATCCATTTGGAGTTAAGTCTTGTACATGGTGACAAGTACGGATCCAGCTTTAATCTTCTGCATGTGGAGATCCAGTTTTGCCAGCACCATTTGTTGAAGATGCTGTTCTTTTTCCATTGGATTCTTTGGGCCCCTTTGTCGAAGATCAAATGGCTGTAACTTTGTGGGCTTATATCTGGGTCTTCAATCCTTATCCATTGATCTGTGTGTCTATTTTGGAGCCAGTACCAGGCTGTCTTTACAACTATGGATTTGTAGTATAGACTAAGGTGTGGTATGCTTATACCGCCAGCTGTGTTTTTGTTACTCAGGATTGTTTTTGCTATCCTGGGTCTTTTGTGCCTCCATATGGACTTTAAGATTGTTTGGTCAACTTCTTTGAAGAATTGCTTTGGGATTTTGATTGGTATAGCATTGAATCTGTATATTGCCTTTGGTAGGATGGTCATTTTTACGATTTTGATTCTGCCAATCCAGGAACAAGGGAGGTCTTTCCACCTTCTGGTGTCTTCTGCTATTTCTTTCTTTAGGGTTTTAAAGTTTTCATTGTAAAGGTCTTTTACCTCCTTAGTTAGGTTTATACCAAGGTATTTCATTTTTTTAGGGGCTATAATAAATGGTATTGTTTCTCTCAAGGGTTTTTCACTTCTTTCATTCTGGGCATATAGGAAGGCCTCTGATTTTTGCACATTTATTTTGTATCCTGCCACCCTGCTGAACTTCTCAATTAGTTCCAGGAGCTTCCTGGTGGAGTTTTTGGGATCACTCAGGTATAAGATCATGTCATCTGCAAATAAGGATAGCTTGACTTCTTCCTTGCTGATTTGAATCCCTCTTATGTCCCTTTCTTGTCTTATGGCTTCAACTAAGACTTCAAGTACAATATTGAATAGAAGTGGTGAGAGTGGACAGCCTTGTCTAGTTCCTGATCGAAGTGGGAATGCTTCCAATTGTTCCCCATTGAGCATAATCCTTGCTGTGGGCTTGTTGTATATAGCTTTTATTATATTGATAAAGGTTTCTTCCATTCCTACTGTCTCTAGCGTTTTGATCATAAAAGACTGTTGGATCTTGTCAAAAGCTTTTTCTGCATCTATCGAGAGTATCATGTGGTCTTGGACTTTGGACTGGTTTACATGATGAATTACATTTATTGATTTGCATATGTTGAACCAACCTTGTGTGCCGGGGATGAAGCCTACTTGGTCCCCATGAATGATCTTTTTAATATGTTTTTGAATCTGATTTGCTATGACTTTGTTGAGAATCTTTGCGTCTGTGTTCATCAGGGAGATTGGCCTATAGTTTTCTTTTTTAAGCGAATCTTTATTAGGTTTTGGGATTAAAACGATATTAGCTTCATAGAAGGAATTTGGTAGTGTTCCTTCCTTTGCTATTTGATGGAACAGTTTAAGGAGTATTGGTGTTATTAACTCCTTAAATGTCTGGTAGAATTCTGTGCTGAATCCATCTGGTCCAGGACATTTTTTGGTGGGAAGATTCGAGATTACTTCCTCAATTTCCTTATATGTTATAGGACTATTTAAATAATTCACAACTTCCTGATTCAATTTAGGTAAGTTGTGTTTACTTAGAAATTCATCCATCTCTTTTGTGTTGTCAAACTTCACAGAGTATAAGTTTTTGTAATATGATGTTATAATTCTCTGGATTTCTTGGGTATCAGTAGTGATAACTCCATGTTCATTTCTAATTTTGTTAATTTGGGTTTTCTCTCTCTTGTTTTTGGTTAGTTTAGCTAGGGGTGTATCAATCTTGTTGATTTTTTCAAAGAACCAGCTTTTTGATTGGTTGATTTTTTCTATCGTTTTCTTAATCTCGATTTCAGATATTTCTCCCCTTATTTTGCTAATCTCTTCTCTTCTACTGCTTTTGGGATCAGATTGCACTAGTTTTTCTAATGCTTTAAGCTGCATTGTTAAGTTGTTTATTTCTGATGTTTCCATTTTTTTGACGTAGGCATTAAGAGCTATGAACTTACCTCTTAGAACAGCTTTCATTGTGTCCCAGAGATTTTGGTAGGTTGTATTTTCGTTATCATTCACTTTCAGGAAATCTTGAATTTCCTTTTTAATTTCTTCCTGAATCCAGTTCTCATTCAGCATCATAGTGTTAAGTTTCCAGGAGTTAGTGTATTTTCTCTTGTTTGATGTGTTGTGGATGTCCAGCTTTAGGCCGTGGTGGTCTGATAGGGCACAGGTTAGAATTTCAACTTTTTTGTATATGTGTAGATTCGTTTTGTGGCCCAATATGTGATCTATTTTGGAGAAAGTTCCGTGTGCTGCTGAGAAAAATGTGTATTCTTTGGTGCGTGGGTGAAAAGTTCGATAGAGATCTGTAAGGTCCATTTCTTTCAGGGTTTGATTAAGTTCCAAAGTGTCTCTGTTAAGCTTTTGACCTGTTGATCTATCCCATGTTGAGAGGGTAGTGTTGAAGTCCCCAAGAATTATCGTTTGGGGGTTGATTTCTTGCTTTAGACGCTGTAGGGTTTTGTTAATGAATGTGGAGGGTCCCGTATTGGGTGCATATATGTTCAGTATTGTGAAGTCTTCCTGGTGAATTGTACCTGTGACTAAAATGTAGTATCCATCCGTGTCTCTTATAATTTTCTTTGGTTTGAAATCCACTTTGTCTGATAGCATAATGGCTACCTCTGCCTGTTTTCTGCTTCCATTTGCTTGTAGAATTGTTGACCAGCCTTTTATTTTTAGTGCGTGCCTATCTTTTGTGGTGAGATGGGTTTCCTGCAGGCAGCAGATTGATGGATTGTGATTTTTAATCCATGTTTGTAATCTGTGTCTCTTGATCGGTGAATTAATTCCATTAACATTTAGTGTTATAATGGAGAAACTATTGTTAATTCCAGAGATTTATTATGTTTAGTAGCTTTTATAAGTATATTGCTTCGTTTTTAAGGATGTTATACTTGCCTTCTGTTCTCCTGGATATGCCTGTTTTTTTCTTCACGCTTGAGTATCATTTCTAGCATTTTTTGAAGGCCTGGTTTGGTGGCCATGTATCCCTTAAAGTTGTCTTTGTGCTGGAAAATTTTTCTTTCTCCCTCGATCATGACTGATAGTTTTGCAGGGTAAATCAGCCTGTGTTGACATTTTTGCTCATTCAATACTTGAAGTATGTCTCTCCAAGCTCTTCTTGCTTTTACTGAAAAGTCATTTGTTATTTTAATAGTTTTACCTTTAAAAGTGACTTGTTTTTTCTCCCTTGAAGTTCTCAGCACCAGTTCTTTATCTTGAATGTGGAGTGTTTTAACTATTATTTGCCGTGGCGTGCTTCTATTTTGGTCGTATCTGTTTGGGGTGTGGAATGCCTCTTGTATATGGATGGGCCTCTCTTTTTTTAGGTGAGGAAAGTTTTCCTTGATGATCGTTTGAAAAATTTCCTCAGAGGTGGTATTTTGAGATTCTTGCTCTGGTATTCCATGAATACGCATTTTAGGCTTTTTCAGGGTGTCCCATATCTCTTGGATATTTCTCTCAAGTATCTTTTTGGCTTTAACAACCTCTTCCATTGAGCTGGTTAGTACTCCCACTTTATCTTCAAGGTCTGAAATTCTGTTTTCTGCTTCGTTAGTTCTGTTGATAAGACTCTCTGTGGCGTTCTGGGTTGAAGATAACTTGTCTTTTAGCTCAGTTTGAAACTCTGCTTGAGTTTGTTTTAACTGGTCTATGCCACTTTTTGTTTCTTGCACTGTTTTTCTCAACTCCTCCAGATGTCTGTTGTGTTCCTCTTCAAAGCGATTGATTCGATTATGTAATTCCTCCCTGATTTCCTCTTTCATAGTATTGAACATGGTAATGATCATATTTTGAAAGTCTTTATCCTGGGTGGGGCTTTCTTGGCCTTTTTCCGTGGGTTTGTTTTTGTTGCAGTCTAACATTATGGGATTAATTTCTTCAGTGGGAAATTTGTTTACTTGATTGTTGCTTCTCATGGATTTGCACTTTGACTTTGGCATTGTCATTTTAACTCTTAAGATCTCTCAATTTCACTAAACTGAATTATTTGGCCTGGGGTCCTGGTGGGCGGGGTGGGCGGAGACTTACCTAGGTCGTGGGGTGAGGCCTGGCTGGACCGCGCGCGCATCCCGACCGGTGGAGCGGGGTGGGGTGCAAAGGGGGATGGGGGCGATGGCGTGGAGCTGTTTAACCCGAGGGCAGCTGGGGCAGGGCCCTGGCGCAGGGGGAGGTCTTCCTCGTCCCTCGGTCCCGCGCGAGCGGCTCCGCTGGATGGTGGGAATCGGAGCCGGGTCCCTGTGGGCTGACCTGGGGTCCTGGTGGGCGGTGCGCACGGGGGGTACTCACCAGCTAGGGCGCGGGGTTGAGGCCCAGCAACTCACTTTTAAAGGTAAAACTATTACAATAACAAATGACTACTCAATGGAAACAGTAAAAGCAAGAAGAGCTTGGAGAGACATGCTTCAAGTATTAAATGAGCAAAAATGCCAACTCAGACTGATATACCTGGCAAAACTATCTGTCATGATTGAGGGAGAAAGAAAAGTTTTCCAGCACAAAGACAACTTGAAGGGATACATGTCTACCAAACCAGGCCTTCAAAAAGTCCTAGAACTGATACTCAAGCTTGAAGAAAAGAACAAGCGTATCCAGGAGAACAGAAGAGAAGTTTAATACCACCAAAACATAAATATCAAACAACATGCTTACAAAATCTACTAAACATAAAAAATGTCCAGAATTAAAAATAATTTCTCCATTAGAACATTAAATGTCAATGGTATTAACTCGCCGATTAAGAGACACAGATTACAAACTTGGATTAAAACCACAATCCAACAATCTACTGCCTTCAGGAAACTCATCTCACCACAAAAGATAGGTACATCCTAAGAATGAAAGGCTGGTCCAAAATCTTACAAGCTAATGGAACCAGGAAACAGGCAGGGGTAGCAATTATGCTTTAAAACAAAGTGGACTTCAAACCAAAGAAAATCATAAGAGACACAGATGGATACTACATTTTAGTCACAGGTACAATTCACCAGGAAGACTTCACAATCCTGAACATTTATGCACCGAATACGGGCCCCTCCACATTCATTAAGAAAACTCTACAGCGTCTAAAGCAAGAAATCAACCCCCAAACGATAATTCTTGGGAACTTCAACACCACCCTCTCAACATGGGATAGATCAACAGGTCAAAAGCTTAACAGAGACACTTTGGAACTTAATCAAACCCTTAAAGAAATGGACCTTACAGATCTCTATCGAACTTTTCACCCACGCACCAAAGAATACACATTTTTCTCAGCAGCACACGGAACTTTCTCCAAAATAGATCACATATTGGGCCACAAAACGAATCTACACATATACAAAAAAGTTGAAATTCTAACCTGTGCCCTATCAGACCACCACGGCCTAAAGCTGGACATCCACAAGAGAAAATACACTAACTCCTGGAAACTTAACACTATGATGCTGAATGAGAACTGGATTCAGGAAGAAATTAAAAAGGAAATTCAAGATTTCCTGAAAGTGAACGATAACGAAAATACAACTTACCAAAATCTCTGGGACACAATGAAAGCTGTCCTAAGGGGTAAGTTCATAGCTCTTAATGCCTACATCAAAAAAATGGAAACATTAGAAATAAATAACTTAACGATGCAGCTTAAGACTTTAGAGAAACTTGAGCAATCTGATCCCAAAAGTAGTAGAAGAGAGGAGATTAGCAAAATCAGGGGAGAAATATCTGAAATCGAGACTAAGAAAACGGTAGAAAAAATCAACCAGTCAAAAAGCTGGTTCTTTGGGGGCTGGAGAGGTGGCTCAGAGGTTAAGCCTCCGCCTTGCAGGCAGAAGGTCCTGAGTTCGGATTCCAGATCCCATGTATACACGCCGTGGGAATTGGGGGTGGCCTGCGGTTCTGGTCCTGGTAGGGCGGAGCCTGTGAATCCTGGGGCAGAAGGAGGTGGAGGTGTACATGGTGGTTCGCGAATTCGTCCGTGATTCTACACACACACACACACACACACACACACACACACACACACACAGGCACATACACACGCATATGCACACAGTTGAATAAATAATAATAATAATAATAATAATAATAATAATAATAATAATAAAAAGCTGGTTCTTTGAAAAAATCAATAAGATAGATCGATCCACCCCTAGCTAAATTAACCAAAAGCAAGAGAAAGAAAACCCAAATTAACAAAATTAGAAATGAACATGGAGTAATCACTACTGATACCCAAGAAATCCAGAGAATTATAACATCATATTTCAAAAACTTATACTCTGTGAAGTTTGACAACACACAAGAGATGGATGAATTTCTAAGTAAACGCAACTTGCCTAAATTGAAGCAGGAAGATGTGAATTATTTAAATACTCCTATAACATATAAGGAAATTGAGGAAGTAATCTCGAATCTTCCCACCAAAAAATGTCCTGGACCAGATGGATTCAGCACAGAATTCTACCAGACATTTAAGGAGTCAATAACACCAATACTCCTTAAACTGTTCCATCAAATAGCAAAGGAAGGAACACTACCAAATTCCTTCTATGAAGCTAATATCGTCTTAATCCCAAAACCTAATAAAGATTCGCTTAAAAAAGAAAACTATAGGCCGATCTCCCTGATGAACACACATGCAAAGATTCTCAACAAAGTCTTAGCAAATCGGATTCAAAAACGTATCAAAAAGATCATTCACAGGGACCAAGTAGGCTTCATCCCCGGCACACAAGGTTGGTTCAACATATGAAAATCAATAAATGTAATTCATCATGTAAACCAGTCCAAAGTCCAAGACCACATGATACTCTCGATAGACGCAGGAAAAGCCTTTGACAAGATCCAGCAGCATTTTATGATCAAAACGCTAGTAGGAATGGAAGGAACCTTTATCAATATAATAAAAGCTGTATACAACAAGCCCACAGCAAGGATTATGCTCAATGTGGAACAATTGGAAGCATTTCCACTTCGATCAGGAACTAGACAAGGCTGTCCACTCTCACCCCTTCTATTCAATATTATACTTGAACTCTTAGCTGAAGCCATAAGACAAGAAAGGGACATAAAAAGGATTCAAATCAGCAAGGAAGAAGTCAAGCTATCCTTATTTGCAGATGACATGATCTTATACCTGAGGGATCCCAAAACCTCCACCAGAAAGCTCCTGGAACTAATTGAGAAGTTCAGCAGGGTGGCAGGATACAAAATAAATGTGAAAAAATCAGAGGCCTTCCTATACGCCCAGAATGAAAGAAGTGAAAAAGCCCAGAGAGAAAGAATTTCATTTACTGTAGCCCCTAAAAAAATGAAATACCTTGGTATAAACCTAACTAAGGAGGTAAAAGACCTTTACAATGAAAACTTTAAAACCCTAAAGAAAGAAATTGCTGAAGACACCAGAAGGTGGAAAGACCTCCCATGCTCCTGGATTGGCAGAATAAACATCATAAAAATGACCATCCTACCGAAGGCAATATACAAATTCATTGCTATACCAATTAAAATCCCAAAGCAATTCTCTAAAGAAGTTGACCAAATAATCTCAAAATTCATATGGCGGCACAAAAGACCCAGGATAGCAAAGACAATCCTGAGTAACAAAAACACTGCTGGAGGTATTACCATACCAAACCTTAGTCTATACTACAAATCCATAGTTATAAAAACTGCCTGGTACTGGCTCCAAAATAGACACACAGATCAATGGATAAGGGTCGAAGACCCAGATATAGGCCCACAAAGTTACAGCCATTTGATCTTTGACAAAGAGGCCCAAAGAATCCAATGGAAAAAGAACAGCATCTTCAACAAATGGTGCTGGCAAAACTGGATCTCCACATGCAGAAGATTAAAGCTGGATCCGTACTCGTCACCATGTACAAGACTTAACTCCAAATGGATCAAGGACCTTGATATCAGGCCAGAGACTTTAAAAACCATAGTTGAAAGGATAGGGAACTCCCTCGAGCTGATTGGGCTTGGCCAACAGTTCCTAAACAGACATCCAATGGCACAGTCACTGCTACCAACTCTCAACAGTTGGGATCTTGTGAAATTAAAGAGCTTCTGTTCAGATAAAGAGATTGTAATGCGAGCTCAAAGGCAACCCACAGAATGGGAGAAAATCTTCACTAACCACATATCTGATAGAGCTCTACTGTCCAGAGTACACAAAGAACTTAGAAAATTAAACTCTAAGGAAAACACTGGCCCACTTAAAAAATGGGCCCTGGAACTTAAAAGAAATTTTAGCAGAGATGAAATTAAAATGTCTAACAAATATCTTAAAAAATGCTCCACTTCCTTAGCCATCAGGGAAATGCAAATCAAAACCTGCCTGAGATATCATCTCACCCCGGTCAGGATGGCAAAAATCCACAATACAAACAACAACAAGTGCTGGAGAGGATGTGGAGAGAGGGGAACTCTGCTACATTGCTGGTGGGAATGCAGGCTCATACAGCCACTCTGGTGAGCCATCTGGAGATTCTTAAAGAAATTAAAGATTGAAATGCCATATGACCCTGCTATCCCACTTTTGGGAATAACCCCCCATGCAGCAGAGGTTTGCCTCGATAGCCCAAGCACGACTATGTTCATAGCAGCACTGTTTACAATAGCAAAGTCATGGAATCAACCTAAATGTCCAACAGTTGATGAGTGGATAAGGAAACTGGTACATCTATACAATGGAGTACTACTCAGCCATCAAAAATGATGAATTACTGGAATTTGCTTGGAAATGGATGTCATTAGAAACAATTTATATTAAGTGAAGTATCCCAATCCCAGAAAGTTAAGCGGCGTATGTACTCCCTAATAGGTGGCTCCTAGTACCAAACTCACCCAGCCCACATTGAGACACTCAAGGGCAAACCTATGCAATACGGTAATTGCAAGGATTGTGAATAGGAGAAGGAGGGATGGGGTTGGAGGGCCGCACCAGACACAAGGAGAGAGTGGACCATGTTACAGCAGAGAAAATCGACCTCCAAGGAATGCAAGTAAGTAATGTGACACCTGGTTAAGTTCACAGACGTTCGTTCCTGATCATGTACAACTGAGGGGGTATGATCTCACCAGAAGGGGAGCGCATATAGTCTGGCAGATGAAAAGAGATCATTTTGCAAATGGGTGACTGATCCCTCCCTCACCGAGGTTTCCTGCTTTTATTACATCTACCCTTGAATGTGCTATTATAACAAGACTCCAGTTTAACAGTTTTTTGTCTCTGACCAGGGGGTGACATACAGTGCCCATCAGGATGGAGTGAAGGGCATTGCAGGAGCAGCAAAACTGCAAAAGAAAATCAACAAACCACAATCCAGAACTTCAGAGACTCTATATCAACCACCTGGAACTAAGCCAGCGTAATCTCCCCCCATCCTGAAACTCAGGGACATCTGCGGAAGAGGGGGCAGTAAGATTATAAGAGCAAAAGGATGGGGGGAGCAATGATTTGAAGAGTCTCCACACTAGATAGGGCTGAAGCAATCATCATAGGACTTTGCATGCCCTGCGCCATGTCCGTCACACTATTGACCTCACAAAGTCTAACATCGGCTTAAGGCACCAAGATCCTTGGAGGCAAGGGATTGATGGCCACAGAAGTGTTCCTATGCTTAAGGGGAACACGAGAAAGGGTTCAGGGAAATGCCACTGGGTCCTTTTATGTCATCGGAAAGGAGGACCAAGAGGAGAGTTAGGCATACACAATAAAGGACTCTCTGGGAATTGGGGGGGAGGCACTGGGAGATGGGGATGGAGGGAGGGAGAGCAGGGGGTTCGGGGGGAGGAGGAGGGGGGAGGGAACTCGTCTACCTATTAAGTTTGTATGAGCGGAAATAATAATAAAAAATGTTAAACAAAGTGTTTGATCCCTCTTGGATTATAATTTACTCTGTCGTAGGAGGAATTGTTGTTTTATTAATTTATATTGCTTAAGTGTTTCCTTCAGCACATCTCTCAGCCATGATCCATCAACAACCATGCTATAGGTGCTTATGGCCCTTGAACATCTAAAACATGCCCTCCTAGAGACATGATTCGAACTAGGATTGCAGAGATTCTTGAGGCCTTGGCCTAATCTACTATCCACAAATCCTGACATGCCTTCCATCGCTCTAGTGGACAGCCTTTCCACCTATCCCACCCACAGCCTCTCAGTCTGCTCTGCATACAGCCTTTCTGCCTGACCTGCCTTCATCCTCTCAGCCAGTCCCTGCAATGAAGAAAACCTGTTTTTTTCTGCCACCTTGAGTTCCCCTTTGGGACCATGATTCCTTCACTGCGATGGTCTCATGACTGGTTAATCAATGACGGGTAAGGCTTCACACGAGGGTGGTGATCAACCTAAGGCAGGCACAGTCAGCTATATTCCAAGCAACTGAAGAGGCTTGGGGTTACCCCAGCTATCATGGTTCCCATTGAAAAAATTTATAAATAAATAAAAGGATGAAATGTGGCACTACTGATTAGGGAAGGCCCTATCCCAGCTCCCAGCTATGGATAAGCCTGGGCATGTACAGACATGTCCCAACAGAGGACTGTGCAGGCAGAGGGATGAACAACCAATGGAAAGTGGCTATCTAACCTGCACTTGCAATGGACACCTAGTAAACAGTTAAATGACTGGTGGCTGTCCCCCCGGAGGAGGGATGGCAATACCTGATTGAACCTTGACCTTATATAAGCCAAAACGCCCCTAATCACTTTGAATCAGCAGCATCTTGTCCACTACTGCTTCTCACCTGATTCCTGGGGTCAGGCGGTGATAACGTTGCTGGCTCGCCCATTCACCTCTAGGCCCTCTCCCCCACCCATGGCTGGCCCAGCAGGGGATACAGCAACACCTATGTACATTATTAGATCTCTATGTACACTGTGAGCTATGACCATTGTGAGCTCTCTATGGCCACTTTAAGCTCTGTGTGACCAATATGAGGTATAACTGCTGTAAGCTCATTATGACCACTATGATTTATGACCACTGTTAGCTCTCTACCACTGCTATGAGTTATGACCATTTTGAGCTCTCTAGGATGATTATGAGTTCTCTATGACCACTGTGACCTATGACCACTATGAGCTCGCTATGACCACAATGAGTTATAACTGCAATGATCTCTCAATGGTCTCTGTGAGCTATGACCACTATGAGCTCTGTATGAAACTGATCAATTTATAACCACTGTGTCCTTTCTATGACCACAATGAGCTATTACCACTGCAATCTCTCTATGTCCACTATGATCTATGACCACTGAGATCTCTCTTAGAGCACTGTAATCTCTCTATACCAACTATGATTGAAGACCAGTCTGAGTTCTCTATGTCCACTATGAACTCTCTATGAAGACTATAAGCTATGACCATTATGAACTGTAAATGATCTCTGTGAGCTATGACCACTTTAGCTCTTTATGAAAATTGTGATCTCTCCGTGACTACTGTGACCTGTTTATGACCACTTGAGTTATCTGTGTGAGCACTATGATCTTTGACAACTGTGAGCTCTCTGTAACCAGTATGAGCTATGACCACTGTGAGCTCTTTATTACTTCTATGAGCACTGTGAGCTTTCAATGTCCATTATTAGTTCTCTATGAGCACCGTGATATATGATGACTATGGGCTCTGTATGTCCACTATGTGCTCTCTATTTATCTCTGTGATCTATGATCACTCTGAGCTCTCTATGACCACTGTGAGCAATGGCCATTAAGATCTCTCAATGATCTCTGTGAGCTATGAGCACTGTGTGCACTGCATGAAAACTGAGTGCTCTCTATGACCATTTTGAGCTCCAAATATTCGCTGTGTGCTGTGATCACTGTGATCTCTATGACCACTATGAGCTATGACCACTTTGAGCTCCTTGTGACCATTATAAGCTCTGACCACTGTATGCTGTCTATGACCAGTATGAGCTATGACCACTGTGAGCAGTCCATGAACACTGTGAGCTTTACATAACCACTATGAGTTATGATAACTGTGGGACCTCTGTGATTACTATGAGCTGTAACCACTGTGAGCTCATTATGAACACTATGAACTATGACCACTTTGAGCACTCTATCTCCTTTAGGAGTGATCTATGACTACTGTGAGCTGTAACAGTGGTGAACTGTCTATGATCACTATGAGCTATTACCTCTGTTGACACCATATGAACACTATGAACTATGACCAACATTAGCTCTCTGTCACCACTATGGAATATGAACTCTCTATAATGATTATGAGTTCTGTCTGACCACTCTGAGCTATGAACACTGTGACCTATTTATGACCACTTTGAGCTCTTTAAGACCACTGTGAAATATCTATGACCCTTTTAATCTATCTATGAGCACAAAGACCTATGATCACTGTAAGCACTCTATGACCACTATGATCTTTAGCCACTGTGAGCTCTGCATGACCACAATGAGCTATGACCACTGTGAGTTCTCTATGTACTTTATGAGCTTTTTATGACCACTGTGAGTTATTACCACTGTGAACTCTCTATAACCATTATGAACTATGACCACTGTGAACTCTCTGTCACCACTGTGAGCTCTCTATGACCACTATGAACTATGGCCATTGTGAGCTCTCTATAACCACTATAAGGTATCACCACTTTGAAATTTCCAAGGTCACAAAAAGCTGTCTATGTAGACTATGAGTTATGACCACTGTGAGTGCTCTATGATCTATGAACAAAGTTAGCTCTCTATCACCCCTATGACCTTTGAATATTTTAGCTATCTATGACAATTATGATTTCTCTATGATCACTGTGAGCTAGGATCACTTTGAGGTCTCTAGAACCACTATGAGCTATGACCACCATGCTATTTCTATGACTGCTATGAGGAATGATCACTATGAACTCTTATTCTCCATTATGAGCTCTCTATGACCACTGTAAACTCTCTAGGCCCACTATAATTTAAGATCATTCAGAACTGTCTGTGACCACTATGAGCTATGAATATTGTGAGCTCTCTATGTCCACTGTGAGCTATGACCACTGTGATCTTTCTATGACACTATAAGCTCTCTAAATCCTTTGTGAGCTATGACCATTGTGAGCTTTCAATAACCTCTGTTAGCTATGAGCACTATGAGTTCCCTATGACACTGTGAGCTCTCTATGACTACTGTGAATTCTGTATGACCACTGTGAGCTCTCTATGTCCACTTGGAGCTATGACCACCTTAAGCCCTCTGTGGTGATTGAGCTTTCAGTGACCTCAATGAGCTAAGACTACTATGACTTCTCTATGACTTTGAACTCTCTCTGTGCACTATAACCTATAACAACTGGAGTTCTCTATGACTACTATGAGCTATAACCATTGTGTCATCTCTATGACCATTATGAGCTATGATCACTGTGAGCAAGTATTGTCCATTATAAGTTTTCTATGACAACTGTGAGCTGTGACCACTGTGAGCTTTCTATGACAACTAGCAGCTATGTCTTTTGTGAGTTCTCTGTGACCACTGTGAGTTCTCTCTGACCATTATGATCTATAACCATTCTGAGGTCTCTGTTACCACTATGAGTTATGAACACTGTGAGATCTCTATGTCCACTGTGAGCTATGACCAATGAAGGCACTGCATGGCCACTATTAACTATAAGCACTAGGAGCTATGACCACTGATAGCACTCTCTGACACTATGAACTCTATATGATCACTTTGAGCTCAAGCACTCTATGACCACTGTGAGCAATGACTACTGTGAGCTTTCTATGAGTTCTGTATGATCGCTATGAGCTATGACCACTATAAGTCCTTTATGAAGACTGTGAGCTATGAGCACTATGAGCTCTCTGTGATCACTGTGAGCTTTCTATGACTACTTTGATCTCTCTATGACAACTGTGATCTCTCTTTGACCAGTATGTTCTATGTCCACTTGGAGCTATGACCACCTTAAGCCCTCTGTGGTGATTGAGTTTTATATGGCCACTGTTAGCTATGGCCACTGTTTGCTATAACCACTGTAAGCTTTCTATGACTACTATGAGTTCTCTATGACCCCTATGAGCTATGTCCACTGTGAGCTCTCTGTTACCACAATGAGCTATGATTAGTATGAGTTTTCTTTTAGTTGTGTGAGCTCTGTATGACCACTGTGAGCTCTCTATGATCAATGTGAACTTTCTATGATGATTGTCACCTCTCTATGACCAATGTCCGCTCTCCATGACAACACTGAGTTCTCTATGACCTGTATGAGATATAACAACTTGAACTCTCTATGGCCACTGTGAGTTGTCTATGATGACTTTGAGCTCTCTATGATGACTGTGACTTCTCCATTGCAACTGTGCGCTCTATGACCACTGTGAGGCCTCTATGAGCACTGTGACCTATGAGCACAGTGAAATCTCTATGACCATTGTTACCTCTTGTAGAAGGAATGGACAATGATTGTGCCACAGAGGTTTCCATACAGAGAGGCTCCTTGGACTCCTCCCTTCTGCTAAGCATACAAATCTCGCAAGACTACAAATCTTGTGAGACTACGCCTTCTCCAGAGCAAAGACAGTTGATGCTGTTAAACTGGAGGCTGAGACGACCAATCTGGACAATTCAGCAAAGACTGAGGCTGGGACTTATGAGATGTTGGGTGGGGTGGTGTATATAAACAGCCTGATACTTAAAATGAATGAGCTGTAAGCCTGAGAGCCTACAAGCCTGAGAGCCTGCTTTGCCACTCGCCTGACTCCCGGAGTCTGTACTGTTGACTCTATGCCAGCTTATCCCTGTCCCCAAGGGTCTCTGTGTGCCCCTGTTACGTTGTTACATCTATACTGTTACATCGTTACAACCTCTTTATGACTACTGTTAATGCTCTATGATGACTATGAGCTCTCTATGACCACTGTGAGGTATGACCACTGTGAGCTCTTTATGATCACTTTGAGCTCTCTATGACCACTGTGAGCTCTCTATGATGACTTTGAGCTATCTTTGATCACATTGAAAATAATCTATGACCACTGTGAGCTCTCTATGACCACAGTGAGTTCTCTATCATCACTGTCAGCTCTCTACAAACACTGTTGGCTGTATTTTGAGGTCCCTGAACTCTTTATGACCGTGATGAGATGCGATGACTATCAACTCTCTATGATGATTCTGAGCTCTCTATGACTACTATGATATATGAACACTGTGAGCAATCTATCACCATTATTAACTATGAGCACTGTGAACTCTCTGTGAAGATTATGAATTCTCTATGACCACAGTGAACTATGACCACTATGAGCTCTGTATGTCCAATATGAACTATGACCATTATGGGCTCTCTATGGCCACTGTGAATATTCTATGGCCACTGTGAATATTCTGTGAGCATTATGAGCTATGACCACTATGATATCTCTAAGACCTCTGTGAACTATGATCAATATGAGTTCTCTAAAGCCATTGTGAGATCTCTCTGACCACTGAGATTTTTCTCTGATCAATTTGAGCTCTCTATAACCACTGTGAGCTCTCTTTGACCACTGTAAGCTCTTCATGCACATCTTTAGCTATGGCCACTGTGAACTATGACAACTATGAGCTATCTATGACCACTGTAAGCTAAGAACACTCTAACCTCCTTATGATGAGTGTGAGCTCTCTATGACCACTATGAATTCTCTATGATGTCTATGAGCTAGGAGCACTGAGACCTCTCTTTGACCACTCTGATTTCTCCATAACAACTCTGATTTTTCCATGAGCACTATGACCTCTTCATGAGCAATATGAGCTGTGACCATTGTGAGCTCTCTATGACCATTATAAAGCTATGTCCACTCTGTGCTCTCTTTTACCACTGTGAGCTCTCTGTGATCACTGTGAGTTGTCTATGAGCACTCTGACCTATGACGACTGTGAGCTCTCTATGTCCACTATAGTAGTGACCTCTGTGAGCTCCATATACACTATGAGCTCTCTATGGCCACTATGAGCTATGACCACTGTGACCTCTTTATGATCACCTTGAGCTCCTTATGATAACTGTGAACACCGTGTGACCACAGTAAGCAGTCAGTGACTACTGTGAGCTCTCTATGACCACAGTGAACTCTCTATCATCTCTGTCAGCTCTCAAGGACCACGGTCAGCACTCCATAATGACTTTGAGTTCTCTATGACCATGATGAACTGTGACCGCAGTCAGATCTCAATGACAACTCTGAACTCTCTATGACGACTATGAACTAAGAACATTGTGATAGCTCTATGACTATTATGAGCTGTCTATGACCACTGTGATGCCTCTTTGAAAACTGTGAGCTCTCTATGATGACAGTGAGCAATCTATGATGACTGTGAGCTCCCTATGACCACAGTGAGCTCTCTATGACCACTATCAGCTATAACCACTATAAGGTCAATATGACCACTGTGTATGCTTTGTGCCCACTATTAGCTATAATACTGTAAGCTATGACAATTATGAGCTCTCTATAATCACTGTAAGCTCTATAAGCTCTCTATGAACACTGTGAGGTCCTTATGAAGAGTATGAGCTCTCTATGAACACTATGAGTTCTTTATGTCCACTATGACCTCTCAATGAGCAATATGAGCTATAAACATTTTGAGCTCTCTTTCACCACTGTGAGCTCTCTATGACTACTATGAACTGTGACCACTGTGATGTCTCTGTGACCACTATGAGTTATGACCACTTTGAGCTCTCTATGACCACTATGAGCTCTCTTTGACTACTATGAGCTATGACCAGGGCATGGACTCTATGACAACTATGAGCTTTCTATCATCACTGTGTGATCTCTATAATCACTAAGAGCTCTCTATGACAACTGTGAGTTCTCTATAACCACAAAGAGCTATGACCATTATGACATTTCTATGACCTCTGTAAGCTCTGTATGACCACTGTGTGCCATGTATGACCCCTGTGAGGTCTATATGACAACTGTCAGCTCTCTATAACCACTGTCAGCTCTATAGGAGGACTCAGAGCTCTTTATGAACACAATGAGCTATGACCATTGTGAGCTCACTATGAACATTAAGAGCTCTATATGACCACTGTGAACTATGACCACTGTGAGATCTCTATGTCCACTATGAGCTATGAGCACTCTGAGCCCTCTGTGACCATTATGAGCTCTCTATGACCACAATGAGCTATGACCACTGTGTACTGTCTGTGACCCCTGAGAGCTCTCTGTGAGCACTGTTAGCTCTCTATGACCACTATGAGTTAAGACCACTATGAGCTCTCACGTTTAGTATGATTCATGACCATTCTGAGTTGTCTGTGACCACTGTGAGCTCTCTATTCACATTGTGACCACACTATGAAAACTGTGAGCTACTGTGAGCTCTCTGTGACCACTGTGGGCTCTGACCAACTGTATCTCTCTATGAATACTATGAGTTCTCTATGTCCAGTATAACCCATGAACACTGTGAGCACTCTTAGCTATGACCCCAGGAGCTCTTTTACAATTGTGAGCTTTATTTCACCACTTTGAACTATTATCAATACCAGTTCTCTATGACCACTATTTGTTCTCTGTGACCACTAGGATCTAGGGCCACTATGATCTCTATAGGAGCACTGTGAGCTATGACTACTGTGAGCTCTCTTTAACCACTGTAAGCAGTCTATGATGACTGTGAGCTCTCTATAACCACTGTGAGCTTTGTGACTACTTTGTGCTATGACCACTGTAAGTTTTTTATGACCACTACAAGCTATGACATGTTTTGCTCTCTTTTACTACTGTGAGCGCTCTATGGCCACTATGAACTATGACCTCTGTAAGCTATCTATAACCACTATGAGCTATGATCACTATGAGCTCTCTAAGACTTCAGTGAAGAGTGACCACTATGAGCTTTTTATGACAACTGTGCGTTCCCTATGAGCACTATGAACTATGACAACTCTGAGCTTTCTATGACCACTGTGAACACACTATGAACACTGTGAGCTGTGACTACAGTGAGATATGAGCACTCTGAGCACTCTATTACAATTTTGATTGCACTTTGGCCACTGTGAATTGTGTAAGAAAACTGTGACCTCTCTATTACAACTGTGAACTCTATAATCAGTGGGATTTCTTAATTGTCATAATGATCTCTCTATAACCACAATGGGCTGTCCAGTTGCACTGAGTTATGACCACTGTGAACTCTCTATGACAACAGTGAGTTTTCCATGACCACTATGAGCTAAGAATACTTTGAGCTCTCTATGACCACAATTATCTATGACCACAATGAGCTCACTATCAACATTATGAGCTATGACCATAGTGACCTCCCTATGACAATTATGAGTTCTCTATGACCACTGTGAGCTATGACCACTGTGAACTCTCCATGACCAATATGAGCTGTGACCACTGTGAGATCTCTGTGACCATTATGAACTCTCTATGACTACTATTAGCTATGACTACAGTGAGTTCTCTATAACCAAAATGAGATCTCAAAGGCCACTGTCACCTCAATGACTACTATTGGCTCTTTATGACCACTGTCATCTGTCTATGAGCACTATGATCTATTACCAATGTGAGCTCTATATTACCAGAGAGAGCTGTGAGCACTATAAGCTTTCAATGTCCTCTGTGAGTTCTTTCTGCCCACTGTGAACTCTTGATGACAATTGTGACATATCTATGAATACACAGAGCTCTCTATGATCACTGTTACCTCTTTATGACAACTGTAAGGTGCATATGACCACTGTGAGCTTGCCAGGACCACTATGATGAGATAATGAACACCATGAGCTCTCTATGACCACTGTGAGCTCTCTATTGCCAATATGAGCATTCTGACCATTTATAACCACTATTATCTCCCTATGACCACTGGGAAGTCTCAGTGATCACTGTGACCTATGATCACTGTGAGCTATGATCACTATGAAGTTTATGTGGCCACTGTAATCTCTCTATGAAAACTGATTTCTCTATGAGCACTATGATCTCTGTATGACTACTGTGAGCTTTCACCATTGTGAGCTCTCTATGACCACTGTAAGTTATGATCACTCTGAGCTCTCTTTGACCACTGTGGGCTCTCTATGTGCATTATATGTGAAACTTGGAACTCTCTATGATGACTACAAATTCTCTATAACCACCATGAGCTCTCTATGATGACGCTGAGCATTCTATGACTACTGTGAACTCTCTATGATAGCTGTGAGCTCTCTATGAACAGTATGAGGTATGACATCTGTGAGCTCTCTATTACCACTGTGAGCTTTCTATGACCACTATGAGATATGAATATTGTGAATTCTCTATGACCACTATAATCTTTTACCACTGTAAGTTCTGTACAAGGAGAGTGCACTGTTATCCCTATGAGCTTTCGTTTCCTCTGTGAGGTCTCTGTGCACACTCCGAGTTCTCGATGAAAACTGTGATCTATGACCACAGTGAGCTTTTTATGATGACTGTCAGCTCTGCATGATGACTTCAGCTCTCTATAACCACTGTGAACTAAGACCATTATGAGTTCTCTATGACCATTGTGAGCTCTCTGTGACAACTATGATCTCTCTACGACCAGTATGTGCTGACAACTGTGAGCTCTCATTGTCCATTTTGTGCTCTCTATGTCCACTGTGAATTGTGAACCCTGTGACTGCTCTATGTTCACTATGAGCTATGAACACTGTGAGCTCTCTGTGACCACTGTGAGTTCTATGTTACTACTAGGAACTATGAACACTGTGAGCTCTCTATGACCACTATGGTCTGTGACCACATTGAGCTCTGTATCAACTCTAAAAACTATGACCAGTTTGAGCTTTCTATAACAATTATCAGTTCTCCATGACCATTGTGAGCTATGACCACTGTGAGATCTCTATGATCACTGTGAACTCTCTATAACCACTATGAGCTGTGACGACCACTGAGATCTCTATAACTACCATGCACTATCTATGATCATTATGACATATGACCACTGTAGGCTTTCTATGACCAATATAAGATATGATCACTGTGAGCTCTCTGTGGCCACTATGGACTTTCTATGACCATTATGAATTATGAGCACTGTGAACTAGCTTTTACCACTCTGATTTCTTTATGACCACTATTACTTCTCTATGAGTTACTATGAGCTATAACAACAATGAACTCCCTATGAACATTATGAGCTCCCTCTGAATAATGTGAGGTATGATCACTGTGAGTTATGACCACTTCGAGTTCTCTGTGGTCACTAAAATCTATGCCACTGTGAGCTCTCATTGTCCATTATGAGCTCTCTATGACCACTATGACCACTATTAGCTTTCTTGATAACTATGAGCTCTCTATGAATGCTATGAACTATGATCAACATGAGTTCTTTATGAGTATTATGAGCTCTCAGTGATCATGAGAGACTATAACCACTGTCAGCTCTCTATGATCACTGTAAGCTCTCTATGACCACTGTGAGTGCTCTATGACTATTTTGAATTTTGAGCATTGTCAACTGTCTATGACCACTGTGAGCATTCTCTGACATCTATGAGCTCTCTGTGACCAGTAACCTATGACCATTGTGAGCTCTCTATGACAGCGCTGAGCTATGACCAATATGTGGTATGACCACTGTGATCTCCCAATTACCACTATGAGCTTTCTATGACCACCATGAGCTATGAATAATGTGAGCTTTCTATGACCAATGTGAGCAATGAACATTCTGAGCTCTCTATGACAGCTGTGAGTTCTCTATGACCACTATGACCTATGACCACTGTGAGTTTTCTATGAGCACTATGAGCTCTCAATGACAACTTTGGACTATGACCACTGTCAGCTGTCTATGACCACTGTAAGCATTCTATATATACTGTGAGTTCTTTGTGATTACTGTGAGCTATGACCACTGTGAGCTCTGATCACTATGAACTCTCTGTAGCTCTCTATGTGAGTAAGAGTTTTCAGTGATGGCAGTCAACTCTGCATGATGACTGTTCAGCACTCTATGACCACTGTGATCTTTATGACCACTATGATCTCTCAATTACTACTGTGAGCTCTGAATATTATGAGCTGTCTGTGAGCACCATATGCTATGAAGACTCCAAGTTCTCTTTGATGACTGTCAGCTTTCCATATTCACTATGATCTATGATCACTGTGAGCTTTCTATGACAACTATGAGATCTCTATGACCACTGTGAGCCCTCTATGACCATTATGAGCTATAAGCACCATGATCTCTCTCTGACTATGAGAACCCTATGATCACTGTGAATTATGACCACAATGCGCTATGATGAATATGACTCTCTATGACCAAGGTGATCTCTCTATGACCATTGTGAGCCCTCTATGACCACGATGAGCTCTCTATGAATTCTTTGAGCTCTCTATAACCACTTTGAGTTGTCTATGACAATTATGAGCTCTGAATGACAACTATGGGCTATGACCACTGTGATGCTCTGATAAATATAAACTAAGAAAACTGTAAGCTCTCTAAGACAGCTATCAGTCATCACCTCTGTGGGCTCTCTGTGGCCACTATGAGCTGTCTTTGACCACTGTTAGCTATGACCACTATGAACTCTCTATGACCTCTGTGACCTAGGCCCACTATTAGCTCTCTATGACAACTGTGAGCTCTCTATGACCACTGTGAACTCTATATGACCACTTTGAAGTCTTTGTGATCACTATGATCCCACTATGAGCTACGACCATTGTGAACTTTCTATGATCACTTTGAGCTGTCTGTTAACACTGGGAGCTCTCTATGACCCCAGTAGCTCTCTATAAATGATACAAACTATGATGACTTACAGCTCATATAAACACTATGAGCTATGACCACTGTGAACTCTTCATGACCTTTGAGAGCTATGACCACTGTGAGCTCTTATTGTCCATTATGAGCTCTCTATAACCACTGTGAGCCCTGACTAATGAGTGGTCTATGACCACTGGCAGTTCTCTGTGACCACTATGATCTATAACCACTGTGAGCTTCTTATCAACATTTTGAGCTATGGCCACATTGAGCTCTTAATAATGATTATGAATTCTCTATGACCACTGTGAGCTATGATCACTGTAAGCACTCTATGACCACTACAAGCTATGACCAATTTGAGCTCTCTATGACCATTTTAATCACTCTATGACCACCGTTATCTCTTTATGACTACGATGACCATATTTGACCACTATGATCTATGACCATTGTGAGATCTCTATGACCACTGTAAGTTATGCCCACTCTGAGCTCTCTTTGACAACTGTGAGCACTATGATCTATGTCAACTGGAAGCTCCACATGACCACTATGAACTCTCTATGACAACTGTGAGCTCTTTATGACTAATATAATCACTCTTTTTTTTAATTTTCAGATTCAGTCATTTATTTAATCAAGTATATATATATAAATGTGTGACTATAGTAATAAGCACCCAATGTGCAATTTTTTCAATTCATTGTAAGTTTTTTTATTAAAAATGTAATTATACATTTTAAAAATTTTTTACCAGTTCCCTCCCTCCGTCCTCTTTCCCCCGAACTCCCTCGTCCCCCTCCTCTCCTTCCCCATCCCCCAGTGCCTCCCCCCCAATTCCCAGAGAGTCCTTTATTGTGTACCCCTGACTCTCCACTGGGTCCTCCTCTCCGATGACATATAAGGACCCAGTGGCATTTCCATAAGCCCTTTCTCTTGTTCCCCTTAAGCATAGGAGCACTACTATGGCTGTCAATCCCTTGCCTCCAGGGATCTCGGTGCCCTTAACAGATGCTAGACTTTATGAGGGCAACAGTGCGCTGGACATTGCGCAGGGCATGCAAAGTCCCATTATGATTGCTTTGGCCCCAACTATTATTGAGAAACTTGCAAATCGTTGTTCCTCCCATCTTTTGCTCTTACAATCCTACCGCCCCCTCTTCCGCAAATGTCCCTGAGCTCCAGGATGGGGAGAGATTAGGCTGGCCTAGTTCTATGTGATTGATATAGAGTCTCTGAAGTTCTGGATTGTGGTGTGTTGATTTTCTTTTGCAGTTTTGCTGCTCCTGCAATGCCCTTCACTCCATCCTGCTGGGCACTGTATGTCACCCCCTGGCCAGAGACAAAAAGCTGTTAAACCGGAGTCTTGTTATAATAGCACATTCAAGAGTAGATGTAATAAAAGTAGGAAACCTCAGTGAGGGAGGGGTCCATCACCCATTTGCAAAATGATTACTTTTTATCTGCTAGACTATATGCCCTCCCCTTCTGGTGAGATCAGGAAAGAACGTCTGTGAACTTAACCAGGTTTCTCATTACTTACTTGCAGACCTTGATGGAGGCCTATTTTCTCTGCTGTAACATGGTCCCCTCTCTCGTTGTTTCTGGTGTGGCCCTCCTACCCCATCTCTCTTGTTCATAATCCTTGCAATTACTGTGTTACATAGGTTTACTTTTGAGTGTCTTAATGTGGGCTGGGTGAGTTTGGTACTAGGAGCCACCTATTGGGAGTACATACGGCGCTTAACTTTCTGGGATTGGGATACTTCACTTAATATAATTCTTTCTAATGACATCCATTTCCCAGCAAATTCCAGTAATTCATCATTTTTGATGGCTGAGTAGTACTACATTGTATAGGTGTACCACAGTTTCCTTATCCACTCGTCAACTGTTGGACATTTAGGTTGATTCCATGACTTTGCTATTGTAAACAGTGCTGCTATGAACATGGTCGAGCTTGTGCTATCGAGGCGAACCTCTGCTGCATGGGGGGTTATTCCCAAAAGTGGGATAGCAGAGTCATATGGCATTTCAATCTTTAATTTCTTTAAGAATCTCCAGACGGCTCGCCAGAGTGGCTGTATGAGCCTGCATTCCCACCAGCAATGTAGCAGAGTTCCCCTCTCTCCACATCCTCTCCAGCACTTGTTGTTGTTTGTATTGTGGATTTTTGCCATCCTGACTGGGGTGAGATGATATCTCAGGGCAGTTTTGATTTGCATTTCCCTGATGGCTAAGGAAGTGGAGCATTTTTTAAGATATTTGTTAGACATTTTAATTTCATCTCTGCTAAAATTTCTTTTAAGTTCCAGGGCCCATTTTTTAATTGGGCCATTGTTTTCCTTGGAGTTTAATTTTCTAAGTTCTTTGTGCACTCTGGACAGCAGAGCTCTGTCAGATATGTGGTTAGTGAAGATTTTCTCCCATTCTGTGGGTTGCCTTTGAGCTCATGTGATAATCTCTTTATCTGAACAGAAGCTCTTTAATTTCACAAGATCCCAACTGTTGAGAGTTGGTAGCAGTGACTGTGCCATTAGATGTCTGTTTAGGAACTGTTGGCCAAGCCCAATCAGCTCGAGGGAGTTCCCTATCCTTTCAACTATGGTTTTTAAAGTCTCTGGCCTGATATCAAGGTCCTTGATCCATTTGGAATTAAGTCTTGTACATGGTGACAAGTATGGGTCCAGCTTTAATCTTCTGCATGTAGAGATCCAGTTTTGCCAGCACCATTTGTTGAAGATGCTGTTCTTTTTCCATTGGATTCTTTGGGCCCCTTTGTCAAAGACCAAATGGCTGTATTTTTGTGGGCTTATATCTGGGTCTTCAACCCTTATCCATTGATCTGTGTGTCTATTTTGGAGTCAGTACCAGGCAGTTTTTATAACTATGGATTTGTAGTATAGACTAAGGTTTGGTATGGTAATACCTCCAGCAGTGTTTTTGTTACTCAGGATTGTCTTTGCTATCCTGGGTCTTTTGTGCCGCCATATGAATTTTGAGATTATTTGGTCAACTTCTTTAAAGAATTGCTTTGGGATTTTAATTGGTATAGCATTGAATTTGTATATTGCTTTTGGTAGGATGGTCATTTTTACAATGTTGATTCTACCAATCCAGGAACATGGGAGGTCTTTCCACCTTCTGGTGTCTTCTGCTATTTCTTTCTTTAGGGTTTTAAAGTTTTCATTGTATAGGTCTTTTACCTCCTTGGTTAGGTTTATACCAAGGTATTTCATTTTTTTAGGGGCTACAGTAAATGGGATTCTTTCTCTCTGGGCTTTTTCACTTCTTTCATTCTGGGCGTATAGGAAGGCCTCTGATTTTTTCACATTTATTTTGTATCCTGCCACCCTGCTGAACTTCTCAATTAGTTCCAGGACCTTCGTGGTGGTGTTTTTGGGATCCCTCAGGTATCAGATCATGTCATCTGCAAATAGGGATAGCTTAACTTCTTCCTTGCTGATTTGAATCCCCCTTATGTCCCTTTCTTGTCTTATGGCTTCGGCTAAGACTTCAAGTACAATATTGAATAGAAGTGGTGAGAGTGGATAGCCTTGTCTAGTTCCTGATCGAAGTGGGAATGCTTCCAATTGTTCCCCATTGAGCATAATCCTTGCTGTGGGCTTGTTGTATACGGCTTTTATTATAATATAAGCACTTTTTAACACTGTAAACTCTCTATGACCACTATGACCTCTCTATGAGAACTGTGAACTCTTTATGACCACTATGAGCTAAGACAACTGTGAGCCCTGTATTACCATGGTGACCTCTCTATGACCACTATGAATTGTGACCACTGTGAGCTCTCTTAGATATATGACCATTATAATTCCTCTATGACCATTATTTAACTATGAAAACTACGAACTTTGTATGACCACCGTGAGCTCACTTTGAGCTCTGTGAGATATTTTTGACCATTGTGAGCTCTCTATGATAACTCTGCGCACTTTATGACCACATGAACTATGACCAATGTTTTCTCTCTTGGACCACTGTGAGCTCTCCATGAGCACTATGATCAATGAGTAATGTGAATGCAGTATGACCATTGATGCTCTTTATGACAACTGTGAGCTTACTTTGACCATTTTGACCTCTCTATGACCACTGTGAGTTCTCTAAGACAACTGTGATCTCTCTACAACCACTAAGAGCTATGATTACTGTGAGTTCTTTGTGACCACTATGAGCTCTCTATGACCACTATGAGATATGACCACTGTGATTTCTTTGTGTGAATTATGAGCTGTGATCTCTATGACCTCTCTATGCCTACTGTGAGCTCTCTATGACCACTTTGAACTATGCACACTGTAAACTTTCTATCACCAGTATGAGCTGTTATCATCATGAGCTCTCTTTGATGATTATGAATTCTCTATAACCACAGTGAGCTATGGCCACTGTGAACTCTCCATGACCATTATGAGCTATGACAATTGTGAGCTCTCTGTGACCACTATGAGCTATCTATGACCAGTATGAGATATGTCTACTGTTAGTTCTCTATGACCTAAATGAGCTTTGAATGACCACTGTCAGCTCTCTGATCACTGTGAGCTCTCTAGGGCCACTATGAGCACACTATGACCACAGATAGCTCTCAATGCCCACCATGAGCTATATATACTATGAACTCTTTATGACCACTGTCAGCTCACCAAGACCACTGTGAGCTCTCTAGGGTCACTATGAACTCTCTAGGACCATTATGATCTAAAACCAGTTGAGAAATCTATGAACATTGTGAGCTCTCTGTGACTACTGTGAGGTATGAGCACTGTGAGCTATGACCACTATAATATCTCTGTGGTCACAGTAAGCACTCAATGACTACTGTGATCTCTCCATGACCACTATTACCTCTCTATTACCATTGTGACCTCTCTATGAACACTATGAGTTATGACCACTGTGAGCACTCTTTGACCACTGTGAACTCTCCAAAAGCAATATGATCCATAACCAATATGATCTCTCAATGATCACTATGAGTTCTCACCACTGTTAGCTCTTTATGACAACTATGAGCTGTGACCAACTTTGAGCTTACTATGACTACTAAGATGTATACCATTGTGAGTCTTCTATGACCATTATGATCTCTACATGACCATTGTGAGGTATGGACACTCTGATGACTGTGAGCTCTATATAACCACTATTAGCTATGACAACTATGAGCTCTCTGTGACAACTGTGAGCTCAATTTGAACTCTGTGAGATGTCTATAACCATTGTGATCTCCCCATGACAACTGTGAGCACTCTATGACCACTGTGAACTCTCTATGACTACTATGACCTATGACCATTGTAAAATATCTATGACCACCATGAGCTATAACCAATGTGATTTCTCTTTGTCCACTGTGAGCTCTAAATAAGCAGTAAGATTACAGTGAAGTTGTGACATCACAAGTGATGCTGTGATTTCACAGTGGGTTAGGATGTCAGTGGTGAGGCTATGCCATCACATGAGGCTCTAATGTGAAGGCAAAGGTTAAGCTGCAATGAGACAGTGAGTCTGTGTTGTTACTGGTGATGCCGTAATGTCACAATGAGGCTGTGATGTCAATGTGGAGACTGTGATGTCATAGTGTGTCTGTAATGTCACTGAGGCTATGTCATCATAGTGAAACTGTGACATCTGTGCTGTGGCTGGGATGTCACAGTAAGGCTGTGATGTCACAGTGAGGGTGTGATGACACCGTGAGGCTGTGAGGAAGCAGTGATGCTATGATGTCATTGGTGAAGTAATGATGTCACAATGAGGCTGAGATGTCAGTTTTGAGGCTGTGATATCGGAGGAGATTCTGTGATGTCACCGGTGATGTTGTTTTGTCACTGACAAGGCAGAAGTCACAGTGAGTTTGTAACATCACAGAGAGGCTGTGATGATGCAGTGAAGCTATTATGTCCTAATTGTATGTGATGTCAGATGTGAAGCTGTGATGTCACTGATGAAGCTATTGTGTCAGTGGCAAGGCTGGAGTTTGTGATATCACAGAAAGGCTGTGATGTCACAGTGAGGATGCTATGTCACAGTGAGAATGTGACAGAGGTGAGGCTGAAATGCAAATGTGATCATATGATGTCACTGGCAAGTCTGTGACATCACAGTAAGGCTTTGATGTCAGAGTTGAGGCTGTGATGTCACAGTGAGGCAATGATGTCAGAGGTGAGGATGTGATATCAAAATGAGCCTATGATGTCAGTGGTAAAGGTATGATGTCACAATGAGGCTGTGATGTCAGTGGTGAGTCTATTAGGTGACAATGATACTGTGATGTCTGTGGTGAAGGTTTGATGTCACAGTGTTGCTAGGTGATCAGTGGAGAGGCTGTGAAGTCACAGTGAGCCTGTGATATACCAGCGACCCTGTGGCATCATTGTGGAAGCTTTGAGGTCACAGCAAGGATGTAATATCAGTGGTAAGGAAGATGTCACAGGTGAGGCATGGTTTCAAGCATGAAGCTCTGATGTCACAATCAGGATGTTGTGTCACGATGAGAATGTGATGTCACAGTGAGGCTGTGAAGTCATAGTGGCACAGTGTGGCTGTGATTTCACAGTGAGGCTATGCCCTCACAGTGAGGCAGTGATGTCAGACATTTCACTGTGATGTGACAGTGAGGCTCTGATGAGTATTGAACCTGAGATGTCACAGTGAGACTGTGATGTCAGAGTTGAGGCTGTGATGTGATAGTGAGGCTGTGAAGTCACTGCCATGATGGATGTCAAAGTGAGGCTATAATGTCACTGTGGAGGCAGTGATGTTACAATGTGACTGTGTTGTCACAATTAGGCTGTGATGTTACAATGAAGTGTGTTGACACAGTGAGTTTGTGATGACACAGTAAGGCTATAATGTCAGAGGTGATGTTTTGTTGTCACCAAGAGGCTGTGATGTCAGTGGTGATGGTATAAAGTCATAATGAGGCTGAGATGTCAGTGGCGAGAATGATGTTATAATGAGTTTATGATGTCTGGTGAGGCTATCATCTCCATGGGGAGGCTATTATGTGACAGTGATGTTGTGATATCTGTGGTGATGCTTTGATGTCACAGTGAGGCTAAGATGTTAGTGGTAAGGCTGTGAAGTCACAATGAGGCTATGATGTTATTGTAAAAGTTTTGAGTTCACTGAGGTTTTAATATCAGTGGTAAGGCTGATGTCACAGGTGAGGCTTGGTTTCAATGGCAAAGGTCTAAAGTCACAGTGAGACTGTTGTGTCACACTGAGGCTGTGATATCACAGTGAGGCTATGGTCAGAGGTGTCACCATGAGACTGATGTTACCATGAGGCTGAGATGTCAGTAGAAAGGATGATGTCATAGTGAAGTTATGAACTTACGGGTAAGGATGTTCCCTCACAGTGAGGCTATGGTGTCAGAGATGTGCCTGTGATGTCACAGTGAGGTTGTGATGCCAATGTGGAGGATGTGGTGTCATAAAGAGGCTGTGCCATCACAGTGAGGCTATGATGTCTGAGGTGTGGGTGTGATGTCACACTGAGGCTGTTATGTCACATAAGACTATGATGTCAGAGGTGAGCCTGTGATGTTACTATGAGAGTGTGATGTCACAGTGCGGATGTGATGTTAGACATGAGGCTGTGAGTTCACCAGTGAGACTGTTGTGCAAGTGGCAAGGCAGAAGTCAGTGAGTTTGTGACATCAAAGAGAGACTATGATGTCACAGTGAGACTGTAATGTTACAGTGATGCTGTGATGACATAGTGAGGCTCTGATGTCAGTGAGATGACAATGAGGCTGTGACATGAATGGTGATGAAATGAGGTCACAGGAAGTCTGTGGTGTCAATGTGATGGCTGTGATGTCATTATGACTGTGATGTCATATAAAGCTGTCATGTTTTAGTGAATCTGTGAAGACACAGTGAGTCTGTGATAAAACAATGAGTAGGTTATTTTGTCAGTAGTGATGCTGTGATGTCACAGTGAGGCTGTGATGTCAATGTGGAGGTTGTGATGTCCCATTTTGTATGTGATGTCAGAGTGAGGCTCAGACATACAAGTGAAGTTGTGATGTCAGACATATGGCTATGATGTCACAGTGAGGCGGTGATGTCTCAGTGAGGCTATGATGTCACAGTGAGGCTGTGATGACACTGTGAGGCTGTGAAGTCAGAAGTGAGTCTGATGTCACCATGAGGCTGTGATGTCCGTGGTGAAGGTATGATGTCACAATGAGTCTGAGATGTTAGTGGCGAGAATGATGTCACAGTGAATTTATGATGTTATAGGTGAGGCTATGATTTCAGTGGTGAGCTTATAACGTGACAGTGAAGCTGTGATGTCTGTGGTGAAGCTTTGATGTGACAGTGAGACTAAAATATCAATGGTAAGATTGTGAAATTGGGGCTGGAGAGGTGGCTCAGGGGTTAAGCCTTTGCCTTGCAGGTGGAAGGTTCTGATTTTGGATCCTAGACCCCACATATAGACGCTGGGCAGAAACGAGATGGCCTGCATTTCTGGTCCTGGTAGGGTGGAGTCTGTGAATCCCGGGGCAGAGTAAACAAGGAGGATGTGGAGGTGTCCATGGTGGTTCCCGAATTCGTCCATGGTTCTACACACACACACACACACATACACACACACACACACACACACGCATACACACACTCACACATGCATACATGCATAATTGAGTAAATAATAAATAATTAAAAAAAGATTGTGAAGTCACAAAAAGGCTGTCATGTCATATACTGAGGCTGTAATGTCACTGTGGAAGTTGCGAGGTTTCAGTGAAGCTGTGATGTCATAGTGAGGTTATGATGTCACTGTGATGGCTGTGATGTCCTTGAGTGATTGAGAAGTCACAGTGAGGCTGTAGCTTCACAGTGAGGCTGTGATGTTAGAAGTGTGGCTGTGATGGTACAGTGAGGCTGTGATGTCACAGTGAGGTTAGGACTTCACTGGAGAGTCTATGCCATCACGTTGAAGCTGCAATGTCACAGTGAGGCTATGATGACAGAGTTTGCCTATGCCCTCTCAGTGATGCTATGATGTAAGTGATGAGGCTGTGATAACAATGAGGCTGTGATGAAAGAGTGGAGCTATAATGTCAGAAGTGTGGCTGTGATGTCACTATGAGCCTGTGATGTCAGTGGTGAATGTGTGATATCACAATAAAGCTAAAATGTCGGGGTAAAGGTATGATGTCACTATGAGGCTGAGTTGTCAGTGGCACGAATAATGTCATAGTGAGGTTATGGTCTCACTGGTGCGGCCATGATCTCAGTAGTGAGTCTATTATGTAACAGTGAGACTGATGTTACAGTGAGACTCTAAGGATGCAGTGAGGCTCTGATGTCAGTGGTGATTCTAAGAGATGACAGTGAGCCTGTGATGTCAATGATGATGCTGAGATTTCACAGTGAGGATAGGTTGTGATTGGTGAGGCTGTATCTACCGTGGTTGGGTTGTGATGTCAGAGGTGAAGCTGCAATGTGATAGTGAGGCTATGTTGTCACTTGTGATGTTGTGATGTCACAGTGAAGCTATGATGTCAATGTGGAGGCTGTGATGTCACAGTTGGCTATTATGGAACAATGAGGCTGTGCCATCACAGTGAGGCCGTGCTGTCACAGTGAGGTCGTGATGTCAGAGATATGGCTGTGTTTTCACAGTGATCCTGTGATGTCATAGAAAGGCTGTGATGACATAGTGAGGCTCTGATATTGGTGGTGATTCTATGAGATTACAGTGAGGTTGTGACATCATTGGTGATGCTGTGATGTCATAGTGAGGTTAGGATATCAGTGGTGAGGCTATGCCGTCACATTGAGGCTATGATGTGATAGAGGTGAGGCTTCGATGTGATAATGAGGCTGTCTTGTCACTGGTGAGGCTGGAAAGTCAGTGAGGCTTGATATCTGTAGTGAAGCTTTGATATGACAGTGAGGATGGAATATCAGTTGTGAGGCTGTGAAGTCCCAGTGAGGTTGTGATATTACAGTGAGGCTGTGATGTCACTGTGGAAGCTGTGAGGTCACGGTGAGTCGGTAATATCAGTGGCAAAGCTGATGTCACAGGTGAGGCTTGGTTTCAATGGTAAGCTCTGATGTCACAGTGAGGCTGTGCTGTCACAGTGTGGCTATGATGTCAGAGGTGAGCTTGTGATGTCACTTTGAGACTATAATGTCACAGTGAAGCTGTGATGTCAGAGGTGAGACTGTGACGTCTTTTGTGAGGCTGTTGTGTCAGTGGCAAGGCTGAAGTCATGGGGAGTTTGTGACATCACAGAGAGGCTGTGTTGTCACAGTGAGGCTATTAAAGCACAATGATTTCAGAGATGAGGCTGAAATGTAATGATGAGGGATGATGTCAGTAGTGAGTCAGTGTGCACCACTCAGTGACAATCCAGCCTCATTATCACAGCCTCACACTGAGGTTGTCAAATCATATTTTTGAGGTTGTGATATCAATGGTGATGTAGTGATGTCACAGTGAGACTATAATGTTAGTGTGAAGGCTGTGATGTAAGAGGTGTGGCTGTGGTGTCACAGTGA
The DNA here is from genome assembly GCA_023101885.1 of Typhlomys cinereus. NCBI lineage: Eukaryota > Metazoa > Chordata > Mammalia > Rodentia > Platacanthomyidae > Typhlomys > Typhlomys cinereus. The sequence continues at coordinate 871,878 of JALPQD010000653.1, forward strand.
GGCTGTGATGTCAATGTGGAGGCTGTGATATAAGACTATAGCTGTGATATCACTGTGAGGCTGCATTTTCTGAGGTGTGGCTGTCATGTCACAGTGAGGTTATGATGTCATAGTGAGGCTGTGATGACACAGTGAGTCTTTGATGATACAGTGAAGCTATGATGTTAGCGATGAGGGTGTAATATCATCATAAGGGTATGATGTCAGTGGTGAGGGTGTAATGTCATGATGAGTACTAGATGTCAACGGCAAGAATGATGTCACAGTGAGGTTATCAATTCACAGGTGAGACTATGAGGTGCACCTATTATGGAACAGTAACACTGTGATGTCAATGGTGAAGCTTTGATGTCACAGTGAGGTTAAGATGTTAGTGGTGAAGCTGTGATATCTGGTGAGGCTGGACCATCACAGTGAGATTGTGATGTTTTGTCAGAAATGAGGCTGAGATGTGGCAGTGAGGCTGTGTTGTCATTGGTGATGCCATGATATCACACTGAGTCAATGATGTCACTGTGAAGGCTGTGATGGCACAGTGTGGATTTGATGTCACATTGACAGTGTGCCATCACAGTGATGGTGTGCTGTCAATATCAGGCTTTGATGACACAGTGTGGCTGTGATGTCACACTGAAGCTGTGCTCTCACAATAAGGCTATAAGTCAGAGATTTGGCTGTGATGACACAGTGAGGCTGAGATGACACAGTGAGAGTATGATGACATAGGTGAGTCTGTGATGTCACAGTGAGGCTGTGATGTCTGTGATGAAGGTACGATGTCCCAAGGAGACTAAGTTGTCAGTGGCGAGAACAATTTCATAATGAAGTTATGATCTTACTGGTGAGACTATGATGTCAATGGTGAACCTCATGTGACGGCGATGCTGTGATGTCTATTCTGAAACTTTGATGTCACAGTGAGACTAGTATGACAGTGGTGAGGCTGTGAAGTCACAGTAAGGCTCATGTCAGAGGTGAAGTAGTGATGACATAGTGAAGCTCTAATGTCAGTGGTGATTCAATGCGATGACAGTGAGGATGTGACAACAGTGGTGCTGCTGTGATTTCACTGTGACATCAAAGCATCACCAGTGACAATACAACTTCACTGCTTCATTGCAGCATCACCTTAACATCACATGACAGCCACATTTTGATGGCGTAGTCTATCCACTCACATCCTAACCTCACTGTGAAATCACAGAATCAACACTGATGTCAAAGCCTCACTGTCATCTGAAGAACCATCATGGATATCAGAGCCTCATGATGTCATCACAGCCTCACTGTGACTTCACAGCCATAACTCTGACATCACTGCCTCACTGTGACATCACAGACTCATCATTGACCTCACATGATCACTGTTATGTTTCAGCTTTACATATGATGTCACACCCACACTGTGACATTACAGAATCACTGTGAAATCACAGCCTCTCTGGGACGTCACAAACTCACTGTGACTTCAGCCTTTCCACTGACATCAGACTCACTGTAACAACAGAGTCTCATGTTGACAGTACAGGCTTACCTCTGATACCGTAGTTTCACTGTGACATAGCCTCAGCGTGACACACGGTCTAACTGATATCAGAACTTCACCATTGAAACCATGCCTCACAGGTGACACCAGCCTAACGACTGATATTATATCTCATTGTGACCTCACAGCTTCCACAGTGACATCACAGCCTCACTGTGACTTCACTGTCTCACCACTGACATCCTAGCCTCACTGTGACATCAAAGCTTCACCACAGACATCACAGCCTCACTTTTACACAATAGACTCACCACTAACATCTTAGCCTGACCAGTGAGATCATAATCTCACTTTGACATCATTCTCTCCACTGACAATTCAGCCTTATTGTGACACCATACCTTCACCACTGACATCTTAGCCATATTGTGACTTCATGCTTTCACCGCTGACATCACAACCTCATGGTGACATCACAACCTCATCTCTGACTTCCCAGCCTTACAGTGTCATCACAGCCTCACTATTTCATCATAGCATCATTATGACATCAGAGCCACACTGTGACATCACAGTCTCCATGTTGAAATCATATCCTCACTGTGTTGTTATAGCCTCTTCATTGATATCACAGGTTCACTATTATGCTCAGCATCACCTCTGATGTCACACCCTAACCATGACATAACACCATCATTGTGACATCACAGATGCTCAGACATCACAAACTCACTCTGACTTCAGACTTGCCACTGATATTACATCCTCATTGTGAACTCACAGCTTCCATAATAATATCATAGACTCACTGTGACATTACAGCCTCACTATCACTTCACAGCCTCATTACTGCCATTCCTAGCCTCACTGTGGCATCAAAGTTTCACTACAGAGCATCACTCTCACACAACAGGTTCACCACTGACATCATATCCTCAGCAGTGAGATCATAATCTTACTACAACATCATTCTCACCACTAACATCTCAGCCTTACTGTGACATAATACCTTCACCACTGACATCTCAGGAATATTGTGATGTCATACCTTCATCACTGACATTACAGCTTCATGGTAATATCACAACCTCACCTCTGTCCTCATAGTCTCACAATGTCATCACAGCCTCACTATATCATCACAAATTCACTGTGGTATCACAGTCACACTGAGACATTAGAGCCTCCACATTGACATCACAGCCTCATTGTATCATCACAGCCTTACCACTGATATGACAGGCTCATTATTATGTTTCAACCTCACCTGTGATGTCACACCAAAACAGTAATATAGCATCATCACTGTGTCATCACGGATGCTTTGATGTCACAAAGTGACTGTGACTTCAGCCTTGCCACTGACACAACAGCCTCACTGGTGACATCATGGCCTTACCTCTAAAATCACAGCCCCACTGTGACATTACAGTCTCATGTTGACATCACAAATTCACACCTCACATCATAGCTTCATTGTGACATCACAGCCTCAATATGACACAACAGCCTCACTGTGACATCACAACTTCATTGTCACATTGGAGCCTCACCTCTGATATCACATCACAGCCTCACTGTGTCGGCACAGCCTCAACACTGACAACCTAAATGCACTGTGAAATCACAGCATTACCAAGGACTTCACAGCTCACTATCATCTCATTATGTCAATACAGCCTCAATGTGACATCATAGCCACACTGTGACATTATAGCCACACTCTGACATCATGGTGTTACTGTGAAGGCACAGCCTCACTGTAACATCACAGGTATACTGACATTCCATAGTGGCATCGGAGTCTCACTGTGACATCATGGTATCACCAGTGATATCACAGTCTCACTGTGAAATCACAGCCTCACATCTGACATCGCATCACAGTCTCACTGTGATGGCACAGGCTCAGTGTCATCACAGCCTCACTGTGACATTACAGCCTTACTGTGATGTCACAACCAGATCTCTGAAATCCGAGCCACACTTTACCATCACAGTCTCCAAAGTAACACCATAGCCACACTGTGGCATCACAACACCACCAGTGACAAGACAGCCTCACTGTCACATCACAGTCTCACCTCTGACATCACATCACAGCTTTAATGTGACAGCACAGCCTCACCATGGACATCCTAACCTCATTGGGAAATCACAGCATCAGCACTGACCTACCTCACAGCCACACTGTCATCTCATAGAATCCCTACTGACATCAGAGCCTCAGTGTCATCATAGTCTCACTATGAAATCACAGTGTCATGGTGACATCACAAGCTCAACTCTGACAACATAGCTTTACCGTGACTTGAAAACCTCAGTCACTTCACAGTGAGGTCACTGTGAGGCTGTGATATCTGTGTGAAGATTGATGTCAAAATGAGGCAGTGATGTAACATGTGAGGCTGTGGTATCACTGTTTATGATGTCAAAGGCTATGATGTCACTGCTGATGCTGTCATGTTACTGTGAGCCTGTGCTATCTGTGGTGAGGCTGTGGTTTCATGGTAAGGCTAAGTACGATACCAGTAAGGAGGCTGTGATGTCACAGGTGAAGTCTGTGATGTCAGAAATGAGGGTATAAGGCCACAGTGAGGCTGTGATATCACTGTGAAGCTGTGATGTCACTGTGATGATGTGACATCACAGAGAAGTTGTGAAGTCACAGTGAGGCTATGAGGTAACCGTGGAAGATGTGATGTCAGTGGGAAGGCTGATTTCACCATAAGACTATGATATAGCAGGTGAATCTATGAAGTAATAGATTGTGAGGTCAGAGTGAGGCTGTGAGGTCACTGTGAGGCTGTGATATCTGTGGGAAGACTGATGTCACAGTGAGGCAGTGATGTAACCTGTGAGGCTGTGGTGTCACTGTTTATGATGTCAAAGGCTATGATGTCATCGCTGAGGTTGTAATGTTACTGTGAGCCTATACTCTCTGTGGCATCATTGCAAGCCCAGGTAGGATACCAGTGGTGAGGCTATGAAGTCACAGTGTGTCTGGCTGTGATGTCATCATGAGGCTGTGATGTCATGGTGAGGCTGTGAGGTCAAAGTGCAGCTGTGAGGTCAGTAGTTATGCTGTGATTTCAGAATTGAGACTGATGTGAGAGATGAGGCTGAGATGTCACATTGATGACATGATATAACTGGTAAGGCTGTGATGACACAGTGAAGTTATGATGCCACCATGAGGCTGCGGTGTCAATGGTGAGGCTGTAATATCACCATGGGCTTGTCCTATCAGTGGTGAGGCTGTGATATCACAGTGAGGCTGTGCTGGCACAGTATGCCTGTGATGTCACAGTGAGGTTGTGATGTCACAGTGAGATTTTGAAGTCAATAGCGACACTGTGATGTCACAGGGAGGCTGTCATGTTTCAGTGAGCCTGTAGATCAGTGAGGCTGTGGTATCATAATGAGGCTGGGTAGGATGTCAGTGATGAGGGTGTGATGTCGCATTGAGGCTATAATTTCAGAGGTGAGTCTCTGATGTCATAGTGAGGCTGTGATGTCACTGTGAGGCTGTGATGTTACCATGAGCTTGCGATATCAAAGTGAGGCTGTGATATCAGCGGTGATAGACTGTGACATCACAGTTTAGCTGTGATTTCATGTGATTAGGCTGTGATGTCAGAAGTGAGGCTGATGTGAGTGATGAGGCTGAGATGTTACAGTGAGACTGGCATTTCACTGGTGATGCTGTGATGCCAACATGAGGCTTTGATGTTACTGTGTGGCTGTGGTGACATTGTGAACCCATGATGTCACAGGATGTTGGTGATGTCACAGTGGAGACTGTGAGATCACAATGAGACTGTGATATCAGAGGCAAGGCTGATATCACAGTGAGACTCTGATGTCAGTGGTGATGCTCTGGTGTCAAATGAGGTTGTGATGTCACTGGTGAAGGTGTGATGTCACAATAAGACTTGAATGCCAGTGGTGAGAAAAATGTCACAGTGAGTCTATGATGTCACTGGTGAGGCTATGATGTCAACGGTGAACCTATTATGTGACAGTGACATTGGTGAGGCTGTGATGTCAAAGGCTTTATTGTCATTGGTATGGTACTGATGTCATTGTTCTAACTAATGTCAGTGGTGATGCTGATGTCACAGTTGAGGCTCACTGTGCTCTCACTGATGAGGTTGTGATGTCACACTGAGTCTGTCAAGTCATTTTGAAAGTTGTATGTCACTGTGGGCTATTATGTCACCATGAGGTGATATCACTCTGGAAGCTTGGATATCACAATGAGGCTGTGATGTCAATGGAAAGACTCATGTCACAATGAGACTATGATGTACCAGGTGAGCCAGTGTCAGTGTGAAGGCTGTGAGTTCACTGTGAGTCTTTGATGTCACAGTGATGCTGTGATGTAAAGTATGAATCTATGAGATGTAAGTAAGGCTGTGACTTTAGGTTGATGCTTGGATTTCACAGTGAGTTTAAGATGTCACTAGTGAGTTTAGGCTGTGCAGTCACATTGAGGCTGTGATGTCAGAGGCGAGGCTGTGATATCACTGTGAGACTGATATCAGTGATGAAGCTGTGATGTCACAGTGAGGTTGTGATGTTAGTAGTGACATCACAGAGAGACTCATTTGTGAGGCTGTATTTTCACTGGTGAGGCTCTAATATCTCAGTGAGTTTATTGTGTCAAACCGGTTGTGATGTCACAATGATACTCTGATATCAGAGGTGAAGCTTTATGTCACAGTGATTCTTTGATGGCATGTATAACTGTGATGTTACAATGAGGCTGTGATGTCACTGTGAGATTGTGATGTCATTAGGTAAAGTGTGATGATGCAGTGAGGTTGTGATGTGAATAGCAACACTGTGGTGTCACAGGGAGGCTGTCATGTTTCAGCAAGCCTGTGAGGTCAGTGTTGAGGCTGTGGTGCCATAGTGAGGGTAGGTAGAATGTCAATGATGAGGGTGTGATGTCGCATTGAGGTTGTGATTTCAGAAGTGAGCCTGTTATGTCGTAGTGAGGCTGTGATTAAACAGTGAGGCTATAACATTAGAGTTGAGGCTATGATATCACACTTGGGCAATGATTTCAGAGATGAGTCTGTGATTTCACAGTGAAGCTATATTGTTCTCAGTGATGCCATGATATCACAGTGAGGCTGTGGAGCGAGATTTTGACATCACAGAAAGGATGTGATTTCCTTGATTAGTCTGTGATATCAGAATAAGGCTGATGTGAGTGATGAGGTTATGATGCAAAGTGAGGCTATGATGTCAGTAGTGATGCTGTGTTGTCACATTAAGGCTGTGATGTCACAGTGAGTTTATGTCAGAGGTGTGAATGTGATGTAACCATGAGGCTATTATGTCATTGGCAAGGCTGATGTAAGAGTGAGGTTGTGATGTTACTGTCAGGTTGTAATGTCACAGTGAGGCTATGAGGAAAAAGTGTGGCTATGTTGTCACAGTGAGGCTCTGAGGACACAGTGATGTTGTGATGTCATTGGAAAGGTTTAGATGGCACAGTGAGTCTGTGATGTTAGTGGTGAGGCTGATGTCACAATGAGGCTGTGTTGTCAGTTGTGATGTCACAGTAAGGCTGGAATGTCAGTGGTGAGAAACATGTCATAATGAGTCTATGATGTGAATGGTGAGGCTATAATGTCATGGTGAGCCTGTTACTTGACAGTGACACTGGTAAGGCTGTGATGCCAAAGGCTGTGTTGTCACAGGTGTGACAGTGATGTCAGTGTTCTGGCTAATGTCAGTGTTGACGTGATGTCACGGGTGAGGCCGTGGTGTCACTGTGAGGCTGTAGTATCATGGCGAGCCAGTTCTATCAGTGGTGAGGCTATGATGTCACAGTGAGGCTGTGCTGGCTCAGTGTTGCTGTGATGTCACAGTGAGGTTCTGTCTGGACAAGTGAATAGAAGGATGACAACACTCTCAACCAGCTCGCTGTGATTTATCCAAGGCCTAATCCCACCCACCATGGATTGGGTCTTCTCCATCAGCTAAACAATCTCCTTCAGGATTGCTCTGGGATTAACTTAACCATCAACTCTTACAACTGTGCTCAGAGCTCAAACCCTCAACAGTAAAGTTGACATCTGTGCTTAACTATGACACTTTACCCCTTGTCAACTTGGCGCAAAAACAATAGCACTTTTAAACTGTAATCTTTCCTTGTCCCCACAAATGCTAAAATATAAATACATTCCATGGACAAATTTAAAATGTTCTTTCATTAAAAGTTAAGTTCTAACATTTTAAATGTTCAAGTTTCTTAACTTTCTTAAACTAGAATAAGTTAAATATTTTAAAACAGGTTAAACATTAAAACAAAAAAATCTTAAAACAATAAGAAAACATTAAAAAGATCAAGGTCCAACAAATCACCACATCCTGTACTTCAATGTCCACCTTCTGCTGCTCATCCCATAATCAAGGTAGCTCAAAGATTCTAGGCTATCCTAGTCCCTGTTTGCAGCTTGACATTGTAAAAGCAGACTTCCTTGAACCAGGCTTAATCTCCTCTCACAGTCATCCTCAGCAGCAGTCCCACAGTTCTGGCATCTCAAACACCACTCTGGATTCTCCTTTGCAGCTATAAGCTTCACCTTCTCTCGAAGGACCTCTATGCCTGCCATGTGGTGCCAAGCTTTTGCTGCTCTCCACGAACCTTTTTACTGACACCAAAACTAGTACCACCTGAGGGACCTGCCAGATTCTGAAGTGAGGTTGAAAGATAGCTTGTCCACTAGAGCTACAGCTGCACAAACTTCAACATGCTAACACTGGAAAAGCTTCTTTTAGGCAGCCAAACTTCCAAAGGGCAAGAAACAGCTTTAACTTGGGCTTTTGGCCCCTGAAGGAATCTGGGTTTTCAAACCACGAACTCACCATATGGTGGTTTTCATGTCTTCCACCATCCCACTGCAAGTCACTAGGTTTTACTTCACTGATACTCATTTCTCCAAGAGTAGCAGATATTCTGCTGCCTTCTCTTTGCACATCCAAACCTTCAAGGCTGCCAACACAGCTCTCCTCTGTCAAGCAAACCAGTCCATCATCTTTAAATTCAGCTTTACCAAAGTCTTTGTTCCCCTCATCACAAATTGGGCCCAAACAATCTATCTCAGCAATTGGCCCATTAAACTCTGAAGAATGGTATTTGTAAATCCACAAAGTAAAAATTCTCAAGCATTTCCAACTTTGTCCAGGAGAACCATCATCTTTGAATTCAGCTTTACCAAAATCTTTGTTCCCCTCATCACAAATTGGGCCCAAACAATCTATCTCAGCAATTGGCCCACTAAACTCTGAAGAACGGTATTTGTAAATCCACAAAGTAAAAATTCTCAAGCATTTCCAACTTTGTCCAGGAGAACCGCTCAAAAGTCACAAAATCCACATAGTCAAATTTATTAGCAACACCCCACTTCCTGGGTACCAAATTCTGATACAGTCAGCCTGCAACATTGCTGATAAATAACCATCAAACAGCTTAAGGGAACAAGAGATTATTCTCTCTTATGATTCCTGGTTGTAATTCTTAGTCCAGTTTGATAGGAGAGCATGCACCAACACTAGGGCCAAGGGAACGGGAAACACCATTACTGCATAATGGCTGAGAGATGGACAATTCTTAATTGCCAGACCAGCATGTCTGGCCAAGTGAACAGAAGGATTCCAACTCTCTCAATCAGTTCTCTGTGATTTATCCAAGACTTAATTCCATCCACAATGGCCTTTCCCATCAGCTAGACAATCTCCTTCAGGTTTGCTCTGGGCTTAACTCAACCATCGACTTTTACAACTGTGCCCAGAGTTCAAACCCTGAACAGTCCAGTTGACACATGTGCTTAACTATGACAGTGTGAATGTGATGTCACTATGAGGCTATCATGACAGTGGCAAGGCTGATGTCACAGCGAGTGTGATGACACAGTGAGGCTGTGATGTCACTGTAAGGATGCAATGTCACAGTGAGGCTCTGAGGACACTGTGTGACTTTGATGTCATAGTGAGGCTCTGATGACACAGTGATGTTATGATGTCACTGCACAAGTTTGGATGGCACAATGAGGCTGTGATGTTAGTGGTGATATTAGTGTGATGTTAGTGGTGTTACAACAACAAGGTTATGATGTAACAGGTAAAGGTATAATGTCACAATAAGGCTGGAATGTCAGTGGTGAAAAAGATGTCATAGTGAGTCTATGACTAGTAAGGCTGTGATTTCAGTGGTGTACCTATGTGATAGTGACACTGGTGAAACTGTGATGTCAAAGGCTGTGTTGTCACTGGTGTGGGAGGAGTGTCAGTGTTCTGAACAACATCAATAGCAATGCTGATGTTACAGGTGAGGCTGTGCTGTCACTGGTTAGACTGTAATGTCACAATGAGGCTGTGATGTCATGTGAAGTTTGGATGTCACTGTGAGCTGCCATGTCACCATGAGGTGATAACACTCTGTAAGATGTGATGTCACGTTGAGGCTGTGACATCAGTGGCAAGACTGATGTCACAATGAGACTATGATGTAACTGGTGAGATGTAGTGTCAGTGGGCTGGTTGTGAGGTCACTGTGAGTCTGTGATGTCGCAGTGAGGTTCTGATGTCAGGGCTGACTCTATGAGATGTCAGTGGGGCTGTGACTTCAGGGGTGATGCTTGGATTTCACAGTGACAGTGGTGAGGCTGTGCAGCCACACTGACATTGTGATGTCTGAAGAGAGGCCGTGATGTCACTGTGATGCTACCATGAGGTACCATGAGGTACCAGTGGTGACCAACTATGACATCACAGTTCTGCTGTGATTTAGTGTTTGAGCTGTGATGTTAGAAGTGAGGTTGATGTCAGTGTGGAGGCTGATATGTCACAGGGAGGCTTACATGTTACCGGTGAGACTGTAAAGTCTTGGCAAGGCTGTGGGGTCACTTTTGAACCTGTCACCTAACCATGAGCCTGAGATGTCAGTGATGAAGCTGTGATGTCATAGCGAGGCTAGGCAGGCTGTGCGTGGTGTCACTGATGCTATGATTTCAGAGTTTAGCCTATTATGTGACAGTGAGTCTGTGATGTCAGATGAGGCTGTATTGTCACAGTGAGGGTGTGATGTGAGAAATGAGGCTATAATACAGTGAGGCTGTGATATCACTCTGCAGCTGTGATTTCCCTATGAGGCTGTGATGTCACAGAGAGGTTGTGATGTCACAGTGAGGCTGTGAGGTCATTGTGGAAGATGTGATGTCAGTGGAAGGCTGATTTCACCATGACACTGTGATGCAACAGTTGAGTCTACAATGTAACAGATTAGACTCTAAGGTCACAGTGATGTTGTGAGGTCATTGTGAGGCTGCAATATCTGTGGGAAGATTGATGTCACAGTGAGGCAGTGATATACCATGTGAGGCTGTGATGTCAAAGTCTATGATGACACTACTGAGGCTGTCACATTACTCTGAGCCTGTGCTAAATATGGTGAGGATGTGGTGTTCTGGGAAGGCTATGTAGGATACCAGTAGTGAGGCTGTGAAGTCACAGTTATGCTATGATATCACTGTGAGACTGTGATGTCACAGTTAGGTTGTGATGTCACAGTGCAGCTGTGAGGTCAGTAGTTAGGCTGTATTTTCAGAAGTGAGACTGATGTGAGAGATGAAGCTAAGATGTCTCATTGACGATGTAATATGACTGATGAGGTTATGATGCCACAGTGAGGATGTGATGTCACAATGAGGTTATGGTGTCACTGGTGAGGCTGTAAAATATAGGTGAGCTGTGATTTCACAGTAATGCTGTCTTGACACAATGTGGCTGAGATGTCACAGTGAGGTTGTGATTTCACAGTGAGGTTGTGATGTCAGTAGAGACTGTGCTTTCACAGGGAGACTATGTCATTGGTGAGGTTGTATTGTCACTGGTGAGGCTTTAATGTCGCAGTGAGTTTATTGTGTCAAACTGTGATGTCACAGTGAGGCTATGATGGCAGAGATGAAGCTTTATGTGACAGTAATGCTTTGATATCACTGTATGGCTGTGATGCCCTAATGAGGCTGTGATATCACTGTAAGATTGTGATGTCATTTGGGAAGTTTGTTATGTCACAATGAAGTTGTGATGTCAACAGTGACACTGTGGTATCCCAGGGAGGGTGTCATGTTTTAGTGAGCCTTTGAAGTCTGTGGTGAGGCTGTAGTGTCATAATGAGGCTAGGTAGGATGTCACTTTTGAAGGCATGATGATTGAAAGTATGATTTCATAGGTGACTCAATGAATCATATTGAGGCTGTGATGAAACAGTGAGGCTATAATGTCAGAATCGATGCTGTGATGTCACAGTTGGGCAATGATTTCAGAAGTGAGTCTGTAATGTCAGAGTGAGGCTGTCATGTCACAATGAGGCTATAATCTCAGAGGTGAGGATATGATGTCAGAGTGAGGCTGTGTTCTCACCAGTGATGCCGTGATATCACAGTGAGGCTGTGATGTCAGTCGAGCAAAACTGTGACATCACAGAGGCTTGAGACTATGACATCACAGTGAGGATGTGATTTCAGTGGTTAGGCTGTGATGTGAGTGAGGCTGATGTGAGAGATGAGGTTGTAATGTCACAATGAGGCTGGCATGTCACCATGGCTGTGTTGTCACCATAAGCCTATGATGTCACAGGGAGTTGGTGATGTCCCAGTGGAGGCGGTGATGTCAGTAATGAAGGTGTGATGTCACAATAAGGCTGTAATGTCAGTGATGAGAAAGATGTCATAGTGAGTCTACGGTGTCACTGGGGACCCTATGATGTGGTAAGACTGAAGTCACAATGAGGCTATGATGTAACAGGTGAGCATGTGGTGTCAGTGGGCACTCTTTGACATCACTGTGAATCTGTGATGCCACCATGAGGCTTTGATGTCACCGTGTGTCTGTGGTGTCCCCGTGAGTCTGTAATTTCACAGGGAATTGGTGATGTGATTTCAAAGGTTGGCCTGTTATGTCACAGTGAGGCAATGATGTGAGAGCTGAACCTGTGATGTCACAGTGAGGCTGTGATGTCAGAAATATGACTAAATGCTCAGTGAGGCTGTGATATCACATTGAAGCTGTGATGTCACTATGAGGTTGTGATGTCACTGAGAAGCAGTGAGGTCTCTGTGAAGCTGTGATGTCACTGTTTATGATGTCAAAGGCTATGATGTCACTGCTAAGGGCACTGTGAGACTGTGATAACTGTGATAGTCTGTGGTGTCATAATAAGTCTAGATAGGATACCAGTGGTGAGGCTGTGATGTCACCAGGAGGCCATGATAGCAGAGTGATGTTGTGATGTCACAGTGCAGCTGTGAGTGGTTAGGCTCTAATTTCAGAAGTGAAACTAATGTGAGAGATGAGGTTGATATGTTGTATTGATGATGTGATATATCTGGTGTCACTGGTGAGGTTATATCTTGGTCAGCCTGTCCTATCAGTAGTGAGACTGTAATGTTCCAGTGAGGATGTGCTGGCACTGTGTGGCTGTGTTGTCACAGTGAGGTTTTGATGTCACAGTGAGGTTGTGATGTCAGTAGTGACTGTTTTTCACAGGGACACCATGTCATTGGTGAGGCTGAATTGTCACTAGTGAGGCTTTCATGTTACAGTGAATTTATTGTGTCAAACTGAGGCTGTGATGTTACAGTGAGGCTATGATGACAGAGGTGAAGCTTTCTGTCAAAGTGATGCTTTGATGGCACATTATGGCTGTGATGTCACAATGAGACTATGATGTGACTGTGAGGTTATGATTTCACTGGGGAAGTTGTGATGTCACAGTGAGGTTGTGATGTCAATAGTGACACTGAGGTGTCACAGGGAGACTATCATGTTTCTTTGAGCCTGTGAGGTCAGTGGTGAGGCTGTGGTGACACAGAGTCTAGATAGGATGTCAGCAATGACCATATGATGCCACATTGAGGCTAGGATTTCAGAGGTGAGCCTCTGATGACATAGTGAGGCTATCATGCCACAGCGAGGCTATAACCTCAGAGGTAAGGCTATGATGTCACAGTGATGCTGTGAGGTCAGTGGAGTGAGACTGTGACATCACAGTGAGGATGTGATTTCAGTGGATAGGCTGTGATATCAGAATGAGCCTGATGTGAATGATGAGAGTATTATGTCACAGTGAGGCTGGCATGTCACTGGTAAGGCTGTGATGCCACTGTGACTCTTTGATATTGCCCTGTGGCTGTTGTGTGACTGTGAACCCATGATGTCACAGGCACTTGATGATGTCACGGTGGAGGCTGTGAGGTCACAGTGAGACTGTGATGTTAGTGGCAAGGCTGATGTAAGAGTGAGGTTATGATGTCAGTGGTCATGCTGTGAAATCACATTGAGGCTATGATATCAGTGGCAAGGCTGAGGTCACTGGTGAAACTATTACATGACAGTGACACTGATGAGGCTGTGATGTCAATGGCTGTGTTGTCACTGGTGTATCAGTGATGTAAGTGTTCTGATTAATATCAGTGGTGATGCTAATGACACAGGTAAGGCTGTGCTGTCATTGATGAAGCTGTGATGGCACACTGAGGCTGTGATGTGACTGAAGATTGTATGTCACTGTGGGCAGTCATGTCACCCTGAGAGGTTATCACTCTGGAAGCTGTAATGTCAAGTGAGGATGTGATGTCACTGGCAAAACTGATGCCACAATGAGGCTATGATGTAATAGGTGAGCCTCTTGTGTCAGTGGACAGATGGTGAGGTCATTGTTAGGATGTGATGCCACCATGAGGCTTTGATGTCACTGTTTTGCTGTGGTGACACTGTGAACTCATGATGTCACAGGGAATTAGTGATGTTATGATGGAGGCTGTGAAGTCACAGTGAGACTATGATGTCTGTGGCAAGGCTGATGTCACAGTGAGGCTAGGAATGTCAGTGGTGATGCGGTAATGACACATTGAGTCTGTGATGTCACAGTGCGGCTATGTCAGAGGTGTTTGTGTAATGTCATCATGAAGCTAATGTCACAGTGACTTTGTGATGTCACAGTGAGGCTGTGATGGCACTGTCAGATTGTAATGTGACAGTGAGTCTGTGAGGACACAATGTGGCAATGATGTCACAGTGAGGTTTTGAACACACAGTGGTGTTGTGATGTCACTGAAGAGGTTTTGATTGCACAGTGAGGTCATGATGTTAGTAGTAAGGCTATGTCACAATGAGGCTGTGATGTAACTGGTAATGGTGTTATGTCGCTAAGGCTGGAATGTCTGGTGAGAAGGATGTCATAGTGAATCTATGATGTTATTGCTGAGGCTATGATGTCAGTGGTAAAATCTATTAAGTGCCAGTGTCGCGGCTGAGGCTGTGGTGACAAATGCTGTGTTGTCACTGGTGTGACAAGGAAGGCAACTCTCTGACTAATGTCAGTGGCGACTCTGATGTCATATGTGAGGCTGTGCTGTCTCTGTTGAGGCTGTGATGTGACACTGAGGCTGTGATGTCACTTGAAAGTTGTATTTCACTGTGGGTTTTCATGTCACAGTGAGGTGATATAACTTGGAAGCTGAGATGTTCAGTGAAATTGTGATGTCAGTGACAAGACTGATGTCACAATGAGGCTATGATGGAACTGGTGAGCCTGTGAGGTCAGTGGCAGGGGTTTTGAGGTCACTGTGATGCTGCGATGTCTCAGAGAGGCTCAAATATCTTTAAGGATATGACACCATGGATGATGCATAGATTTCAGAGTGAGGTTAGGATATCTGTGGTGAGTCTGTGAAGTCACACTGAGGCTGTGATGTCAGAGGAGAGGCTATGATGTCACTGTGAGTCAGTGATGTTACCATGAGGTTGTGATGTCACAGTAAAGTTGTGATGTCAGTGGTAAGACTGATGTCACAATGAGGCTATGATATAACAGTGCAGCCTGTGGTGTAAGTGTGCAGGTTGTGAGGTCGCTATGAGGCTGTGATGTCACAGTGAGGCTATGATGTATGGGCTGATAGTATAATTTTTTCAGTGAAGCTGTGATGTGAGGGTTGATGCTTGGATTTCACAGTTAGGAAAGTATGTCAGTGGTGAAGCTGTGCTGTCAGTGGTGAAGCTGTGCTGTCACTGTGAGGCTGTGATGTTACCATGAGGTTGTGATGTCACAGTGAGACTGTGATATAAATGCTGAAAGACTATGACATCACACTTCAGCTGAGATTTCAGTGGTTAGTCTGTGATGTCAGGAGTGAGGCTGATGTCACTGATGAGTCTGAGATGTCACAGTGAGGCTGGGATGTTACTGGTGAGGCTGTGATGCCACCATGAGGATGTGGTATCACCATTGAGGCTATCATAAGACTGTGAGCCTGCAGTGTCAGAGATGAGGCTGTGGTGTCATAGCAAGGATAGACAGGATTTTCATGGTGTCACTGATGCTATGACTTCAGAGGTCAGCCTATTATGTCTCAGTGAGACTGTGATGTCAGAAATTAGGCTATGATGACACAGTGAGACTGTGATATTACTATGAAGCTGCAATGTCACTGTGATACTGTGACATCACAGAGAGATTGTGATATCGCAGTGAGGCTGTGAGGTCACTGTGGAAGATGTGATGTCAGTGGCAAGGCTTATTTCCCCGAGGCTATGATGTAATAGGTTAGTCTATGAAGTAATGGGTTAGACTGTGAGCGCACAATGAGGCTATGAGTTCACTGTGAGGCTGTGATATCTGTGGGAAGATTGATGTCACAATGAGGCAGTGATGTAACATGTAAGGCTGTGCTATCACGGTTTGTGATGTCAAGGCTATTATGTCACTGTGGAGGGTGACATATCAATGTTAATTTGTGCTATAATGTAGTAATGCTGTGGTGTCATAGTAAGGCTAGATAGGGTACCAGTAAGAAGTGAGACTCATGTGAGAGATGAGGCTGAGATGTCCCATAGTTGATGTGATATAACTGGTAAGACTGTGATGCCACAGTTAGGCTGTGATGCCACAGCATGACTGTAGTGTCACAGTTGAGGCTGTAAGCCTGAGATGTCAGGGATGAGACTGTGGTGTTATGAGGCTAGGCAGAATGTCTGTGGTGTCACTGATGCTATGACTTTAGATTTCAGCCTGTTATGTCACAGTGAGACTGTGATGTCAGAAGTGAAGCTGTGATGTCACAGTGAGGCTGTGATATCAGAAATGAGGCTAGTGCCACAGTGAGGCTATGATATCACTGTGAATCTGTGCTGTCACTCTGAGGCTATGGCATAACAGAGAGATTGTGATGTCACAGTGAGGCTATGAGGTCAATGTGGAAGATGTGATTACAGTGACAAGGTTGATTTCAACATGAAGCTATGATGTAACAGGTGAGTCTGTGATGTAACAGGTTAGACTGTGAGGTCACAGTGAGGCTGTGAAGTCAGTGTGAGGCTGTGATACTTGTGGGAAGATTGATTTCACAGTGAGGCAGTGATGTAACATGTGAAGCTGTGGTGTCACTGTTTATGATGTCAAAAGCTATGATGTCACTGGTGAGGCTTTCATGTTACTGTGAGCCTGTGCTAACTGTGGCAATATTTATTTCACAAAAAGGTTATAATGTAACAGGTAAGCCTGTGTTGTCAGTGGGCAGATTGTGACATCACTGTGAGGATGTGATGTTTCAGTGAGGCTCTGATGTCAGTGCTGACTCTATGAGATTTCAGTTAGGCTGTGACATCAGTGGTGATGCTTGGATTTCACAGTGAGGTTAGGACATTTGTGGGGAGGCTGTGCAGTCACAGTGAGGCTGTGATGTCAGAGGAGAGGCTGTGATGTTCATGTGAGGTTGTGATGCCAGTATTGTTTGTGCTCACACAGAGAATCTATGTCATTGGTGAGGTTGTATTGTCACTGGGGAGGCTCTAATGTCACAGTGATCTTATTTTGTTAAACTGAGACTGTGATATCATAGTGAGGCTATGAGATGAGTGGTGAAGCTTTATGTCATAGTGATTCTTAGATGGCACAGTATGGATGTGATGTCAAAATAATGAGGTTGTTATGTCTTTGGGGAAATTGTGATGTCACAGTGAGGTTGTGATGTCTATAACAACACTGTGATGTCTCAGGTTAGACTGTGAGGTCACTGTGAGGCTGTGATATCTGTGGGAAGATTGATTTCACAGTGAGGTAGTGATGTAACATGTGAGGCTATGGTGTCACTGTTTATGATGTCAAAGGCTATGATGTCATTGCTGAGGCTGTCATGTCACTGTGAGCCTGTGCTAACTGTGGCAATACTTATTTCACAATGAGGCTATTATGTAACAGGTGAGCCTGTGGTGTCAGTGGGCAGGTTGTGAAATCACTTTGAGGTTGTAATGTCACAGTGAGGTTGTCATGTCAGTAGTGACTGTGATTTCACAGGGAGACTATGTCACTGGTGAGGCTATATTGTCACTGGTGAGGATCTAATATCACTGTGAGTTTATTGTGTCAAAATGAGGCTGTGATGTCGCAGTGAGTCTATGATGTCAGAGGTGAAGCTTTATGTCACAGTCATGCTTTGATTGCACCATATGGCTGTGATGTCAGGATGATTATATGAGATGTCAGTGAGGCTGTGACGTCAGGAGTGATGCTTGGATCTCACAGTTAGGTTAAGACATAAGTGGCGAGACTGTGTAGTCACACTGAGGCTGTGATTTCAGGGTACGCTGTGATATCACAGTGAGGCTGTGATATCAGTGATGATGGACTATGACATCACAGTTCAATTGAAGTTTCAGTGGTTAGGCTGTGATGTCAGAAGTGATGCTGATGTCAGTGATGAGGCTGGAATGTCACAGTGAGGCTCTGATGTCACAGAGAGGCTATAACCTCAGAGTTGAGGCTGTGGTGTCAGATGTGGGGCCATGATATCCCACTGAGGCTGTGATGTCACTGTGAAAGTTGTATATCACTAAGGACTATCATGTCACTGTGAGTTGATATCACTCTGGAAGTTATGATGTCACAGTAATTCTGTGGTGTGAGTGGCAAGACTGATGTTACAATGAGGCTATGATGTAACAGGAGAGCCTGTGGTGTCAGTGGGCAGGTTGTGAAATCACTGTGAGGCTATGATTTTGCAGGAGGCTCTGATCACAGGGCTAATTCTATGAGATGTCACTCAGGCTGTAACATGAGGGGTGATGGATTTCACAGTGAGTTTAGGACGTCAGTGGTTAAGTGCTGTCAGAGTGAGGTTGTGATGTCAGAAGAGAGACTATGATGGCACAGTGAAGCTGTGATGAAACTCTGCAGCTGTGATGTCACAGCGAGGCTGTAATGTCAGAAATGAGACTGTAATGCCACAGTGAGGCTGTTATATCACTGTGAAGCTGTGATATCACTGTGAGGCTGTGACATCACAAAGAGGTGATGATGTCACAGTAAGCTGTGAGGTCACTTGAAAGATGTGATGCCAGAGATAAGGCTGATTTCACCATGATACTATGATGTAACAGGTGAGACTATAATTTAAAAGGTTAGACTTTGAGGTTACAGTGAGGCTGTGAGGTCACTGTGGCTGTGATATCTCTGAGAATATTGATGTCCTAATGAGCAAATGATGCAAATGTGAGACTGTGGTGTCACTATTTATGATATCAAAGGCTATGATATCACTGCTGAGGCTGTCTCATCACTGTGAGCCTGTGCTATCTGTGGTAAGGCTGTGTTGTCATGGCAAGTCAGGTACAATACCACTGGTGAGGCTGTGATGTCACAGTGTGGCTGTGATGTCACTATGAGTCTGTGATGCTACAGTGAATCTGTGATGTGACAGTGAAGCTCTGTTGGCACAGTTTAGCTGTTATGTCACAGTCAGGTTGTGATGTCATAGTGAGATAGTGATGTCACAGTGAGTGTGTTTCACAGGGAGCCTATGTCATTGATGAGGCTATATTGTCACTGGTGATGCTCTAATGTCACAGCGAGTTTTTTGTGTCAAACTGAGCATGTGATGTCACAGTGAGGCTGTGATGTCAGTGGTGATGCTCTGATGTCACATGGAGGCTGTGATGTCACAGTGAGGCTATATCAAAGGTGTGTATATGATGTCCACATGAGGCTATTATGTCAGTGGTAATGCTGATGTCATAGAGAATTTGTGATGTCACAGTGATGCTTTGATGGCACTGTTTGTAATATCACAGTGAAGCGGTGAGTACTCAATGTGGTTATGATGTCACCGTGAGGCTCTGATGATACAGTGATGTTGTGATGTCACTGGAGAGGTTTGGATGGCACAGTGAGGCTGTGATGTCAGTGGTGAAGGTGTGATGTCACAATAAGGCTGGAATGTCAGTGGTGAGAAGATGTCATAGTGAGTTTATGATGTCACTGGTTGTTGCTGAATCCCCACTGGGACAGCTCAGGAAAGAGGGGGAATTCAGCAGGGACATTGTGGGCTCAAGGTGATGGGGTGAGCAGACCTTTGGAGTCAGGTGAGAAACAGCAGGCAGAGGGCGAGTTTGCTGCGGACTCACGATTGAGTGGCCCCTGACTAACACCAACTCTAGTAAACTGAGCTATTTCAATTCCTGCCATTGTGGGTTCAGGCTGTGCAGTTCTTCCATTATTTCTACTGCTGCCGCTACTCCACACTCCTCCCAGGAGGGGCCTAACCCATGGCAAGGGATTTCCATTTTGCTAACATTTTCTATTGTCTTTCTCTCTTCTTTCTGTGGATTTATCCTTCCGGTTGCTTGATAAGGGTTTGGAAAGCCATTAGTCACTTCTTCAGTGAAGGATCCTTTAAGGCTTGCTATGATGCTAAGGAGGATGGGAACAAAGGGGGTGGAAGGCATATGGCCTTACTGGACTTCCCTCTTATGGGCCAGGAAGAGCACTTCCATCAAAATCTGTGGGTCCCAGACATTTTCTGGGGAAATCCCAGGAGCTAAGATTAAAGCTTCCTCCCAAAAATCATCTAAGTTCTTTGGTTTCACTTTGATCCTATGTAAATCTAGTAGAGCCTTAAGGGCAGTCAGCTTGGGTGCTTTCTGATGGAGCAGTAAATTACCCATTATGGAGAGGAAAAGTTCCCTAATGGAGCAGAGATGACTAGGAGGCGAGAGCACAAGGTGAAAGAGTGCAAAAAATAAAAAGCAATGACTAGAAACAAAGGTGAAAGTGAAAACAACTCATAAAAGGTTAACAAATGTCCAAGGAGAGACCTGGTGCAGGACATATGCAGAGATGTTTGGGATCTAAGCGTCCTGTGATTAGTGAGGGATTTCAGGGGTTCATTATTCCCCTGCAACATATGCCCCCAGGTCAGCATTTACAGATTGAAAGATCTTTCTCGATTCTGGGGATGGTGGTGCATGGCTATTTTTAGTTGGTGGAGTGATTTGTCTGTTTAATTCTGATAACAAACGAGACTGGTGCTCCATGATGGGGTCGTGCCTCCTTCCCTTCAGGGTAGATGAAACGCTTACTCTGATAAAGTTCAGTGAGTGGCCTCTTTGGTTTTGTGTTCCTGTGCCTATGGTGCCTGAAGTTGAGCAGATGGCCCCCTCCTCTTCCCCTTTCCCTGTAGTCCATCGTTGTGCTCTTAAGGTTAGGAACACATAACCATCATAATGCATAATGCATCACCACTCTGATGTAAGTGGTGACCTATTATATGACATTGTCACAGGTGAAGCTGTGATGTCAAGGGCTGTGTTGTTACTGGTGTGGCAGTGATGTCAGTGTTCTGTCTGTCAGTGGCAACACTGATGTCATGGGTGAAGCTGTGCTGTCACTGGTGAGTCCGTGATGTAACACTGAGGCTGTGATGTCACTGTGAAGATTGTATGTCACTGTGGGCTATCATGTGACCTTGAGGTGATATATCTCTGGGAGCTGTGATGTCACAGTGAGGCTGTGAATTAGTGGCAAGATTGTGGGAAGGTTGTGAGGTCACTGTGAGGTTGTGATGTCACAGAAAGGGGCTGATTCTCTGAGATGTCAGTGAGGCTGTGACTTCAGGGGTGATGATTGGATGTCACATTGAGGTTAGGATGTCAGTGGTGAGGCTGGGCAGTCACAGTGAGGCTGTAATGTCAGAGGAGAGGCTGTAATGTCCCTGTAAGGCTGTGATATTACCATGAAGTTGTGATATCACAGTGAAACTGTGATATCTGTGGTGATAGACTATGACACCATAGTTCAGCTGAGATTTCAGGTGTTGTGATGTGATGTCAGAAGTGAGACTGATGTCAGTGATGAGCCTGAGATGTTACAGCCTGAGCTGGGGTGTTACTGGTGAGATTTCGATGCGAAAGCATGCCTGTGGTGTCACTGTTGAGGCTGTCATGTGACCATGAGCCTGCAATGTCAATGATGAGGCTGTACGGTCATAGCAAGGCTAGGCAGGATGTCTGTGGTGTTACGGATACTCTGATTTCAGAGGTGATCCTGTGATATCATACTGAGGCTGTCATGTCACAGTGAGGCTATAACATCAGAGGTGAAGCTGTGATGTCACTGTGAGGCTGTCTTGTCACCATTGATGCTGAGATATCACAATGATACTGTGAGGTCAGTGGTGTGAGACTATGACATCAGAATGAGTATGTCATTTCGGTGGTTAAGCTGTGATATCACAATGAGGCTGATGTGAGTGATGAAGGTGGGATGTCACTGGTGAGGCTGTGATGCCACTGTGAGCCTTTGATGTCACTGTGTGTCTGTGGAGTCACTGTGAGCCTATAATGTCACAGGGAGTTGGTGATGTCATGGTGGAGGCTGTGAGGTCCCAGTGATACTGTGATGTTAGTGGTAAGAGTGATGCCCCAGTGAGGCTATGATATAATAGTTGAGCCTCTGATGTCAGTAATTAGGCTAGAGGTCACAGTGAAGTTGTGATGCCATTGTGATAATTAATGTCAACATGTGGTTTGGATGTCACAGTGAGCCCATGATGTCACAGGGAGTTGGTGATGTCATGGTGGAGGCAGTGAGGTAAGAGTGAGATTGTTATGTCAATGGGAAGGCTGATGTCACAATGAGGCTATTATGTCAGTGGATGCTGTTATGTCCCATTGATGATGTGATGTCACAGTGAGGCTATACAGAGGAGTGTTTGTGATGTCACCAGGAGACTATTATGTCAGTGGCAAGGCTAATGTCATGGTGAGTTTGTGATGTCACAGTGAGGCTATGATGGCACTGTCATGTTGTAATGTCACAGTGAGTCTATGAGGACACAGTGATGTTATGATGTCACCATGAGGCTGTAATATGGTGAGCCTGTCATATCAGTGATTAGGCTGTGATGTCACAGTGACGCTGGGACAGCAGAGGTCGTGCTTGGATTTCACAGTGAAGTTAGGATGTCAGTGGTGAGGTTGTGAAGTCATACTGAGGCTGTGATGTCAGAGGAGAAGCTGTGATATCACTGTGAGCCTGTCATATAACTAGGAAGGCTGGGATGTTACAATGAGGTTGTGCTAGCACAGTGTGGCTGTGATGTCACAGTGAGGTTGTGATATCACAGTGAGGCTGTGATATCACAGTATGAAATCTCAGTTTGGCTGACATTTTACTGGTTAGGCTGTGATGTCAGAAGTGAGGCTGAAGTCAGTGATGAGGCTGAGATGTCACAGTGAGGCTGCAATGTTACTGGTGAGGCTTGATGGCACATAAAGGCTCTGGTGTCACTGTTGAGGCTGTCATGTGACTGTGACTCTGAGATACCAGTGATGAGGCTATGGCGTCATAGAGAGGCTAGTCAGGATGTCTGTCATGTCACTAATGCTATGATTTCAGAGGTTAGCCTGTTATATCACAGTGAGGCTGTGTTGTCAGAAGTAAGGCTCTGCCGTCTGGAGATTCTTAAAGAAATTAAAGATTGAAATGCCGTATGACCCTGTGATTCCACTTTTGGGAATAACCCCCCATGAAGCAGAGGTTTACCTTGATAGCGCAAGTGCGACCATGTTCATAGCAGCACTGTTTACAATAGCAAAGTCATGGAATCAACCCAAATGTCCAACAGTTGACGAGTGGATAAGGAAAATGTGGTACATCTATACAATGGAGTACTACTCAGCCATGAAAAATAATGAGTTACTGGAATTTGCCGGGAAATGGATGTCATTAGAAACAATTATATTGATTGAAGTATCCCAGACCCAGAAAATTAAGTGCTGTATGTACTCCCTAATAGGTGGCTCCTAGTATCAAACTCACCCAGCCCACCTAGAGACACGCGACAATAAATCTCTGTAATACAGTAATTGCAAGGAATATGAACAGGAGGGATGGGGTAGGAGGGCCACACCAGAAACAAGGAGAGAGGAGACCATGTTACAGCAGAGAAAATAGGCCTCCATCAAGGACTCCAAGTAAGCAATGAGACATCTGGTTAAGTTCACAGACTTTTCACTCCTGATCATTTACAACTGCGGGGGTATGATCTCACCAGAATGGGAGGACATATAGTCTGGCAGATAATAAGTAACCATTTTGCAAATGGGTGATTGATCCCTCCCTCACTGTGGTTTCCTACTTTTATTACATCTACCTTTGAATATACTCTATAACAAGACTCTAGTTTAACAGCTTTTTATCTCTGGCCAGGGGGTGACATCCAATACCCATCAGGATGGAGTGAAGGGCATTGCAGGAGCAGGAAAACCGCAAAAGAAAATCAACAAACCATAATCCAGAACTTCAGAGACTCTATATCAACCACCTGGAACTAGGCCAGCCTAATCTCTCCCTATTCTGAAGCTCAGGGAAATTTGCGGAAGAGGGGGCGGTAAGAGAGTAAGAGCACAAGGATGGGAAGAGCAATGATATGCAAGATACTCCACACAAGTTAGGGCCGAAGCAATCATAATTGGACTTTGCATGCCCTGCGCAATGTCCAACACAATATTGACCCCACAAAGTCTAGCATTTGGTAAAAGTACCAAGATCCTTGGAGGCAAGGGATTGACAGCCACAGTAGTGTTCCTATGCTTAAGGGGAACAAAGTAAAGGGTTCAGGGAAATGCCGCTAGGTCCTTGTACGTCATCGGAGAAGAGGACCCAGAAGAGAATTTGACATGCACATTAAAGGATTCTCCGGGGATTGGGGGATGGGAGGCACTGGGGGGTGGGGAGGGAGGGGTGAGGGAAGGGTGAGCAGAGGGGTCGGGGGGGAGGAAGAGGGAGGGAGGGAACTGGTGTACCTATTAAGTTTCTATGAGCGGAGATAATAAAAAATGTTTAAAAAAAAGAAGTAAGGCTCTGATGTCACAGTGAGGCTGTGATATCACAGGGAAGGCTGGCATGTCACAATTAGATTGTGATGTCACACTGAGGCTATGATTTCACTGTGGAGATTGTACGTTATTTTGGGCTGTCATTTCACCATGAGATGATATCACTCTGGAACCTGTGTGTCACAATGAGGTTGTGATATCATTAGCAAGAGTGTTGTCACAATGAGGCTATGATGTAACAGGGGTGATGTCATTGGGTAGGCTGTTAGGTCTCTGTGAGGCTGTGATGTTGCAGTGAGACTCTGATGTCAGAGCTGATTCTATGAGATATCCGTGAGATGTCCTTGAGGCTTTGACATCAGGGGTGATGCTTGGATTTCCCAAAATTTATGATGTCCGTATGAGGCTGTGTAGTCAAATTTAGGCTTTGATGTCAGAGTGGCTATGATGTCATTGTGAGTAGGTGATGTTACCATGAGGTTGTGATATCAAGCTGTGATATCAGTGGTTAGGCTGTAATGTCAGAAGTGTAGCTGATATCAGTGATGAGGCTTAGGTTTCCCAGTAAGGCTAGGATGTTATTGGTTAGGCTGTGATCCCACAGTGAGGCTGTGGTGTCACTGTTGAGGCTATCATGTGACTGTTAGATTGAGATGTCAGCGAAGAGGCTGTGGTGTCATATCGAGGCTAGGCAGGATGTCTGTTTTGTCATTGATGCTATGATTACTGAGGTTAGCCTGTTATGTCACAGTGAGTCTGTGATGTTATAGGTGAGGCTGTGATGTCATAATGAGGGTATGATGTGAGAAATGGGGAAATAATGCCACAGTGAGGCTATGATGTCAGTATGAGGCTGTGACATCAGAGAAAGGTTGTGATGTCATTGTGAGGCTGTGAGGTCTCTGTGAATGATGTCAGTGGCATGGCTGATTTCACCATGAGGCTATGATGTAACAGGTAAATTTATGATGTAACAGGTGAGTCTATGGTGTAACAGATTAGACTGTGACATCACAATGAGGCTGTAATATCACAGTGAGGCTGTGATATCACAGTGCAGCTGTGAGGTCAATGGTTAGGCTGTGATTTCAGAAGTGAGAATGATGTGAGAGATGAGACTAGATTTCACATTGGTGAGATATACCTGGTGATGTTGTGATGCCACAGTGAGGTTATGATGTCACCATGATGCTGTGGTATCATTGGTTGTGATATCACAGTGGGTTGTGATGTTACTGGTGACTGCTTTCACAAGAAGACTATGCCATTGGTGCAGCTCTATTGTCACTGTTAAGGCTCTGATGTTACAAGGAGTTTACTGTGTCAACCTGAGGCTGTGCTATCACAGTGAGGCTATAATGTTAGAGGTCAAGCTATATATCACAGTGATGCTTTGAGGGCATGGTATGGATGTGATGTCACAATGAGTCTGTGATGTCACTATGAGGGCCTGATGTCACTGGAGAAGTTTTGAAGTCACAGCGAGATTGTGATGTCAATAGTGACACTGTGGTGTCACAAGGAGGCTGTCATATTTCAGTGAGCCTGTGAGGTCTGTCGTGAGGTTATGGTGCCATAGTGAGGCTAGGTAGGCTATCAGCGATGAGGGTGTGAAGTCGCATAGAGGCTATGATTTCAGAAGTGAGCCCGTGATGTCACAGTGAGGCTGTGATGAAACAGTGACGCTATAACCTCGAGGTATGGCTATGATGTCAGTGTGGCTGTGATGTCACCATGAAGCTGTGAAGTAAAAGTGAGACTGTGATGTCACAGTGAGGCTGTGATGTCACAGTGGAGCTCTGATGTCACTGGTTAGGCTGTGATTTCAGAAGTGAGACTGATGTAAGAGGTAAAGCTGAGATGTCGCATTGATGATGTGATATAACTGGTGAGGCTGTGAGATCACAGTGAGATTATGATGTCACCATGTGGCTGTGGAATCCCTGGTGAGGGTGTAATATAACAGTGAGCCTGTCCAATTAGTGGTGAGGCTGTGATGACACAGTGAGGCTGTGTTGGCACAGTGTGGCTGTGATATCACAGAGAGGTTGTGATGTCATATAGTTTCACCTCTGACATCATAACCTCACTGTGACATTACAGCCTCACAGTGACCTCAGAGCCTTCCCACTGACACCACAAACTTACATGTTACACTATTGCCTCATTGTGGAATCAGTCTTACCAGTGATATCACAATCTCACTCTGACCTCACAGCCTCCACTGTGAAATCACCAACTCCCTATGACATCATAGGCTCAAGGTGACATTAGAGCCACACAGTGGAATCACAGCTTGTGACACCACAACCTGAGGTTATAGTCTCCCTGTGACATCACAGACTCACTATTTAATCACAGGATCACCTCTGAAATTATTGCCCAACTGTGACATCACAGTATCAATTCTGATTTTATAGCCTCACTTTTCATCTCAACCTCAATATGACATCACAGGCTCACATCTGAAATCATAGCCTCCATGTGGCATCCAACCCTCATCACTGACATCCTAACTAGCCTCATTATGGCACTACAGCCTCACCACTGACATCACAGTCTCACTGAAAAATGACAGACTTCCTGTGACACTACAGTGTCGCTATTGACATCACAACCTCACTGTGACATCACAACTTCCCCAGTGACATCATAACATCGCAGTGACATCACAGCATCATTGTGATATCTCAGACATACCATGTCATGAAAGCATCAGTGTGCTAAAAGCTTCACCTCTGACATAGCCTCACTGTGACATCACAGCCTCAGTTTGACACAAAAAACTCAGTGACATTAGACCCTCACCAGTGACAATACAGCCTACACAATGACATAGTCTCCCTGTGAAAGGATAGTCACTACTGACATCACAGCCTCACTGTGGCATCACAACCTCAATGTGACATCACAACCTCATTATGATATCACTGCCACATTGTGCCAGCATAACTTCACTGTGACATAATAGCCTCACTATTGATATGACAGGCTCACAGTGACATTAAAACCTCTCCTCTGACATCACAGCCTCAGTGTGTGTCCACAGCCTCACAACTGACATCCTAACCTCACTGTGAAATCCAGTGTTAGCTCTGATGTCACAGCCTAGCCTCACCACTGATATGATAGGCTCACTGTGATATTACAGCCTCACCAGTGACACCACAGCCTCCTTGTGACAACACAACCTCGCTGTGGCAGCACAGCTTCAACAGTTATATCACATTGTCAATGTGACATCTCAGCCTCAACTCTGACATCAGTCTCACTTCTGAAATCACAGTCTAATCACTGACCTCTCAGCTGCACTGTGACATCACGGACTCATTATGATATCACAGCCTCACCACTGGTACCCATCTAGCCTTACTATTACACTACAGTCCCAGCACAGATAGCATAGGATCACAGTGATGTGACAGCCTCAGCAGTGACATTCTAGACTTTGACATCATAAACAGTGACACCAAAGCTTCTTATTATATATCACTGCATCATTGTGACATCAATCTTCACAGAGATATCACAGCCTCGCAGTGACCTGACAGCCTCTCTGTGACCTCAGTACATCATAGCCTGTTACTGACATCACAACTTCCCAATGATATCGCAGCCTCACTCTGGGATTATAGACTCATTTCTGGTATCACAGACTCACTGAGACATCACAGCCTCACCACTGACATCACAGCCTCACTATGACATAACAGGGTAACCTCTGAAATCATAGCATCAGTGACATCACAGACATGCTGCATAGCCTCACTATGACCCCCAGCTTCATAACTGACATCTCAGGCTCATGATCACATGACAGCCTCAGCAGTGATACCCTATCCTTGCTGTTGCATCACAGCCTCACCAGTAACATCTCATCATCACTGTGACATCTCAGACTCATCAATGACATCAGCCTCACTTCTGACATCACAGCACAACACCTGAAATCTCAGCCAAACTGATATCACAGCCTCATTGTGGTAGCACAACTTCACATTACCATTTCAAGCTCACAGTGACATCACAGTCTCACCACAGCCTAACCTTACTGTGAAATCCAACCATCACCCCTGACATCACAGCCTTATTGACATCACAGCCTTACTGACATCTCATAAAATCAGCCATGACATCAGAGCCGCACTGCCACATCACTACCTCACAGTGACCTCACAGCCTGTCCATTGACACCACAGGCTCACATCATATCCTCCAAGTGACATTAGTGTTGGCACTGATATCACAGCTTCACTGTGACATCACAGCTTCCAGAGTGACATTATCTCCCAGTGTCATAACAGCCCACAATGACATACAACCTTCACAGTGACATCACGGCCTCACCAGTGACATCACAGCCACAGTGTGACATCACTGTCACACCAGTGACAACACAGCCTTTGACATCACAGCCTCACCAGTGTCACTGTCATGTAATAGGTTCACCACTGACATCATAGACTCATTATAACATATTTCTCACCATTGACATTCCAGCCTTATTGTGACATCACACATTCAACAGTGACATCACAGCCTCATTTTGACATCAACTTCTCCACTAACATCACAGCCACACTGTGCAAGCATGGCTTCATTGTGACATCACAGCCTCACCACTGACAGAACAGGCTCACCATGATATTACAGCCTCAGCAGTGAACCTCATGGTGATGTCATAACCTCACTGTGGTATCATGGCCTCACCAGTTATATGACATTGTCAATGTGATATTGCAGCCTCACCTCTCACATCTGTCTGACTTCTGAAATCGCAGCCTAACCACTCACCTCGTTGCTGCACTGTGACATCATAGTCTTAGTGTGACATCACAGACACACTGTAAAATCACAGCCTCATCAGGGTTATCCTACCTAGCCTCACTAGAACACCACAGCCTTACCACAGAGAGCACAGGCTCGCAGTGATGTGGCAGCCTCAGCAGTGATATCATAGCCTTTGACATCATAAACAGTGACCATAGCCTCACATGTTACATCACTGCCTCATTGTGACATCAATATTTCCACAGAGATCATAGCCTCACAGTGACCTCACAGTCTCACAATGACCTCACAGTCTAACCTGTGACATCAGAGACTCACTTGTTACACTGTAGCCTCATGCTGAAATGACCCTTGCCACTAACATCACATCTTCCACAGTGAGCTCACAGCCTCACTGTGATATCACAACCTCTCTGTGATGCCACAGACTCTAGTGACATAAAAGCTTCACTGTGAAATCACAGGCTCACTGTGGCATTATGGCATCATTTCTGACATCCCAGCCTCACTGTGACATCACAGCCTTACCACTGACACAACAGCCTCATTGTAACATAACAGGTTATCCTTTATAATCATTGCATTATTGATACACGGACATCCTGCCTTGCCTCGCTGTGATACCACAACCTCATTATTGACATCTCAGGCTCACGGTCACATGACAGCCTCAACAGTAACATCACAGGCTCCTGTGGCATCACAGTCACACTAGTAACATCCCACCCTCACATTGATATAATAGCCTATCCTTTGATATCATAGCCTCAGTGTGACTGCACAGCCTCACCACTAACATCCTAACCTCACTGTGAAATACAAGAATCACCCCGATGTCACAGCCACACTGATATCTCATAGAATCATCCCTGTCATCAAAGCCTCACTGTGACATCACAGCCTCACAGTGACCTCACAGCCTGCCCACTGACACCACAGGCTCACCTGATACATCATAGCCTCATTGTGAAATCAGTCTTGCCACTGCCATCACAGACTCACTGTGACATCACCTCTTCCAGAATGATATCACCAGGTTCACTGTCATGTAATACGTCCACTACTGACGTCATAGCCTCACTGTGACATCACAGCTTCCAGAGTGATATCACCTCACAGTGACATGACATCCGACAGTGACATACAACCTTCACAGTGACATCACACCCTCCCTGTGATATAATGGCCTTAAATGTGATAGCACAACCTCACCTGTGACATCTGATTCACCACCGACATTAGTCAGAACACTGATATCACTGCCACACCATTGATAAAACAGCCTTTGACATCAAAGCTTTATCAGTGTCACTATCACACAATAGGTTCATCACTGACATTATAATTTCACCAGTGACATCATAGACCCACAATGACATCTTTTTCACCACTGACATTCCAGCCTTATTGTGATATTACATCTTCACCTCTGACCTCATAGCCTCACTGTGATATCATAGCCTCAGTTTGACACAATAAACTCATTGTGACATTAGAGCCTCACTAGAGTCAATAAAGCCTCATCAAGAACATAGCTTCTCTGTGAAAGCACAGTCACTACTGACATCACAACCTTACAGTGACATCACAACTTCATTGTGACATCACAGCTCGCCACTGGTTTCCTACCTAGGCTTACTAGGACAACACAGCCTCACCACAATTAGCACAGTCTCACAGTGATGTGACAGCCTCAGCAGTGACATCATAGCTTTTGATATAATAAACAGTGTCACCACAGCCTCACATGTTACATCACTGCCTTATTGTGACGTCAAACTTCTCACTGATATCACAGCCTTACATTGACCTCACAGTCTCACTGTGACCTTACAGTCTAACATATTACATAACATACTCACCTCTTACATCATAGCCTCATGGTGAAATCTCCTTTGAAACTGATATCACACCTTCCATAGTGACCGCACAGCCTTACTGTGACATCATATCTTCACAGTGATATCACAACCTCACCGTGACATTATATCCTCATTTCTGACATCACAAACACAGGAAGACATAACAGGCTAACCTCAGAAAGGATAGGATCAGTGACACCATGGACATCCTGCCTAGCCTTGCTATGACACCATAGCCTCATCAGTGATATCTCAGCCTCATGGTCACATGAGAACCTCAACAGTGACACCACAGCCTCACTAGTAACATCCCAGCTTCGCACTGACATCAGCCTCACTTCTGACATCACAGCATAAGCACTGAAATCTCAGCCTAACTGTGATGTTATTGTCTATCACCAATGACATGACAACCTCACTGTGATATCAAAACCTCATGTTAACATCACTGCCTCGCAGTGACATCACAACCTCTACTCTGACATTACAGCCTCAGTATGATTGCACAGCTTCACCACTGACTGGGAAATCCAAGCATCACCCCTGATGTCACAGCCTCACTGATATCTCATAGAATCAGCCCTGGGCATCGGAGCCTCACTGTGACATCACACCCTCACAGTGTCCTCACAGCCTTCCCATTGACACCACAGGCTCACCTGTTATATCATAGCCTCATTGTGACATCACAAAGTCATTGATATCAGCCTTGCCACCTACATTATAGCTTCATGGTGACATCACAAACACACCTCAGACGTAGCCTAACTGTTTCATCACAGCTTCAATGTGTCATCAGAGACTCATTGTGACATTTTAGCCACACTGCGTCCTTCTAGCCTCACTATGACATTACAACCCGACAGTGACATCAGAACCTTACTGTGACATCACAAACTCACTGTGACATTAGCCTTGCCACTGACATAAGAACCTCCTGTTGACATCACATACTCACTTCAGACATAGTCTCACTATGACATCACAGACTCAAAGTGACTTCACAGCATTACCACTGATATCATAGCCTCACTTTGATATCAGCTTTGCCACTGACATCACAGTCTCACTGTGAACTCACAGCCTCCACCGTGATATCACCAACTTCCTGTGAAGTCACAGCTCATGGTGTCAACACAGTCACACAGTGATACCAAAACCACACAGTGGCATTACAGCCTTACCAGTGACATGCCAACCTCACTGTGACATCATACCCTCAATACTCACATCAGCATCATTCTGATACCACAGCCTAACCACTGAAATCACATCCTCACTGTGATGTCATAGTCTCACTAGACTGACATCACAGCCTCACTGTGATATCATAGCATGACTGGTGACAAAACATTATTACTATCATATCACAGCCTCACAATGACATCACAGGCTCATCTCTGAAACCATTGCCCAACTGTAACATCTCTAAAAATCTGATTTTATAGCCTCACTGTTTCATCACAGCCTCACTATGACATAATAGACTCACCTCTGAAATCATAGCCTCAATACAACATAACAATCTCATTACTGAACATCCTACCCAGCCTCGCTATGACACTACAGTCTCACCACTGACCTCACAGTGTCACTGAAACATGATCGCCTCCATGTGACACCAGTTTCACTGTTGACAACCTCACTGTGACATTGCAACTTCCCCAGTGACATCACAACCTCACAGTGACATCACAGTAACATTGTGACATAACAGCCATACCGTGCCATCAAAGCATCACTGTGACATAAAGCTCCACCTCTGATATCATAAGTTGACTGACATCACAGCCTCAAAGCAACCTCACAGCCTGCCCACTGAAACAACAAATTCACCTGTTACATCTAGAGACTCTGTGGCATTAGTCTTACTACTGATATGACAGCCTCACTGTGATATCACAGACTCATCGTGACATCACAGTCAGAGCAGGCCATCAAAGCATCACTGTCATGTAAACCTTCATCTCTGACATCTTAACCTCACTGTGATATCACAGCCTCAGTTTGACACAATAATCTCACTGTGACATTAAAGCCTCACCAGTGACAATACAGCCTCACCAATGACATAGTCTCTTTATGAAAACGCAGTCACTATTGACATCACAATCTCACTGTGATATCTCAATCTCACTGTGACATCATAGCAACACTGTGACATCACAGCCACACTGTGCCAACATACCCTCACTGTGACATCACAGCCTCACATGACACCTTTCTATGACACCATTGTCTCACCACAGATAGCACAGACTCACAGTGATGTGACAACCTCAGCAGTGACATCATAGCATTTGACATCATAAACAGTGACACTACAACCTCATATGTTACATCACTGCCTCACTGTGACATCGATCTTACCCCAGATATCACAGTCACACTCTGACCTTACCACCTCACTGTGACCTCAAATCTAACCTGCTACATCATAGACTCACCTGTTACATTATAGCCTCATGGAGAAATCAGCCTTGCACTGACATCACATCTTCCACAGTGACCTCACAACCTCACTGTGACATCACAACCTCTCTATGATGTCACTGCCTCACAGTGACATCACAGCATCACCTCTGAGGTAATAGCCTTATTGTAACATGACAGCTACACTATGACATCACAGTCTCACCTCTGAAATCATTGCCCAACTGTAACATCACAGCACCGACTCTGACATTATAGCCTCACTGTTTCATCGCAGCTTCACTATGACATCACAGGCTCACCTCTGATATCATAGCCTATGTGCGACATCACACCCTCATCATTAACATTCTACCTAGCCTCACTATGGCACCACAGCCTCACCACTTACCTCACTGGCTCACTGTGACTCCATAATGTCGCTATTGACATCACAACCTCTCTGTGACATCAAACTTCCCCAGTGATATCACAACCTCACAGTGACATCACAGCCTCATTTTCACATCACAGCCATACCACAAAATCATAGGATCTATGACATAAGACTTCACCTCTGATATCATAGTACTGTGACATCATGGCCTCAGTTTGACACAGTAAACTCGCTGTGACATTAGAGCCTCACTAGTGACAATACAGTTTCATAGTCTCCCTGTGAAAGAACAGTCACTACTTATATCACAATCTTACTGTGACTACACAGCCTCACTGTAATATCATAGCCACACTGCTAGCACTGCCTCACTGTAACATCACAGCCCCACCACTGTTAGGAAAGGCTCACCCTTGTATCACAGCCTCACCAGTGACATCACAGTCTCATGGTGACATCATAACTTTACTGTGGCATTACAGAATCACCAGTTTTATCACATCATCAATGCAACATCTCAGCTTCATCTCTCACATCAATCTCACTTCTGTGATCACAGAATAACCACTGAACTCACAGCTGTATTATGACATCACAGCCTTACTGTGACATCACAGCCTCATGTTGACATCATATCCACACTGTGACATCACAGCCTCACCACTATTTTCCTACCTAGACTTACTAGGACACCACGTCCTCACCACAGTTAGCACAATCACAGTGACAAGACAGTCTCAATGGTGACATCATAGTGACACCACAGTCTCACCTGCATTATATTACTGCCTCATTATGAAACCAAACTTCCCACAGATATCACAGCCTCACAGTGTTCTCACAGCCTCACTGTAACCTCACAGTCTAACCTGTTACATCATAGCCACATGGTAAAATCAGCCTAGCCACTGACATCACATCTTCCAGAGTGATCTCACAGCCTCACTGCAACATCACAGCCTCACAGTGAATTTACAACTTTCCACAGAAACCACAGGCTCACCTGTTACATCATAGATTCATTGTGACATCAGTCTTTCCACGAACAGCACAGCCTCATTGTCACATCACAGCTTTCAGAGTGATATTACCTCATGGTGACATGAAAGCCCATATAGACATACAACCTTCACAGTGACATCACAGCCTCAGTGTAATGCCACAGCCTCACCAGTGACAACACAACCTCACCTGTGATATCAGCATCACCACTGACATTAGTCAGAACACTGACATCACTGCCACACCACTGACAACAAAGCTTTTAACATTGCAGCCTCACCAATGTCACCATGATGTAATAGGTTCACCACTGACATCATAGCCTCACCAGTGATACCATAGAATTACAATGACATCTTCTCACCACTGACATTCCAGCTTTATTCTGACATCACACCTTCAACAGTGACATCACAGCTTCATTGTGACATCAGCGTCACCACTAACATCCCAGCCTCACTGTGCCATCAAACAGCTCCAGTGACATCACAACCTCACTGTGTCCTCACTCTTCTGACTAATGTCAGTGGCGATGCTGATGTCACAGGTGAGGCTGTGAGACTAATATGAGAGATGAGGCTAAAATGTCATATTAACGATGTGATATAACTGGTGAGACTGTGATGCTACAGTGAGGTTATGCTGTCCCCTTGAGGCTGTGGTGTCACTGGTGAGTCTGTAATATAGCAGTAGGCATGTTATATCAGTGGTGAGATTGTAATGTCCCAATGAGTCTGTGCCAGCACAGTGTGGCTGTGATGTCAGTGAGGTTGTGATGTCAGTAGTGACTGTGGACACACAGGGAGACTATGTCATTGGTGAGGCTGTATTTTTACTGGTGAGGACCTAATGTTACAGTGAGTTTATTGTGTCAAACTGAGGCAGTGAAGTTACAGTGAGTATATGATGCAGAGGTGAATATTTACACAACATTGATGTGTTGATCGCATAGTATGGCTGTGATGTCACTGTGAGTCTGAGATATCAGTGGAGAAGTTGTGATGTCACAGTGATGTTGTGATGTCACTATTGAGGCTGTGATATGACCGTGAGCCTGAGATGTGAGTGAGTGTCATAGCGAGGCAAGGCAGGATGTCCATGGTGGCACTGATGGTTCGATTTCAGAGATTAGCCTCTTTATCACAGTGAGGCTGTGATATCACAGTAAGTCTGTGATGTAAGAAATGAGGCAATAATACTACAGTGAGCCTGTAATATCAATGTGAAGCTATGATATCACTATGAGACTGTGACATCACAGAGAGGTTGTGATGTCACTGTAAAGAGGTGAGATCACAGAGGAATATGTGATATCAGTGGCAAGACTGATTTCCCCTTGAGGCTGTGAAGTAACAGGTGAGTCTATGAGGTAACAGGTTAGACTGCAAGGTTGCATTGAGGCTGTGAGGTCACTGTGAGGCTGTAATATAACTGAAGAGACTGTGATATCACAGTGAGCCTGTCATACCTGTGGAGAGGCTATGATGTCACAGTGAGGCTATGATGTCAGAGGTGAATGTTCACATGACAGTGATATTTGCTTTTCTTGGTATGACTGTAATGTCACTGTGAGATTGTGGTGTCACTGGGGAAGTTGTGATGTTACAGTGAGTTTGTGATTTCACAGTGAGGCTGTTAGGATGCAATGTGGCTATGATGTCACAGTGAGACTCTGATGACAGAGTGA
Source organism: Typhlomys cinereus (assembly GCA_023101885.1). Classification (NCBI taxonomy): domain Eukaryota; kingdom Metazoa; phylum Chordata; class Mammalia; order Rodentia; family Platacanthomyidae; genus Typhlomys; species Typhlomys cinereus. The sequence continues at coordinate 908,708 of JALPQD010000653.1, forward strand.
TGTTGTGATGTAACTGGAGAGGTTTGGATATCACAGTGAGACTCTGATGACAGAGTGATGTTGTGATGTAACTGGAGAGGTTTGGATTCCACTATGGGGCTCTGATGTTGGTAGTAAGGCTGATGTCACAGTGAGGTGGTGATGTTACTGGTGAAGATGTGATGTAACAATGAGGCTGGAATGTCAGTGGTGATAAAGATGTCATAGTGAGTCTATGATATCATTGGTGAGGCTGTGATGTCAGTGTTGATCCTATTATGTGACAGTGACTCTGGTGAATCTGTGATGTCAAAGGTTGTGTTGTTACTGGCGTGGCATTGATGTCAGTGTTCTGACTAATGTCAGTGGCAGTGATCATGTCATAGATGAAGCTATGCTGTCACTGGTGAGGTCGTGATAAGGTCATGATATCACACTGAGTCTGTATGTCACTGTGAAGTTTTTATATCATTGTGGGCTGTCATGTCATCATGAGGTGATATCACTCTGGAAACTGTGATGTCACTGTGAGGCTGGGATGTTAGAGGCAAGACTGATGTCACAATGAGGCTATGATGGAACAGGTAAGCCTGTGGTGTCAGTGGGAAGGCTGTGAGTTCCCTGTGAGACTGTGGTGTCACATTGAGGCTCTGATGTTAGGGATGATTTATAAGATGTCATTGAAGCTGATGCTTGGGTTTCAGAGTAAGGTTAGGATGTCAGTGGTGAAGCTGTGCAGTCACACTGAGTCTGTGATATCAGAAGTGAGGCTGATGTCAGTGATGAGGGTGAGATGTCACACTAAGGCTGATATGTTACTGGTGAGGCTGTGATGCTAAGCGAGGCTGTGTTGTTACTGTTGGGGCTATCATGTATCCATGAGCCTGAGATGTCAGTGATAAGGCTGTGGTGTCATAACAAGGCTAGGCAGAATGTCCGTGATGTTGCTGATACTATGATTTCAGAGGTTAGCTTGTTATGTCACAGGCTGTAATATCAAAGTTGTGATTTCACAGTGAGGCTGTGATGTCAGAAATGAGGCTATAATGTATCAGTGAGGCTGTGATATCACTGTGAAGTGATGTCACTATGAGGCTCTGACATACAGGCAGTTTGTGATGTCACAGTGAGGCTATGAGATCACTGTGGAAGATGTAGTCAGTGGCAAGGCTGATTTCACCATGATGCTATGATGAAATAGGTGAGTCTATGATGTAACAGGTTAGGATGTGAGGTGACAGTGAGGCTGTGGGGTCACTGTGAGGCTGTGATATCTGTGGGAAGATTGATGTCACAATGAGGCAGTGATGTAACATTTGAGGCTGGGGTGTCACTGTTTATGATATCAAAGGCTATGATGTCACTGCTGAAGCTGTCATGCCACTGTGAGCCTGAGCTATCTGTGTTGAGACTATGGTGTCATATTAAGGCTAGATAGGATACCAGTGGTGAGGCTGTGAGGTCACCATGAGGCTGTGATGTCATAATGCTGCTGTGATGTCAGAGTGAGGCAGTGATGTCACAGTGAAGCTGTGAGGTCAGTGGTTAGGCTGTGATTTCAAAAGTGAGAGTCATGTGAGAGATAAGGCTGAGATGTCTTATATATGATGTGATATAACTGGTGAGGTTGTGATGCCACAGTGAGGTTATGATGTTCCCATGAGGCTGTGGTGTAACTAGTGGTGAGTATTTCATATCAGTGTTGAGGTTGTAATGTCCCAGTGATTCTGTGCCAGCACAGTGTGGCTATGATGTCACAGCGAGGTTGCGATATCACAGTGAGGTTGTGATGCCAGTAGTGACTGTGCTCACACAGGGAGTCTATGTCATTGGTGAGGTTGTCTTGTCACTGGTGAGGCTTTAATGTCACAGTGATTTTATTGTGTCAAACTGAGGCAGTGATGTCATCGTGTGGCTATGATGTCAGGGGTGAATGTTTACATGACAGTGATACTTTGATGGCATGGTATGCCTGTGATATCACTGTGAAGTTGAGATGTCACTGGGGAAATTGTGATGTCACGGTGAGTACGTGATGTCAATAACAACACTGTGGTGTCATAGGAAGGCTGTCATGTTTCAGTAGTCCTGTGAGGTCAGTAGTAAAGCTGTGGTGTCATAGTGAGGCTAGGTAGGATGTCAGTAATGAGGGTGTGATCTCTCATTGAGGCTATGATTTCAGAAGTGAGCTATGATATCATAGTGAGGCTGTTATGAAACAGTGAGGCTATAATGTGAGAGTCGATGCTGTGATATCACAGTTTGGCAATGATTTCAGAAGTGAGCCTGTGATGTTATAGTGGGGCTGTCATGTCACAGTGAGGATATAACTTCATAGGTGAAGCTATGATGTCACAGTGAGGTAGTGTTGTCACCTGTGATGCCGTGATATCACAGTGAGGCTGTGATGTCTGGAGCGAGACTATGAAATCGCAGTGAGGATGTGATTTCAGTAGTTAGGCTGAAGTATTAGAATGAGGTTGATTTGAGTGATGAGAGTATGATGTCACAGTGAGGCTAGCTTGTCACTGGTGAGGCTGTGATGCCACTGTGAGGGTTTGATGTAACTGTCTGACTGTAGCGTCATCATGAACCCATGATGTCACAGGGAATTGGTGATGTTATAGCAGAGGCTGTGAGGTCAAATAAAGACTGTGATGTCAGTGGCTAGGCTGATGTTACAATGAGGCTATTGTTGGGCCCACCCAGAGATAACGGTCTGGAAGGGAGTGAGCAGGGCATAGCTTAGCACATGGGACCAAAGATGGTGCTGGGAGCTAGTGTCCTAGGCGTAACCCTGCTCACATTACAGAGAGTCCTAATTGGCTTATAGGAGCCAACACAGATTTATGTTTAGTCTGACCTATGCAGAGTATGTGCTATACTGAACATCAAGGTAATTGGCTGCCAATTTCACGTGCTTGGAGTCTTTGTCTATATAAGCTGATTTGTTACTCCCAATAAACTGAGATTTTGCTTTGACAAACTCCCCGTCTGTTGCCAAGTCTCTGGAGGGCTGAGGTGGAGGTGCGGGCAGTCAGGTTGTTACAGCCAGGAGCTGTGTGTTTGAGTGAGTGAATGAGTGAGTGACAGAGTGTCGCCTTGACAGACTCCCTGCTGTGTCCAGAGTCCCCTGGATTTGGGTAGGGGTAAAGGGCCTGCAGCATATTCACCTTTCTCCACCCCAACGGCTTGGAGCCGACCTGATGGCCTGGAGCCATCACAGTGTGTGCCTGGGGGAATCGCCCCAGCAGCTATGATGTCAGTGGTGATGCTGTGATGTCACATTGAGGCTCTGATGTCACAGCGAGGCTATGTCAGAGGTGTGTATGTGATGTCACAATGAGGCTATTATGTCAGTGGCAAGGCTGATGTCACAGTGTATTAGTTAGGTTCTCTAGAGATGCAGAATTGACATAATGACTATAATATAGGGAATGTATTGAGTTGGCTTCCAGTATGGCTGAGGTAGTCCAATGATGCCTGCCAGTAGCTGAGGTATTCCAAAGATGGCTGCTGGTAGGTGCTCAGTTCGGTTATCAAGTGGGTGATGGCTGAATGCTAGAGAATTCCTAGAGTCTTTAGTTGAGCCAACAATGACTTGCTGGGTTGGAAAGCTAGAGGGTCTAAGAAATGGGTGGCCAGAAGGAAGAATAATTCCTAGCACAACTGCAGTAAGGCATCAGTTCTCTTTGGTGGGTCCTTTTTATATGATGCAGTGCTGAGAGGATCCTATGAGAGCTTGGGAGGTTCTGATAGGTCTAGAGTGGGTACAATCCTAACAAGTGGTCTCAGTTGATCCTTTGCAGAGGTGGTCTCCGCCCATCTTAATTAATACCAGGTGTGTCAAGTTGACACCCAGGCTTAACTATCACACACAGTGAGTTTGCGACATCACAGTGAGGCTGTGATAGCACTGTCAGGTTGTTATGTCACAATGAGGCTGAGGACAGTATGGCTATGATGTCACAGTGAGACTCTGATGACACAGTGATGTTGCAATGTCACTGTAGAGGTTTCAATGGCACAGTGAGGCTGTGCTGTTAGGGGTGAGGCTGATGTCAGAATGATGCTATGATGTCATTAGTGAAGGTATGATGTTGCAAAAAGTCTGGAATGTCAGTGGCGAGAATGATGCCATAGTGAATCTATGATATCACTGGTGAAGTTATGATACCAAGGGTAAACCTATTATGTGATAGTGATACAGGTGAGGCTGTGATGTCAAAGGCTGTGTTGTCAATGGTGTTTGCAGTGATGTTAGTGTTCTGACTAATGTCCATGGTGTCGTTGATGTTACAGGTGAGGCTGTGCTAACACTGGTGAGGCTGTGATGTAACTGTGAGGCTATAATGTGACTGTGAAGGATGGATGTCACTGTGGGCTTTCATGTCACCGTGAAGTGAGATCACTCTGGAAGCTGTGGTGTCACAGTGAGATTATGATGTCAGTGGCAAGGATGTCACAATGAATCTACAATGAAAAGCCTGTGAGTGTCAGTGGGCAGGCTGTAAGGTCACTGTGAGGCTGTGATGTCGCAGTGAGGCTCTGATGTCAGGGCTGATTTTTTGAGGTACCAGTGAGGCTGTGGCATCAAGGGTGATGCTTTGATTTTACAGTGATTTCTTCAGGGGTGAGACTGTGCAGTCATACTGAGAATGTGATGTCAGAGGAGAGGCTGCGATGTCACTGTGAGACGGTGATGTTACTATGAGTTTGTGATATTACAGTGAGGTTAAGATATTAGTGGTGATAGATTATGATATCATAGTTCGGTTGTGATTTCAGAAGTGAGACTCATGTTAGTGATGAGGCTGAGATGTTACAATGAGGCTCAGATGTTACTGGTGAGGCTGAGATTTCACAGCAGGGCTTTGGTGGCATTGTTGAGGCTGTCATGTGACTGTGATCCTGAGATATCAGTGGTGAGGCCGTGGTGTCATAGTGAAGTTAGGCAGGATGTCTGTGGTATCACTGATGCTATGATTTCAGAGGTTTGCCTGTTATGTCACAGTGAGGCTGTGATGTAAGTGTTGAGGCTGAGATGTCACAGTGAGACTGTGATTTCAGAAGTGAAGCTATAATGCCACAGTGAAGCTGTGATATCAGTGTGAAACTGTGATATCACTGAGGCTGTGACATTACATAGAGGTTGTGATGGCACAGTAAAGCTGTGAGGTCACTGTGGAAGATGTGATGCCAGTGGCAAGGCTGATTTCACCAAGAGGCTATGAAGTAACAGATGAGTCTATGATGAAACAGGTTAAATTGTGAGGTCACAGTGAGTCTGTGAGGTCACTGTGAGGCTGTGATATCTGTGGGAATATTGATGTCACAATGAGGCAGTGATGTAACACGTGAGTCTATGGTGTAACTGTTTATGATGTCAAAGGCTATGATGTCACTGCTGAGGCCATCACATCACTATGAGCCTGTGCTAGCTATGGTGGGGCTGTAGTGTCATGGCAAGGATAGGTAGGATACCAGTGGTGATGCTTTATTTCACAGTATGGCTGTGATGTCACCATGAGGCTGTGATGTCATAGTGAAGCTGTAATATCACAGTGCCCCTGTGAGGTCAGTAGTTAGGCTGTGATGTCAGAAGTGAGGCTGATGTCAATGATGAGGATGAGATATCACAGTAAGGCTTGGATGTTACTGATGCAGCTGTGATGCCATAGCAAGGCTATGTTGTCACTGATGGCTGTCATGTGACTGCGAGCCTGAAATATCGGTAATGAGGTTGTGATGTCATAGCGAGGCTAGGCAGGATGTCCGTGGTGTCACTGATGCTACTATTTCAGTGGTTAGCTTGTTATGTCGCAGTGAGTCTGTGATATCAGAGGTGAGGCTGTGATGTCACAGTGAAGCTGTGATGTCAGAAATGATGCTATAATGCCACAGTGAGGCTGTGATATCGCTGTGAAGCTGTGATGTCACTATGAGGCTGTGACATCACAGAGAGATTGTGATATCACAGTGAGCCTGTTATATCACTGTGCAAGATGTGATGTCAGTGACAAGCCTGATTTCACCTTGAGGCTATGATCTAACAGGTTAGACTGTGAGGTCACAGTGAGGCTGTCAGGTCACTGTGAGCCTGTGATATGTGCGGGAAGATTAATGTCACAATGAGGCAGTGATGTAACATGGGATCTGTGGTGTCACTGTTTATGATGTCAAAGGCTATGATGCACTGCTGAGGCTCTCATGTCACTGTGAGCCTGTGTTATCTGTGGTGAGGCTGTGGTGTCATGGCAAGGCTAAGTAGAATACGAGTGTTGTCACAGTGTGTCTGTGATGTCACCATGAGGCGTGATGTCACAGTGAGACTATAATGTCAGAGTGAGGCTGTGATGTCACAGTCCAGCTGTGAGTTCAGTGATACTAATGTGAGAGATGAGGCCGAGATGTGGCATTGATGTTGTGATATAACTGGTGAGTCTGTGGTGCCACAGTGATATGCTGTTAACATGAGGCTGTGGTGTCAGTTGTGAGGCTGTATTATCACAGTGAGCCTGTCATATCAGTGGTGAGGCTGTGATGTCACAGTGAGGCTGTGTCGGCAGAGTGGCTGTGGAGTCACCATGAATTTTTGATGTAACCAGGAGTTTGTGATATCCCGGTGGAGACTGTGATTTCACAGTGAGTGTGTCAAGTCAATGGGAAATCTGATGGCACAGTGAGGCTATGATGTCAGTGTTGATGGAGTGATTTCACATTGAGACTGTGATGTCACACTGAAGCTATGTCGGAGGTGTGCATGTGATGTCACCATGAGGTTAATATTTCAGAGGTAAGGCTGATGTCACAGAGAGTTTGTGATGTCCCACTGAGGCTGTGATGTCACTGTTAGGTTGTAATGTCACAGTGAGGCTGTGAGGACACAGTATGGCTCTTGTGTTACAGTGAGGCTCTGATGACACAGTGATATTGCGACGTACCTGGAGAAGTTTTGATGGCACGGTGAGGCTGTGATGTTAGTGGTGATACTGATGTCACAATGAGGCTGAGATATCACTTGTGAAGGTGTAGTGTCACAATGATGCTTGAATGTCAGGGGTGAGAAAAATATCACAGTAAGTCTATGATGTCACTAGTGAGGCTATGATGTTAGTGGTGAGCCTATTACATGACAGTTACACTGGAGAGTTTGTGATGTCAAAGACTGTGTTGTCACTGGTGTGGCAGTGATGTTAGTGTTCTGACTAACGTTCACGGTAATGCTAATGTCACAGGTGAGGCTGTGCTGTCACTGGTGAGGCTGTCATGTGACCATGAACCTTAGATGTCAGTGATGAGCCTCTAGTATCATAGCTTGGCAAGGGAAGATGTCCATAGTTTCATGAATGCTATGATTTCAGAGGTTATTCTGTAATGTCATAGTGAGGCCGTGATATCAATGGTGAGTCTGTGATATCATTGTGAGGCTGTGATGTCAGAAATGAGGCTACAATGCCACAGTGGAGCTATGTTATCACTGTGAAGCTGGGATGTCATTATGAGTCTGTGACATCACAGAGATGTTGTGATGTCACAATGAGGCTGTTGGGTCAATGAGGAAGATGTTACATGAGGCTGTCATGTAACAGGTGAATCTATGATGTAACAAGTTAGACTGAGAGGTCATAGTGAGGCTGTGAGGTCATTGTGAGGCTGTGATATCTTAGGGAAGACTGGTGTCACAATGAAGTAGTGATGTAAACTGTGAGGCTGTGGTGTCACTGTTTATGATGTGAAAGTCTATGATGTTATTGATGAGTGTCATGGTAAGGCTAGGTAAGATACCAGTGCTGAGGCTGTGGTGTCACAATGTGGTTGTGATGTCACTGAGGCTGTGATGCTACAGTGAGGTTATGATGTCACCATGAGGTTGCAGTGTCACTGGTGAGGCTGTAATATCACAGTGAGCCTGTCTTAATAGTAGTGAGACTGTGATGTCACAGTGTGGCTGTGCTGGCACAGTGGGTCTGTGATGTCAAAGTGAGGTTTTGATGTCAAAGTAAGGTTGTGATGTTCGTAGCAACTGTGCATTCACAGGAAGACTACCTCCTTGGTGAGGCTCTAATGTCACAGTGAGTTTATAGAGTCAAACTGAGGCTGGGATGTCACAGTGAGGCTGTGATGTGAGAGATAAAGCTTTATGTCACAGTGATGCTTTCATGGCATGGTATAACTGTGATGTCACTGTGAGGTTGTAATGTAACTGGGGAAGTTGTGATGTCACAATGAGGTTTTGATTTCAATAGCAACACTGGCATCACAGGCTTTCATGTTTCACTAAACATCAGTCGTGAGGCGGTGGTGTCCTAGTGAGGCTAGGTAGGATGTTGGAGATGAGGGTATGATGTTGTATTAAGGCTATGATTTCAGAAGTGAGCCTGTGATGGCATAGTGAGTCTGTGATGTCACAGTAAGGTTACAACCTCAGAGTTGAGGTTGTGATGTTACAGTGAGGCTGTGATTCCACCGTGTGGCTATAGTGTCACCTTGAGTCTGTGATGTCACAGTGAGTTGGTGATATCATGGTGGAAGCTATGAAGTCACAGTGAGAGTGTGATGTCAGTGGCAATGATGTCACAGTGAGGGTATGATGTCAGTGGTGATGCTGTGATGTCACAGTACAGCTCTGAGGTCAGTAGTTAGGCTGTGATTTCAGAAGTGAGACTGATGCCACAATGTTGCTTTTATGGCACAGTATGGCTGTGATGTCACTGTGAGGTTGTGATGTCACTGGGGATGTTGTGATGTCACAGTGAGGTTGTGATGTCAATAGCGACACTGTGGTGTCACAGGGAGGCTATCATGTTTCAGTGAGCCTGTGAGGTAAGTGGTGAAGCTGTGGTGTCATAGAGAGAGTAGGTAGGATGTCAGTGATGAGGGTGTTATATCGCATTGAGGCTATGATTTCAGTGGTGAGCTTGTGATGTCATAGTGAGGCTGTCATATCACAGTGAGGCTAAAAGCTCAGAAGTAAGGTTGTGATGTCACAGAGAGGCTGTGTTGTCACCAGTAATGCTGTGATATCTGAGTGAAGCTGTGATTTCAGTTGAGCCATACTATGACATCACAGTAAGGATGTGATTTCAGTGGTTAGGCCATGATATCAGAATGAATCTGATATGAAGAGTTTGGGATTTTAATACTGACACTGTTGTGTCACAGAGAGGCGGTCATGTTTCAGTAAGCCCGTGAAGTCAGTGGTAAAGCTGTGGTGTCATAATGAGGCTAGGTAGGATGTCAGTGATGAGGGTGAAATATTACAATGAGGCTATGATTTCAGAGGTGAGTCTGTGATGTCACAGTGATGCTGTGATGTCACAGTGAGGCTATAACCTCAGAGGTGACTCTATGATGTCACAGTAAGGCTGCGTTGTCACAAGTGATGCCATGATATCATAGTTAGGCTGTGATGTCAATGGAGCAAGACTATGACATCACAGTGATGATGTGATTTCAGTGGTTAGGCTGTGATATCTGAAGTATACCTAATGAGGCTTAGATTTCACAGTGAGGCTGGGATGTTACTGGTGAGGCTGTGGTGCCACATCAAGGCTGTGATGTCACTGTTGAGGCTGTCATATGACAGTGAGCCTGATATGTCAGTGAGAGGCTGTGGTGTCATAATGAACCTAGGCAGGATGTCTGTGGTGTCACTGATGCTATGATTTCAGAAGTTAGCCTGCTATGTCATAGTGAGGCTGTGATGTCAGAAATGAGGCTATAATGTCATAGTTAGACTGTGATATCATTGTGAAACTATGATGTCACTGTTAGGCTGTGACTTCACAAAGAGGTAGTGATGTCACAGTGAGACTGTTATGTCACCATGAGGTGATGTCACTCTGGAAGTTGGGATGTCACAGTGAGGCTCCCATGTCAGTGGCAAGGCTGATGTCATTTTGAGGCCATGATGTAACAAGTGTTCCTATAGTTTCAATGGACATATTGTGGGATCATTATCATGCTGTGATATCACAGTAAGACTCTGATGTCAGGGCTGATTCTATGAGATGTCAGTGAGGCTGTGATGTCATGGATAATGCTTAGATTTCACAGTGAGGTTAAAATGTCAGTGGTGAGGCTGTGCAGTCCCACTGAGGCTGTGATGTCAGAGGAGAGGCTGTGATATAACTGTGAGGCTGTGATGTAAGCGTGAGGTTGTAATATCACAGTGAGGCTGTGAAATCAGTGATGATAGACTTGTAAGGTTGTCATATCACTGTTTATGATGTAAAAGGCTATTACTGCTGTGGCTGTCACATCACTGTGAGCATGTGCTATATGTTTTGAGGCTGTAGTGTCATGGTAAGTATAAGCAGGATACCAGTGGTGAAACTGTGATGTCAGAGTGTGGCTTTGATATCACCATGATGTTGTGATATCATGATATCACAGTGAGGCTTTGATGTTACAGTGCAGTTGTGCTGTCAGTGGTTAAGCTGTGATAACACAGTGAGGCTGTATGGGCACAGTGTAGCTGTGATGTTACAGTGAGGTTGTGATGTCACAATGAGGTTGTTATGTTAGTAGTGACTGTGCTTTCACAGGGAGACTATTCAATTGGTAAGGCTGAATTTTCACTGGTGGGTTCTAATTTCACAGAATGTTTATTGTGTCAACCTGAGGCTGAGATGTCACAGTAAAGCTTTGATGTCACAGTGATGCTGTGATGTCACAATGAGGCTGTGATGACTCAGTAAGGCTATAAACTCAGAGGTGAGGGTGTGATATAACAGTGGGTCTGTGTTGGCACCAGTGATACTGTGATATCACAGTAAGCCTGTGATGTAAGTGGTCGAGTCTATGACATCACAGTCAGGATGTGATTTCTGTGGCTAGGCTGCGATGTCACAGTGAGTCTGTGATGTTAGGAATGAGACTAATATGCCAGAGTGATGCTGCAATATCATGATGAAGGTGTGATGTCACTATTAAGTTGTGAAATCACAGAGAGGTTGTGATGTCACAGTAAGCTGTGAGTCAACTGTGTAAAAATGCGATGTCAGTGGTAAGGCTGATTTCATCATGAGGCTATGATGTAACAGGTGAGTTTATGCTTGGACAGGATAGACTGTGTTGTCACAGTGAACCCGTGAGGTCACTGTGAGGCTGTGAGATCTGTGGGAAGTTTGAAGGTACAATTAGTCAGTGATGCAACATGTGAGGCTGTGGTGTCACTGTTCATGATGTGAAAGACTATGATGTCACTGTTGATGCTATCATGTCACTGGGAGCTTATGCTAAATGTGATGAGGCTGTGGTTTCATAATAAGGCTAGGTAGGATACCAATGGTGAGGCTGTGATGTCACAGTGAAGTTGTGATGTCACAGTGAATCTGTGATGGCACAGTGAGGCTGTGGTGTTACAGTGCAACTGTGAAGTCAGTGGTAAGGCTGCAATTTCAGAAGTGAGACTGATGTGAAAGATGAGGCTGAGATGTTGCATTGATGATGTGATATAACTGATGATATTGTGATGGCACAGGGAGATTTTTGATGTCACCATGAGGCTATGGTGTTACCAGTGAGGCAGTAATATCATGGTAAGACTACCCTATCAGTTGTGAGACAGTGATATCACAGTAAATATGTGTTGGAGCAGTGTGGCTATGACATCGCAGTGAGGTTGTGATGTCAATAGTGACTGTGCTTTCACAGGGGGACAATGATGCCAGTGGTGAACCCATTACATGACAGTTACCATGGTAAAGCTGTGATGTCAAAGGCTGTGTTGTCTCTGGTGTGGCATTGTTGTCAGTTTTCTTACTAATGTCAGTGGTGACACTGATATCACAGGTGAGCTGTGCTGTCACTGGTGAGGCCCTGATGGGACAGTGAGGGTGTGATGGCATTGTGAAGTTTGTATGTCACTGTGGGCTGTCATGTAACCATGAGGTGATATCTCTCTGGAAGTCGTGATGTCACAGTGAGGCTGTGATGTCAGTGGCAAGACTGATGTCACAATGAATCTACAATGTAACAGATGAGCCTGTGGTGTCAGTGGGCAGGCTGTGAGATCACTGTGAGGGTGTGATGTCTCATTGAAGCTCTGATATCAGGGCTGATTCTGAGATCTCAGTGAGGCTGTGACATCAGGGGTGATGCTCGGATTTCAGTGAGGTTAGGACCTCAGTTGTGAGGCTGTGCAGTCACACTGAGGATGTGATGTCAGAGGAGATGCTATGATGTCACTGTAAGATGGAGATATTACTGTGAGATTATGATATCACTGGTAGCCTGTGATATTGGTAATAGACAATGACATCACAGTTTGGCTGAGATTTCATTAGTTAGGCTGTGGTGTCATAGCGAGGTTAGGCAGGATGTCCTTGGTGTCATTGATGTTGTGATTTCAGAGTTTAGCCTGTTATGTCACAGTGAGGCTATGATGTTACTATTAGGCTGTGACATTACAGAGAGGTTGTGATGTCAGAGTGAAGCTGTGAAGTCACTGTGGAAAATTTGATGTCAGTGGCAAGGCTGATTTCACCATGATGCTATGATGTAACAGGTTAGAGTGTGAGGTCTCATTGAGGCTGTGATGTCACAGTAAAGCTGTGATGTCACAATGAGGCTGTGATGTCACAGTGCAGTGTGAGGTCAGTGTTTATATTGTGATTTCAGAAGTGAGACTGATGAGGGAGATGAGGATGAGATGTTGCATTGAGGCTTTGATTCCAGAGGTGAGCCTGTGATGTCATAGTGAGGCTGTCATGAAACACTGAGGTTATAACGTCAGAGTTAAGGTTGTGATGTCACAATTGGGCAATGATTTCAGAGGTGAGCCAGTGATGTTATAGTGAAGCTGTCACGACACAGTGAAGCTATAAACTCAAAGGTGAGAGTGTGATATAACAGTGGGTCTGTGTTGTCACCAGTGATGCCGTGATGTCACAAGGAGCCTGTGATGTGAGTGGTCAAGACTATGATATCACAGTCAGGATATGATTTCAGTGTTTAGGATGTGATGTCACAGTGAGTCTGTGATGTCAGAAATGAGGCTATAATGCTACAATGAGATGGTGATATCATTGTGAAGCTGTGATGTCACTGTGAGGTTGTGAGATCACAGAGAGGTTATGAGATCACAATGGTGAGGCTGTGATTCCACAGTGAGGCTCTGTTGACACAGTGTGACTGTTATGTCACAGTGAGGTTGTGATGTCAGTAGTGACTGCTTCCACAGGGAGACTATGTCATTGATGAGAGGCTGTATTGTGACTTGTGAGGCTGCAATGTCACAGTGAGTTTATTGTGTCAATCTGAGGCTATGATGTCACAGTGAGATGATGATGTCATACATGAAGCTCTATGTCTCAGTGATGCTTTGATGACACGGTATGGCTGTGATGTCACAATGAGGCAGTGATGTCACTGTGATGTTGTGATGTCACTGAGGAAGTTGTGATGTCACAGTGAGATTGTGAAGGCAATAGTGATGCTGTGGTGTCACAGGAAGGCTGTCCTGTTTCTGTGAGTCCGTGAGTTCTTTGGTGAGGCTGTGGTTCCAAACTGAGACTGTGGTGTCATAAGGAGTTAGGGGTTAGCGTCATGTTTCAGTGAGCCTGTGAGGTCAGTTGTGAGCCTGTGATGCCATAGTGATGCTAGGAAGGATGTCAGTGATGAGGTTGTGATGTCTCATCGAGGGTATTATTTCAGAGATGAACCTGTGATGTCATAGTTACATGACATGTCACATTGAGGCTATAACCTTAGAGGTGAGGCTATGATGTCACAGTGAGGCTGTGTCACCACCAGTGATGCCGTGATATCACAGTAAGACTGTGATGTTAGTGGAGTGAGACTAGTACATCAAAGTGTGGATGTGATTTAAGTGGTTTGGCTGTAATATCAGAATGAGGCTGATGTGAGTAATGAGAGTATAATATCACAGTGATGCTGTGATGTCACAGTGAGGCTATGTCAGAAGTGTGTATGTGATGTCTCCTTCAGGCTATAATATCAGTGGCAAGGTTGATGTCACAGTGAGCTTGTGTTGTCACACTGAGGCTGTGATGGCACCCATCAGTTTATAATGTTACTGTTGAGGACAAAGTGTGGCTCTGATGTCACAGTAATTTTCTGATGACACACTGATGTTGTAATGTCATTGCAGAGGTTTGGATGGCATACTGAGGCTGTGATATTATTGTTGAGACTGATGTCATAACGAGGCTTTGATGTCACTAGTGAAGGTGGGATGTCACAATAAGGCTGGAATGTCATAGTGAGTCTATGATGTCATTGGTGAGGCAATGATGTTAGTGGTGAATCTATTATGTGACAGTGACACTGGTGAGGCTGTGATGTCAAAGGCAGTGTTGTCAATGGTGTAGCAGTGATGTCAGTGTTGTGACTAATGTCAGTGGTGATGCTGATGTCACAGGTGAAGCTGTGCTGTTATGGTGAGGCTGCGATGACACATGAGGCTGTGATGTCAGTGTCATGACTGATGCTACAATAAGGCTATGTCACAATGAGCCTGGAATGTCAGTGGTGATAAAGATGTCAGAGTGAGATTACTATGTCACTAGTTATTGCTGAATCCCCTCCAGGACAGTTGGGGAAAGGAGGTGGAATTCAGCAAGATCCTTATGGGCTCAAGGCGAGGGGGCAATCAGTCATAGGGTCACCAGCCAGACACCGGAAGTTAGAAGAGAAGTAGCAGGCAGAGGATGAATTTGCTGCAGACACACTATTGAGTGGCCCCTGACTAACACCAACTCCAGTAAACCTGGCTTCTAACAATTCCTGCCATCGTGGGTCCAGGCTATTCAATTCTTCCATCATTTCTACAACTGCCACCACTCCATGCTCCTCCTGGGAGTGACCCCCAACCCATGACAGGAGGTTTCTGCTTTGCTAACATTTTCCATTGTCTTTCTCTCTTCTTTTTGTGAATTTATCCTTTCCTGTTGCTTGATAAGGATTTGGAAAGCAATTAGTCACTTCCTCAGCGGAGGATCCTTCAAGGCTTGCTATGATGCCCAGGAAGATGTGAACAAAATAGGCAGGAGGCATATGGCCTTCCTGGACTTCCCTCTTACAGGCCAGGAAGAGCACTCCCATCCATATCTGAGTCCCAGACATTTTCTGGGGAAATCCAAGGAACTAAGATTAAAGCTTCCTCCCTCAAAATCGTCTAAGTCCTTTGGTTCCCTTTGATCCTACATAAGTCTAGTAGAACCTTAAGGGCAGTCAGCTGGGGTGCCATCTGATGGGGTGGTAAATTACCCATTATGAAGAGGAAAGGTTCCCTAATGGAGCAGAGATGACTAGGAGGTGAGAGGACAAGACAAAAGCGTAGAAAACAAAAAGCAATGAGTAGAACCAAGATGAATGTGAAAACAACTCCTAAAGTATAACCAATGTCCGAGAAGAGACCTAGTGCAGGACATATGCAGAGGTGTTTTGGATCTAAGCATCTTGTGCTTAATGAAGGACTTCAGGGGTTCATTACTCCCCTGGGTCATATGCCCCCGGGTCAGGATTGACAGATTGAATTCTGTTGCAGTTCATCTGCATAGTTGCTGATAAATGAATATTAAACAGCTTAAAGGAACAAGGAAGGGGTTTATTCTCTTACGACAGCCCGGTTACATTTCATAGTCTAGCTTGAAGGAGAGAAGACACCAATACCAGGGCTGAGGGAACTGGCCACCATAATGGCATAATGGCTGAGAGATGGACAATCCTTAATTGCCAGACCAGCATGTCTGGCCAAGTATACAGAAGGATGCCAACTCTCTCAACCAGCTCTCTGTGATTTATCCAGGGCCTAATCCCACCCATCATGGGCTGGGTCTTCACCAGCAACTAGACAATCTCCTTCAGGTTTGCTCTGGACTTAAGTTAACCATCAACTTTCTACAACTGTGCCCAGAGCTCAAATCCTCAGTCAAGTTGACATCGGTGCTTAACTATGACAATAGCTCTTTCTCAATTCCATGGGTTGTGGTGCATGGCCATTCTTAGTTGATGGAGCGATTTGTCTGGTTAATTCCCATAACAAATGAGACTCTGGCACTCCAATGTGGGGTGGTGCTGCCTTCAGTGTAGATGAGACACCCACTCTGGTAAAGTTCGGTGAGCAGCCCCATTGGTTTTGCGTTCCTGTTCTTAAGGTGCCTGAAAGTGAATAGGCGGCCCCCTCCTATTCCCTTTTCCCTGCTTGTCCATCGTTGTGCTCTTACAGTTGAGACACATAACCACAATAACACATAATGCATCACCACTATGATGTCAGAGGAGATGCTGTGATGTCAGAGGTGAGGTTGTGATGTCACAGTGAGGTAGTGATGTCAGAAATGAGGCTATAATGCCACAGTGAGGCTGTGATGTCACTGTCAAGCTGTATTGACACTATGAGGCTGTGATATTACAGAGAGTGTGTGATGTCACAGTGAGGCTGTGAGATCACTGTTGAAGATGTGATGTCATTGACAAGGCTCATTTCACCCTGAGGCTATGACAGGTGATTCTATGATGTAATATGTTAGACTGTGAGGTCACAGTGAGGCTGGGATGACACTGTGGGAAGATTGATGTCACAGTGAGGAAGTGATGTAAGAGGTGAGGCTGTGGTGTCACTGTTTATGATGTCAAAGGCTGTAATGTCACTGCTGAGGCATTCATGACACTGCGAACTTGTGTTACTATTGTGAAGCTCTGCTGTCATGGCAAATCTAGGTAGGGCACCAGTAGTGAGGCTGTGATGTCACCATGATGCTTTATTGTCACTCTGAGGATGTGATGTCACAGTGAGGCTATGATGTGACCATGTAGCTGTGAGAAATGATCCTGAGATATGGCATTGGCTATGTGTCACTGGTGGGGCTGTAATATCATGGTGAGCCTGTCCAATCAGTAGTGAGACTGTGATGTCCCAGTGAGGCTGTGTTGGCACATTGTAGATGTGATGTCACAGGGAGGTTGTGATGTCATAGTGAGATTGTGATGCCAGTAGTTACTGTGCTTTGAGGGAGACTGTCATTGGTGAGACTACTGTCACTGGTGAGGTTCTAATGTCACAGTGAGTTTATTGTGTGAAACTGAGGCTGTGATGTCACTGTGATATGATGTCAGAGGTGAAGCTTTATATCACAGCGATGCTTTCATGGCATGGTATGGCTGTGATGTCACTGTGAGGTTGGGATGTCATTAGGGAAGTTGTGATGTCACACTGAGGTTGTGATGTCAATAGCGACAGTGTGGTGACACAGGGAGATTTTCATGTTTTAGTGAGCCTGTGAGGTCAATGATGAGGCTGGAGTGTCATAGTGAACCTAGGTAGGATGTCAGTGAGGAGGGTGTGATATGGCATTGAGGCTATGATTTCAGAGGTGAGCCTGTGATATCAGAGTGAGGCTGTGATGAAACAGTGAGGCTATACTGTCAGAGTTAATGCTGTGATGTCACAGTGGTGCAATGATTTCAAAGGTGAGGCTGTGAGGTAACAGTGAGGCTTGTTTGTCACCAGTGATGCCATAACATCACAGTAAGGCTGTGGTGTAAGTGGAGCGAGACTAAGACATCAGAGTGTGGATGTGATTTCAGGAGGCTGATCTGAGTGATGAGGGTATGATGTCACAGTGAGGCTGACATGTTACTGGTGAGGCTTTGATGTCACCATGGGGCTTTGGTGTCACTGTGAGCCCATGATGTCATAGGGAGTTGGTGATGTCATGGTAGAGGCTGTGAGGCCACAGTGAGTTTGTGATGTTAGTGGCAAGACTGATGTCACAATGAGGCTGTGATGTCAGTGGTTATGCTGTGATGTCACAGTGAGGCAGTGATGTCACAGTGCAGCTGCTAGTTCAGTGGTTAGGCTGTGATATCAGAAGTCAGATTGATGAGAGAGATAAGCCTGAGAAGTTGAATTCACAATGTGATATAACTGTTAAGGCTGTGATGCCACAGTGAGGTTACGATGTCACCATGAGGCTGTGATATAACAGTGTTGATGTGTTGGCACATTGTGGCTATGATGTCAAAGTGAGTTTGTGATTTCAATATTGAATGTGATTTCACAGGGAGACTATGTCATGGGTGGGGCTGTAGTTTCACTGGTGAAGCTCTAGTGTCACAGAGAGTTTATTGTGTCAAATTGAGGTTATGATGTCACAATGAGGTATGATGGCAGATGTGAAACTTTATATCACAGTGATGTTTTTGTGCATGTGATGTCATCATGAGGCTATAATATCAGGGGCAAGGCAGATATCACAGTGAGTTTTTGATGTCCCAGTAAAGTGGTGATGTCACTGTCAAGTTGTAATGTCACAGTGAGGCTGTGATGTTACAATGAGACTCTGATGACACAGTGATGTTGTGATATCAATGGAGTGGTTTGGATGGTACAGTGAGGCTGTGGTGTTAATAGTGAGGCTGATATCACCATGAGGCTGTGATGTCACTGGTAAAAGTGTGATGTCACAATAAGGCTGGAATGTCAGTGGTGAGAAAGGTGTCATAGTAAGTGTATGATGTCACTGGTGAGGCTGTGATGTCAAAGGCTGTGTTGTCACTGGTGTGGCACTGATGTCAGTGTTCTAACTAATGTCCATGGCAATGCTGATGTCACACATGAGACTTTGCTGTCACTGGTGAGTCTGTGATATCATAATGAATCTGTGATGTCACTGTGAAGGTTGTATGTCACTGTTGGTTGTGAAGTGATATCACTCAGGAAGCTGTGATGTCATGGTGAGACTGTGATGTCAGTGACAAGATTGATGTCACAATGAGGCTATGATGTAACACGTGAGCCTATGGTGTCAATGGGCAGGTTGTGAGGTCACTATGAGGGTGTGATGTCCCAGTGAGGCAATTATGTCAGGGCTGATTCTGTGAGAAGTCATTGAGGCTGTAATATCAGGGGTGATGCTTGGATTTCACAGTGAGGTTAGGATATCAGTGGTGAGACTGTTCAGTCATACTGATGCTCTAATGTCAGAGGATAGGTTGTTGCCAGATCCTCCAGCAGATGACATGTGGGGTGTGCTGATTCAGCCAGCTGCACCCTGGAGCTGAGCGGGATGGTGAGGGTCAGCAGCCTGGAACCCCTCACCACCAGGGAAAGATACACTAGTCGGGAGACCTTTCGAAGCAAGATCTCACTTTATTGTATCAGGCAGGCACTTGTATAGAGTTGGAAGAAGGGGTGGAGGTATAGGGATGGGGCGAGGTGTAAGGGAATAGAGAAAAAGGAATCTTTGATGTCAATGATGGTTAGGTAATGGGTTTTGGGAATGGCTGGGATCTAGGGGAGTCCCCTCTGGGGGGGGGTCTTAAAATGCAATATCCTCTTATTTATTTATTTTTTAGTCCATGTAGGAGTCTTTAGGAACCATTAGACTTTTTAGTGACAAAGATGGAAGAGTTTTAGGGACTTGTTGAGGGTTGTACATGTCTTAAAGATAATTGTTGTCTAACCAGTATGTGGAGTTGTTGTAACTTAAAGGTAGGTAGAGGCCACTGTCCGAACCATATGGGGTTTTTAAGTATTTATTGGATTTTAGGTACCTGAGGGTGAGTAGTGGCCTTTAGAATTGAGGGTGAACTGGGGGCGTGTCTACATTTTTTAAAATAAGGATCATCTCTGTAGTTAGGGTGGCTAGCCCTTTTTCTTTTTGTGTGTGTGTTTTTTATGACATGGATTGTTTATCCATACCAAGTAGGGAAGGGCCCAGCACTACTAGTCCCCATGACGGGGAACTTTTTTTTTTTTGTATAACAGTGTTATGGTCAGCCCCTGTGTCGATGAGGAATTTAAAATTTTTTTGTCAATCATTAAAGGCATTTTAGGCCAGGGACTAAAGGCAGTCAGCCTTAATTGTCCCTTTTCCCTTATTTAATGGGGTTGGAGAAAGCCCCTGGAGGAGTTTAAAGGCTCACCTTTAAGGTTGAATTTGAACTTACAATCCTTGGCCCAATGAAATTCCTTTTTGTACCGGGGACAGGGGGTGTGTGGTAAATTAGGGGATGTTGTTTGGAGTTTTTAGTCTAGTTGGGTCACTCTTTTTTAAAATGGCCTTCCTTGTTGCACCCAAAACAGGATTGCTCTTTGTCTCCAAAGGCCTGTTGAAGGGCACATACCAGGGCAGCCATATCCCCCTGGCAGGTGTTTTGTAACACAGAGGCCATGGGCCCTGACTTGATGTGAGGTATACCCCACATCTTTAGTAACTATAATCCACCTACTTATTGAATGTGTTTTTAGTCTACCACAGGCCAGCTTATGATTGTTATTTATATCTTTTCAGACAAGCATTTTGATAAATTGTTTATGCAAGGTCCAGGGGGAAAGTTTTGTATATTTTTTTAACCCTTTTTATGAAGGTGGCTAGATCCTCGTGTGGCTTTTGTGTGATTCTTGTAATGGGGAGCTCAATTGGTCCTTCCTGTAGCTTCTTCTATGTAGCCAATCTTAGGGCCTGCAACTGATCTGGGTAAGGATTGGGAATAGCAGCCTGTTGGAGGCCCATGGAATACTGATCACTGGAGCCAGAGAGCATCCCATAAGTAATCAGAATGGGGATTGGGCAGCCTGATTTTTTTCAGCCTGAGGGTAGCATTTATCATGAAAGAAAGCTTCCCATTTTATAAACATGGGGTCAGGATGGACAGCTAAATTGTTTTAATCCTGAGTAGTGCAGGGTAGGTGAGCCAGGCCCTAGAGAGTTGGGGCCATCCTCTGAGACAGCCTTTTTAATATCTTTTAAGTCATGAGCCTCTCACGGATACCAGGCAGCGGGGTGGTTGCCGCCCAAGTTGATATTAACAGGAAAGAGCTTAGCTGCTTGGCGTTCAAAGGGAGGTAGATAGGACAGAGGCACAAAGGGGTGAAAAAAAGGATTAGTTGAGAGAGGAGTGGAAGTATCTGAAGGAGATGGACACTTGGAGGGCCAGGGGCCACTTCTGAAAGGGTCTAGGGAGGGGTAAAGAGAGTCAGATCGGCAGGGAGAACTCAGGCTAGATTTTAGTTTTGGTTTTGTTTTCTTTTTGTCTTTGTTTTCACTATAGATTTGCGCTTCTTTCTTTTTTCTCAGGGTTCTGGGTGGAAAATAGCCCTTTAAGGCAGAAAGAGTCGGGAGGGCACCCAAAGGAAGGATTTCCCTTTTCTCTATTTGAGCTCTCTTAATCAAATTTTCTACTTGATTCTACATGTCTCAGGTAGCCACAGAGCAATCTTAAGCAAACAGCCCCATGTTTGAAGGGCCTGACTATCAGTGAGATTAAGGCCCCTACTTTTTTTTAAAATTTTTTTTATTATTTTTATTATTTTTATTCAACTGTGCACATGTGAGTGTGTATGGCGTGGCGTGTGTGGTCGTGTGTGGTGTGTCGTGTGTGTGTAGAACCACGGACGAATTCGCGAACCATCATGGACCCTCCACCTCTTTCTGCCCTGGGATTCACAGGCTCCACCCTACCAGGAAGGACGAAGCACGAGCTGCCCCCCTTCTGCTGCTGGCATCTATACGTGGGATCGTGGGTGTTTGTGCGGGTGTGGTGAGCGTGGGGGGGGGGTGGTGGGGTGGGGGGGGGGGCGTGGGGGGGTGTGGGGAGGGCGGGGGTGGGGTGGGTACATGGGGGGAGCGCTTGTGGTGCGGGCACCTAATCGAGTGTGGCGAGGGCTGTGACGCGACGTGTGCGCGCGGCTGCTGTACCAACCCAAGTGCTGTCGTCGTCCTCGCGTGTGTGTTAGCGAGAACGGGGGTTTGTGGGCTCGTGTGCTGCTGCGGGCTGGGTTGGTTTGTGAGTTTGTGCAGGTGGGGGTGTGGAAGGGGAGCTGTACACCTAGTGGAGGAGGTTGGTAATGGTATTAGGGTGAGCACTCAGGCCGTGCAGGTGGGGGTGTCGCGTGGGCTGGGTGTGGCGCGCGTGGTGCAGGCTTGCTTGTCCGGCCGGGGGGATTGGTAAGCAAAGAGGTCCCACACAGCAGGGTTCAGCGCAGGGTTAATCTGTGTCCGCATCGTCGAGAGGATAATGCCTTGGAGTGGGGTCACTGATCCAGTTAAGCCATCACATCCAGCAGTGATGTCAGTATTCTGACCAATGTCAGTGTTCAGATCTGATGTCATAGTTGAGGTTGAGCTGTCAGTGGTGGTCTGGATTTCAATGCAAGGCTGTGTTGGCACAATGAGGCGTGTGATGAAACAGTAAGACTATAACATCAGAGCCTGAGGGCTGTGGTCACGGGTGTTGAGGTGGCTGTGAGTCACTGTAGACCCTGATGTCACAAGTGGTTGGTGATGTTACAGTGGAGGCTGTGAGTGACATGAGACTGTGATGTCAGCGGCAAGCTGATATCCCATTGAGGCTAAGATGTCAGTGATAATGCTGTGATGTCACATGGAGGCTGTGATGTCAAAATGAGGCTATTTCAGTGGTGTGTATGTGATGTCACTATGAAGCTATTATCTCAGTGGCAAGGCTGATGTTACAGTGCATTTGTGATGTCACAGTGAGGCTCTGATATTACCATCAGGGTGTCATATCATAGTGAGGCTGTGAGGACACAGTGTACTTTGATTGCGCAGTGAGGCTCTTGACACGTGATGTTGTGATGTTTATAGAGTGGTTTTGATGGCACAGTGTGGCTGTGATTTAGTGGATGGTGCTGATGTCACAATGAGCTGTGATGTCATGGTGGACCAGTGTATGTCACAATAAGGCTGGAATGTCAGTGGTGAGAAAGAAGTGATAGTAAGTCTATGATGTCACTGTTAAGGCTATGATGTCAGTGGTGAACCTATTACTTGATAGTGACTGGTGATTCTGCGATGTCAAAGGCTGTGTTGCCACTGGTGTAGCATGCTGATATCACAGGCTATGCAATTCTTCCATCATTTCTGCCATTGCCGCTGCTGCACACTCCTCCCAGGAGTGGCCCAGACCCATGGCAGGAGATTTCCACCTTACTAAATTTTCTGTTGTCTTTCTATTTCTTCTCTCGTGAATTTATTCCTTTCCTGTTGCTTCATAAAGGTCTTGGAAAGCAAACTAGTCACTTTCTCAGTGGAGGATCCTTTAAGGCTGGTATGATGCAGAGAAGGATGGGAACAAAGGGGGTGGGAAACACACAGTCTTTTTGAACTTTTCTCTTATGGGCTAGGAAGAGCACTCCCATCAAAATCTGTGGGTCCCAGACATTTTCTGGGGAAAATCAAGGAGCTAAATTAAAGCTTCCTCCCAAAAATCTTCTAAGTCCTTCATTTTCACTTTGATCCTATGTAAGTCTAGTAAAGCCTTAATGGAAGTAAGCTGGGTGGCCTTCTGATGGGGCAGTAAATTACCCTTTATGGAGAGGAAAAGTTCCCTAATGGAGCAGAGATGACAAGGCGAATGAGTGCAGAAAATAAAAAGCAATGACTAGAATGAAGGTGAAAGTGAAAACAATTCCTAAAAGGGTAACCAACATCCAAGGAGAGATGTAGTGCAGAACATATGCAGAGGTGTTTTGGATCTAAGTATCCTGTCCTTACTAAGGGACTTCAGGGGTTCTTTACTCTCCTGGGCCATATGCCCCCAGATCAAGATTGACAGACTGATAGCTCTTTTTCAATTCCGTGGGTGGTAGTGCATGGCTGTTTTTAGTTAGTGGAGTGATTTTTCTGGTTAATTCTGATAACAAACAAGAATCTGGTGTTCCAACGTGAGGTGGTCCACCTTTGGCAAAGAAGAGACACTCACTCCAGTAAAGTTCGGTGAGTGGGCCCTTTGGTTTTGTGTTCCTGTGCTTATGATGCCTGAAGTTGAGAAAGTGGCCCCCTCCTCTTCCTCTTTCCCTGTTTGTCCGTCATTGTGCTCTTAAGGTTAGTAACGCATCATAATGCATAATACATGTCCACTATGTGGTGAACCTATTACATGACAACAACATGGGTATGGCTGTGATGTCAAAGGCTGTGTTGTCACTGGTGTGGCAGTGATGTCAGTGTTCTGACTAATGTCAAAAGAGATGCTGATGTCATAGGTGAGGCTTACATGTCACCATGAGGCTCTGATGTCTCCATGTTTTTGTTGATACCATGAGACCATGATGTCACAGGGAATTGCTGGGTTGAGGGGGGTGGTGTGGGGGAGGGGGTGGGGGGGGGTCGGAGGGTGGGTGTGGTGTGTGTGGCTGTGTGGGGTGTGTGCAAGAGGGTGGTGGCGTGGGGGGGCTGGTGGGATTGGGGGTAGGTGGGGTGTGTGATAGAGGTGTAAGGGGTGCCCAAGGTTTGGGTGTGTGCTTCGTGGGTCAGGTTGTGTTGGGCGGGGTGGTGGGGTGGGGGTGTGTTGTGTGGGCGAGGGGAGCAGGGGGGGTGTGGAGGCTGTGGGGGGGTATGGGGAGGGGGGAATGTGGGGGGGGTCAGGGGGCATGTGGGGGGGGTTAGTGGGGGGTGGGGCGTGGTGTGTGGGTGGCGTGGGGGGGGTGTGGGTGGATAGGTGTGTGGGTTTTAAGGACGACATGGATGTGGCTGGGGGGGAGGGGCGGGATGGGAGTGCATGTGGTATCAAGGGGGGGGAAGGGGGGGGGGGGAGGGGGGAGGGGAGAGGGGAGGGGGGGGGGGGGGGGTGGGGGATGGGGGAAGAGATGCGGGAGGGGATTGGTGCGCGGATGCCGCGATGGGAGGAGGGGTTGGTAAGTTCGTAACGAATATAAACGGAAGGAAGAGTCCGAGCGTTAGGGGGCGTGTGAGGGGGTGGCGAAAGGGCGGGCTGGGTGTGATGTTAGGCAGGGGGTGTGCAAGAGGTGTGTGATGTCACAGGGGAGGGGATGTGAGTACACGTTGGGGTTTTCAGCAAGCAGTGAGGCTCGGTGATGTGAAGCGACTTGGGATGTTTTTGACATGACCGGGAGATGTTTATGGAACAGTGAGGCTGTGGATGATGTTTGGTCGTCTGATGTACTTTGGATCACCATGAAAGCTGGGTGATGCAGCAGTTGTGTAGAGAGATTGGTATGGTGTCGAAGTGGATCTTGAATATCGGAGGTAGCGTGTGTAGTAGAGATGGGTGTAGTGAGTGTGATGTGGTCAGAGCTCGTAGGGGCTAAGATAGTTCAGTGAAACTGAGCGTGTGAAGCAGGGACACGTATGAGGCTGGTGGATTCAAAGCGTCTGCTTATTGGCAGCTGAGGTGGGGGAGTCATGTGGCTGCGTGCGTGTGTGTGCGCCGATCACGGGGGTTATGGCGTCGTCGTCGGTGATGAAGGTCGTGAGTTCAAATGCGGGGTGTATGTCACTGGAAGAATTGTGTATCCTACGAACGAGCGGAGCTGACGTTGTGCGTCATGTGATCATAGCGCAAAGGGTATGCAACCGGGGGAAATACAGGGGAAATATCAACAGCACTCTGGAGCTGGATTCGAACCAATGAAGTTGGGATGTCAGTGAAGACTTTTGTCACAGAGTGACGGGGTAAGGGTTAAGACAGGTTTCTGTGTGGGGACAGGGTGGAGGTTTGATCAATGGGAGACAGTGCAGGGCATGAGGCCGGATATCAGGGCGGATTCCATGAGATCAGTCAGCAATTCTGAGTGGCATCAGCGTGAGGCAAGTGGTGAGTGATAGATTATCACAGGTAGGGATTAGGACATAAGTTGGGTTGAGGTGGCTGTGGAGGTCACACTGAGCTGTGATGATCAGGAGGAGAGGCGTGCTGTCCCTGTGATTCGGGTGAGGTTAACTATGATGGTGATATCACATTGAGGGCCTTGGAGTAATCATTTGTGGACAGAACATCCCATAACGTTCAGCGAAGTTCAGTGGTTCCACATGAGGCTGGGATGTTACGGTGAGACCATGTAATGCCACAGAGAGCTGTCAGGTCACTATTGAGGCTGTCGTGTGACCATGCATCCTAGGTGGTCAGAGCAAGGCTAAGAAAGGTTGTTTGTGGTGTCAGTGAGGCTGATTTCAAGATTAGCCGTTAGTCACAGTGAGACTGGGAGTCAGAGGTGAGGCTTTTGATTGTTACAGTGAGTCTTGATGTTATAAATTGAGGCTATAAGCTACAGTGAGGCTGTGATATACACTTAGAGGCTTGACACCACAGAGAGGTTGTGAAATGTACAGTGGCTGTGAGGTCATGTGAAGATGTGATGCTGGTAGCAAGGCGATTTCAATGAGGTAATAATGTAAGAGGTTAAGAGGGGGGGGGGGAGGGG